>OY757314.1:95624008-96249008 GCA_963583905.1 Stenurella melanura
TAAAATAAAACTAACGTTAAACAAGCCTCAGACAGTGATGAGAAGAATACTCGTTATAACACAACTTAAATTGAAATTTTCTAATATTGTTTATATTATAACTCACCTAATTTTGCACTAATCACCTCTTCCCTCATTTGCTGCGCGAAGGTCGATTCCATATTATCGACATCTTCGTCCATGTCTTTATATTTTGATTTATCATATCCAAATATTTCGGTAATGTATTTGGAGTAATCGCATTCTGGGTCATCGTCGTCTATAAAATCGTCCATTTCTGAGTCGTATTCACTATCATCAGAGTCCAAGATCCTTCCTGAAAAGTAGAAATTGTTACGTTAGATAAAATATTTCGCATTTGTGAAATAAAGTAATTTAAAAATATGTGAGGAAACAAAGAAAAACCACCTTATTCTGAGCTACAGATACAGGAAAGTTTTATAAAAACTTTGAAGACTTGTTTCACGGAGACTAATGTTTAAAAACATTGCAGTGATGTGAATGTAACAAACTAAAAACTTTTTTTCAATTTGAAAGGTAAAAAAGTTAATTCAGGGGTCCCGCAAAGATACATCCCTGGTCCCTTGCTCTTTTAAGAAAATATAGTAGTCAATTTTAGCCTTGAAATTAATAATTATAGATTTAACCTACAATTCGTTGACCATGTGAATACATTGGTAAATAGTTCCTATTATGTTTTAAAATTAAAAAAATATATATCTCTACAAAGTGCTATGGGAAATGCACCTGTCTAATATTGGTAGCGTTGATATAATAAAAATACTGGTTTATAAACTTACTTTTTTTACAAAGAGCTGGTTTCTTCTTAAGACCTCTATGTGGAAATTCTTTCACTCGAATATCTGGAGGTGGGATTTCCTTCGGTTTGCTATTAAAGGTGCTGGTTAGAGATTTTGGCCTACCATCTTTGAAGTTATTTGTATTGCTATTCATGTGTCGAACTTTTTCTTGGTCTTTCTTATTTTGCTTAACGTTAGAATTAGAAGGTAAAGCTGACTGGGACTCATTAGTACTGTCTCTACTGTAGGTGGGCACTGTTCTAGCACTTTTGTCCAAAGCAGAAGTGGGTTTTCTTAGTGAATCTTTGGAAGCAATGCTAGAACTTTGCTTGTTTGTACTCGGTTCGATATTTGGGTATAAACCATTTAGTTTTAGTATGTGGTCTTCTGTTGATTTTTCGCCAAGTTTTGGAATTCGACTTGTTCCTGGAGGTGGAGGAGCTCTATTCTCTGCCTGTTTTGTAGCTTCTTTCTTTTGAAGGTACTCTCTTTTCTTCTGCATTTCTACTCTTTGCTTTTTAGTAAGCAGTTTCTCTTCTTCCTTTTTCTCAATGCTAATCGGTTCAAGCTGCTTCTTTTCAGCAATTTTCATTAATTCTGAAAAAGTGAAAATTTAATATGTTTACAAACTTATTTATCGAGATGTGCAGAGTAAGCTGATTTTATTTATATAAATATGTATTTACCTGCAAAACTCATTGGTGGAGGTGCAAACTTTGGTTTAAGTGACGGTGTTGCTGTTATGGCTGCCTTCCTGTCAGGTGCCTTGAAAGCGCTATTCAGATTAGCGCTTACATTTATCTTTGTTAAATTAAGCTTAGGCTCGTCCGTCATCTTGCTATATTTTTCCATCATTTTATCATAAAATGCTGACGCTTCCTGCGAAACATAACCATAGTCGTCTTCAACAGGTTGCATTGGGCCTGCCAGAGTAACGGTGGTATTGTGATTGTCAACTGCATCTCTAATTACCGATTGGCTTGCTGACTGTGCTCCTTTCAGCATAGTATTCACACGGCGAGTGGCTTTCTTATCCTAGAAATGCAATATCTGAATTACTGAATAAGCAGGGCAGAATCTTAAAGCAGTATTTGCTATTATTTAAGTTAAAAATTATCCTGTGTTAGTATATTAACAATTATTTTACCTGTGACCCCAAAGCTAGCAATTCTTCTCTCTTCTTTCTCACCTCATCTGCTTTTCTTCTCTCATCAGCCTCTTGCTTAGCTAAAAATTTTTTAATGTTCTCTGACAATTCTTTGGGCTTCCTATCTTTCTTCGGGGGCTCAAACTTAGTACTATAATACCGTATCTAAAAAATAAGTGTTTTATTATTCGATATTCTAAAATTTTAGTTCAGGTCAAGATATGTTTTGAAATAAATGGCTTTATATTTACCTCATTTTTATTGATGTCTTTATTTTTCTGTGCAATGTATATTAATTGATTATAGTTCATTTTGCTAATTATACTTTCAAATAACGGATAGCTACGCGTTACCAACTTTTAGAAATATAACATACGATTCATGAGAACCCCACACACTCAAACTGTGGAATAACACTGACAACACGATTATTAGTGAATAACACATACACAATTTTTTTTTTTTAGAAATATCACTATATTTTTTCTATTCTCGCCTGCAGTTTCTTGATTCTCTAGACTATGTTCTCAAGCACAATGAGTTTACAAACTAAACTGTTGGGTATTTATAGACGAGATATATAGGGATTATGTAAATTAGTTCATCTGAAGCCAATAGTGCAGATAGGCCAATTGCTATAAAAAGACGGTAATTAATTTGGGACTTCCTATATCTAAGTGGTCATTTCTCAGAAGGGTAGGATTTGAGTTATTGGTAATTGTTGGGTATTAACATCAACAACTTTTTAAAAGTTGTGCAGAACTTTTTGACGGAGAGGCTAGAGTATATTATAGAACAGTTAAACATAAAGCCCATGATTGGGATTCACTTTGTAATCTTTTTAGAGAAGAATTTTTTAGGGATGGTAATAAAAAGATTTGGGAACAAATAAAAGCTAGAACTCAGGGTAGTACTGAAACTATAGCTATTTACGTAGCATACATGTTAAATTTATTTAGTAGCAAGGGATTATGCTAATTGGCTATAGTTAATCAAAGAGTGCATTAGTACAATAGCGCGATAAATAAAATAGGATGATATATTAAAGTACACATTAAGAAAGATCATTTGGCAATCAGAAAATAACTTCTACTTGACTTTACGTCAAATGAACAGTCCAAGGGAGTCTTTTGATAAATGTTACGAATCAGAATAGAAACATTAAAATAATAGTCTTCACAATACCTCTGGATTAACTTGAAGTTATAATTAGGCAATGATCTCTAAGTCTATACATAACACAGGCCTACAAAAAAAAAAGTTATTTTTGAACTGGCCATCTGAAAATACGTTTCTTTAGTATTTTTTCTCGCTGATTACGAATCTGAAATCATAATGGGGGACTAATCCGCGTATTACAGAGAAAAACCTGAAATTGTCAAGAAATTAGTTTTTTATGGTTTTTTGGGTGGTAAAACAGGCATGTGGTGTGTTCGGCTAGGCTGCATGTATTTTTCTTAATGCTTTTTTACCCCACTGACCTCGAATCTATTGTTAGAACCCAGGGTTAATTGTCAAATGTTGAGGAAAATAAAAAAACCGTCAAGAATCGCGTTTTTCACGGATCCTATGTTTCTTTATGGATATCACATTTTTTTCATGAATACATAGCATGTTACGATGGCCTGCGTACATCTTTTTGAGTAACTTATCCCGCTGATCACGAGTGTTGAGTCAAATTTGAAGGTCAGTGATGAAAATACTGAGAAAAATATAAAAAGCTGTCAAAAATCGGGTGTTTTCATGGATGTTCCGTTTTTCACCTGACTTCTGGTTATGCTAGCAAGTTAAAATCCTAAAATAAATTTGTCCAATTTCTTATTTGTCATTCTCATTATAACACGAGCATCCAACATAGTCCCTACAGCTATGCAGGTTAAACTAGTATCTACATGACTCCCTACGGTATGAAGATTCAGTTGAAAATGAGAACAAAGGCCTGAAAGGAATTTTACTTACCTTGTCTAAAAAATTTTTCATTCCAATGGATTACATTTTCATAAAATCTCTCATTCAGTTTCTTGGAAATGGTTAGCCTTTAAAACGTTTTTCGCCCTTATTCTGAGCTCATCAGAAAGGCACAAAGCAACTCATAACGATGTTTCATTTTATGAAAATGTAATCCATTAGAATGAAATTTTTTTTAAGACAAGGTAAGTAAATAAATTCATTTCAGGCCTTTGTTCTCATTTTTAACTGAATTTTCACATGTAGGTACTAGTTTAACCTGCACAGCCGTATGGGACTATGTTGGATGCTAGTGTTATAATGAGAATGTCAAATAAGAAATTGGACAAATTTATTTTAGGATTTTAACTTGCTTGCATAACCAGAAGTCAGGTTATCGAAAGAATGCAAAGTTTTCATTAATATTTTTACATATAGTTTTTATTTTAGTTCCCATAGATAGTTTTTTCCGCTGTTTGCAAAATCCTTCGAAGAATATGTTTCATTACTATTAGCAAACAAATAATAAATAATTCACTTTTAAAGAAGGTATCTTTGTTGGGCCTGAGATTCGAACTTTATTTAGGGACCAAGAGTTCGTTGATTCTATGAATGAAGTAGAAAAGGCGGCATGGTTGTTTTAAAGATGTGTTCACGAAATTTCTCGGTAATACCAAAGATTCAGACTATAGAAACATTGTATCAAAAATGATAAAGAATTACGAAAAGTTATGTTGTATGATGAGTTTGAAATTGTACTTTCTCGATTCACACCTGGATGAGTTTCCAGAAAATAACGAGCGAGAAGCTTCACTTCAGTGAGGAGCAAGAAGAACGATTCCACCAAGATTTAAAAGACTGAACGTCGATTACAGAATAAATGGGATGTCTACATGTTAGCAAATTACTGTTCGTTGCTACAAAGAGAAGTGAAACCAAAAGGAACGAAACGGCGAAGAAACCTCTCATACAGATCGTTTGAGGATAAGCTCGTTCGAAAACGAAAACTCATATAAAATTGAAATACTATATATCACGCGCAATGAATGATTGTGTATTCTGAAAAAAAAACAACGATTTTTGATAGTTTTTAAAAAAAATTCTCAGTATTTTCATTCACGATCCCAAAATTTGACTCCAGATTCGTGATCGGCGGAAAAAATTACTCGATGAAATTATATGCAGACCATTGGACCACACTACGCGTTCATGAAAAATCCCGACATTTATGAAGAAAATAGATTTTTGACAGTTTCTTTGATTTTCTCAGTATTTTCTTCACTGGCCTTCAAATTTATCTCAACACTCGTGATCAGCGGGAAAAGTTACTCCAAAAAGGTGTACGTAGGTCATAGTAACATGCTATGTGTTCATGAAAAAAACGTGATATCCATAAAAAAAAACATAGTATCCGTGAAAATCGCGATTTTTTACGGTTTTTTTAAATTTTCCTCCAATTTTGACAATTAGCCCTGGGTTCTAACAATAGATTCGAGGTCAGTGGGGTAAGAAAACATAAAAAAATAGATTCAGCCTAACCGAACACGCCACATGCATATTTTACCATACAAAACACCATAAAAAACCTATTTCTTGACAGTTTTTCCGATTTTTCTCTGTAATATGCGCATTAACTCCCCATTCTGACTTCAGATTCGTAATCAGCGGTATAGAATACCAAAGAAAAGTATATTCAGATGTCCAGTTCAAATAACTTTTTTCGTGGGCCTTTGTAATGATCTTAGGTCTTCATTAACTACCACAGACTTTTATCACTCCTTGTGTGGGAAATGAAGAGTAGAGTTGAGTGTCATCTACGTATAGGTGAGTTTGATAGTGTCGAAGGCATTCCATCAGATTGGCAGTATATGTAGTAAAAAGTGGTGGTCCCAAAATAAAGCTTTGCGGAGCGCCAGGAACTAGATTATATCTTGAGATGATTCCGTTGAATGAGGTAAATCCACTAAATCAAAATTGCATTACGTATTCATACGATTATTTCAGAGTCTCCAAAACTATTCTACAGTAAAGAAGCTATTTGGCTTAGAAAATAAGCAATTTTGAAGAAAAGCGTAATTTTTAATGGGGTTGGCAAACGTATTTTTGCATATTTTAAGTTTTAGCCGCCGTAAAAAATGCATTAACTATTATTTCGCGTTTATATAAGACACGTCGATGTATGTGCACCTTCTTGGAATAAAAGTTAACTTTGGTCGGTCTTAGCGGCAAAATCCCCACACCATTAGCATTGAAAAAATCATTTCTGTGGAATTTTCGTCAAAGTAGTTCAAGGGCTTTCGAACAAAAAATGTTATGTGACAAAAATGGTAATGCCTTCCCTGTAGAATTACAGTGAGTGGAACTTAAAAACCTTTGAATTTTTAAAGCTTTTTAACTTCCAGTCACTGCAATCATACAGGGAAGGCATTAAATCATTTTTTTCATATAACCTTTTTTGTTCCAAAGCCATTGAACTACTTATTCCCAAAGTTTGAAAAGAATTCCACCGAAACTATTTTTCCAAAGCCATTGAACTACTTATCCCCAAAGTTTGAAAAGAATTCCACCAATGCTAATGGTGCGAGGTCCTTTCCGGAAATGGCCGGAAATCGAAATCGCCACGGCGAAAAATGTTTGTTTCATGAAAAAACATATTTTGGTATTTAATGCAAAAAATACCCTCGGTCGAACAATATGAAATTTCAAATTTTATTTGCCGAAAAACACCGCAACCCTGAACAAAATTGTATGTAAAATACTTGTTCGCCTCCCTCTTCTGCAGCGTTTTAACATTGCTAAAGCATTAAATAGCGAGTGTTCGCTTTTTGACGCCATGCTACGGATCATTATTCACATAATATTCGTTTCATTTATGTAGAATAGATACTGTAAATGCAATTTCTTTGAGTATGGCTCAAAATTTAACGGATTTGTTTTGGTATAAATTGATCTCTAAGAGTTGTTTTTTGAAAATACACTGCTAACATTACATTTATTATCTATACCGCGTAAATTTTCAGATAATCCGTATACGTAGGAAATTAATGTGTGTTATGCTCAATAAAAAGTACAATTTGCCCCGTCAATTAATTGTTACGATTGTAGTAAGTAATCACAGCACTCTGTATTTGAAAATAAACTTATTTGCTTTCAAAATGAACAAATGTTGACAAATTAACGAACAAGAGAAATAACTTAATTGATTTCAATATGCTTGTTTCCACCTTTGACACTAAAGCGGCTTACATCGACGCCGCATGCTGAAAACGTAAGGCTTCTGATCTCTTCTTGGGCAATTTCACCCTAAATTATAGTAACAGCTTTCCTTTACTTAGTTGTCACAAAGTAAATTATGCATGATAAAAGTGATGATATGAAAACAACACGAAATTCAACAAAAGTTCTACACTACACTTAACCATAGAATAAAATAAACCTATGAAACTAATAAATCTGAAAAATGACGATAAGAATATAATCAAATATGTGTAGACCTTATATATTAAAGGATATGAATCAATATATTGATAAAACATAAACGCAAAATAAGCAGCTAATTTCACCAATAAGAAAGTCTGTTGTTTTTATAAGATAAATAAATCTAACATATATTTGTCATAAGAAAACAGCTAAAATAAAATTATAATTCAAGAAACAAATCGTAAAAACTCTGCTTTTTACGCGTACTTTGTCTCAGCCTGAGTCTTTACTATTGGCGAAGCTTGTATGCTGGGGAAGTGGGCTGATGCTGGATATGGGTGCTATCCTAGTGACGGTAACATCGTCGCGATGCCAGAATTTTCACTTTCCCCGCATCGGCCTGATACTGGACCTGGAGGCATGTAATTGTTTTACCTGGGGTAGGTGGTTTTGGGGATTTGGTGATTCTCCAAACAGATTCTTGAATTTGGCTGTAATCTTCGGGGACGGTGTGGACGGCATCCTGGTGGATAGCAGAATTAATGTGTGTGCGGGTGTGTGGGTGTGTGTGTGTGTGTGTGTGTGATGGTGGCCTCGGGGGCTTGGGGACTCTACAAATAAACCCTTCAATTTTACCACCCTAGAGGGGGCAGTGGAGCGGATTCATCTCTGGTTGGACTGTGAAGCTATACTTCTGGGGTCGGGGGGCATATTAAAGCTGGATATCAGTGAGCAAAAATGCTGTGTAAACGTAAATCTAGTAATGCGACATAAATTCATGAATGCCTCATTACAAATGAATCCATTTATGAAGCTTAGGTAGTGGGCTTTTTTCTTATCCTATATCCTAACTTCCCCATCCTTGTATGGACAACCTTCTAAGAAAAACCAGTAAAGGTTCCGATTTGGAAGTTCCGATTCCTCTACGTGAAAGCACGTTCGTATTCCTGATTTCCCCTACTAGACATTTTTTTCTAAACGAGTGGCTACAGTTTGTTAAGAAAAATATCCCTCCTCGATATCCGTTTACCATAAGAAAAATTTCCAGAAAGAAAAAAGTTTCGTAGTTATATGTTCTCTTCGATTGCCAAGTGGCAGAAGGTGACTTTTCGTAGTCGAATTTGTACGCCATTGCCTAGACTATAACCTAAAATGCTTTCTATGCACGCATCCTGAAGGAGCTGGTCGACTGGGGTGAGTTAAATGGCGACAACCATTAGAGTACTCTTATTATTCCTGTTCTCCTCAGCTGCTTGTCACATTGGCAGCAAATACGGGCGACAGGTACAACTTACCTTGTCAGCGACAACCAGCTGGGATGATTCTGGTCTTGCACGGACATCAGCGACTAGACGTAAGTAGTTTTAAGCAATCTCATCGCATCCAAATGTCTCAGGCTAGGGACAGACTAGACTTTTGAGTTTGATGACTGTACTACGATCAGTTACACAATTCAAACACGCACACTATTTTAAATAATTTATTCATTGCGAACGTCAATGTTTGTGTTAATTATTTAATGAATATTGATTGTGTTTTGCTTCCAAAATATATTAAAAATAAATGGTACTATAGTATAAGCACCCCACCACTGTGTAATTACGAGATTTCCTTCTCTAAACTAACAATAAATAAAAAATCCCAGAAGAAAGCTATTGGTAGCCAGGGTATTGACCTAGGTTGCGCTATCTTAAAACAGGGCGAGAATCGCTTATTTTCCAATATACTTCTATGATTCTCATACACAGTGAAGGCTAACAGCACATTTTTATTGTATTAGAAGGTAAAATTCACAACGTATAAGAGAACCAAGTTGCTACTATCTTTTTTCCATTATTGAGCCGTTTTTCTACAGAAAGTGTACTCCCTCCTTTTATTTGCACATTAGGTTTCGTTTCTTATCTTATAGATAAGATCTAAATAAAGTATTTATTTTTGTTTTATAGCTATGCTGTTTACAGACAACCTAAAGTATGACTTAGTAGGCATTGTGGTTTCTTTATTAGTGCTATTGGTGACTTATTTTAAATGGGCGTTGGGATACTGGAAACGACGCGGCATAGAAACTCCAACTCCTTCTATACCATTTGGAAACGCCACTGATTTATTTCTGAAAAGAAAAGCCTTCGGAGAAATTTGGAAAGATATTTATTTTCAACTAAAAGCCAAAGGCGTCGAACACGGTGGAGCATATATTACACTCAAACCTTTTTACGTACCAGTTGATCTGGAAATTGTCAAAAACATATTACAAAATGATTTTGAGCACTTTACTGGTCATGGTTTATATGTAAACGAAGAAGACGATCCATTGTCTGCCAATTTATTTAGTTTAGAGGGTGAAAGGTGGAAAACTACTCGTGCCAAGCTTACTCCTACTTTTACGTCTGGAAAAATGAAAATGATGATTCAGACATTAATTGAGTGTTCGCATGGTTTAAATCAATTGTTAGATGATGCCTGCAGCAGAAATGCTCCCATTGACATTAAAGATGTTATGGGTCGTTTCGCAACAGATGTAATAGGTAGGTATAAACAATTAGAAAACGTATTTCTCTACATAATGTGTGAATGTGGAAATTTGTTTCAGTTCGAGTTAAAATCAGAGTCACTTATTGGCGTTGTTCACTGTTGCAAACAGCGCCAACGCTAAATAAGAAAGCTTGCCTATTGCTATAGGCAAGATTTCTTATTTAGTTAAACAAGCCTCACCGATAAAAGTCAGTTTGCCAATCTTATTAGCATCATCTGCATAGCTGAAACTAGAACAACAAAAGTATTATCATAGTTGAACGAATTGAGCTAAAGTAAACTTCATATTTCTAAGTCAGATAAAAAATTTCAAAGCTTTGCCGCATATTACCACTAGGATAGAGCGGGGCCTGGATTAAAATAAGAAATTAAGGGAAACTCGCCAGTATCAGTTATAATTTGTAATAATACGCCACTCCTAAAATATTTTACGATCTAACGGTAACTACTGTTTACTTAATTTTTTACACACATGTATAATGCTGTAAAAGGGCAAGCACTTTTATGGCCGAGTTTTATGGCTTTTTTTTTGGGTGCCTCGCGCCCTTGGGTGTCTCCTTTGTCGGGATTTTTTTATTTGACTTAGAAATATGAAGTTCATTTTAATTTTGTCATCCATACGTAACCTCTGTCTAGTTGCAACGAACCGTGAAGTGATAACTAGTAAAGTGGACTATTTAGGATAGGCTCTTTTTAACTATTCATAATATTTTTATATTATACAATAACTAATACCTATTATTACAACATTCACCCAAATATTCCTACGTCACAATGGTATCATAATTGTCACCTTAGTAGAAAAACCATATCTACCATAAGTAGAATTAAACTTAATCATGGTAAATTTCCCGCTCAACTGTATAAAATTGGAGTACGTGAAGATCCACACTGCCCCTGTGGCGCAATCGGTGATATTAATCATATTATATTTAATTGTCCATTAACAGAACCTAAAGCAAAACATTTTTTTAAATTCCTGCATGATAATGATTTTATTTCACCCATATGGTTACCATAGTTTCTAAGTCTAAAAAATCCTGATTTAATGAAAAAACTTGTCTCTTTCTTTTTTGACGCCAACATTGACATTTAGGTATCTTACCCAAAACCCTTGTTTCATTCCCTTTGTTTATTAAGTCCTTCCAACCGTGGCCCACCTGTGCTTGTCTTATTAAATGCCCTGAAAGGCCCCTGGGCGAGAAGTGAGTCGTCCTTGTTTGAATTCCTTACAAACCTTCCTTATAAATGAGTATGGCAAGAGTTTTTTATTGTTGTTATTTTTTTTTTAATCTTATTTTATTGTTGAATTTTTTTTTAACTTATAAAATTTGCTAGAGCTGTTATTTTAAGTAATTTTCTATTTTTAATAAATTTATAATACATATTTAGGTCTCGGTAACGGGTACATTGGTATTTCTACATTTACGGTGTAATATTTTATATCCTCTAATCCGGTTTATTTTTGTCTCATAGTAGGCAGTTATATGTTCGTGGCCAAAACACTTTGCTTGTAAAGCCAATAATCGGAAGAAAAAAAAAATTATACATTGGCCTGGCATCCAGCCATCTACTATTTCATACATTTTTTATTAACGCTAAGTTATTGGTATATATTCCGTGGTTCTGTGATTGTTATCAAAAGTGTGTTAACAAGACAAAGCTATCCAGTTTTTCAATTTTTGAGATTGTCAGTATGTTCCACGATTAATAATATAATTCAAGGTTTAGTTTGTCCGATATAATCCAAATTACAATTAGGTGTTTTCGCTACGTACAAATTAACTTTTTTGATATTATTAAAATAAAGTTCTTGTTATACTAAAGCAATTTTATTGTCCATGGAATTAGAATGTAAACAAAAAGATTTAGTAATTGAACTAGTATGTAAAACAGGCTATGAGTTGGCGGTGACGTCATTGGTTTTATTAGTGGCTTAAATCGCCTTTAAATAGTGGTACTTACTTATGTTTTACATGTGATTAAATAAGTAATGTCTAATACGATATTTGTACAAACTACTTCTAGAAATGTATCTGCTGTAAAAGTGTTTTGGTACTGTCACTAATACTCTTCCAGGTACGTTTTTGAGTGTATTTTTGCATCTTGGTACAAAAACCATTTAGTTTTCATTATAAATAGCAAAATAACATGTAAAGAGAATTTAAAATTTGTGGAAATGCCTAATTCTTAAAATTGATTTCGTAAATCCTGACCTGCATCCCTATTGTCTATTTTTTTTTTATTAGTTTGATTGTTTGTTGTTTATATACTTTTGACGCATGAAGGGTTGCAGAAAAGATATAACGCTTTTTCTCGAAATGAAGGGGGAATAAACTTTTGGCAGTCATTTGAAACTTACCTTCTTTCACAGCCCAAAAAACAATGTATTTCCCATTTTTTTCGAGAAAAACCGTTTTACCTTTATTTATAATCCTCCTTTGTAAAAGATGATTCATTATAAAAAGTCCACACAACGAACATATTATCACAACTCTTAAGTTGTTAGGCTTCGCGTCTTTTTCGACTTTTCCGACACCCACTGACCCCTATGTCTCATCTCTTGCAAAATTACCCAGTATAAAAGTCCCATTGTTTTCCGTGAAAAGGCGTACTCACACGTTTTTCTCATATGGTAGGTCCAGGAGCAATAATATATTACCCTGTAATTTGCAAAAATATTTTTATTTTTTTTAATTACTACTGTAATAATAATAATAATAATAATAAAACTTTATTGCTATAGATCTTACAAAGAAAAGACATTAGCATTGTCAAAAAGTGATATATACTATTATCTAACATGTACAATTGATTAATAAAATCATTTGTTCTTATGCATTTAAAAAATCACTGAATGAATAAAATGTATTTTCTAGTATGTACAATTTTAGATGTTTTTTAAAGGAGTGGATATTATTTATAGACTTTATTTCTCCTGGCAGAGCAATGTAGGCCTTTATAGCGTTATGACATGGGCCTCTTTCATAAAAGCTATGATAATGCACTGGTACTCTGAGATCAGGCCCGTTCCTCGTTGTCATAACTCGATATACATCGTTGTTTCTTGTAAATTCAGTACTATTTAGCTTGACGAATAACACTAATTTGTATATATACAAAGACGGGATGGTAAGTATTTCCAATTCTTTAAATAAAGGTTTACATGAATCTCTGCAAGAGACATTCATTATACATCTAATTATGCGTTTCTGATTGATAAATACTTTCTGCCAGTGCACGGAAGAGCCCCAGAATATTATCTCATATTCTAGAACACTTTGTACACACGCAAAGTAAAATATTCTTAAACGGATGGAGAGTTGGTTTCTCATAAATCGTATTACATAACAAGATTAATTTAATCTCGATATCAAGGTATTAGTGTACGATTCCCAGTTTAACCTACTGTCTAGCGTTACGCCAAGAAATTTTACACTTTCTAATTGTTTGATTGAAGAACCATTTAATTTGACATATAATGAATAATCTGGTTCAGTAGTTGGAGAAAACATAACAAGAGTAGTTCTACCTCCATTTAAGTTCAATCCGTTCGAGTCACAATATTTGATCATATTTGATGATATTATGGAAAGTTTACTTGCACAAGCCACCACAGATTCTTCAGTTGCCACACAGGAATTATCATCAGCGTATTGATATAAACCATCTATATTGATATTTTCTTTTAAATCATTGGTATATAAGATAAACAAAAGGGGCCCAAGTATAGATCCTTGAGGCACTCCTTGTGGTACATCAACTTTATCAGAAAAATAAGTTTGAAGTATTCCATTCTTAAAGGTTGTTACAGCAGTGACTTGAGATTTATCGGTAAGATAGGATTGGAGTAGTTTGTTACATGTACCTCGTACACCATAACAATCTAACTTGTCTAATAAAATAGAATGATTAATGGTATCGAAGGCTCTTGACATATCAAAATAGAGGCAACCTACTTTTAAATTGGAATCGAGTGCGGTAATAATCCTAGATATTGACTGATAGATGGCCTGTTCTGTGGAACAATAGGGCATAAAGCCGAACTGACATTCTTTAATTATTTTACGTTTAGTAAAGAATGAAATCATTCTATTATAGATGGATTATTATTATTGTTTTGTTACAGATACACAGATTATGTGAATTTTTGTACCTGTACTATTAAACGTACTATTATTTCAGATAGTAGATACGTGAGTTGTATATGATACAATTTCTATATATATTTCAGGTTCGTGTGCCTTTGGTATCGAATGCAATAGTATGAAGAACCCAGACTCAGATTTTCGGAAGTATGGATTGCTTGCTATTGATCCTGGAATTTCAGGAACAATGAGATCATTGTTACAGTTATTGGTGCCACATGAAATGCTTGGATATCTCAAATTTAAATCCAACCATCCTCAGGTGATACATTTTTTTGTAAATGTAGTTAAACAAACAATTGCATATAGAGAAAGAAACCATATAAACAGAAATGATTTCATGCACTTATTAATTCAATTGAAAAATGAAGGAAAATTATGTGAAGATGGAGAAATAAATGACACCAGAGAGGAGAATATTCCTTCAGCAACATTGACAGCAAATGAAATTGCTGCGCAATGTTTTTTATTTTTCTTGGCAGGCTTTGAAACGTCCTCAACAACATTGAATTTTGCAATATATGAAATAGCAGTAAATCCCAACATTCAGGATAAGTTACGAGAGGAAATAAATACAGTCTTAAAGAAATATGGTGAAAAAATAACATACGATGGCGTGAAGGAAATGACGTACTTAGATAAAGTACTGTGTGGTAAGTTTTTTAATTCTAAAATCAAAATTATAGCTGACAAAGTCTTTCTTCATCTTGACCTAATAGGTTTTTGTAAGTTACCTTTAGTTGTTGCCCAGGACGCACAAGCTTTCTACAAAACATGTGATTTTCCTGGAAGCTCGTTTCACTATCACTTCAGACCTTAATTAGGCATAACATATTGTTGATACACTTTAGTTGCAATAAATATAAGACAAGTACCATTTAATAATAACAATAATAATAAACTGCTTTATTTGCTGAATAACTTTACATTAGTTTTAGCATTGTCAAGGTATATAAAGAACAGACATACATAGAACTCACAACAAATACATATAAAATATTTTAGAAGATACACTTAGGGCTAAAATGACAATCACATACACTACTTTTACAAATTTATAATAAGACCATATTAAGTTTTATAAGTTCAAATAATAAAAAACGTAAACTACCGAAAAATTTATGAATGAAGTTAAGACGCACTAAATAATAAATATGCATAATTGAAGACTATTAATTATGGTGTATCAAATACTTTATCAAAATATTCTTTGATACTGTATGGTACTAGATTGGTGAGTAGTTCTTTGATCTCTATTTTGAATTTGGAGAAAGATAATTCCTTTGTTTTGTTAGGCAATTTATTGTACATTTTTATAGCCATATACAAAAAACGTTTATGGTTTTTTTCCAGTCTATATTGGGGGAGAACTAATTCGTTAGATTTTCTAGTCTGATACTTATGGTTGATACTTTGTTTCTGAAATTGTTCATTTTTTTTATGTAGATTAGATAGTGATATATGTATAATGCCGGGAACGATAACATTTTTATTTCAGCAAATAGAGGCCTACAAGTAACACGTGATTTATTGTTAGTCATTGCCCTAATTGACATTTTTTGTAATAGAAAGATCCTACTCCATTCAGTCGAATTTCCCCATATAAGTACACCATAAGACAATTGTGATTGAAATAGTCCGATATATGCTATATTGCTTATTTCGATTGGAACGTATGAAACTATTTTACGTAGTAGGAATACTAGGCTTAGCAATTTGTTAGCTACCATATTGATGTGGTCTTTCCAATTTAAGCTTTTGTCTAAAATTATACCTAGACATTTTGTGGATTGATCATCTATAGAATTTCTTAACGTAAAGCGTATATGTATTGTTTTATCTTTGTTAAGAGATAATCTATTGGCAGCGAACCAGACGTCAGCACGAGTTTGAGCTGAGGCATTAATTTCATTTAACTCTGTTATATCTGTCCCTCTACTATATAGAGTGGTGTCGCCAGCGTATTGTATGCTATTTACATTGTTCATATGAAAAATCATTCACATATATAAGAAATAGGAGTGGACCTAGGATGGAACCTTGAGGTACTCCTGCACTTACTAACATAGTTAACAACCTCTCACCATTATAATCGACTACTTGCACTCTATTTTGAAGGTAGCTTATTATAAAACCAAGTGATGGACCTCTTATGTCGTAGAACGAGAGTTTTTCTTTTAAGATATTGTGACAGATGCAATCAAATGCCCTCAAGAGATCACAGAAAGTAGCGGATAATATCTCGCCTCTCTCGAAAGCATGTAATATATCTGTGATAATTTTTATATTAGCATCTATGGTGGACAGTTGTCGTCGAAATCCAAACTGAGTTTGTGTGAACAAATTATACTTTTCTAACTATTGTTCTACTCTGTTGTTAAAAGCTACCTCAATAGGTTTTGAAAACGTAGGTATAACTGCTAGCGGGCGGTAAATATTCATATCATTTACGTCGCCTTTATTTCTGTATTGGGGAGATATTTTTGAATATTTTAATTTATCAGGAAATTCACCGGATTAGAAGCATTTATTTATAATAATTGTTAGAGGTTTTAGTATTCCATCATTGATTAATTTTATGTATTATAAGGGATACTCTTGATATTCTTATTTATTATATAATACATCTTAGGTCTAGATTTCTAACTTAAACACATTTAAAAGCAATTCATTTATTTAAAATGGAATACAATGGTTATTATATAATTATAATTTGTGCTGCATTTGTTTCAACGTCAGGCAGACAACCCTCTTATTAAAAACTGTGACATAAAAATTAATAATATTCTCATGAACTTTTCGAATATTTAATATTACTAAAGAAGCACGCAGCAATCTATTTGTTGGTATTAGCCTACTAGTTTAATTATTATGTTGTACTTCTGGTGGTCTTCAAGAAAGCAGTACTCAGTCAACATCTCAATTGTGTGCATATTAACAACCACGCAATTACCATTACCAAAAATTATTATTGCTGTAAATATGGTTCTCTCTTCAATACTGTTTTTCTTGTCCGTACGAAATCTATGTACATATTGATCTCCAAAAAAATATAATTAAACTTTAGGTATTTAGATCCTTCTTTCATTGGCGATTTTCAATATACTTGTACACTTCCTATCTATACACTGTACAGTATATCACTTTTCATGACTCCCACATCACATCTCTCTTATTAAAAATGTGATTTTATTAAAATTCAGATGATTGTGTGGATGGTAAGACATTTCAAAATCCACCAGTGGCATACGTCGTTATGAAGAAAAATGTACCTAATTTTCCAAGAAAATGTATTAGGCAAAGTTTTAACTGTAAAACAATCTCATAATTTTATTCGTCGTTATCAAAAACTCATTAAAACTGAATTTTAATAAGGTAGTGTACTTGGTTTCACGTAATAGGAAACAAAACTTCCATTTTTAAAGTACGAATTACTATACAGTCATAACTTTACTTTAGGACGTAATTAAGAGTTAATTAAGCTGGAGGAAGACAGGCTTTCCATATGTAATTAATCACGTGACGTCAGTCAGTCTACTTAACAGTCAAAGTCAAATAATAATTGACTTAAAAATAAAAGAAAGTTTAATTTTAAATACATCTGATTTAAGAACAATTCAATAAATAATAAAATTTACATATAGATAGCCAAATCACAGTTTTCTCAACATATCACATGATTTATTCTAAGTGGAACGACTGTCTTCCTTCAGCTTAATTAACTCTTAATTATGTCCGAAAATAAAGTTATGACTATTAATTGATACTTTAAGAAGGAAAATTTATTTTCTCATCTTATTGATATTCGGTATTACTGAGTTCTCGGTAACAACAAATAAGATTGCGAGATTGTAAAACAGTTAAGACATTACCTGATATCTTTATTTTGGAAAATTAAGTTTATTTTTCTTCATAATGACGAATGCCGCTAGTGGATTTTTCAATATTTTCCGTTACATAATTTCCTGATGAGTACGTACATTTCACTAAAAATTTTTAAAAGTAGCGTTTTTAACAAGAGAGCTTCACAGCTCTCTTGTTAAAAACGCTACTTTTAAAAATTGGGAGTCATGAAAAGTGAGACATAGACTGCACGTTATTTTTTTTAGGATTACTTGTGGTTTAACACTTATTATATAATTGTATTATACTTAATATATATTACATAAGTAGTTGTTTAATATAACAATAATGCCTTGTCCTATAATAAATAGACTTAATGAAACGTTTCCAGAGACCTTAAGGAAATATCCGCCGTTTCCAGAATTATTCAGAGTTTGCAATAAAGATTATAAAGTTCCCGGCACAAATCTCATCATTGAAAAGGGAATTAATGTCGTCATTCCTATACTAGGAATTCATCGGGATCCTGAATATTATACCCATCCGGATGTATTTGATCCTGAAAGATTTAGTGAAGAGAATAAAGCTAAAAGACGACCTTTCAGCTGGTTGCCATTCGGAGAGGGACCTAGGATTTGTATAGGTTCGTAGATTTCCTAAATTATATCAAATTTATATCAAATTATTCGGTTTTAACAATCATGATGTCATCGATAAATGAACAAAATTTATTAATAAAATTTCTGCAAAAAGTAGTTGAGAAATTTTAAGTAAATGAGAAAACGGGAGGAACTTTTTGGTGAATTAGGTGTTTTCACTATGTGCAAATTTGGTTTTTTGACATTATTAAAATGAAGTACTTGTTATACTAAAGCACTTATTGATATTTAAACAGCATTCTATCGTCCATCAAATTAAAATTTCAACGAATAAATAACATAAAGTTGTAGTAATTGAACGAGTACGCAAAACACTCAATGACGTCATCGGTTATATTAGTTTCTAAAATCGCGTTTAAAAATTGTTAAACACCACATTTTATTCGTATATATACGTAGTGAATTGATGTAGTGTTTTTAGCGAAAAAATTTCAATACAGAATTAAAATGGCTTATTTTAAGTTATTATTCGACTGTTTTTCAAAATTCAAGTGTTTTTAACTATAATAAAGCATTATCTTCATAGTGAAAGTGAATTTAAAATTTGTGAAAACACCTAATTGACGGAGAACAAGAGCTAATTTTCAAGAACTAATAGAGTAGGCGGGATGGGCGCATGAGTTTCGAATACATTTCGTTTTATTCCTCTTTAGGAGAGGCTATTGATTATGAAAATTCACGTTACCATATGGTAACCTGCTCTGATATTGTCTAAAATAATTCTGTTTATAACAAAAGTAATATTATATTTGATTAATGAACCAATTTTTTTTGTTGATATTTTCAATAATAAAAAAAAATCGGTAAAGGTGTTTACATAGAACTTTCCTCTTTATTTGTGCATGGCAGTCACTCTAAAAAATTATTAATTACGAAATGACATTGCGAATAATAATCGGAATATAGTTATCACTATTATTACAACGAAAACCTGATAACTTTTGTTCAAAAAAATATACAGAGTGATCATCCGACAGCAAAATTTCCATACTAAATAACAGGTGCCCAACATGGAAGGCCTGTGCAAATACTTTTACAAAAGCCCACCATGGTTGAATTATTTGTTGGGATGAGCACCCTGTACATTTTCAATAAAACTATAATAGATGCACTCGTAGGTGCTTATGCCAAATATTATTGTCATCTGTCACATTTTCAGTTCCACATTCACGCAGTGGTTAAAAAATTATTATTTTAAAAAAATAAGTTTAGAATGTTATGAAACGTGGAAATTTTAAATTTGAGCAAACAAAAATTCTTTTTATGTATTCTAGTGGCAAAAAAAATTTTCACCATCTATTCTATAGTAGTGGTAAAATATTTTCTTGAAATAGGTTTAGAATGTCATGAAACGTGGAAATTTTAAATTTGAGCAAAAATATTTTTTCCGTCATCTATTTTGTAATTTGTAGTGGGCCAAAATTTGCAATTTTTTTTTTAAGTCTGGAATAGGCTAATGAAACACTGAAATTTTAAATTTGAGCGAAACAAATTTTTTCCATCAATTCTATAGTAGTTACGCATTGATAAAAAAAATAGATTTTTTCAAAAAAATTCACATTTTTTTTTTCATTTATGAGTTTAGAACGTAAAAATTTTAAATTTGAGCAAAAAAATTTTTTCGTCTATTCTAGTGGTAAATTTTTTTCCAAAAATCTGAAAAAAATGCCTAGAAATTTTTGTTTGAAATAGGCTTATAATGTCATGAAACGGGGAAATTTTAAATTTGAGAAACAAAACATGTCTAGTCATTCCATGGTAGCGGTAAAAAGAAATTTTTTCAAAAAAATTTTCAAATTCTTACAAAAAAATGTTGAATTTTTTTTTGTGATTTTAGAATGCCACGAAACGTGAAAATTTAAAATTTGAGCAAAAAATTTTTTTCCGTCTACTCGTAAAAATGTTTTCAAAAATGTTTTCAATTTTTTTTTTCTGGAATAGATTTAGAATTCCATGAAACGTGGAAATTGTAAATTTGAGCAAAAAAAATGTTTTCATTACTTATTCCCTTTAGATGGCCCAGCCTGTATATTTTCCAGTGGAAGTTTAACAATTTCTTCGCTGACAGTAGCGTCAACTACCTACTAAATTTGACTGTTCTCCGTCAAGTAGTTTTTTAGTTAATGCACCAACAGAATTGAAAAACCTATATTTTCGTAATTACTTCCCTTCGGTATGCGAGGGAAGTAAAATGAAAAATCTCCAATTTCTCGTTTTTTTGACGCTTTAAACGTATAATAAAAAAATGTATTTTTACAATAAAAAATTCTTTAACATCTTTAGACCTTGCATATGAACCTCCAAAAAATTAAATAGACGATTTTTTATTTTATGCCTCATAGTGACCACTTTTCTTCGACATGAATTTTTCAAAAACCGTAGAAATGTGCTTACTATGAGGTAAAAAGTAAAAACTCTTCAATTCCGTTTTTACTACTAGAGCGTCAAATAATGAGAAATTGGCCGTTTTCAATTTTAATAATTAATAACTTTGAAAATATCATCTTTTGGCAAAAGGAAAAAACGTTCCAACATTTATTATTATATAGTTTGACAGTATTATGTTGGATATCGGTCAAACAAAATTTTAAAAAAATGTTTCATTGATTAAATATAATATTTCCTTTTGTTGTAAACAAAATTCTTTCAACAATTCGATTGTGGAAGCCATTACTTTGTGATAGTTCATCATGACGATATGAGAACGTACACTACTTTGTTTTCTATCACTGAATTTATTGTAATACACACGTTACTGCAGTTTCGGTACCTTAACGTGCCATTTTCAAACGTTAATTCAAATGAATGAATTTACAAAGGGCTGTGGATATTTATACTAAGTACTAATTAAACTATTCTAGGTACTAATTGATCAGATCTTAGAAACGATAAACATACAATTTTTTAAATTAAGTAGTAAATTATGTAAATTAGGTAAGTTACTTTATAAGGGATTATTCTAATGCATTAAACAGAGTGGATTGATACAGGTCCAACTGGTCATTTAAAAGATTATGTCAGGGAATTTTGTTGGATTTGATAATTTCCATTTATTCTAGTAAATTTAATGCAAAACCTTTGTTATTCAAATGTTATGTCTTTAGATCGTTTATATTAGGAAAATTGTGACTTGTTTCTAAAATATGATTTGCAAAATTTGAGTCTGTTTTTGTTTGAAAATGAAAACACCGTAAATGTTTTTTGTATCTAATTTCGAATGAACGACCAAAAACATGACGGGCCCTCTATGCCTCAGGTGGAAGGTGGGATGTTGTATCAGGTCCCTCGTTATGCCGTTGAAAGACGCTTACCTCCAGCAGGTTTCATAATGTCTACAGTAGGCCTACTAGGAACCAGGCAGGAGAGTCTCACAGGTGCAACCCAGGATTCCATATCCAACCAACAGCTTGACAACCAAGTTTCAGCAAAACATAGTATCCAAACTCAAACGTACAAATAACAAAAAAGGTAAGACGTAGGGTCAAACGTACAGGGAACAATACCAGTAAAAGTCAAAAATAAAGGTAACAGTAAAACGTAAAATTGAAAGTAAAATTCAAAGTAGAAGCCCTGCAATAAAGAAATAACGAACGTTACAAAACTATTTTCCAAAGAAATTTCAGAGGCATACCTTAGATGTTGAGTGGGCTTAAAGAATTCCTTTGCCATGTGCTTCCAGCAAGTTGATTTATCCGGAAAATTTCGTAGCAGTACTTCCCAACAGAAAATAATACACAAATATCAAAATAAAATACTGCTAAATTTGTCAACTACAGCACCATATCCCATTAAAGAAGCAAACTCACAAAATTGCTATCTATACATGTGCTCAGCGACACAACTTATCTTCGGCAGGCAAACGGACTAAATCAGCAAGAATTGCCAAGCCGGAAACCTCTGTCAAAATCCAAGGATGACTGAACCTCTTCATGGGCATGTTCAAAGTGGCCACTACACAGGGTAATCCACAACTCTGATAAATCGCCATAACGACGTTTATTTCCCACACATAATATCGTATTTCATGTTTCCATTAACAAATCAATAAATTTAATCCATGACAATGGTCCTGAGAAGGTTATAATAGGATGTTAAGAACTCTGCATGGAGTACAACGGTAGGCAACCAGTTATGCTATGTAGGCTCTACTAAAACGATAGCATTGAAACAATTGCGATATTTAGATTTAAATGAACAGATGCGACAATAGACTGTAACAAACTCCTGATTTTTTAGAGGATCAGTTTTATCCTTAGCATTATACAATATAATAATTCGAGAAAGCTGGTTTAAAGCTGACTTCAAGATTATGTGCTGACAATATGTTACCAATTCTATTCAATTCATAGTGCGTTAGGGATACCTATTTTTTTGTTACTGCTACTGTCTTTAACATGCGGATATATACTAAAACAAGCTAATTTGAAATGTTTTTTGCTAATTAAGTTTACCATTGTTCCTTTGAATTGTTTTTTGTTAATTAAGTTTACCATTGTTCCTTCTTGAAATCCGTTATTTAGGCTACAGACTGTGTGGTGTGTAGTTCAATTCCCAAATTTTCTGAGAGAACTAATAATAAAGCTCTATGTATCATGGAATAATTATAAGGTCAAACGAATTTACCTTAAGAGAAGTTCGATCATAATTATATGATACGCTTTGCCCGAGATGATCAAGTAGATGTAGTATCGCTATCCAGTCGCTAAATTCACAATATTTAAAGAGAATTCTCCCAACTCTGCCCTGTCTAGTACCCATCTTATTCACGAGTGTGGATTTAAATGTTTCGCCGGAACTATGATGATCAGGATACGAACAGTTGGTTCCATTTGGAAAACGGAGGATGGGATTGATCATATCGAAGCGTATCATATAATTATGATCGAACTTCACTTAAGGTATTTCGTTTGATTTTATAATTATATTCACACTTCGCTCTCTATGATCAAGTAGATGTAGATGTTTAAAGGTTTATAGTTACGGCGAATTATTAGCTGGTTGTTTTTTTTTACACATTTAACACTGTTTCAACGTTATATTCAAACACAGCCATTCATAGAACTGCACTGACAAAATTGCCAATAACGTTCAAGACCTGAATTATATTGCTTAAGAGTGAAGCGCGCCGCAGACGACAACATATTGTCGACCGCCGAGTGGCTGGCAACCAGGGTAAGTTGTTTGCTCAACGGGTCTTACTGATTACTAGAGCAGAAAAGTAAAGTAGGGTTTGCTGGTAAATAAATCAATTCTTCTACTAATAAGGAAGTAAATACCGGAAACCACACCTGGGTTGGCCAGAAAGGTACCACAACTATGCCTTCCGCCTCATCACTTTGAATTTTCTTGCAAAACTCATAAAATTACTGCAAACGGTGGGAAGGCATAAAAATAATACGGCTTCCAGGATATTGTAAAAGCATCTACTGCCCGGGCTTCTGGGTCCTGTAACCAAGAAATAAATTGTTCATATTTTGTATTAGTGAGGCTTGCAAACATATGAATCGTAGGCCTACCAAATACTGATATTAATTTCTCAAATACTATATCGGCTGATTGTCATTCAGTTTCTGGTCTGAGTCGTGACTCGGTGTCCGCCTATTTGTTTTTTGAGGACTTCCCTAGCAAAACACTTTAAGGCGAAGAAAACGGTTAACAGCTCCACGTAATTAATATGATAGCTGCATTTTTTATCAGACCTGCGACCATGAGTCCTTTGTACACCACATACAGCGCCCCACCCTAACAATGATGCATCAGAGAATATTTCTAGTTGAAATCTAGTTCTATTTAAGATATTTTTCGAACCCGAAATGTGGTCCTCCCACCATCTTTGATCCTGATAATATTCTGGGCTTAATGTTAACTTCTTATCATAGTTGAGACCATTGTTTAGCGCCAAATATTTACATCTTTCCATTTTTTTTGTGTATACCCAGCCATAGGGAATCGCAGGACATGCAGATGTTAAATGACCTAACAGTTGTGCCAATTCCCTAATTTTGCAAACGCGCTTATTTAGAAAACTATGAATTAAACTTTTCACGCGTTCTTATTTTTCTAGAGGTAATGCAATAGGTACAAATTGTCTGTGAATCGAATTGGAATCCTAGGAATTTAGTACTAGGGCTAGGATTCAGTTTACTTTTTTTCCAGGGGCGACGCTTTAATTTCAGAATTTACATTTGATTCATCAACCAATAGGCAGTTTGAGACGGGAGGATATTTAACTAAAAGGCTCCTTTTCCAGACCCTTGTGATATATTATTCCACTCAGTTGCTATATCTTTCTGTATAGGGTCAGCATATTCCTTAACTTGAGCCGAATTTGCTCCCGGTAGTTCCACAATATCACTGGTTAAGGATATTTATTTTGTCATATCATTAAGCAATCTGATCCCTCATTCCTCCCTGTTAGACATAGGGCAAGCATTAGTGTCGATTTTACATTCAACAAACACTTCTAGTGCCTTGTAATTCTCTGCGACGCGACGGCTAGATAGGCCGTAAACTTTATCTACTTCATAATTTTTGCCAAACGAAATTTTTCGGCAACCAGATATACATCAAAGTCGCCCGCACCCTAGTCTCAACCCACGATGACAACTAGTTAACAAGATTATTAAGACAGAGCTACCACGGTGATCATTGTTCATCCAAATAAGACCACTAGATTGCGCTGGCAGGAGCAACATTTAAACTCAATCCGCTCAGTACAATATTACCTTACTGTTATGGTGTGCCAATCATATCGTATGTGGCTAACCTTTCTAGAAAATGGCAATGGTAATTTATTTTTTTAAAGCAATGGCGTCTTACCTTGACGTTGAGCCTATTGTCAACTCGTGACAAGATATCCTATATCCCGTTTAAGATGTATGGAAGATAAGCACATCGCTAACCCGTAGAGGCTTTGTCTTAAAGCTCATTTAATATACATATTGGTAACCAGCCTCTGCTTGTACCTCGGCTACCGGTCCCACTAGAATCCGATGAAAGACAATGAATTCGGGCTCGCTTTCTCCATGGCTATACATCACTAGAAGTCGACACACTAGATGATCTTGATGACAGGCTAGAGCTACGTTCACGGTGGTGTCCTCGGCGATGGGCCCGTCGTCTTTTTCCTCTCCCCTTCTTTTTTCCAGTCGTTTTATACGCCGTAGCAATGCCTTCATGCCCAGGTCAGATTCTGATGAGACATTAGCTAAACTTTTCTTAATAATTCACTTGTGACACTGGTATTCATTTAGCACAATGAAAAACGAATGAGAATCGTGGATAAGATGGGTACTAGATAGGGCAGAGTTGGGAGAATTCTCTCTACATATTGTGAACTTAGCGACTGCATAGCGATACTACATCTACTTAATCATAGAGGGCCAAGCGTGAATATAATTCCATTATTTAGGGCTATTGACTTTATGGTGTCTAGTTCAATTTTTACATTTTCCTCTGAAAGAGGTAATAATAAAGCCGTGTATATAATGGAATTATTCCATGATACATAGAGCATTATTATTCCCCTTTTTAGAAGAAAATTTAAGAACTGAGCTAGAAAGTCAATAGCCCTAACTATTGGATTTCAAGACGGAACAATGGTAAACTTAATTAACAAAAAACAACTGAAATTAGCTTGTTTCATTATACCTATATCCACATCTTAAAGACAGTAGCAGTAACAAAATATATGTATCTGTAACGCACTATGGTGACATATCTGACATAATTGGTAACATTTTGTTAGCACATAATCTGAAAGTCAGCTTTAAGCCAACTTTCAAATTATCCAATATATTGTATAATGCTAAGGATAAAACTGATCCTCTAAAAAAAATCAGGAGTTTATAAAATACATGACCTGATTGTAATGCCTTGTATATAGGTCAAAGTGATTATTCATTTGAAATTAGATACAAAGAACATTTACGTTGTTTTAACTTTCAAAAAACAGACTCAACTTTTGCTGCTGCTTTCCAATTTGATAAACATATTCTAACCCCTGCGTGCTATTCAATTATGCCACACGTTGATCAATGAAGCGTGCATCTGTAGTATGAATTTTGTGCACAGTTACTTTATCGTTGAAGCTTCAAGTTGCAAATTTTTATGATAAGTTTTATTCAAGTACTTATTCTCTTTTTTTATGTTATATATTGGCTTATTTTTTAGGGTTACGATTTGGAAAGTTGTTATCAAAAATTGGCCTTATAACTTTGCTGAGACGTTACAAAATCACGTTGAATCAGAGGACACAGGTACCCATGGTCTTCAAAAAACTTGGAATAGTTTCTGCTTCGGAAGGGGGTATTTGGATACATGTTCACAGATTACATGAGTAAATTTTAAGTTGCTTATATTAATAGCCTGTATGTATATAATAAACAAAAAATATTAAAGGTGATATACATGTATAGTAAGTGCAAAGTTTTCCAAATTCTAATCTTACTTAAATCTTATTTAAAGAATCTCTATATTGGAAACTCAAATTGTTCTTTTTTGCTCCTAATACACCAGCAGATCCCATCTGACCGATTTTGATAATTACTTCCACATCCACGTAGTGGATTGGAGGTATAGTAATCGTAAAAAATTTGGCACATGTGTATCAGAGTATAGAATTTAAAATATATGTTATACTATATATTTAATTAAATGTTAAATGTAATAATGTTATACTTAGTAAAGTTGATGTTTAGGGTTAAGTGTTAGAGAACCAAAAATGTAATGTTAACTTCGCCGCTAGTAAAATAAAGACAATTTATTATTATTATTATTATTATTATTATTATAAACAATTTTATTGAACGAAATATAAAATGCGTAGTACAATGTTTTCCCAGGTAATGTTTATTTGTTTTATGCAATATATAAGTTTAATAGGCTAAAGTTCAGTTAAAATTACCTGCTCTTATACTTTGGCCTTAGGTACACACATTACGATAATAAATTTGATGTAGAGAGAAGAAACAGGGTATAACTAAATGATATTTGTTTCTAACAGAATTTGAGCTTTGACATAATTGGGGATACTTAATACTATATGTTACTAGAACAAAAATGAACAGATGTGAACACACAAATAATATTAGTGCCGCTCCTGTTTTTTATGTAACAGATTGAGAACAAATGTACAAACCTCTTTTACTGACAGATTTACACTCTTTTGGTAACTCATTTAACTGTGCGGCTATATTATATACAAAGGGTCTTTGGAACAACGAGGATTTATGCTGAGGAATAATTAATGCATCCTTGTCCTTATCAGGTCACGATATAGAGAAACCATATCACAAAGTGAAAAAAGGATGTTGATAGTAGATTTACGTGTAAATAACTTGAAAATCATGTAAAAAAGTTATCAAATGTCTGTGCAACTTTAACAGCTAAGGCGGTACACTTAAGAGGTAGTAATGAAACATTAACAAATAAGAGGAAAGGCAAATACCACAGGCTCTAAACTTAACTGATTGAAATCTGAATATTATAAAAGTATTATTTTGAGGTCATATTTTCTCAAAATCCTGACCTCATAGAGCAAAACAGGTAACGGTATTGTATTCGGGGTGTCAAAATTCTATGGAATTAGATATTTAGGTCCGATTTACAAGGTCTGCCGCTTAAAACTCCCCAGACTCGTAACTTCCTTATTTTTCAAGCTACGGCTATGTTCGGCACATATAATTGTAGGTATTTTTAAGACCTTATATGCACACAGAGTGATTTGAAAAAAAATTGAAACAGTTATTATGAAATGAAACTAAACTTCCTTGAATATTATTTCCCTCACCCTGTACATGAAGTGTGTTAATGTTTTAATTATCTTCAGTTTATGTTATTACGTCATATTTGATATACTCGTTTTAGAGAAACGAATTAAAGACTCTCTTTTTGACTCCAAACTGAATTCTCTTAAAATAAAGACAAGAATGTAAATAATAATTTTAAGCTTCATAAACAATATTTAAAGTAACAAAACAGCACGGGACACCGGTTTAATTTCCACATCAACGAGACTGTAAGAAAAGTCTACTCCACGTCCAGGAGTCTATATCCACTCCTGGCGAGGGGTAGCGGACTCAACAGGACGAATAAAAAACTGTTGTACACGATGGTGATAAGACCGGCCATCACATACGCGGCGCCGGTATGGTGTAGCATACCGGCCACGACAATGCGCAAACTCCAAGTTTTGGAGCACAAATTTATGCGCCTCATTTCAGACTCGGGTAGGTACACCTCACTCAGAGATTTATATGACCGATGCAATGATATCACACCACTAGCGGACTTCGTCCGGGAAACATCACGAAAATTTTATGCCTTTCAACTGGGCGAAAGTCCGCTTACGCGCAACATTACTCAAATCAGAATGCATAATGCCCCTTTCCAAATTAAACACCCATTACCATACCAGGCGTTGCTTATCTTTCGGCAACCTCTATAGCCAAACTGCTTTCTACCAAAACCTCTCACTATCACACACTTTTCACCACCGTGTATTTTAATCTATACCTATTCGTTTCCTATTCCTAACTGTTTGTACTCTGTTTGTATTTTTGTAATTTTTGTCATTTTGTCATTTTTTGTTAATAAATCCCCTCTCGACCGAGAAACTTACAAAATCAAAACCTATTAAACTCCTAAACTTCCTTTCCTAAATCAAAACTTCCCAATGGCGAGTAGACTGTTGGGCGAAAAATTGCCTCGAACGGGTTTTTTCATTAAGCTTTTTCCCGTCTCACCGATTCAAAATTTAAAAAGTGCATAACGCGAGAAACGCTTAAAAGTGATAATTTTAATTATTTGAAACCCACCAAGTGGGCAGTGAAATCGAAACGCTAGATTTAAGCCGCCGCAGGCGGCAGGAGTTCTAGCCCCTTAATTATTAGTTTCTTTGAGCCAAACCGGTCGCGATCCGCCCAACCGCACTAACACCACGGCGCAGAGCGACGTGGTTGTACGGTTGGTCACGGGTCTCGATCCGGGGAGGCAATGTCTGTAAATTCTAACTATGAATAAATTTGTTATGATGGTTTAATTTCCGACACTCGATCAGCGATGTTAAGGCACGCTGGCTGAGTCCGGCATTTGGATGGGTGAACCAGTGTATGTTGTAGTACCCCAAAATTTTAACTTTAAATAAGCCAAAATTTAAGATTTATTTAAAATTATCCAAACGATCGCCAAAATCAGAATCTATAAAAAAACGTATCCGTAAATTTTCACAAAATTACTATAAAATTCAAAAACTACCATTTGCATTCAAAATTAAACTCGCGGAAACTCAAGTATATTAATAAAATCTTGTAAAGAACCCATTTACGTCAAAAAACGCCATGGCTAAATTTTTATTTTTTCATAAAATTAGGAAATTTTTGAAAGTACCCCTAATCTCTACCGTCGCCGTCGATTCATACAAGTCCAAGCCTTCCGCATAATAAATACTATTTAGCAACCAATCTAACAAATCCGAATCTCACTCATATTCATTAAATTTAATAAACATTAATAATCCGTCAAAAAGCTACAATGCTAAAATTTCATTTATTTAAAATTTCTCCTAAATTTCGAAAGTACCACGAATATTGTATTCATTTAAATTCAGTCAACGTCGCCGTATCGACGGATCCACCCAAGTCGCGCTACTTACAAAATTTGCTATTATTAAAATTTTCATGCGGACGAATTGCCGCTTACCCGCCAAACATCATTCACTCATGCGCATAACACACGGAGTCGAATCTCTCTTTATTATAATTACGTAAATTAACATAATCAGTTTCCAAGTAGATACGAGCCGGCGTTCGAGGACTTTGATGACTCACTCTGGCTGCATGCATTCAGTCATGTAGGCCATAGTTTTCTATTGGTCAAAATTGATGTCATGATTTTACGTCACTTCCGTGTTCTAGAATATCTAAATAGTATAAAAGGCGCCGCGATCGTGCAGTAAACAAGTAGTACATCATCATTACTTCGTCCGACAACTTCTCCGCGCTTCACTAAAAACCAAGTCTGCTTCTCCGGGTCGCGTTAAATTATTCGTGTTTAAATCATTCATTATTAAATAAATTACTTCAAACTCTAGCATCTCAAAGTGAGTTTTAATACCAACCAAGTGTACAAATTCGAATAACAAGTGTTCCTATGTCTCATAAACAATTCCAAGACTGTAAATCTATCAATAAATCGTTTTATACTCGTTCTCGTTAAACTGTGTGTTTTTCTTAACAACGACCAAAGCTTCCAGTGCAACTAAAAGCCTACCTGAAAAAATCACTTAGTCCAAGTCTCAGAGTCTCAAAAGAGCTAGCTGGCGCCCACCATTAAACAAATTTGCTAGCCATCATACTACCAGTCGTACTCTAAGGCCGAGACGACCCATACCAAAAAATTAAAAAACCAAAAAATCAAAATAAAAGCCAAGAAAAAGTCTGGTCTTCTTGGACATGTATCCGTCTATTAGTCGGTAGGCTATCGACTGAGACAGTTCCGGGCTATTAAGTCGCTTAGTAAGGCGGCGCCGATGGCACAGGGCAACTGTCTTCGCTGCAGAGAAGACCCCAAGGGCTATTGGCCCGCCAGAAAGGCGGTGAGATGGCCGGGGGTGCGTCAAAGTCGATAACCGATGACCGTGGTTTGGAGTCCACGCAAAACTGTAGATCCCTATGAGCACAATGGGACTTGAGGCCTGAGTGTTGTAGTAAAACAAATCCACTAATGTAACAAAACAGCAACAACAAATAAAAGGAAACGAAACATTTCTTTTCTCTTTTATGATATCACTTGATGAACCCATTGCTAATAAGTGCATGTTTTCATGTAATACACATTCTTACCAATAAAATTTGGTTGTTCTTCTAGTGGTTCTACAGACATTAAATAATAATAATAAATTTATAATCATGATTCAGTTTCGTGAACTTCCTTACTTGTATTCATTTTATTTTATTCTTTCGACATTTAAGTTATTCAGATTTAATAAATCAACCATAGCTTTGTTATTAGTAATATTTCACATTTTCTAAGTTAGCTATGGAAATTTTAACGTGTAAAATTAAAATAAATCAGAGTAGTTATTTTCCGTTGAACATTAATTCGCTTGTCAATCTACCAACAATTCGACATGGTTCAATTTTCAACTTTGGAAAAAACAGAGTTTTTATCGATTTATGGAGAATGTAAACGTAATGCCAGAAAAGCTTACACAGTCTATTCTCAACGGTTTCCTGGTAGACGCTGTCCTGACCATAAAGCCATAAAAGTATTAGTTGATAATCCTAAAAGATATGGTTCTTTTACCAAACCAAAGAGAAACAGAAGTAAACCGGTGAGGAATAATCAACGAAGTGGAAGGGAAGACTGGAACGCTGACATCGTTACGTGAAAATGACACCCTGTGTTAGAGCGGTGCGGATGCTGCGGAGGGGTCAGCTAGCCTTGTCTAACACATAAGGGCCTCATTTGCAAATGCGACTGTGTTCGCTAAAATGAATATTATAGGTAATATTCATAATAGTAATATTATGACTCAATTAAATTAAACTGAAAATAATGCAAGGTTAATTTTAAGTACCATATACTTACAATAAAAGTACTTAATACTTGCCGAATGCCGAGTCGACAGTCGGTTAAAGTAAACTTAAAATATTGTAAATTCGTTTTTATAAGTATAAGTAGCGTATATTTATAATAAAAGTAATACCTGTTGAATGCCAGGTCAAATAAAGTAAACTTAAAATAATGAAATATCGCGTTTTTTTGTAGGTTTATATTATTTGAATATAAATAAACAATAAAGAAATGTGTCATAATAATAATAATAATAATAATGTTTATTACTCCTCTTAAATGTTACAATATATAAGTATTTCAACATTATGGGATCGTCAGGTAAGATAAGTAAAATATAGTAGGTACTTAATTAGTAATTGAAACAAATAAAGTATAAACAATTATATGTCGCAGAGTGATACAAACATACAACAATAAATATACATACAATAAAGACATACAAACATATCAAACATTATGAGGTGGTATTATTAAAAAAATCGTCTATTGAATAATAGGATTTACATATTAAATTTTTTTTTAACTCGGCCTTAAATGTGGATATTTTTAAATTACAATCGATTTTTTATACATTTAACACAGAATTTTAAATTGTACGAATTACATAGTACTTATTAAAATTTTAATGTCTACCTACATACCTACATATTATTACAATGATAAATATACGCTAAATTAATCTAAACTTGATAAAATATCAGTTTTGTGCAGTTTTTGTCTTACTGATAATTTTTCAGCTCCTACAACTTGCATTGTTGTCTTTTGCATGTGTTTACTATTCTTATATCAGCATAATAATATGCATTTGCAATATATTTAATAATTTGCACTTCATGTAGGTCTTCCGAAATGCTAACTGGGTGTGACTGGGTGGGATGGTAGATACCAACATTGTTTTTATCTTATAGGAAAATATAATTTACCTCTCGATACAAATTTAGTAAAACTTGCATAATCGTCTATATTTATTTTACCGAATAGTTAAAATTATGATCGTCATGCCCATTTGTTATTAAAATTTTTTGTCAATGTGGGCATGAATTCTTAGCCAACATTTTTTTGAGGATAAAACCAGCAATATAATATAAAATATTTTCCTGGAAAACTGATAGTGAAATTTTATCCAATACCTCCTAACTTAATATTCGATTCAATGTATGGACCCCTCACTTTAACCGCGAATATTTCAGAAACGGAGGATCGGAAAAAATTGGAAAAATTACGTGTTCATTATGTCTCTATTCTAAATCATTCACTGAAATTTGAATAATGTACATCAGACGGTTTTGAAGTTCTGCTAATTATATTGAAAGCGCGCACGTTTTCCAGCAGTTACTACGTATGTGGGACAGAGACAGATACCCACCCCACAGCATCCGTACTGCTCCAACACCTAGTGCCACTTTAGAGTTATATTTGCCTATGGTGTAAGCGTTCCAGTCTTCTCTTCACTTCGTTGGGAATAATGTTATATTTATATATATCAGTGTGTCTACTTAAGTTGGCGGCATATGGAAAACTTTTTTATTTTCAGTTTTAGGAAAAAAAGTTAATCTTTATAAAAGTTCTGCATGGTCTAAAACCTACAATGCAATAACCTCAAAATTTATCAGTCATATACAGGGTTTCTCAATAAATATGAATTTGGTACAAGAGTAAAGAGCCTTTATTTTTGACAATATCGAAAATTGTAATTATGAAAAGTTGTTCATAATTAAAAAACACATTCAAATATGCAGTCCTATCCATTTACGTTAAAAACGAGTTTTTTTACTTTTTCTAAACTTTTCTTTACAATAAAATTGAAAATGTTAATGTACACATTAATTAAATTTAATCTAGGATGCACTGACAAGAAACTTTTATTAAAAATGATGATAAACAGTAATCTCTTATTATTTCAATTGCTTAATTGCGTATTAGTAATGCATTTAAATGAATAACACATACCATAACAATAATTAACTTTATTAATAAATAAAATAACTTATTTTGTTGTAATAAGTAGTAACGAATATTTCCCTTCCTTCAATTCACTAATGCCTCAACATATCCGCCTTCTCTGACCATACACATAACCGTTCTATGACAAAATAGTCTTAATACACTCCTGACCATAACAGGAGTTACACTATGAACCGTTTCAGTTATGATTCTCTCTAAATGGCCAACATGTGTAAATGGCCCTCAAAGATATACCTTTTGTTTCAAGTAACCCCATAAAAAACTCTAGTGGGGTCAAGTCTGGAGACCGGGGTGGCCAACGAATTTCCGAAAATCGATGTATAACTCTTCCAATAAATCTATTTTTAATGCATTGCCTTACATCTAACTTACTGTGGCATGGAGCACCATCCTGCTGGAACCATATCTGTTGACGTTCAACTATGGGAAGGTTATCCAAAAAATAATTTATTTCAGTTTCTAAAAAGCGTAAATAACGGTCTGCATTCAAAGATTCTCGAAAAAAAAAAGGTCCAATTATTTTATTTTTATAAATTCCACACCACACGTTTGTTTTGAATGAATACTGGTCCCAAGTTTTGATTGTAAAATTTGGATCACTCCACCAACGGCAGTTTTGGCTAGAGACTGTCCCATTTGATGAAAATGTTGATTCATCCAAAAAAAGAATATGCCTTGCCATAAATGGGTTATCTTCTAACATTCCTTGGATATCACAACAGAATTCAAAGCGTCGGTCATGATCTCCAGGTCTTAACGTTTTAATATATTGAGGCTTGTATGGGTAAAATTTATTCTTTTTTAAAATTTTTGAAACCGTATCTTTGCTTATAGTATTTGCCATCAGAGATGCCCTTTTTCGCAAAGAATACTTAGGATGTTCAATTGCTGAGAGCATTACTTCAAACTCATTGTCATCATTAGCAACCCGTTTATGGCGTTTGTTGTGAAAGTTATTACTTACATCTCCAAAAGTCTTAAATTTGTTTAATAATTTCCTTACTGTTTCATTGTGAATCTTTTTCTCTGGATGCCGGCTATTAAAAATTTCTGCAGCTTCTCGAAGTGATTTATAATTTTCACCCACGATTAATATAATTTCAATATTTTCTTCTTTATTTAATGTTGGTGGCATTTTTACCTATTTTTATAAACAAATACGTCTTATAAATTGTTGTCTTGAAGTTTACTGTCAAACATTTCTTGTCAGTGCATCCTAGAATGTAATTAATGTGTACACTTAAAGTTTCAATGCTATTGTAGAGGAAAGTTTAGAAAAAGTAAAAAATCTCGTTTTTCAACGTAAATGGATAGGACTGCATATTTGAATGCGTTTTTTAATTATGAACAACTTTTCATAATTACAATTTTCGATATTGTCAAAAATTAAAGCACTTTACTCTTGTACCAAATTCATATTTATTGAGAAACCCTGTATATGACTGATAAATTTTGAGGTTTGATTGTTGCATTGTAGGTTTTAACCCATGCAGAACTTTTTATAAAGAATAACTTTTTTTCCTAAAACTGAAAATAAAAAAGTTTTCGATATGCCGCCAACTTAAGTAGACACACTGTATATATATTTACATTTATTATATTATTATGACCGGCGTCTTCATTTTATAGCACGAATGTCCGTGCTGAATGAAAGATACAATTTCCTTCATAAAATTATTTGGAGCGGTGTGGCGACATTCATTGAAAGCGGTAGTGTAAGCAGGCACAATATGCACTATTGGAGTGATAGGAATCCTAGATGGACGCGAGAAAGAAATTTTCAAGTAAAATATAAAGTAAATGTGTATGTTTGGTGGCAGATTAATAAGGACACATTTTTTTGAAAATAATTTAAATAGCGAAATTTACCTAGATTTTTTACGAAATGACTTACCTAATTATTTAGAAAAAATTCCCCTGCAGGTTAGAAAAAGTATCTGGTTTTATCAAAATGGTGCTCCTATACATAATGCCCGTAATGGCTCTAATTATTTAAACACGATTTTTGGAAACCAGTGGATAGGCAATACCGGACCTGTGCGATGGCCAGCTAGATCACCAGATTTAAATCCGCTGAATTTCTTTTTGTGGGATTATCTTAAGGGATGTGTGTATCACACCCAATCTCAGAACATTGAGGATTTAAGAAATAGAATAAGAAATGGATGTGATTCTATTTGACGGCATACTTTATTACGTACAGTGAATGGTGAATTAATAAAAATAGGCAGAATTGGCCTTTTTAGCACTTTTATGTTAGGTCATCTATTTAGGTTAAAAGAGAAAAAAAGGAGTTTGTTTGCAGGTCTGTGTTATTAGTGCGCCACATACGCATATTTTCAGAGTTGTCATATCCCGAAAGATCAATATACTCTTCATCAGAGAAAAATGTCAAAGTTAGCAGGCCTTAAATTATTGACAAACCAATGGCAGTATGTAAGACATCTGGAGTGGTCTGTCAGCAAAAGACATTGATATGATTGCATCTTATGTGGATGCATACAGTCCTCCTTTACAATCGTTTGGCATGTTCCATAAGAAAATCCAATTTCCTTAGAGAGTGTTTCAAAAGTCTTACAGGCTGGTGTTTCTTACGTTGACGAATATCAGTAGCAATTTCTTCAAATGATTGGTCAGAACCCTTTTTATGGGTTACATAGCTAGCTCCGCGAAATATAACAACACAATTAATAACACGTACATAAAATTACTCGTATTATTGCTAAGTTTGGGTGTTCCTGAAAATTGTCCGAACATAGACGCTGCATGTATTCCCTTTCATTAACTAGTACACCATTTCGAAGATATGCTTCAGTTCTAATAGTATAATTGTAAAAATTATGGCTAGATAAGCTGCCGGCATATAGTCAAAGTCTAGTGTGGCAAAAGTGCGCTTTACCAATCCGTGTAATTCAAAAACCTCAAAATCAAACAATGAGAAACTTTTCTCGCCCAGAAGTAAATTAAATAAAAAAGCTTCCATTTTACATAAAATGTAAATGTTTCTTTTTCATCCTTCACAGACGTACTAATTATAATGCATTTACCATTGGCCCATTTAGTTTGGAATACTTACGTAAAATTTTGTACCTACGCATTAGTTTTTAATCATTATCCAATGTGACGTAAAACTGATTAGTAATTGTTTACTAGTAGTAGGAGTGGGGAGCTCTGAGTGCTTTATATTTAGATTGAGAATAATATTTATTATTTAATATAAGACGCCTTCTTTAATCGAAATACATTTTATATCATTAGTGTTACCAAAACATTCATATATCGTTGTTGTGTATAATGCTACAGTATTACAATCTTCACGTGCAAATAAGGATAAAACAAAGTAATATCTAAGTTATACTATTATATTGTGCTTGCATACAAATTATTTGCCCAGGAAGAAATCAAGTCCTTCAAGTGGATAATTGTGTGAACCTATATACGGTAGGAAAAATTCACATAGTAAACAATTCTCAAGAATGTTTTATGTTTTCCCGATAATAAATATGAATTTCAGATAAATCTATATATAGCATGTCTAGTTAAAAATGAATTATTATTTGTTTGCTTATAATTGTATTGAAACATATTCTTTATAGGATTTTGCAAACAGCAGAAAAAATAACTATCAATAACTAAAAGAAAAACTTTGTGTAAAAACATTAATGAAATCTTTGCATTCGTTCGATAACCTGAATTCTGGTTATACTAGCAAATTAAAATGAATTTGTCTAATTTCTTCTTTGACAATTCTCATTCTAACACTGGCATCCACACAGTCCCCTACGACCATGCCGATTAAGCTAGTATCTACATAACCCCTTACGATCGTGAAGATTCGGCTAAAAATGAGAACAAAGACCTAAAATAAATTTATTTATCTACCTTGCTTAAAACATTTTTCATTCTAATAGATTACATTTTCATGAAATGTATAATTCTGTTTCTTGGAAATGCTTAGCCTTTGAAACGTTTTTCGCCCTTATTCTGGAGCTCATCAGAAAGACACAAAGCCACTCATAAAGATGTTTCATGCAAAACCAAGACAATTTCTATGAATAAGTGTGAAATAATTATATTTGACATTGACTGATAAAAACAACCTCACCTATCTCTTAGCTAACTAGTATTGGAGCCTACATACTCTATGCATGTTTAAAAATTAATTATTATTTGTTTGCTTATAATTGTATTGAAACATATTCTTTATAGGATTTTGCAAACAGCAGAAAAAACAATCTATAACTAAAAGAAAAACTTTTTGTAAAAATATTAATGAAATCTTTACATTCTTTATATAACCTGAATTCTGGTTATGCTAGCAAATTAAAATCCTGAAATGAATTGGTCTAACTTCTTATTTGACAATTCTCATTCTAACACTGGAATCCACACAGTCCCCTACGGCCATGGGGATTAAACTAGTATCTACATAACCCCCTACGATCATGAAGATTCAGTTAAAAATGAGAACAAAGGCCTAAAATGAATTTATTTATCTACCTTGTCTTAAAAAATGTTTCATTCTAACGGATTACATTTTCATGAAATCTATCATTCTGTTTCTTAGAAATGCTTAGCCTTTGAAACATTTCTCGCCCTTATTCTGGAGCTCATCAGAAAGACATAAAACTACCCATAAAGATGTTTCATGCAATACCAAGACAATTTCTATGAATAAGTGTGAAATAATTATATTTGACACTGACTGATAAAAACAACCTCACCTATCTATTAACTAACTAGTATTGGAGCCTACATACTCTATGCATGTTTAAAAATGAATTATTATTTGTTTGCGTATAATTGAATTGAAACATATTCTTTATAGGATTTTGCAAACAGCAGAAAAAATAACTATCTATAACTAAAAGTAAAACTGTGTCTAAAAATATTAATGAAGTCTTTGCATTCTTTCGATAACCTGAATTCTGGTTATGCCAGCAAATTACAATCCCAGGCCTCTGTTCTCATTTTTAACTGAATCTTCATGATCGTAGGGGTTTATGTAGATACTAGTTTGATCTGAATGATCCTAGGGGACTTTGTGGATGCTAGTGTTAGAATGAGAATTGTCAAATAAGAAATTAGACAAATTCATTTTAGGATTTTAATTTGCTAGCATAACCTGAATTCATGTCATCGAAAGAGCGCAAAGATTTCATTAATATTTTTACAAAAAGGTTTTCTTTTAGCTATAGTTAGTTATTGTACCACACGTACTAACATCAAATGATGACATCATCATCTTGGGTAACGTAAATATAGACATGTTGCAGTTTGATAATGTTTTATCTGAATTTTTTGAGACCTTTGGGTTAACACAGATCATTAACGAACCCACACGAGTTACTCAACATTCTGCTACTCTTATTGATCAAATTTTTGTAAGTGACATAAACTTAGTAGTGGAATCTAGTGTAATAAACGCAGATCTGGTATCTGATCATAAATTAGTGATTTCTAAATTACGTGTAAACTGTTTAAAATATAAACAAAAATGGTCACTTATCGGGATTTTAAAAATTTTAATCATGAACTATTTTATAATGATTTATTAAATATTGCGTTTGATGAAATCTTATATATACAGAACATAGATGAAAAGGTCGAATTCTTAACAAACGATATCATTAATTTATTTTTGATTCATGCTCCTGTAAAAACTGCTCGAGTTAATAGAGCTTTAAGAAAGTACGAATGCCACAAAAATTAGGAAAACTGGAGTAATTATAAAAATTTACGCAATTATGCTTTAGCGTCAATAAGGAGAGAAAAACTAGCATATTTAAACTTTCTTCAATAGCAGAAAAACCAGAAAGACATTTGGAGAGGTCTGAAAGTCCTAAATATTCGTTTTAAAAATGATATAGAATTGCCACCTAACTTGCAAAACCCCTCGGAGATTAATGAATTCTTTATTTCAGTATTTACTAGAAATAACTCTACTCAGGCTGCAGATTTTTACAAAAATGCTAAGTTTAGCGAGAATTTAGTGTTTTCATTTATACCAACCAATATTAAAGAAATGAATAAGATCATGTCAACTTTTAAATCTAATGCCAGTGGTGACGATCAAATGTCTCTAGAAATGGTTAAACTATGCTTTCCCGTTATTGCTCCATATTTAGTTCACATTTTTAACATATGTTTAGAAGAAGCCTATTTCCCGGCGAAGTGGAAAAACGCTCTTATTCGTCCGCTACTCAAAATAAATGATCCTAAAATAATTTCTGATTTACGTCCCATTAGTCTTTTACTTGTCTTGTCAAAAATGTTAGAGAAGGTCGTTCAACGTCAGATTACGACATATTTATCGGCAAACATGATACTCCCAATGCATCAGTCTGGTTACTTACTTGAAAATATCCTGCAAGCCCGCGATAAAAAACTTGCGACAGTTTTCATATCATTAGATTTCTCAAAAGCATTCGATACAATTGATCATAATTTACTGTGCGATAAATTACATTATTACGGTTTTGATGAAAGAGCCATAAGCTTTTTTAAGTCGTATTTATACGATCGCTATCAACGAGTAACTGTCGCTCATCAAACATCCACCGCAAAACATGTTATTTCGGGCGTACCACAAGGCTCAATTCTCGGTCCACTACTATTTTTATTGTACACTGCAGATATTTCAAGACATATTCAGCATTCACATCTTCAATCGTATGCAGACGATACACAGATGTTATACTCCTTTCATCCCTCTGAAACCCAATCTACATCTCGTACAATAAATCAGGACCTTCAATCAATCAATACGTATGCTGCAGAACACAATTTAAAATTAAATCCAAATAAAAGTGTAGCTATGCTATTTTGTTCTGAAAATAAGCTGATAAATATAAAAAATGAGCTAAATGTAATGATAGATAACACCGTACTGCAATTTTCCCAGGAATCAAAAATACTAGGTATTATATTTGATGAAAAACTCAGATTTTATTCACACTTGTCTAAGCTAATTCAAAGGGCCTACATCAAACTCAAAGTTTTATATTCGAACAGATATATAATGAATTATAAACTAAGGAAAAAACTTTGTGAGTCACTGGTAATACCTATTTTTCATTATTGTGACATTGTATATTTTCCACGCCTGGATAAATTTACGCAAAATCGCATTCAAAGAGTACAAAATCTTTGCTGTCGGTTTGTATGCAATCTGAGGAAATTTGATCACGTATCTGACAAATTCTCACAACTTAAATGGTTAAAAATGACGGAACAAACAAACTATCACTATTTAACGTTTATTTACAAACTTTTACTGACCTCCGTTCCAGTTTATCTTAGACAAAAACTTATACCTAAAAATTCTATACACAATATTAGTACTAGATTTCACACCAAACTTACAGTGCCCCAACATACTACAACCATCGTTCAAAGGTCGTTTTCTTATAACGCTGTAAAATTGTACAATGGTATACCCGAAAATTTTAAATCGATGTCACAGCATCAGTTTCGTATATCTATAAAAAACATGTATTTTAATAGATAAGTAAATATAAATTGTAGATACATATCAAATTAATTTAAGTACTAACTTCATATACATTTCACATTAAATCCACCTAATTAATGGTTTTTTCTATTTTTCTTTCAGTTATAAGATTAGTATATGTACTTAGACATCTTACTTTTAGTTTAATTTAGAATTAGTTTATTACTTACCATTGTCCTCAAAATGCTCGGTTAAGTGTAAGAGTAGCCTTTGGCTAAACTTCGCCGAGCATCCCCCAACATCTCTAACATATTGTAAATACATTTTCTTTGTATTTCACTTGCAAAAATAAAGACGATTTATTATTATTATTATTATTATTTTTTCTGCTGTTTGCTAAATCCTGTAAAGAATATGTCTCAATAGCATGTCTATGTTTTTAATCAACAAAAGAAACAGATATATAATATGTGAGAGCACTCTAGTTTGTAAATTTGCCATTTGAGAATGAAAATACTGGTCCCCTGAAGTTTAGGGCCTTTATGTATTGCACAGCCGTGCTATGCCATGGCTCTGCCACAGCTAGCACATTGCAAAACAAATTTTTTCTTAATTTCTTCTCACCTTATACTAGACACAGCTTGATGAAATAACGACATTACCATCGAGCCATACTCTACAGTTTGCTATAGAAATAGCTTAAGTCTATCCCGAGTAATGACTAAACAGAACACAGATGCATAAAAATATACATGCACGTTGAATTGAGAACTTTCTAATTTTCAACAATTTTTGAGAATGGTTAAAAATGAGTATGCAGGTGTCCCATAAGTAATTGTACACAGAGCAATGGCAGATTCTTTACGTCAAAATATTATGATTTAACCAAACTTGCCTTAGTCCAAAAGTTGATAATAACAGAGATATAGGGTGACAAATTAAAATATTTTTTTGTCTTTTTTTTAATAATTTCTTTAAATAATTAAATATTTTAACAAAATTTGGTGATTGGTGTAGCATTTGAAAAAGCTACATTAATAATTTCAGTTTGAATACAGTAGATTAACCCATTAGTTCATTTGTTTGATAGGCAACCACTCGTACTTCAAAGGGGCATAGCAGGTTGCATATCTGAAATTCTCAACAACGAAAGAAAGCGTGTTTTCTTTTATGTATTATTTTTGAGTCGGAGGTGTTACTCACGTATTCTTGTTGTTGGGATATTACACAATGGTGTAATTCAGTCTTCAAATTACAAGCCCTTTTTGTTGGCGCATTTTTATTGGCTAGAGAAAGTGTTCTCTAGATGTTCAAGTTGGCAACGCGGAGGAACTGTCAAGCAGATTTCCGTCGAGGAGATTCATTTTTCGACAGCGACGAGAGAGCTGAAGGCGGCGGTCCCGGTTTTGTAGTGAAGAATTTGGGTTTTACATCGCTGACACTGAAAAGGGATTTGATTTGATGTACCCAGTGTTTCTTTACCGTCCTGCCAGAAGCATTTTGTAAGTTCCAGGAAGGAATTCTGTTGCTTGTCGTAATCCGATCGCCACGTGTTTCGGAGGTTATGTAATACTCTCTATAGGAGGTAAGCTTTTATTTTACTTAGTTGGTGTTCTATTTGGTTCTTATTTATTGTAATTATTACAGAGTGTTTTGGAGAGGCTTATGTTTGGTATATGCACATGCTTTGGAGGGGTATGAATGTTTGGAGGGACTGGCCCTTTGAAAATAAGATATGTTTGGAGAGGTTTATGTTCAGAATGAATGGTGCTGCCATTTTGGTTATGTAAGGGGGCCCAGTATTTGGAGGAGTAATAGGAGGAAGTCTATTACTCAGATATTTGGTTTTATGTGGGTCCTGCTGACATAGAGGGAAGTTTTGGTTGGAGAGTTGTTCGCAGCAGTCTCCAAGAGATTTAGGCAGAGATTTGGGAGTGACACGGAGTCGTAGTCGTAAGCAACGTCGAGAACATCTTAGGAAGTGGTGACAGGTCACGCTGCAATCGTCAGAGAAAACGCCAAGGCTCTACCAGGTTTTATTGTTTCATTTTAGTCACATGATTTTAAAGAAATTATTATAGTTTCTTTCGGTGATTTTTTGTTGAAATATTAGAGTGAATTACATATCGATTTTGCAACTACATACCTAGCATGATGAAGTATCTTAAGATTTTTTATTGTAAGTAGCGCATGGTACCACGTGATACTAATTTACTTTCTACTATGTCATATATGAAGTATTTTTAATAGAACATAATTATTTTAGATCATTCTGTAACATTCTAGTGCACACAGCGAGCATTGCGAAAATTGGCTCACAGGATCTTGTTTGTGTTACGTAATATTTTATTGATGAGCTGTAATTTTAATCCATTGTAGACCTTTAACTCGCTGTTGCAAATCTAAAACTTATTGTTGGTATCATTTAAGCCGTAGTTGCATTTCCATAGAAAAAGGTCAAATCACTGAAATAACTTTAGAAGGGGTTAATTACCTATTTTGCATTTCTTTTGCATATATAGATTAAGCTCAGGGGACAATTGGGAAACTATTTGTTTTTTATTGATGTATATCTCAAGTGTGTGTAATAAATGTCTAATGTCTACATGTTCTTATTATTTGCACTGGTACACCTGATATTTGTTTAAATTTTGAAACTTTATAGAGTAAAGTAAGAGTTTTGAGATCATAGAGATATTTTGAGAATTCCATCTCATGGTTGCTAGTAACTTAATTTTGTTCCGTGCTGGCAAAATTATTTAAATCACATTACGTAACATACAGCCGGTGGCGCCCTTTTGAGTGTCCACACACAATCCTAACCCACGACCTTGTGCTCTCCACCAAAAATCGGCTGCCGTTCGCATCGGGATAACATGTTTTAATATTTAGGTATCAAAATATGTTACATTGGGGGGTTTCCTTGAGGCGATGGATTCAAATCTGTTCGTAGTCTTGCGCTGTTGTTTGTAGAGGGCGCCACCTACGGTAGTTTGCGTGTCGTTTATACGTCATATTTTTTTTGGGAATTAAAAAAAAAATTAAATAAAAATTTCTGTTTACCTGTCATTTTTACGCAAGAAATGCGTACCTTCTAAATGTCGCTACGAGTAACCGTTTTCGAGATATTTGGTTTTAAAGTACTCAATGCAACCAATTTAAACTATGATTTAGGGATGTACGATGGTTGTATCCATTGTATCCAAATCTAGGTGGCTTGTGTCAATTACTCTTTAAATGTCATACCTAAAAATTTGGTTTTGCTAATGAATGCAATTTAACGATTGTTGTACACAAATCTAGGTGACTTGTGTCAATTAGGTATTATTGTATTGTGTTGGCTGGATTTAGATAATCACTGAATTTTTTAAATTTATTTGGATTAATCATGCCTCGTCACAACAACTTTTCAAACAGTGAAATGCGAGATATGGTATGCATCTACGCACAAGAAAATTGTTGTGGCAGACGTGCCCGCCGTACATATCTACGATTATATCCCAACAGGGCCCTACCAAACCATCAAACATTTAAAAATATCTATGACAGATTGGTAGAAAGTGGCGAGTTTCTTCCCACATAGGGTGTCCAGAAAGAATTACTGCCGAAATTATTGAAAAAAAAACAAACATCTCTGTTATTATCAACTTTTGGACTTTTGGGCTAAGGTAAGTTAAGGTAAGTGGTTAAATCGTAATGTTTTGACGTAAGGAATCTGCTATTGCTCTGTGTACAATTACATATGGGACACCCTGTATGTTGTTTATATTTTTCTGTTCTTTTAGCCATGCTGTTTACAGACAATCTGAAGTATGATTTGGTAGGAATTATAATTTCCACATTAGTCATATTTGTGGCTTATTTCAAATGGTCCCTGGGTTATTGGAAACGAAGAGGCATCGAAACTCTACCACCCTCTATACCATTCGGAAACACAACTGACTTATTTTTGGCCAGAAAAACTTTTGGAGAAATTTGGAGGGATATATATTTTGATCTCAAATCGAAAGGTAAAAGACACGGAGGAGCATATTTCACAATAAAACCTATCTACATACCAGTTGATTTGGATCTAGTTAAGAATATATTACAGAATGATTTTCAACATTTTCATGGTCATGGTTTGTATGTGAACGAACACGCAGATCCACTATCTTCAAGTCTATTCAACTTAGACGGTCCCAGATGGAGAACCTTGCGCGTCAAGCTTACTCCAACTTTTACCTCTGGAAAAATGAAAATGATGACTCACACATTAATAGAATGTTCACATAGTTTAAAAGATATTTTAGATATCGCAAGCAATAAAAATGAATCTATAGACATTAAAGATGTCATGGGTTGTTTCACAACGGATATAATAGGTAAGCAAAATTGAAACTACATGTTTAAAACTTTTCATGTGCGTCTCTAATAATTGATCCTGTTACAAAATGCATATAAGCAGCTTTAAGCTATTTTCAATGGTGGGAAAAATCGTCGGTTCAGGGCAATAAAACACCTCTATTGTTGTGCCAACATTTCGTCTAACAGGTGCAATCTTTACAACTTAGAACGTAATTATTAGAAGTGTTAATCTAAACCTCACAACGGTATAACTGAAATTGCACCTTTCTATGAGATACGACCTAAAAATATTCACAGTACTAAATTGATGAAATCGGTTGCTGTTTTCAACTTCAAACTTATCTTGACAAAATAAACACCTGATGCATAGTAAATAAATTACTATTCATGAATCCTAGCAAATGTAACGTAATGTCCTTTTCCTTAAAAACATCACCTATTATTTTTGATAACAAGTGATGATGTCATACTTCAAAGACCTATTTCGCGACTTCGGCGTAACTTCTGATAGTAAATTATCCTTCACTAATCATATCGAAACCATTGTCTCTGATGCTTCCAAAGCGCTTGGCTTAATTATTCGTACTAGTCGCGAGTTCACTAATACTGATACTCTGAAAATCCTTTATCAATTCTTCGTCAGATCGAAACTTGAGTACGCATCGTTAATTTAATATTCCAATTATGATGTTCACATCAATAATTTTTAGGCAGTTCAACGTGAATTTCTTAAATTACTGTGGTTCAAATCAGATGGCACTTATCCAGTGATTGGTTTTTCGCAAAATCTTGCTTGAAAGGTAATTTATGACCACTCTTGAGGATAGGCGTACGTACTATTCTCAAGTATTTTTGTATAAATTGTTACACAATGATTTTGATGCACCTGAAATAATTAGCAAGTTCAATTTTCGCGTTCCCAGATTAACCTCTCGTAACACCCAAGTTTTTTATTTACCCACTCCGCGTACAAACGTAATAAATAATTCACCTTTATTTGCGATCTGCAGTACTTCTAATAAAGAGTTGGTCATGTAATTTGAACTTAAATTCTATCAATCTACCGAAGCCCAGAGATCTTCTCCTACTCCTAGTTTCGGCAAGAGAAAATCTTTTAAAGACACCGCTCTTTGCAGCGAATGGGATTTCCACCCACTGAAAACTCCTGCCTCCCACAAGTCCCCAGAGGCTCCCGGAAGAGTCACTATGTGACATAACATCAGGGCCCCAGGTCGTCATTTCCTTCTTCCTACTTAATCCCCTTTAGTCGCCAGCTTGCTCTCTTTCTCTTCCTTCGGCTTTTTCTTCTGTAACACCTTTTTAACAAAACGGTTTACTTTTGTCCAGTTTCTCCCATTTTTAAGCATCACGTTGATTACATTCTCCCTACTAATTTCAACATCCAGGTCTTCTTCTAGCTCTTGCCTCCACTGGGACCATCTGTCACAGATCAGTACAGTGTGCTCCGCTGTATCTGTGTCACCACTGTACATACATGTATCCTCCTGCGTTATTGTCATTCTTTTGGTGTAATGTCTAAAGTATCCGTGGCCTGTCAGGAACTGGGTCACAAAGAAACCCAGCCTCTCATGTTCGCATCTCACCCAGGGGAGGATGTCTCGGATGAGTGTCTTCGTCCAGGCTGCCGTGTCCATATAGTTGTTCCATATTTCCTGCCATTTGTTTAAAGTTGTCTCTCTCTCCCATTTTTTAATCGTTGGTAAATGAGCATTTTCATTATGGTACAGTCGGTGTCTCTCTTCAAGAAGCAAATCAATCGGTCGGTGGAATTCCTGTGACAACCTGTATGGCCCTTGAGGATATTGTGCGATACCCACTGGCTATTCTCAGTAGGGCTTTTCTTTGGATGCTCAAGAGCATGTTCTTATATTTTTGTATCCCGGTGACCCGCTGCCATATAGGTCTATCCATTTGATGACTCCACATAAAACCGATCTCTTTGGTCCGCTCGGTCCCCCTATGTTTGGTAGGTTTCTTGTTAAAGCCCCCATTTTCCCTCGAGTTTTCAAGACAGTCCATTCGATATGCTTGCCGGATATCAGCCGGTCATCCAGGATCACTCCCAAGTATTTAAGTTGTCTGATTGGTACTATTCTTGTGTCTACAATGTCAAAATGGATATGACCTCTCTTTCGTGGTCCCTTCCGAATAATCGCTTTGGTTTTTTGGGGAGCGAGGGCCAGGTCTGTTCTATTCAGCCATGTATTTATCCTAGCTAAGGACTCGTTTGCTCGAACCTCGAGTTCTCCGTCATCCGTCGCTTCCACCATAATAGCCAAATCATCTGCAGAGACTATGCTTGTTGTTCCCTCCGTAAGAGGCAGCGCTAAAACCTGATCATACAGGATGTTCCAGCGAAGTGGGCCTGGCACTGATCTCTGGGGAACACCCGCCGACATCTCGATACTCCTACTCCTAGTAGTGGCTCTCATATATATTTCATTAATTCTGCATCTAAACAATGAAAATAATTATTTATTGTCAAATCTATCGACAAATCTCCAATTCGTATTCTGGCAATTAATTTGAAGTGTGTGTCCATTAGTCAACGCAAAGAAATCTGCAAATGATAATTATATACTTCGAAACAGAAATCAACAAAAGGCAATGTGAAACTTGATTAAATGAAACAAAAGTGAGACACGCAATTATAATGAAACTATTTCACATAACGATTTTAACAATTTCTTTGGAAATATAGCTCATAATTTAGTTAATACATTACCACCCTGTAACATTAACTGTGAACATTTTTTAAATAATTCCAGTATCAACTGCATTATGGAGGATTTTAATTTCTCTGAAGTGTCCTATAATCAGGTACTTGATGTAATTGAAAACTTAAAAAACGTAAAAAGCAATGATGCCTATGAGATAAATGTAAAAGTGCTAAACTGTATTAAATTTATTATTCTCGTCCCTCTCACTAAACTAATCAACGAGTGCATTAGAATGAACAGCTTTCATAAAAATTTAAAACTATACAAAGTGTTACCTCTGTTCAAAAAAGGTTCAGTTGACAACCCTGCAAATTACAGGCCAATATCCATTGTGCCATTTCTAGCAAAAATCATCGAGGTAATACTAAAAATTCTAATAACTAATTATTTTGAATATCGCAACTTGTTTAATAGAAGTCAATATGGTTTTAGGTCTAAATTATCTACGACTTTAGTCACAATTAACCTAACCAACATAATAAACAAAGGTTTTCAGACCAAGGAGTTCGTACACGTTCAATTCTATGAATTAGGCAAAGCCTTCGATTGTGTACCACATGACCTTTTGATAAAGAAATTAGGATTTTATAAATTTTCAGTAAATAGTCAAAATCTGATTAAATCATATCTTACTGATCGCCCTCAGTTTGTGAATTTCAATAACGCAAAGTCGAATTTGATAGACATTCAATTCGGCTTACTTCAAGGATCAATCCTAGGACCCGTCTTGTTCCTCATTTATGTTAACGATGTGCCCAATAGTAGTCCCTCGTCAAAGTTCACTATTTTTGCTGAGGACACTACACTCGCTCATACTAATACAGATCTCCGTGATCTACTAAATGAAGCTCGTCACTCATTGTCTATGGTTCAAGATTGGTTTGTAAGCAAACAGTTAATTTTAAATAAAGATAAGACCGAAACTATGACTTTTAGTTTGAGACATCACTCTTCAGATACCAATTCCTTTCATTATGTTAAATTGTTGGGCGTTACTCTAGATAATAAATTAACATTGGAAAAGCATACAGAAATAATCTGCAAGAATGTGTCACGAAATATTTTTTTGTTGCGCAATTTAATGAAATGTGTGTCACAGGCATCAGTAGTAATTGCTTATCATGCACTAATTCAATCTAACCTGACTTATGTTATCCTGGCGCGGGGTCATTAGGCGCATACTGCCACAGTTTTTCCTATGCAAAGGAGATCGGTTAGAATTATTGCAGGCTTAGCATACACAGATGATTGCAGAGATGCATTTAAAAATCTAAAAATACTTGCGCTGCATTGTTCTTATATTTTACAATGCCTCCTGTACATTAAAGAAAACATCAACCACTACGTAACCCATAATAGTTTTGACTCATATTCGACGCGAAATAAAAACAATATTGTTGTAGATTTTCTGCGGTTATCTAAGACAAGAAACGGATCTGGTTATTACGCAATAAAATTCTATAACGTGTTGCCAATTGTTGCCCAAGAACTTAATTACAAACAGTTTAAAACCGCAATTAAAATTTTTTTATTGAAGAAGGCTCAATGGATATCTATTGGGTGATTTTTCTTGCTCAATTTTGTGATTTTTATTATTCTTATAATGTAAATTTGTCTTCTCTTATACATTTTATGTTTTTATACCTCTGTTCTTATAAAGGTCTGTTATTCTTAGTATGTTTATACATTGTTATATACTTTAAGTATATGTATTGACTTGTCAAAACACCGTTGTGTGTAGTCCTGACCAATAAAGAACTATACTGTACTATACTATTCGGTTATGTCTATCAAATTGAAACATTCTTTCAAACGCGTTTGAATATGCCACTCATAGCTTGTGAAATTGTGGTAATTGTAGCGTTCTGACATATGAACCCTGCTCATCAAATAATTGGTCAGAATATATTTTGCTCGAATTATTTGCCTATTTAGGAACTAAACGGGTTTGTAGCAGATTAAGATTAAAGACAATAACAAGAGCAAAAGTATTTACTATGTCTCAAAGCAAGAAATAAATGAGATTGATCATGCAGCTAACAATAACTGTTTTTTTAATACTTTTCGTCTCGTTTTCTTATTTTTCATCAAATATAACTACTATTTAAGTTTTATTAATTAAGCAAGAAATTTTCTGTTACATTTTGACAACTCAACAAGGTAAATGTTTTAAAAGGAACAAGGTAGCCTACAAAACAATGCTAAATTATAAAAACCATATAAATAAAAATTCAAAATAAAGACAAAACTATGGGTTTCGAGTAACTACGATGAGAGTATATCAAATATTAATAGTCCAAGAGCCAGCGTGCAATTACCTTGCATCAGCTAGAGATATTACTAACTCTGTTCGTTAGAGCATGGCAGACAACGAAAGTGATATGAGAAAGAAAATTTCTCATATCACTTTCGTTGTCTGTTTTCTTAGTGATGGAAACTTTACTAAATAACTTAATTGGTGGAAGTATTTGTATTAGATAAATATTTTTTCTATCGATTACTTACCACTTAGTGAATACAAAAATACGGTTGGCACCATCCCTCTTAATAGAGGACCAGAAGTAGATATTCCATATCTTCAAACTGTATCACTGGGCATAACAGAAAAGTATTAAGCTGATTTCTTTGCTATCGATTGATTACTATTTAGCAATTAGAAAAATTCGATCCGCATACATGCCGGTTGCTGGAGATCCAGAACCAGGTATATACGCCGGCGCACGGCTATTTCATGTCCAGAGCAAAGGTTTGGAACCTGCAAGGTGTGTACTTTTAAGCCATAACTAGTAAATATCAAGTTGACTATTTTAATTAATTAATTCAATTTATAAATTAAGTTTCCACCATCAAGAAAAATTCTCATTTCACTCTGCCATGCTCTAATGCAAAACATTAATCATGCCTCTAGCTGATAAAAATGCGTTAGATATTTGCACGCCAGTTTACACAAACACTCATAAGATTGGCCTTGGTAGCAGAAAGAGGCCTACCTTAAATAAGAGGTGTAACAAAAATGTTCTGACCGCATTACAATTTATTTAGATGAAAGGAAAAGCTTACGAGTTTTGCGAGTGGACATTAGAATAATTTTGTCTTGTATACTCTGTTGTTTTCTCTGTGCTATCTCTTTTAATCAACATATGATGGTTCCCAAACTTTGTTAGATATAAGAAGTAAATACCTTAATAAGCCCCCACGAGAAGCATGTGTCTCTTCATTGCTTATCTTCAGCACTTGCTTTTGCTGTGTCGTTATGAGTCAGGTTTAAATAAATAAATGTTAGTGCTTGACTGTATGGCTAAGTATTTTCTCATTTCTCCGGTACCTTGAAGTGTAATCGACTAAGGAACAAGTCAATTACACCACAAGGTCCTATTACGCATTGACATACGCTTTATGTGATGATCTAATTGCATACTCTATATCTCTCCAAGCAAATATACTTATTCCATTAAAAATATCTGTAAATATTTCAGGTTCAACTGCGTTTGGTATTGATTGCAACTGTATGAAGAATCCAGACTCTGAATTCCGCAAGCATGGAATTCTTGCTATTGATCCGGGATTTTTACAAACACTAAAGGTTTTTACGCAATTTGTAGTACCACACAATGTTCTAAGACATATCAACTTTAAACCCAATACTTCCCAAGTAAGAAATTTTTTCATGAATTTGGTAAAAGAAACAGTTTCATACAGAGAGAAAAATAACATTAAAAGAAAAGATTTCATGGATCTACTAATTCAACTGAAAGTTAAAGGAAAATTACATAACGATGAAGGAGAGGATGACAAGGAAGAGGAGGATATGCCCACAGAAAAAATGACAATAGACGAAATCGCCGCTCAATGTTTCCTATTCTTCTTAGCCGGTTTTGAAACTTCTTCAACAACAATGAACTTTGCAACTTATGAACTGGCTATCAATCCTGATGTTCAAGACAAGTTGAGGAATGAAATAAATACAGTCCTAGGAAAACATGATAACGAATTAACATATAACGCTATAGCGGAGATGACATACTTGGATAAAGTTATTTACGGTAATATTAACACGCTGATTCCTTCAATTCAAATAGGTGAATGAAAATAAGCAACTTTGATCTGTCGAGTGGGCGTTGCAGAAGGGGTGAAAATTCATTTTCCGGGGGCAATAGAATGATGTTATTTAGCTATAGCACCCCGTCCGTTCTTAATGGAATCAATCCCTTTTAAAAAATTTAAAGAAGCCATTAAGTGCGGATATTTTGCGCAGCTGTAAATAAAACCGACTTAGTCGAGTTATAACGACCCCGAAACCTTCTCCAAATGATTAATTAGGGTTTAATAATAAAAATCATAACGGACATTTCTCGCCTTGCACGGCTGCAGCAAATGAAACGGAGTCGTATCTATGCGCTTCATGCTCGCGCCTGCATGCGCACTCCTTGCAAGAAGTCACTAGTTTACTTCATAAGTAATAGTTAAATGACGTGCAATATCGACGACGAAAGGTTACCGTCTGCCACTCAGTGAGAAGAGAACATATAACTACGAATTTTTTTCTCTCTGAAAATTTTTGGTATGGTGGGAGAATATGGAGGAGGGGACATTTTTTTTCAAACGTATGGTTATCGATATCTGTCCTCATAGGTATATATACTTGACATACCCCAGTTACACTGGTAGATGAAAATTCCGTTAGGTGCGCGGTAGAGAGAATTTTAAAAAGAGATTGTTTTTTAATTTCCCGCACGGTTAAGGGAATTTTAAAAAGTAAATTTGTTTTTAAAATTGCCCTCTACCGCGCACCGAGCGGAATTTTCGTCTGCCAGTGTAACTGGGGTATGTCAAGTACATATACTAACGACCTATGAGGACAGATATCGATAACCATTCGTTTTAAAAGAAATGTCCCTCCTCCATTCTCCCACCATGCCAAACATTTTCAGAGAGAAAAAAATTTCGTAGTTATATGTTCTCTTCGATCGCTTTCGTCATCGATTTTTCGCGCCATTTCCTAGACTGTTAATCTATGTAAATCGTATACGTGAATATTTGACAATGGTTTTGTGTACATAATATTTTTTTAAATTTAAATTCAAAGAAATGCTAAAAAGAGTGAGAAAAAACAAGAAGCCAATATTAAGCAGTCAATAATTTTTCTTCCTTTTCTTTCCATCGTCAATTCCATCTCTAAAGTTTCCCAGAAGCTTTTAAAAGTTTAGAGATCTTTCTCTCTCCATTCTTTTTCATTTTATTTCAACGATAAATGTTAAAAATGGTGTATGCTTAGGACCAAAGTCAAGGGGATGTGAGAAATAAATTAAGAAATGTTTTACGCGGTTAGAATGTTTCAAGGAAATTGGTCACCCAATGAATGAAAAATAGCGGAAGCAGCAGGCCTAATTAGTCTATCTCATATTTTATTAACTCAACTAAGTGGCTCAGTACCAGTATTAGGTTTGACACTAAGGGGTGTCTAATTCAAATTCTCGCTAGAGTATGGGTGTTTATACTCTAGCAATAAAGCAGGAAATTGTGTAAATGTTGGGAAACAGCACCGATTTTAAAAACTTGTACTTCCTTGTGTTCTTTGAACCCTCAGGGGCATTCGTCACCACTAACATCTTTGCGGATGGACAAAATGGGCGAATTATGGAGGATATAACCCCCAAAAATGCCCCAAAAATTAAGCCTCAAAAAAACTTTAAGAATGAAAATTTCGGCCCGGATATCTCTACTTGGGGGTTTTGGAGATCGCTGATCACGACAAAAGTACAAGTTTTTCCTGAGAAATTGACCACTTCCGGTCCAACATTTTAAATTTCCTAAATCTGACCTCAGCTTTGTGATCAGCGATCTCATAAACTCACGAGTACTCATTTTCAGCCCAAAAACGAAACAAATACGAGTATTTCCTAAGAAATTAGCTCCACTTCCGGCCCACGTTTTTGAATTTAAATCCAATCGGTTCTGTTTCCCAACTTTTACATATTTGGCACTTTTTCAGTCTTATTTACTGGAGTATTACTCGTAGTGGGGTTTGAATCGAATTTCAAAATAAGAAATAAAGAAGGTTTTCTCTTGTAATCTCAATGCAGGAATGTACTACAATATGACGTGACTTAACAAAGTAAAGAATGTATAGAATATATTTAAGTCGGCACCACACATGCGCTGTTCGCCGATTTCCAAATAACAACTATTTTCTATTTGACTAATATCTCAGATTCACACATATCCGATGTAGGCAAAAATTTGCTATTTGCAAGACATCAAATAAGTCCCGATGATTGTCGGTAAATGCACACACTTCAAAGAGAGGAATATTTGCCTTATCGCACATCCTGCCACCAATCCACATTGAAACTTAATTCATTTTAGTATGATATATTTACCCTTCTTAGTAGAGCGACTCTCAAAACTTTAGTGGTATAAACAGAATTAAAGAATGGTGTGGGACAATGAGTTGGTGTTAAAATTTTTAGATCTATACCAAAATGAGCCAATAATATTGAACACGGCTCATGTGATTCAGCAAATATTCCGCGAATAGTTCGCCACAAGGCGAATATTTGGAATTCGGCGAATACCGCATGTGTGGCGCCGGCTTTAGATCAAATTAATTCTTAATTCCATGAGCCCTGCTACGGTACGTTTTACTTATGTTGTATATAATTTGTCTCTTGTGTTCTATTAATATATTATTATAATACATTCCTAGAAACACTAAGGAAATACCCGCCACTCCCAGAATTGTTCAGGGTTTGCACCAAGGATTACAATGTTCCTGGCACGGACCTAGTCGTTGAAAAGGGAACGACCGTTATGATTCCGATATTGGGAATTCATCATGATCCTGAATATTATCCTGATCCAGAGAAATTCGATCCCGAGAGGTTCAGCGAAGAAAGTAAAGCCACCAGACCTTCATTCAGTTGGTTACCATTTGGGGAGGGACCAAGAATTTGTATTGGTTAGTAATTTTAAGTATATAACACACCTCAGATGATACGATGCTTTCATAAAGAATCAAAAGCACTGTGACCAATCAATTATTTTCAAATTTCTTTTGACATTTATGTCAGATTTTCTAGAGATTTATTATAGAATTGTTCAACTGTATATATATTTCCTTTCGCATTTTTAATAACAGATACTTAAAGCAATGCTTATGCGTAAACGTATTATAGGGGAGTCATGTTAGATTTTTATTTCGGAAAAACTCCTCGATCGATGATTCCCTTTGGAACGTGTTCGCAAAATTGTGTAGAATATCATATCAAAATGTCTCCTCGAGAAAGTGGGTGCTAAATTTTTTATTTAACAATTTGTATGCAAAAATGCAGTTTTTTACTAATAGCTTTTTAAATTTAATATTTATCAAAAAATAAATAGCGCCATTCGAAAGAACGGAAAATTTTACAAAAAAACATATACAATACTTGTCTTTTCAATATAAATTGAGCTACCAGCAATTTGTTAAGTAACGTTCCGAATCGCGCTGCGTCAGCCGCCTGCCACGCTGGAAGTGGGCCGACGCGAGGGCGCGCGTGACACTAAAGTAGCTGTAGCTTTTAATTGACAAAAGAAAACGACATAAAACCAAATGTATATTGAAAAGGATCATTTTTTTGAGGTATTACGTGTGTTTAAATATTTTTTTCATATTTCAAATATTTCTCACATAAGCTTGAAGTTAAGTATTGCACGAATTTTCGATTATTTCATAAAATAACATTACTCGAATAAGATAGGCATAAAAAAAATAAACAAACAGCGGGATATTGCATTTAAAATGATTACCCAAAATACGTTTTCCGTCAAAAAAATTAGAAAAATCTATTTTACGAAAATCGGACCGCCAAAATTGGTCGATTTACGAAAAATGTATTTTTCCACTTTGACTTTCTAACTTTGATGTAAATAATAAGGTATTGGAAACTGATATCGGCACTCTATAGCTGGTTGAAGTAAAGCTTATAATGTGTACTTTAAGGTCTTTAAGATACAAAAATTTGTTTTATGACAATTATAATTTTTCGTACGTTTATTTAATAAAAAAGAACATTTTTTTTCCTTCAAAAGTTTGAAAATTGCATTATAAATAAATTGCTGTTACAAAAAAATAACACTCTAACCACATGGAAGTGGTAGCTGACAAATAAACGTTGAAGAATAAGCTTTATAATATTTTTTTTTTGTAAAAATAATTGGGAAACAAAATAAGTGGTAAATAGTTAAAATACACATGTTTTCAGTACGTCAGCTTTCTTTAATCACCTAAAATATACTGTTGCGTATATTCCACCTTTTAGGAAACACCCTGTATGAATCCGTGGGTTCTAAATAATTTCAACAAGAGATAAACACCACTAACACTTTATTTAACAATTTACTGACTATACAATACTTCAAATTCGAAATAACACTTTGTTTACTTGATTTAACCTCACTTTTTAGCGAACGTCACTTCTATGAACTTCTTCTTAATAAACTTCTCTCTCTGCGCCGGTAATCGCGCCTTATATACTCTGAAATTACCTCTAGATTAAACCAGAATCTTCTCCAACCACACTCTAGAAAAGTCCATGGCTCTTTCTAGAGTCTTTCCAGTCACTATTAGTAGGCATAGGCGTATCATCTCCAGTTCCAAGGGGGTGTAATTCATAACACTGCCCCCTCCTTAAGCCTGATCGTCCCGATCACGCAACTCAGACTCATCGATGTATTTCGCCAGTCTGTCCAAATGCACGATCTTCATCTTGGACTTTTTTCTTCGTTGAATCCGATTGACGACGTCATTAATTCGAGTAATAACAGTATACGGTCCATCCCAAGGTGGTTGAAGTTTCGGTGACCTTCCTTTCTTCTGATGTAAGTCGTACAGCCAAACCAGGTCTCCTGCTTTGAACCCTTCTGAATTACCCTTCCGGTCGTATCGAGCCTTCATTCGGTCACTGGCTGGTGATGGCTCCGCTATATCGTTAGCCAACCTCTTGAAAGAAGCTCCGGCGTTGAATCCTTCACCCTTACTTCCAGTTTGTGGTACCTTACTGGCTGCACAAATCTTGCATTTGCGACACCAAGCCTCCACATCCTGACGACTTCTTACTTAATAAAATCGTTCACGTATTTTCTTCAGGGTCTTGTTAACACCGAAGTGTCCATCGGATGTTCCTTCGTGCATTTCCTGAAGCACCTTCGCTACTCAACACCTGGGAATCACTAGACGCATAACCACCTGTTTTCCATCCCGGCTTTCCCATGCTCTCCGCAACAGCCCGTTCATGACTTTCAGTGAGTCCCACTGCGCCCATAGTACCTTCAGTCCCACTCTTTTCCCTGAAACATCCTTCCATTTTGGACGAGTTCCCCTTTCTTTGGCTCTCAATATAGGCCCAATTTCCTCATCGTTCAGTTGCTCTTGTCTGAGCGCTTCATCTGTCCTGTCATTCGGCACCTCCACCTTGACAGTGTTGACTGCTCCCGCGACCTGCAGTTTCTCCTGGTGTTTCTTTTCTTGGTCCATCATCATCTTTTGCATTTGGGCGAATAAGTCCTGTATCTGTTTTTCGGATGCCATGCTTCTGGTTGTTACCGGCATACAATTACGTTGAAATCAAATAAATCTAATAATTACGTCACTATAGGTAATGGGACTGTCCAGAAAAACTTCAAAACGGCACAAAAAAGTCTTATCTAGAGTCTTTGTCACTTAACCACTAATGTCCAACAAAAAATGTTCTATAATGTCTAAAAACGCACTTAACACTATTTTCCTGTTCGAAAATAATCCTCGAACAATGTCCAGCAAATTAGTCCTTCCTGTGTTAGCACTAACTCCGAGAATACTGTCCCAGTCTTCTCAACACTTCCGAAAAATCCTCTTGTTAAAATTCCGCGTCTGACACCAATGTTGCGTTTATTCCACCTTTTAGGAAACACCCTGTATGAATCCGTGGGTTCTAAATAATTTCAACAAGAGATAAACACCACTAACACTTTATTTAACAATTTACTGACTATGCAATACTTCAAATTCGAAATAACACTTTGTTTACTTGATTTAACCTCACTTTTTACCGAACGTCACTTCTATGAACTTCTTCTTAATAAACTTCTCTCTCTGCGCCGGTAATCGCGCCTTATATACTCTGAAATTACCTCTAGATTAAACCAGAATCTTCTGCAACTACACTCTAGAAAAGACCATGGCTCTTTCTAGAGTCTTTCCAGTCACTGTTAGTAGGCATAGGCGTATCATCCCCAGTTCCAAGGGGGTGTAATTCATAACAATACATTTGTAAAAAAATATGAAAGTAGCGTTCATTTACAAGCAAAGGCACAAATATTTTATAATACTAATAGCTCCATAAATGAAATTATTGAAGCTGGTGTCATGTGTACATTGGCTCGGTACGGTGCTTCTAAATCGGGAAAAGAGATAAATGAATATCGGTATAAGTGTTTTATTGGAGGCGTTTTAATACGAAGGAAATTGACTCTTGCATTCTTACCTCCAACAAACAATGCGGCACTACAGTATTTTAAAAGAGTGTACATACAAGTTCAACAATGGTTGAACGGAAATTTATTACCACATGAATGGAGATGTATTTTACCCTGTATACATGACTGAGCCTCCAGCACCTGAGAAGCTGTTACAAAGTATATTTTGCAGCTGCAAAAGTGACTGTCAAAATATTTGTGGTTGCAGGAAAACTGGCTTATACTGCAGCGCTGGCGCTGCCTGCTTAAATTGCAGTGGAGTAGACTGCTCGAACAGCTCTCTAGTAGATGTTGCGGCTGAATATACGCCAGAAATTTTTGATAATGAAACTGAAACCGCAAAAATTCCAGAAAACCCATCAGAAATAACAGAATATGTATTCGAAGTAGAAGATTTTTATTAAATTTCTTGAATGTGTGTACAGTTTTATTCATGGTTTCATTTTTTCATTTTTATTTCATAAAAATATATTGTAAATTTATTAAAATCAATGTTTACCCAATAATTTTATACTTCTTAAATAGGTACATCAAATATATTACAAGGTAATTTCTTTTCCCCAAAAATACTAAAAATGTAATTATAAAACAATAATAGTATGTATATGATATTTTATGTTAGACAAGCCATCGTAGATTTCTGTAATCTAACGTTAAATTTGTAACTTCCATGCTTGAAAACTGTGAAAAAGTAGGTATTTGAAATTTCAGTTTTAAATTTACCCGCTCTAAAAACCACGTGACCAGTATTAACCAATAACGCAACGAAGAAACGGGCTTCATCACATGACCTATCAATTTTTTAAGAAGGATATCCCAAGAAACCCTAAAAATCTTTTTTTTCGGTTAATTTTGCAATTTTTAACATTTTTTTCCGCCATTCTGATTTCGCCATATTGAATTTCAAAAAATTAAGATCAGACTCTTAATCAGCATACCCAAAAACCTTTATGAATCTATTTTAAAAAATTTTCATCAATTTGTATTTGAGATATTCAATTTTACAACCAATTCTGCACTTATTTGTTGTTATTAAACAAATGAACAATTAGCACACAGCTTTAAGGCTGTGTTATCAATGTCAAAATACCGCGTTCACAGTCGTAAATCTTTCAACATATTGTTCTCAAAAACAAACCAACAGAAATCGAATTGGATTTAAATATTAGAACTAGTTAACTTAAATCTAGTACGTAGGTATCATATTTTATATTTGAAAACTAAATGAAATTAAATATTTCCTTTGGATTATTACACGCGAACGTGCCACTCAATCGTCCGTAATTCACCATTAATTTTTGTATATTCTTTAATGGGACTCAAATATTCAAATAAAATATGATACGTACTAGAATAAATATATTAAATGTAAAAAAAAGTTAAAAATCGGCATAATATTTGCTCCTAAGGGAGATTAATATGTTAGAAAAAATGTATTCAATTTTGCCAATTTAATTGGACGGTTTACTAATAGAGGGCGAAGCAGTAGCTATTCGAAGTACCAACCATGCTTCAAATCACTAAAAACTGCAGGGTCGAACTTTTTGTTTTCTCTACCATTTGAAAAGTAGTTTAAAATAATTAGAATTTACTTGCCAATTGAATTGTTAAATTTCTAGTAGCCCGGGAGGCAGCGACAGATTTTTCGCGTTAATATCTATAAAGCTAGATTTTTTTCCAACGAGAGTTTAGATAGCATTTATAATGAAGGTGCAATTCTACCAAACTCCTAGTGGTGCATAAATAAGTAAAAAATTAAACATTTAAAATTTCGTTTTTCAAATTGTCACGAATTATCAAAAAATGATGATTCGCCTTCGCTCCTGCCGGCCCCAATTTTCGATTTTAACCTCGCGATTCATGTTGTACGGTCATTGCCGACCTTCTCCTCACCATCGAGATATAGAACGGGTCTCCGATCGCCGTATTTGTTCAGTTTTTACGTTTGGAAAAGTGACTTGCGGTCGTGCTAATCGGCGATTATTTTTAACTGGTTTCTCGAGTTCGAATCCCGCCGGGGGATATTTTTTTATCTTCGTTTTCAATTTTTTCTCACATATTTTTTATTCTATAATTGCGATTTGCTCCGTTCCATTGCATTTCTCGGAGAAGTTTTGCGTTTTCCGCCGCGGAATATAAAGATAGTCTATTTGGATTAAAAATCACATTCTACCTCCGACTGGCTAAATCTTTGGTAGACGTTGCAAAAACGGCAATACGTAGTCAAATCTCGACAATTATATTCCTCATTAGTATTAATGAACAGACAGTATTTTTATAGATCTGTTAATAAGCTTTTATTTACTCCATTATATTAAATTATTTTGGTAAGGAAATTTCTAATTTTTAATCGAAATAGTGCAGATTAATATTTCGCGGCGGAAAATGCAAAACTTTTCAGAGAAATGCAATAGAACGGAGCGAATAGCAATTATAGAATAAAAAATATCTGCCAAAAAATTGAAAACGAAAAAAAAAGTATCCCTGGGCGGGATTCGAACTCGGGAAACCACTTAAAAATAGTCGCCAATTAGCCCGACCGCAAGTCAATTTTTTAAACGTAAGAACTGAATAAATACGACGATTGGAGACCTGTTCTATGTCTCGATGGCGAGGAGAAGACCGGCAATGACGTTACAACGTGAATCGAGGGGTGAAAATCGAAAATTGAGGCCGGCCGGAGCGAATGCGAATCGTCATTTTTTGACAATTCGTGACAATTCCAAAAACGAAATTTTCGTCCATCTGTTTTTTTCTTTAATTTTTTACTCATTTATGCACCACTAAGAGTTTGGTAGAATTGCACCTTCATTATAGATGCTATCTAAACTCTCTTTGGAAAAAAATCTAGCTTTGTAGAAATGATTTCACGAAAACTGTCGCTGCCTCCCGGGCTATAGTTTATTCTACATCTTCAATAACTTTTTGTTAGTAATATTGCTAATAAATCAGGAGCATATCTAATAATAACAAACATATCATTACTGTAAAAAGTAATTTTTATATGAACTAAATATACCTATTTTTAATCCAGATTGTGAAAAATCAAGCCAAGCGGGATTAAAAAGAACTTTGATCTTGTGGCATATAGACAAACTATCTTTGCATACACTCTAATAGTGTAGATTGTAGATAATCAATTATTATTTTGAAAGAGTAAAATGTCTCTTTTACTCCCCGAAGGAGAGCTTACATTCTTTCTGGGAGAAAAAGTGACGTTAGTCTTTGAAAATGATAACTAAACTAGCAGTACAGAAACATTGTTTTGAAGAATTCCGATTTCCTCATTTCCTCAAGCACGCAAACGGTCTTTCCATTGTTTTCCTCCGGTTTTTGTAATTTCCTTTTTCAAACATTATAATTTTATGGTTATTCATTGCTTGTCGTGTATATGTGTTTTCGTGATATTTCACTTTTGGCGTGAAAGTGATCATCAAGTGACAAAAATTTGATGTTTAAGGAAAAGCCTGCGAAAGTTCGCACCCGTAGTGCGTAGGAAGACGAGAGAAATTGATTGGCGGACACCTGAGTGTTCCATCTGCATTCTTCTTCTGAATAAGGCCTTCAAAAATTTGAAAATTTGTCACATTTTCCATGTTTACGTGTTTCTAGTTGAATTTTCCTTTCGGTGTGAAAGTTGTCATCATCGGGTGACAAACAATTCGATGTTTTAGGAAAAATTTAAAATAACAATTTAAAATAACAGCTTACTGCGTAAGCGGAAAAAAATCGAATAGTGAACACCGGAGTTTTCCATCTTTGCTCTTTCTCTGAATAGGGGCCTTCGGAACGGTTTCGCAATGGAAAATGTCAAATTTTTCGTATTTACGTGTTTTTCGTGATATTTTACTTTCGGTGTGAAAATGTTCATCATCGGGTGACAAAAATTTCGATGATTTCAGAAAAAAGTTGAAAAATTCACTGGTAGGTATGAAGTTGAGAGAAATCGAATAGCGCAAACCACTATTTATCTCGTTTCGTTTTCGAGATACGATCGCGGGAATCGGTCCTTAGTTTCCGAGATACGGCCTCTCAAAGACTCCGGAAGGTAAAAATAGAACTTTTTTACCTCTTCCCGAGGTCATATCTCGAGAACTAAACGAGTTAAAGAGCTGCTGTTTACGCCATTTGATTTCTCTCGCCTTCCTAGTTACTAGTCCAAATAGGTAGGTTAAATCGCAAAATTGTGACCGGAGGAGGATCTCTACGGGAAAAGTTGTATTGAGCTGAGATGTAAAATAAAAAGTCTAATACACTATTAGTCACACACTTTCCTTAAGGGTACAAAAAGGACGAAATGGTTTATTTTTGCGTATAAATCGAGAACGATGAGAGATATGGAAAAGGTTTCAGATAAAAAATGTAGAGCTAATAACTTGGCTTACGAAAGGTCATATGCATTTACATCCTATTTCTGATTGTTTGGCTGTAAGATCTGTCTGATTTTTAGGGGATGAATGGAATAATAAAAAAATCGTTTAAAATCGAAAAGTTGATACTTTTTGTTAAGTATTTCTTTTCTGAATCTCCTTAGAATAATTTCAACTTTATTTGCAGAGATAAAGTTTCTCTGTTTGTTTAGATAGAAGTTATATACATCTGAATTTTTAAATTCACGACTTTTCAGGCCTAAACGTTTTAGTTTAATTTTTTCAAGCAACACTGACCTCTTAATGAAATTTCCTTAAAAAAAATTCCATTACAGTTTTTTTTCTCACACGTGCCAACGTTGATATCCAAATATAATTACTACAATTCCTACGATTTTTAATTCACTCGACGCCACTGCAATATAGTCGTTGTAACTTTTTCTAGAGAAAATTGATCCTTCTTGTACGCTTAATCGATTGCTGATTAAATTTGTTTAAAATCGAACGAGAAATCGAGTGGGGCAAACCGAAACTCGCTGCGGTCATTCGTTTCCGAGATACGGCCGCTCAAAGTCAGCGGAGAATGAAAATCGAAGTTTTTCACCGCTTCCACTCTCTCACTTTCCTACGTACTCCTGAGTTTATTTAGATTTTTGCTGAAACGTCGAAATTTTGTCACCCGACGATCACCACTGTCATTCCAAAAATGAAATGTTACAAAAACACCTACTCACGAAAATTGTGACATTCTTTCACGTTCCGAGGGTCCTACCTACATAAAGAACACAGAAAGAGAACGCCACTGTGCTCTATTCGATTTGTCTCCCATTACTGCATACCCCTGAATTTTTTCAGATATTTTCTAAAACATCGAAATTTTGTTGCCCGATGATGACCACTTCCATGCCGAAAGTGCAATGCTACATACTAGAAATGCGACATTTTTTCACTTTCCGAGGGCCCTATCCACATAAAGAAGGCAGCCGGAGAACGCCACTGTGCGCTATTCGATTTGTCTCCCGTTATTGCACACTCCTGACTTTTTTCATGTTTCTTCTAAAACATCAAAATTTTGTCACCCGATGATGATCACTTTTATACCGAAAGTGAAACGCCACGAAAAACATCTACACACGAGAAATGTGGCATTTTTTTTACTTTCCGAGGGCCTTATCCACATAAAGAACGCAGGCTGAGAACGCCACTGCACGCTATTCGATTTATTTCCCCTTACTGTGCACCCCTATTTTTTTTCAGATTTTTCCTGAAACATAATTTTTGTGATGATGACCACTTTCATACCGAAAGTGAACTGCCACGAAAAACACCTACACACGAAAAATGTGACATTTTTTTACTTTCTAAGGGCCCTATCCACACAAAGAACGCAGATGGAGAACGCCACTGAGTGCTATTCGATTTGTCTCCCATTATTGCATACCCCTGATGTTTTTCATATTTTGTCGAAAACATCAAAATTTTGTTACCCGATGACGATCACTTTCATACCGAAAGTGAAGTGCTACGAAAAACACCTACACATGAAAAATGTGACATTTTTTCACTTTCCGAGGGCCCTATTTACATAAAGAATGCAGGCGGAGAACGCCACTGTGCGCTATTCGATTTCTCTCCCCTTACTGCGTACCCCTGATTTTTTCAGATTTTTCCTAAAACATCGAAATTTTGTCGCCCGATGATGACCACTTTCATACCGAAAGTGAAATGTCATGAAAAACACCTACACACGAAAAATGTGACATTTTTTCACTTTCCGAGGGCACTATCCACATAAAGAATGCAGACGGAGAGCGCCACTGCGCGCAGTTCGATTTCTTTCCCCTTACTGCGTACCGCTGATTTTTTTCAGAATTTTCCTAAAACATCGAAATTTTGTCGCCCGATGATGACCACTTTCATAACGAAAGTGAAATTCCATGATAAACACCTACACATGAAAGAAGTGAAACTGTTCTATTTTCCGAGGACCCTACCGAAGAAAGAACGCAGATGGAGAACTCCGGTGCGCGACATTCGATTTCTCTCCCCTTACTGAGTACCACCCCTAATTTTTTCAGATTTTTCCTAAAACATCAAATTTTTTCACCAAATGATGACCACTTTTACACTGAAAGCGAAATTCCACAAAAAGCACCTACACACGAAAATCGATGAATAACCATTAAAATTTGAAAAAGAAAATCATAAAAAACAATATCTGACAATAATTGAAACTATGACTGCATTATTAGATTTTGTAGATAGTTGCGGTGGCTGCCGCCTAACGTAACCATGAATTGTTTAATTATTCACAATCATCAAATCCTATTAGTAGAATAGGAACTGAATCATTTTTTATTCGCTGCTGCAAATCTAGTCAAGGCTTCACAATAGTGTCTGTACGGCCCTGCACAATTCTGTTGCCAACAACTGATGATGAAATCACTACTTATAGCTAGCCAATATATGGTTCCTGTAATATCGGCATAACCATTAGTTCGCTTTTTCTATATACGAATTTACTGTGGCGTGCAAACACATTCTTAAGAGGAGACATTTTTCATTGATACTATTTAGAAGTAAATGCAAAAGGTTTCATAAAAAAATATGGATCGTGGAATTATTCCGAAATTTAGGCCTTTTTGTCTAAGGTGACTCCTCTAATTAGCGCGACTTAAACTCAATAAGTTTAGGTATATTATTGCGCCCTAAAATAGGGTTAAGGCAAAGCCATTAATTCCAACCACGTAGTATGTCCTATCTGTACTACTTGTTTACATTTTGAATAGTTGACAGTTCACCTAACCCTAATTAAATTTTGTACTCTGTATTTCAAAGACCTAACTGAAATGAATTTTCCAACTATTCGAGCTATGTTCATTTGAATCACGTTCTACCTAGTGTTGCCTTCATAGGATTTTGTCCAACAACATCTCGCAATAAATAATGTAAGTCATCCTCATTGGTAAAATATATCCGTCGTGCCGGATGATTTTCTACCCATTGCAAGGGTGTTACCATGTTTTATTAAAATTTAAAGAACCTGAATCTGACATAAATATATTTTATATTTATTATTTTACCCCACACAAGACACAAAACTAGAATTAAAGCAAACGAAATGTGACGTGGAACATAGCCTTAACAAAGAATAGGTCGCATGCAAAATCTGACAGCTAACGAGAGTGGAGGGCAAATAACCTTAATGTTCCAAATTTATTATCGTGAAATTCGCTGTTTTCGTTTGCTTTTTTAACTTTTTTGTGCTATCAGCTATTGAAATAAACATTTCAAAGTTTAGTTTTCATTAAATATAGGCAACTATGTGTTTTGTACAATAATATTTCCATTGATTTGGCGAGATGTGCATTGTTTGATTACGTGTTTTTAGTTATTTTCTTCGTATTTAGACAATGTTTGGGATTGATCTTATTATTATATATGGAGCATATTTAGATTATTTAAGATTTAAATGCTGTTAATTATTTTGTTATCAGTTTACGACAAAAAGCCATCATATTCTATGGTATTTGGTTGTCGAAGTCTCACCGAATGCCAATTTAAGCTTTTAAAGGTATGTGATTTTTACTTAACATTAGAATTTAGTGTTTATTGTATAACATATTTAATAAATACATAGTAGTAAATACCTTCTGCATGCACGAAAAGAAAATTGTTAATTATTTCAGAATGCCATCGAGTTACACCAAAAGAGTAAAGTTTGTACTCAATCAAAAAGGCAAAGCGAAAAGAGCCTTAGAAAGATCCGAACTTACTGAGTCAAAGATGAAATATGGTTATAGTTCCAGACATTATCTTAAGGGATAATCTTTATGGATAATAATTTCATTTAAATTTTATACTCTATAATTTTTAGGAAAACCTGCTGAACTAGGTAAGGTAACTCATCTAGATTCACTAACAAATAAATTTATGGGTTATGCAGCCTTAAAGCATTTAACCACTTTTCTCTTTGAACTCTTAGTTGACCACAAACGTATCTTCTTTGGTGTAAATCGATGGCAATCTGAAATAACTATAACTTTATTTTCGTGCATGCGGTAAGTATACTACTATGTATATATTAAATAGGATATATAATAAGTATTAAATTCCAATGTTAAGTAATAATCACATACCTTTTAAAGATTAAATTGGCATTCGTTGAGACTTTGACAGATTCCATACAATATGATGGCCTTTTGTGGTAAACTGGTAACTGAATAATTAACATCTTTTAAATTTTTAATAATATAAATATGCTCTATATATAATAATAAGATCAATCCCATACGTTGTTTAAATACGAAGAAAATAACTAAAAACAAATAGGCAAACAATGCACATCTCGCCAAATCAAAGGAAATATGATTGTACAAAACACGTAATTGTCTATATATAATGAAAACTAAATTTAAAAATGTTTATTTCAATAGCTGATAGCACAAGAAAGTTAAAAAAGCAAACGAAAACAGCGAATTTTACGATAATTAATTTGAAACATTGAGGTTATATGCCCTCCACTCTCAGTAGCTGTCAGATTTTGCACGCGCCCTATGGCAATAATGTAGGTTATGTTTCTTATGATTTTTTGGCGTTTCGCTAAATCTGACAGGTGCTCGGGTGTCATCGGCTCGTATCGGTGCAATAATACTGCATTTTTTGGGTGTACGTGGGAATCTGTATCTTTACGACTAACGTATCTCGTAATGCTAAGGAAATGAAAACTGCGCATGCGCAGATGTCATAAGATACGTTTACGTGTGCTGCCTTAAGTGTCTACTAGTCTCTGACGCTGCATTTCAACTGATTGCATGGCTATTGGCCATGAAAATCAACATAATACGCAGACAACGAATAAACGTGGTACACCAGCAGATGTGAACTAGGAATCTCCAATTTATAATATAGTTGTTATACGGCATAGAAGTACAAAGGAAATTCCTTACTTACTTTCAGTCCTGTTTCATTTCCACGTAGTTTTAGTTTCTTTAACTAGTTAGTTCAACTATTATAATTTGCGAATTTCTTTTAGAACTACGTGATATACATTTGGTATTTGTGGTGGTAGGTATAATCAAGAGATTGATAATTTTGGATTCGGTATATATGATATTTTAGTTGTATGCAATTTGTAATTTAACTTTGCTTTTGCTGTCAGAATCTAATTTCTCTCCTATTTTTCAAATTTAATAATTAAGTTAATAATGATACACTAAAAACGATCACACTGTGAAGTAACTGTGAACATTTTAGAACTCAGACGAATTTCTAAAAATAAATTCTTAAGAGGCATCGCCCATTTAAATTTGTTTTTGGTATCAATAACTAATTATTCTCTTGCCTTTTGAAAAATGTAATAAATAAATTAATAATAATATTCTAATAAGATTAAATATTAAATTATTTTAACTTTCTATGAGAATGCTATTGAAATGTTTTAGAAATTTTTATTATATAGAAGTATCAACAGTATATAGTTGGTTAAATGCATTTTTTGGTTAAGTGTCTTATGATTATTTATGAAAGCTTTGTGTAATATAGCGCAGGAAATATAACCTCCTTTATCCTTGAAAACTTGAAGTCATTTTATATGGGAGGAGACTCTGGTAAGTGACATATCCAGAAATTAATATCATATCCCGCAGAACTCAATGGTGAGAGCCTAGTGTGTCTGTCTCTCGACCACGCAGTTAACATTCTCACATATATTATGATATTTTTGAACTGAAATTAAATTTTGGGATTATACATTTGATTTAATGCACATTCGGGTGGCTCAAATGGACCTCGCAGTTAAATTGGCTAAAAGATGTTCTCATGGCCATAAGGTTCGAAAATTGATAGTCAGGGAATAGTTATTTATTGTACTAGTATGTAATTATGCACATTAGTCGCGCTAGAAAAAGTTAGATAATTTTCTTAAGTGACTAATGAGCAATTACACACGTATGCAGTACAACATTTTACCCAACACTTTCTTTTAATGACATTTTATTTGAATATTTTTATAAATTTGACATTTCGTTTGTCAAGTTAATTATGTTTATAAAAATCATTGCATTGGGAAGGTCAGGGAATGGATAATAATCATTAGTTGTGAAAAATGGATGAATATTTGTAAAATCAGACAGAAATTTGAAGTAAAGCAATTAATGAAATTTCCATATTTCCAATGTTCCTAATCAAAGGTATTTTTTACTTTATTAACATTCTTTAATGTTCCTAGTTAAGTTCATTTCCACCTTTTGAGCGGAAGTCCTTAATTATTAGCTACTCTTAAAATGAATGCCTTGCTTTATCATTAATGTTTCACATTCACTCACTAGTGACTCTCTGAATATTCTCTCACTAGTGTGTAATACATCACAATCTATATCTAAAATCACTATACTGATAGCCATAGTCTATGTCTCTGTTGGATAAAGTTCTTTTCTTCTGTTCTTTCTAAGATTTCTTGTGACGAATTGAACCTCCATTATGTAGCATTTTTGAGATATAGAGGCTGCAACATAACAAAAATTCTGTACGTGTGACTAAAATCAATTATGACAAAATATAACTTCAAGCATTCCTCAATTCAAAGATTCTATATTATATAGTTGCTTATATATTATGTCGATTTTCGATATATATCAAATATACATGAGATACGGGATGATGCTCGTCATATAAGGGTGGAAAATCACCAAGAGTACTTAATTAGCTAAGACATATTTGATTAATAAAACTAATTTGTGTAAAAATTATATAGAAAATTCAAGTGAACATTAACTGTTGACTAACTAGAACTTTGAGACGTAAACAGTTATAAAAGGACAAGAACATATAGCACGAATGTTAAAACTTAAATCTTAAATATTCTGTGGCTACTTTTAAATTGTATATAACATTTCCTCTTCCCCTTCCCCTTCCCCTTGACTTTTAACTCCCCACCCTCTTCCGCCCCGCCGTTTGGAAGTAAAATTGCACACCAGTTACCTCTTTGTATTTGTCCAGATAATACGAGTTAACATATTTTCTTAAAATAATCCTGCATATCACCATTTTATGGGGTATCAAAAATTACCTTATGGGATCATTTTGGGTTCTCTGAACAATTCTGAAAAGTCAGTTTCTATGCGGTTTATATTTCACTACATTTTAACGATCTCATTGCAAATTTACGCAAAAATGTCTTTTACCCATAAGAAATACATGAGAAAGTTCATGGTCTCGGAGTCACGTGTTAGTTTTACCCGATTTCGGAAGAATTTCGAGATCATTTTTTTTTAGGTTTTGGAGCAAATCTAGTAGTCCATTGTTTGATGGTAAAAACAGATTATTACCTCAGAATTCTTTTGGATAACACCGATTGATGTGAAATTCTAAAAGTAAGTAGTGAATGCCGGAAGGAACAAGTTATGTGCGCTTTTACCCTGTGGGTGGATGCCTTCTCGGGGGTGAAAATTAGTATACTCAAAATAACCGCAGCACTCGCTTGCAGGATGAATTCTAAGCAAAAAATGTTGTATAAGGTTATTTCGATAAATCAACATTTTTCGAGTTATTTGCGATTGAAAATGTTTATTTTTCATCTAAAAGTTGCATGTTTTAGAGCGATTTTTCACGTAGAGCTCGAAAATATTACGTTTTATCAAAAAACTAATCAGAAATAAAATTGAAGTTTATAAAATAACAAATCGATTGGTTTTTTATTTCTATAGATGCAATACGAACCAAGTTATGGCTTGTTGAAGGTGACTCTTCGCCGAAAACTGAATTCGAACCTTTCAACGTTAAATAACGAAAAAGCGACGAATTTTTGGAGAAATATTTGTCAGACCTTTTTCAAAGTAGTTGAAAAGACCTTTTTAATATGAGCTTCAGTAAAAGATGTTAGCATAAAACCTTCCGAACTTACGATGACAATACAATTGTTGTCTCATTTTTTCGGATTAAAAATCAGCAATGATACCAATGGCTTAACCGCAAGAACTTAAGTTAAACGTAATCCATTTACAACTTACTTTATTTAGGTACTAGCAATATGTTCCAGAAGTTTGAATGGTTTAGAATGCCTGGAATTGAAAAGGGTTCATTTCAATTTTGGAATGACCGATGCGAATTTGCAAACATTTTTTTTCACATTGACTCAACAACTGAAGAAATTACGTAAAATATGAAAGAATACAAAAATTTAGTTTTTTTTTGCAAAATAGTAGCAAGATCGGGAGGACATTTGAGGATAATAAACACTGTAGAAACCCTCTATTGAATATGAAATCAGAGTACATGATACCAAAAATCACCTTTAACAAGACCTTCAATATCACGATTGGAGATAGGGAGGACTGGTCAACAGAAGCTCTTGACATACTACGAAAGGACCTGACCTGGTATACTGACGGTGTAGGACAAACACAGGAGCTAGAGCTGGAATACATGGCGAAAGACCCAGGGCAAGTAATAAGTCTTTCCCTTGGGCAACACGCCACTGTATTCCAGTCAGAAATTCTGGCTATACTTGAATATGTTATCCGACAATATGTTAACCAGCAGATCTCCATTGCATCAGACAGTCAGGCGGCACTTAGAGCACTAGCCTCTAACAAAGTGTCATCCCGACTGGTATGGCACTGCCATGAAGAGCTGAAAATTCTGGGTGAGCAGAACAGAGTCAAACTATTCTAGGTGCCAGGACACTCCAGAATTAACGGCGATAAAAAAGCTGATGAACTTGCTAAGCAAGTGTCAGCTAACATATTCTATGGCCCAGAACCTGTGCTTGGCATCCCTAAAAGCTCAATCAGAAGGGCGATTAAAGACTGGGTCAAGAGTAAACACAAGAACCACTGGAGGAACATTCCAGGAAATCGCCATGGAAAAACACTCATTAAAGGTCCATGTGCAAAGCAAGCTGAAGAACTGCTTCCAACGAACATGTCGCAGTTAAGACTAATAACAGGACTTCTGACTGGACATTTTCCTGTAAAGAAGTACCTGAATACAATCGGCAAATTTGACGGCAACCTAGACTGCAGACTTGCAGCAAGGAGACGGAAACGGTTGGCCACATCATATTCAACTGCGAGGCACTGGCTCGCAGAAGATATGGCATCTACGGGCAAACACGAACGGACCCGTAATTCATCACCACTCGTCTGACCATAGACCTGTATCATCTGATTAAGGGTACAGGGGTACTGGAGAGGGCGAAGTGAAGCATAGCAGGGAGAGCACAATAAGCCCAGGAGGCTGCAGTGCCCTCGGAATTTTCTTCTAACAGACGAGTCCTGGAAAAAAAACATTCCTTTGGTGGCGGTGGCGTCAGCTAGCTACCAAATTTAACTGTTCTCTATCAAGTAGGTTTTTAGTTAATGCACCAACAGACCGACTGATAGACAGACAGATAGACAGATTGACGGAATTGAAAAATCTATATTTTCGTAATCTACATGTTCTGAAACGTGAAAATCCGAAAAAACCTCGAAGGGTGATTTTTTCTCGAATAAAATACTTCCCTTCGGTATGCGAGAGAAGTAAAAAAATCGGTAAAGGTATTTACACAGAACTTCCCTCGTTCATGGCAGTCTCTCTAAAAAAATAATAATTACAAAATGACATTGAGAATAATAATCGGAGTAGAGTTATTGCTATTATTACAAAGAAAACTTGATAAATTTTGGTCAAAAAAATATACAGATTGCTCATCCAACAGCAAAAGTTCAATACTAAATAGCAGGTGCCACATATGGCAGGCTTGCGCAAATACCTTTACAAATGTCCACCATGACTGAATTATTTCTTGGGATGACCACCCTGTACATTTTTCAATAAAAGTATAATAGGTGCATATGCCAGATGTTATTGCCATCTGTCACATTTTCAATCCAACATTCACGTAATGGAGTGGAAGTATAGTGGTGGTTAAAAAATTTCATTTTTTTTTAAATTTTTCAAAAGATGGTAAAATAATTTTCAAATTTTTTTCTTCTGACATAGGTTTAAAATGTCAAAGGTAGAAATTTTAAATTAGACCAAAAAGGAAAGTTTCCTTCTGTTCTATAGTAGTGCTAAAAAAAGTTTAAAAATTAAAAATGATGTATTTTTAAAATAGGTTTAGAATGCTATGAAACGTGAAAATTTTAAATTTGAGCAAATAAAAAAAAATTCGATCTATTTTAGTGGTAAAAACTTTTTGAAAAATGTTGGTGAAAAAAATTTTCAAAATTTTGTTTCTGAAATACCTAGGTTTAGAATGTCATTTAAATTTGAGCATTCTGGTGTTAATTTTTTTTCCAAACTGGTAACAAAATGTTGCAAATTTTTTTTTCCGAAATTGGTTTGGAATATCAAGAAACGTGGAAATTTTAAATTTGAGCAAAAAAAAATTTTTCGTCTGTTCTATAGTAGTGATACATAAATGGATTAAAAATGTTTTCAAATTTTTTAAAAAATTCTTCAAAAACATTTTTAAATTTGTTTGAATAGTTTTAGAATGTCATGGAAACGTGGATAGTTAAAATCTGAACAAAGAAAGAAAAATTCTATCTTAGTGATAAAATTTCAAAAAACTTTTTTTTTTAATCAGGCTTAGAATGCCATGAAACGTGAAAATTTTAAATTTGAAGAAAGAAAAAAAAAATTAATTTTAGTAGTAAAAATTTTTTCAAAAATATTGGTGAAAAAAATTTTCGAAAATTTTTTTTCCTGAAATAGGTTAAGCGTGTCATGAAACGTAGAAATTTTAAATTTGAGCAAAAACAAATTTTTTTCATCTTGGTAAAAATTTTTTCAAAAATGTTTGAAAAAAATTTTCAAAATTTTTTTTTTCTGAAATAGGTTTAGCGCGTGATGAAACGTGGAAATTTTAAATTTGAGCAAAAAAAAATTTTTTTCAACTTGGTAAAAATTTTTTCAAAAATGTTTGAAAAAAATTTTGAAAATTTTTTTTCCTGAAATAGGTTTAGCGCGTCATGAAACGTGGAAATTTTAAATTTGAGCAAAAAAATATTTTTTTCATCTTGGTAAAAATTTTTTCAAAAATGTTTGAAAAAAATTTTCAAAAAATTTTTTTTCCTGAAACAGGTTTAGCGCGTCATGAAACGTGGAAATTTTAAATTTGAGCAAAAAAAAATTGTTTTCACTATTTATTCCGTTTAGACGGTCCACCCTGTATATTTTTCAGTGAAAATTCTACCAGTTCTTCGCTGACAGTAGGGTTAACTACCTACCAAATTTGACTGCTCTCCGTCAAGTAGTTTTTTAGTAAATGCACCAACAGACAGACAGACAGACAGACAGACAGACAGACAGACAGACAGACAGACCGACAGACAGACAGACAGACAGACTGACGGAATTGAAAAACCTATATTTTCGGAATCTACGTGTTCTGAAACGTCAGAATCCGAAAAAATCTCGGAGGGTGATTTTTTCTCGAATACAATACTTCCCTTCGGTATGCGAGGGAAGTAAAAATGCATTTGCATTTTATAAGCTTCAGTTTTGTTCCTGATAATTTTTTTGATAAAAAGTAAGTTTTTCTAACATCATAGATTTTACTCAGAATTAATTCTCCTACATCGGTTTTTAATTATTTTGAGCGTACTAGTTTCCACCCCCCAGAATGGGTGGCATCCACCCCCTGGGTAAAAGCGCATATTCACACTACATAACTTTTGTTCCTTGAGCCATTCCCTACTTATCGTCCAAATTCCACGTCAGTCGGTATTATCCGAAAGAATTCTGAGCGAGAAACCGTCAAACACTGGACTGTAGAGAGTAAGAAAAATAAAAATGACTTGATTTGTTGAGCCATCCTAATGTGCAATACGAAAATATTGTAGCAATTTTTCTATCATCGGAAAAGATCTTAACTTTTGTTTTTCAAATGGATCACTTCATTTACTTTAGCATTTTTAGAATCAGAGATTATATATTTTTCAGGCAATTTTTGGTCATTCTTATCTAGGCAAACATGAAAATTTCAGATAGAATTGTTCGCAATTTTGCTTAGGTTGTAAATATTAATTTCAATTTTGTTTCAGGATTAAGGTTTGGCATGCTGCAGTCAAAAATTGGCCTTGTAACTTTGCTGAAACATTATAAAGTGACTTTAAGCAGGAAAACACAGATACCCCTAGTCTTCAAAAAAAGCGGTGTGATATCTACAACTGAAGGTCCTATTTGGATCGATATTCATAAAATAAATAATTAAATTTTATTCTACGCATATCAAAAATATATATATATATATCAAATATCAGTGAAAAAGTAATATTGTTTATTTATTTTTTGAGCGACAAGGGAAAATTTACGTAGACATTTCAAATATAGCTTGGGTTATTATATTAATATTAATGTTAATGGTGATTATTTCAAACATGTATTAGAATTAAGGTATGGAAACATATTTTTTTTTAGTTTAATTAAATAAATGTTAAATGTTTTAATAATCGTTTCGTCTCGTTCCTTCAATATTATAAATATTATTGAACCACACACCGTTGTATTCCCAACTGAATCTTCAAGTGATATACCACACTATAGTTTCATGTTTCAATTTTTTTGTTGGACTGAAGGGGTTAGCGCTAAAATACCCTCTTATATTAAACATTAATTTAAAAAACATTTTAAGGAAACGTAAACTTCAGTTCAAATGATTCTCACTTATAGACGTATATAGGTGCAAATAGAAAACAGATAAGCGTAATAAATGATAATAACTTATACATGGACTGCATAGTTTGTATGCCACTATTAACTTACACATAGAGTGGACAGTGATCAAGGTAAAAGCTGGTACTTTTCGTGGCTTTATTATGGAAAATACAAATACCCAGTCTGTCTTACGCAAAACTTTCCTATTTGACTCATTTTATTTATTACTTATATCTTCTGTCGGACTGTTACCCCGTATATTTATTTAACTAAAACTTACCAGGTTTTCCTTGTAGCAATATTGACCTGGATACTCCTATTATTATTCTCTTCTGTTGTTTCATAATTCGTTATTTTTTAGTGTGACCACCCTATATAATATTGATCAATAGTATAGCTGGGTGCCTCCTTAGCATTTGCAAGAATTACATTCCAAAAATTGTTGTCTTTCGTTGTTCTCTAATTATTTTTATAAAATGACCAACCTGTATATTGTTCACTAAGAGCAGGTTTTCTACTTGACAATTGCGACAACCAAATTCCAAACATTATTGCACCTTGTCGTAAGTGACCACCCTGTATAGTTTTCTCGAAAAGTGAAAACAATAATATATTTAGAACGTAATGGACAATAATATCAAGCAGGAAATCGGACATAATTCTATTTAAAAAATACACAGGGATGTCACCTAACGGAGGAAACAACTGAAATATAAATAAAGTGACAAATGGAGAGGGAAGTTAAATACTTGTACCGATTTGTTTAAAGGTGATTAATTTTTTTTAAGTTTGTGATAAGACCAAGAGACCTATTAAGTCATCTCAACCACATCCAGAAGTGTGTCAGGTTATGCAAAACAAATAAATTTCATATTGGTTTTAATTTAAAAATCTCTAACTGAACCAAGTTATATCGAAAGTATTGTCGCGTGTTTTTCACCCCTAATAAATACCCTTAAAAATCCGTGGAATCCAAAAGTTATAACGTGAGATAAACACTAACAATTTACTTAATAACTAACTGAAAACTTCACAATACTTTTATTGACTGAAATACACGTTTCCTAACGAAAATAACCTTTAGCAATGTTTATTACTCGATATTTGCACTTTGTATTCACTTAGGATTCTAACCTTCAATTAATTAAAAACTTCCTTTTCCATCTGTTTACATTATCTTGCATTCTCTAAAAATTCCTCTAGAGCCATCTACAAGAAAGTTCAGAATCATCCATGCCCATGAATAATGTAGAAATCTCGATCCCTTTCTGTAAGCTTCTAGAAACATACTACTACCAGTGTCTCAAAGCTGGCGTTCATTACAGACTTTGTTTGATGATACAGCAGTTTCCTATCCCCATTGCTACATAATTTTCGGGTAGGACTCTTGAGATATCAGCACCAGTCCATAGGGGGCGCAAGCGGGTAAGAGTATTTTTCAATTCAAATTCAAATTAAAATTTTATTTCGAACATGTCATACCTAACATATAACATAAGACATAAATTTGTACATATTAGGATTTAATAAAGGACCATGAACAGTAAATTGCCGTTAAAGAGAATGGGTCTGTGCAACCACAACTTCTCGGCTGGGTGCTGAGAAAGCTATGAAAGAGTAGCAACCGGTTAGCTCAGGGTTGGTAGAAGATCACTCTGTGGCGAGAAGAGTTATTTAATAATTCGAATGTTACAAAACAAAAATAAATAAAGGAAAAGGGCGCCAACGCATTCATACAACTGATATTCCTGCAACGGTTTAAGGATGAAACTGTCAAAAGAAAAATTAACAAAAATAATATATTAACAAGAAATAAAGTTTTAAATTTACAAAGACTTTACAATTAAGTATGTGAATTAATGAAAAAATTTTCTAAAATTTGTACAATATAAAAAATGTATATAACGTTTCTAGTGACAATGACATTTTATTAAGAGAAAAACAAAAAAATTAATTGGAAAATTGTTAAATTGAAAAGGTCAACTGGTTTACATTGTTTCTTCTAACCAAGAAAATCTATGATGGTAGGTAATTGCTTACGTAACTTTGAGCGGCGAGTGCGGAGTTCCAGCGTGTCAATTCCTGGAGATGGCCACAGGTACCTGGGATTGAGGACTTATATTGTTTGTCCGGGTCAACGAGGAAGTTGCAAGATGACACGAAGTTGGAAATATTCAGCGAATTATAGTTCTCATCCAGCCACTAGCAAAACTACCATGTTCTTGATCCAGAGTTGGTCGATCCAGTTATTACATGAAAACAGTGGTAAATGAGGAACCAGTTGATACAAATTGAGTTAAATTATACAAAGAAAAAAAATGATTTAGATTTAAAATGACTCTAAATAAATTATTAACTAACTCTAAAACTTATTGAAAAGAATAAAAAAAATTGCCAAGGTTACGAATTTAATAAAAACTATACACAAAAAGAAATATTAGAATTTGTTAAATTTAAGCATTAATTTGAGAAAATGGTTGAGAACCGATAAAGAAACTCTACTACTACATTATCACAAAAGTTTGGCCTTGAGGCTCTGAATCAAATAAATTACTATAAATTATGACAAAATGTTCAAAGCAGCATAAAAGAATTCGATATTAAAATATGAACCCAAGAAAAATTAAATAAGAAAATTTAAAATTTTGGAGATGATCTCCGCACTATTACCAAACTTAATTTAAACAAATTGACTTTACGTCTTGTATTTTAATAAATTCAATAATTAGTATACTAGTCGTGAAATGAGATCATATAATAAAGAATTTTTGAGCGACCCTAAATATAAAAAAAATATGTATGTAAGTATATAATATAGTATTTAACTACTGGCAAAAATTATGATATAATAGATAAACATGAAATGTCCAGCAGAAACTATCCCAAATGACAAATAGATAAACTACTAGTGGGGCAATCCACTAACAAGTGGTTTTTTATTAACCACAAGGTTAACCTCAAATATAACATTAATAACACAGGTCCACAAAATAAAATCGATGAAAGGTTCTTTTGACCAGACCAGGTGCACCATATGTTTTTGGGGTCGCTGAAACTGAATCCGAGACCCGTTTTGCCCCATCATGTCAGGTTTTTCTCCCAACCTCAAAAAATTGCTAAAAATGGTAAAACTCAACAACATCAACCTTGCAACCTAATCAAACTTCATAACTCCATGTCCTCATGATCCAAAAATCCAAATACACAATAACCTATAACCTCAGAACCAATAACCTCAAAACCCGTAACCCCAAAACCCCATAATTGCAATATCCATAAACGGAGAGACTTCACTGGAGACTTAATCCCCGATGTTTAGAGAGTTGAACCAGATATTTGTTCCATCCCTATAATTCATAAATTTTGTAACCATAAAACTATATAATTTCAATACCCAGTAAGGTAGATATGTTCTTTATTGCAATTACCTACATTCAGGCATACTCGAGAACAACAAGGTGGACGTAGCAGTTTTCTGTTCCCTTTGGGGTGCTTTATTAACGTGAGTCCCCTTGCCTCTCACTGTTCGGGGTGGTTGATTTACGTGAGTCCCCTCACCTCTCACGATTCTTAAATGAATTTAAATTTTTTGTAAATAGACATTTTATTGGTCTTCACTCTTAGAGTGATAACGGGTTCGTTTGTTTGTGAACAATCTCCGTAGTGCCTTTCTCTTATGTTGGTTTGACGTGTCTCTCTTCAAATACCAGCAGTAGTCTGCCAACATGTGGCCATTCCAAACACCCTGATATCTCTTTTCAATATCTTGCAAATCCTGGTGGAACCTGCACTTTCTTCATTCGCATATTGGATACTTTCCTGAAAATTTAGGTAAGTTTAGTGAAGAGCTACTCAAAGTTTCATCTGTTTTTACTCTTTGTTTTCTATCAGTTAAATGGTTCTCAAATTGTCTCAATGTGTTTATTTTATACCTATTTGTTACGTATAAAATCCTGTTTTAATTTAGTATGCCAAAAACAGAAAATGGAGCGAACATAGATTTTGTACATTTTTCTGTAGTAAATTTTCTATCAGTTGTCTTTTTTATCTTGGTCAAAGATAGTCATGGAATTAAAAACTGTTGTTTTAGCTTATGTCACCCTTTTGCAACCATTACGTTAAAATTTTTCAAGTTACATCTCACACTGCAATAATGTGTAAATGTGTTTTTAATTCTAGATATAAAATAATCATAAACTAAATAAAAGACTGTTACCGTTTTTATTAACAAAAATCGAATTTAAAGAAACTGTTGAATGTGCCTCCGCCATGTTCAATGCCAACGCCAAGTTTATGCGCCTCCATATAAACTTCTGAAGCATTAACGGCATTATGGTTGCACATTCTTCAATCATTCTTTGTTCTTGCAAATTAGGTACAGGAGTTCTAAATATCCTAAGTTTTAAGTAGGAAATAACAAAATAGTGCATAATGGTGACCTTGGAAGAAACTCGACTTGTGTATGTGGACTTCTCAGCCCGCTATCAGAAAACTTGCGAGAAAAAGCTGTTTTCTTTTGCTGAATCTACTGTTGCTCCATTCTGCTGAAAGCAACCATGCTGAAGTTCATCATCGTGTAGCTGTTACACAAAATATTGTTTTTCAACCTCTCAGCATCGACGGCTAAATTGAAGAAAAAGAGCCTAATGTTCTTATGTGAGAAGCTGCCATCTAACACCAACTTTTTGAAGATGTAGTAGAATGCAACATAAATATGCGGATTATGAGTGTTCCACATAGGCATATTTCGAAAATTGACGTAGCTCGAAAGTTGAATACACTCTTCATTGTAACGTTTTTAATATCTAAATATTAAAAAAGTGTTTCACCTGTGCGAACGGCAGATAGTTTTTTGGAGGAGAGAATAGGGCCGTGGGTTAGGAGTGTGGACACTCAAAGGGCGCCACTGGCAGTGGGCTGTTATGAAATGTGATTATGTAATCTTGCCAGAAAAGGAACAGGATTAAATTTCTAGCTATCGAGAGATGGAATTCTTAAAATCTACCAGTAGTGTCAGAATTCACACTTTACTATCAAATCTCAAAGCCAAGGTAAATATTAGGTGCACTAGTGCAAATAACAAGAACATATAGACATTAAACATTTACTACGACACAAGTGAGATGTACAACAACAAAAAAATAAATAAAAAACTTCAGATGTTACCTAAACGTGATTCATACGCGTTAAAGAAATTCTGTGTATTTGATTTAATAAGACTTCACTGAAAATCTAACTTTATTGTCTGACTGAGTTTCTCTTGCAACTACGACTTATCTAATACGGGTCTATGGGTTCTAACTTACAACAACGAAGTAAAGATTTACTATGAATTAATTTTAGAGCTCATCACTAAAGTATTAGGTAATAGACGAGTTTTCATGAGCTGACAACTGCATTGTTCGCTACTTACACTTAGATGATAATGAATGTTTTAAAATAAGTATATTCTATCAAAAATATTACATATATAACATAGTAGAAGGTAAATTAGCATCACATGGTACCATACGTTGCGCTCACAGTAAGAGTCTTAAGTATTTCACCATTCTATATATAAACTTGGAGCTGAATTTATAATTGCAAGATTGTGATATAGCTTAGTTTAACATATGAACAAAAATCACTGAATAAATGTATATAACAAACACTCTGTAATAACTACAATAAATAAGAACTTTTCCAAAACAAAACTCAAAATAAAAGTATTAACTCATATAGAGAGTATTACATAACCTCACGAAACACGTGGCGTTAGAATTACGGCAGCCAAAAGAATTCCTTCCAGGAATTTGCAAAACGCTGGCGGTAAAGCGGTGAGGAATCGATGAGGGATACCAAGGCAAATCCACAACTGTAACAGCGATGAATAACCCCAAATCCTCCACAAAAATCAAGACCGTCGTCCGCCTACCTCGTGTCTCCGTCAAAAGGAGAGCACCGGAAATCTGCCATAATTTCCGCAGTGTTGCCAACTTGCGCCCTCTTAGAACACTTTCTCTAACCAATAACAATGCACCACCAGAGGACTTAATAATCAAGAAACTGAATTTCACAATTATGTGATACCTCAAGTACAAGAATATACATTAACACCACTAACTCAAATAATTTTAAAGAAAGCATGTGTTATTTCCCAAGATTCAAGTTGAAACTTAGGCAACCATCCACTAGCAAATTCTAGATCGTAAGTTGAGTGGGTGCATGCCTCTATATACCAAGAAGTGAATTAATTAGAGTCAATTTACTGCAAATAAATATGAAATTTTTCATCTAGCTTTTTCAAATACTACACCATTTATCTTTTAAAATTGATGGAGCTTATCCCGCTAGAAATACTGAGTACGGTGTTATATTCAATAGAATTAACTTTTACAGTTTGGAACTGAGATGCAACTGTTCAGCTGTATCATTCATATACAAAAAACAAAAGAGTTATTACGCTGTTACACTGTTAAGTGAGACACACTGTATATATCATATTGGAAAGATTTATTGTTTAAAAGTTGTTAACGCTTAAATATTGAAAAAATGCGATTTTTAGTCTTTCTGACCTTTAATAACTTTTGAATGGAAATAAATTTTTAGATTATGCAAACATGATCAGAAACTTCAACCTCAAAATGCCGAAAGACTTATGAAAATTATGGTTCCAAAGTTATAGCATGCTATGATTACTATACTTAGTTTGCCTGCTGTCAGAGACATGGTCTGTAACCTCAAAGGCATGGCGCGCTGCGCCGGCGCCGAAAACTCCCAATTTTAAAATTAAAACTTTTATATTGATGTAATTTTTATAATTCCTTCGGCGTTTTGAAGCTAAAACCTTACACTTTCAGAATGTTTCTTCAGAATCTAAAAAACTCTTTCCGTTCTAAAGTTATTAAAAGTAAAATGGCTAAGAAACGCATTTCTTCAGTGTTTGTACGTTAACAACTTTTTAAACTTAAACCTATTTCGACATAACATACATGAATATTTTCGTGTTTTGACTCATACTTTACGATAGAAGTATTTTTTAATCGAAAATCAAGTTATCGCAAACAATTCAAATTGTACACATCAACGAGCGCTCGCCAACATATCAGCGAACGTATGCAAACGACAACCATCTGGGAAACGCTCGGACAACCGTTCGGTGAACGATTATCAAGTCTTCCGATTTTTGCACCAGCTTTATTTACCAAATAGTTCTTTCACACCATTCGCTTTCCCTCTTTGGAGTTTAGTATTACCTTATTTGGGTTTAGGGTTTCCTGTCTATGGTTTAACTTTTTGTAGCACTCACTTTCTCTCGGTCATTTGAGTTTATCGGATTATCGTTTAAAAATTACAGGGTTCGCTTTGCTTCCATCTGTTGGGTTATTTGTGAAGAATTCCTGCCTACCCCATAAAAATGCTGAAATTACGCCACTGAATACTTATGGAAAATTTTGTACCTATGCATGTACCCATTGGCTTTTTTTAGTTAATACCCAATGTCACGTAAAACTGATTAGTAATGGTTTACTGTTAGTGAAGATTGGGAGCTCTGAGTGCCTTATCTAAGATCGAAAACAAGATTTATTGGTAAATATAAGTCGCCTAATCTAATCGAGATACATTTTCACGTATTGTTTGTGTATATAGTGCTACAGTAGTTTACAATCTTTACGTGCAAATAAAGATGAAACAAAGTGACATCTAGGCTACAATACTATATTGTACATTCATACAAATTATTTAACCAGGAAGAAATCTAGTCCGTCAAGGGTAAGAAAAATTCACATTGTGAACAATTTTGTAAAGTCCATGAAGAGGGTGTAGAGAACACGGTTGGGAAGAGAATTTTTGACTACAGGGCTGTATTTGGAGTAGTTAAGAGGCAAACATACCAAAAGTCCTCGAACCTACGACGTGAGTGGGGAGCAGGGGGGGCACGTAGACGGCAACTTTTTTGGTATTTCACTTGTATCTCGAAAACAGTTATCGCAGCGAAAATATTGTTCTATCCAAAACGAAAGCTTATAAAATTTCCTACAAGGCTGTTATCATTTTTTTCTATTCCCAATAGCTTTCGAGATATCTGCTAGCGAAAATCGTAAATTTTCGAAAAGCGCATTTGTCGCCTCAGTCTTTAGTTTTACAGTAAGGTCCTCAAAGTAAAAGTTGTAGAACATTAAAGTTCCTTTAAAACGAGTTGTTACTATTTGTTATTTTATCTGCATATTCAAAACTTTCGGGTTAATTTCGAGATTCCCAAAGAAAACCGTATATTTCACTTTCTCTTTATTTAGGGTTGCATTTTTTTATATAAGCTACGAATTGTGTATCTACACCATGAGAGCTGGGGAGAACCTTATCGTATAATAAGCAACTATTTATTAAAAATGCATTTCGTGAAGTGAGAACCAGAAGGTCCTAAACACGAAATGAATTTTTTTCAGGAGAGCAAATATATAGTTTAGACTACCATAAAATGTTGGTGTAATAGAATGTAATTAAGCAAATATTCTCAAATATATTTAAGAGATTTGACTTCAGTACTCACAGTAATATTAGTCTAAGAGCTGGCTGCAAAAAACCTGGCCGATCGGGCAACAGAATAAAATGTTTTTTGAATGTTAGTACTCACAATGACCATAAGAAAAATCATTGTGTGCCTGGGCAGAATTTGTTCACAAGTCTTGTATGTGGTGTCTTCGTAGCAATTTTCCTGCAGCAATCATATCAATGGTTCATTACTGTACCTATCTAGTAACAACTTAAACTAGAACCAAATTAAAGTTTAAATAAACATTTTTATATTAGAAAACATGTGTGTCATGTCTGTGCCTGTTCGAACTACCTGGTACAAAACTTTCTATTTTTCAATGTCTTATGGTATTACTATCTGTATTTTTAAAAGGGAATTATTGCTTGTTTGTTTAATTGTATTGAAACATATTCTTTATAGCAAACAGCAGAAAAATTAACTATCTATGAGCACTAAAAGAAAAGCTATTTGTAAAAACATTAATGAAATCTTTTAATTTTTTCGTTAACCTGAATTCTGGTTATGCTAGCAAATTAAAATCCTAAATTAGAGCTTTAAGAAAATGAATAGTTATAATCTTTTAGGAAATTTTGTTCGCTTTCATTTTGAATATAATACCCTTTTCGCTACGATGCTTTGCTTTCAAGATATGAACGAAGAACCAAAGAAAGTGATCTTCTACGTGCTCCCTTGCACCTCGCTCGCCTCGTAAGTCCGGGGACATTGAGTATGTTTACCTCCTAACTACTCCAAATACAGCCCTGATGCTAAAAACTCTGTTCTTGACCATTTGAACGTTCATTTACTGGAATAATTCTCAAGGATGTTTTAAGTTTAGTCGATAATGAGTATGATTTTAAGATAAATCTGTATATACAGCACAATTATTCATCAACCTTGTGTAAGAGGCAGATATATAGTAAGTGAGAGTACTTCAGTTTGTAAGTTTGTTATTTGTGAATGAAAATGAGAGTCCCCTGAAGGATGCAGTGCTGGTGTATTACACAACAGTGCCATAGCTTCGCCACAGCTAACATACTGGAAAAGCAATCGAGAAAACAAACTTGTTCTTAATTCCTGCTCACTTTATACTGGGCACAGCTTGATGAAACTCTAACAACATCACCATCGAGCCATACTCTACAGTTAGAAATAGCTTAAGTCTATCCCGAGTAGTGACTGAACAGAGCACAGATGCATAAAAACCACATGCGCTTCGAATTGAGAACATTCTTATTTTCAACAATTTATGCGAATGATTAAAAGTGTAGGTATATATGTTATTGATATGTTTCTGTCTTTTTAGCCATGCTGTTTACAGACAACCTGAAGTATGATTTGGTAGGAATTATAATTTCCACATTAGTGATCATTGTGGCTTATTTCAAATGGTCTTTCGGTTATTGGAAACGAAGAGGCATCGAAACTCTACCACCCTCTATACCATTCGGAAACACGACTGATTTATTTTTGGCCAGAAGAACTTTTGGAGAAATATGGAGGGATATATATTTTGATCTCAAATCGAAAGGTAAAAGACACGGAGGAGCATATTTCACAATAAAACCTTTCTACATACCAATTGATTTGGATCTAGTCAAGAATATATTACAGAATGATTTTCAACATTTTCATGGTCATGGTTTGTATGTGAACGAACACGCAGATCCACTGTCTTCAAATCTATTCAATTTGGACGGCCCCAGGTGGAGAACCATGCGCGTCAAGCTTACTCCAACTTTTACCTCTGGAAAAATGAAAATGATGACTCACACTTTAATTGAATGTTCGTATGGTTTAAAGGATATATTAGATATCGCAAGCAATAACAATGAATCTATTGACATTAAAGAGGTTATGGGTCGTTTCACAACGGATATAATAGGTAAGCAAAAATAAAACTCTATGTTTAAAACTTTTCATGCGCGTCTCTAAAAACACAGACACACAAAAAAGTCAATTTTCTGAGGTTTCACATATATGCTCCCTACATGGGAGTATATATGTGAACCGCTGAAGACGATCCCGATGTCGGTTTTACAAAATTAGGTCAAAATTTTTTGTTAATCGCGAGAAACAGGCTAAAACAGGCCAGGTTTAAAATCAAAATTAAACATTTTAAATGAGTAGACCATATTGTTGCGTGTTTTCCACCTTTTAGGAAACACCCTGTATGAATCCGTGGGTTCTAAAATAATTTCAACAAGAGATAAACACTTTATTTAATAATTTACTGACTATACAATACTTCAAAATGACATTTACACTTTGTTTACTTGATATTTAACCTCACTTTTTCGCTACTAATTTCACTTTAATAAACTTCACTTTAGTAAAACTTCTCCCTCTGCGCTGGTAATCGCGCCTTATATACTCCGAAATTGCCTCTCTAGATCCATCCAGAAACAATGGAGAATCTTCTTACCACACTCTAGAAAAAGTCCATTTCTTTCTACAAGTTTCCAGTCACTCAATATTAGGCATAGGCGTATCAATTTCCAGTTCCAAGGGGGTGTAATTCATAACACTGCCCCCTCCTTAAGCCTGATCGTCCCGATCAGGCAACTCAGAATCATCGGTGTATTTCGCCAGTCTGTCCAAATGCACGATATTCATCTTGGACTTTTTGCTTCGTTGAATCCGATAGACGACGTCATTAATTCGGGTAAATACAGTATACGGTCCATCCCAAGGTGGTTGAAGTTTCGGTGACCTTCCTTTCTTCCGCTGTGAGTTGTACAGCCAAACCAGATCTCCTGCCTTGAACCCTTCTCTATTACCCTTCCGGTCGTATCGAGCCTTCATTCGGTCACTGGCTGGTGATGGTTCCGCTATATCGTTAGCCAACCTCTTGAAAGGAGCTCCGGCGTTGAACTGCTTCTTTTCACCCTTACTTCCAGTCTGTGGTCCCTTACTGGCTGCACAAATCTTGCATTTGCGACACCAAGCCTCCACATCCTGACGACTTCTTATCCAATAAAATCGTTCTCGTATTTTCTTCAGAGTCTTGTTAACACCGAAGTGTCCATCGGATGTTTCATTGTGCACTTCTTGAAGCACCTTCGCTACTCGACACCTGGGAATAACTAGACGCATAACCACCTGTTTTCCACCCGGGCTTTCCCATGCTCTCCGCAACAGCCCGTTCATGGCTTTCAGTGAGTCCCGCTGCGCCCATAGTGCCTTCAGTCCCACTCTTTTGCCTGAAACATCCTTCCATTTTGGAAGAGTTCCCCTTTCTTTAGCTCGCAATATAGGCCCAATTTCCTCATCGTTCAGTTGCTCTTGTCTGAGCGCTTCGTCTATCCTGTCATAAGGTACCTCCACCGTGACAATGTTGACTGCTCCCGTGACCTGCAGTTTCTCCTGGTGGTAGTACTTGCAATCTTCCTTGTACGTTCTTCCGGATGAAGCATCTGCATATTTCTGGGGTTTCGATTTATTGTCAAATCCTTGTAGTGGTTGTCTTTTCGTAATGCTTCAAAGCTGGGAAATCTTCACTTCTCTATGGGCACCACGTCCATTATCTGGCACAGCCTCTCTGGTACCGGCTTCCTCTGATTTTCCCCTCGGCTTCACAGCGTCGGCGTCTACTCTCTCCAAGCTCCTCCCTGGACATTCTAGCTGGATATGTCTAGTTCTCCGCACCTGTAACATTTCATACGCCGTCCACTTGGCCTTCCACTACTTTCTTTATTCTGTGTCTCTTCCATGTTTTTTCTCTTGACGTCGTTTCTCCTCTTCTTGTTTTTCCTCTTGACGTCGTCGTTCTTGATCCTCAAAAATTTTTCTTAATTCTTCTTGACGTTTTTGTTCTTGGTCTATCATCATATTTTGCATTTGAGCCATAAAGTCCTGCATTTGTTTTTCGGATGCCATGCTTCTAGTTGTTATCGGCATATAATTATCAACAAAATTTAATAATCACGTCAATATCGGTAATGGAATTGTCCAGAGAAATCGCAAAACAGCACGAGAAAGTCTTTTATTGAAACTACTGTCCAAATAGAAAAGTTCTAGAAAGTTCACGAAAATGCACTTAATTAACTACACGAAAAAGTCTCGCTCAGAGTCTTTAATCTCTTCTTAGTTCAAAGGATTTAATCACTATCACTAATGTCCTAATAAAATGTTCCAAAAATGTCTCAAAAATGCACTTAACACTATTTTTCTGTTCGAAAATAACCCTCGAACAACGTCCAGTAAATCAGTCCACTGTGTTAGCACCAACTCCGAGAATACTGTCCCAGTCTTCTCAACACTTCCGAAAAATCCTCTTGTTAAAATTCCGCGTCTGACACCAATGTTGCGTGTTTTCCACCTTTTAGGAAACACCCTGAATGAATCCGCGGGTTCTAAAATAATTTCAACAAGAGTTAAACACTAATACTTTACTTAATAATTTACTGACTATACAGTACTTCAAAATAACATTTACACTTTGTTTACTTGATATTGAACCTCACTTTTTCGCTACTAATTTCACTTTAATAAACTTCACTTTACTAAAACTTCTCCCTCTGCGCTGGTAATCGCGCCTTATATACTCCGAAATTACTTCTCTAGATCCATCCAGAAACAATCGAGAATCTTCTCACCATACTCTAGAAAAAGTCTATTTCTTTCTGCAAGTTTCCAGTCACTCGATATTAGGCATAGGCGTATCAATTTCCAGTTTCAAGGGGGTGTAATTCATAACAATATATTCAATGTATTTTGGACAGCTGGACACGATCCCCATATCAGCTTAACTCCATCAGGCCAGAATTTCGTGTGAACCACGAAAACAGAACCAGAACAGAATAGGGTTTAAGGCAGAAATTAGACTGGTCTTCCCTCTGTTCTTTTAATGACGTCATTGGTGCATGCACTCATTTTTACAACAAACTTGACTCTGTATTTGAATCTTGTGTACCTAAGAAATCGATTTCTCGTAGCGACAGATATCCTCCGTGGTTTAATGGCAGTATCATAAATAAAATTTGCCTTAAAGAACGTCTTAGGAGACAGTATGCAAGAACCAGTGATCCACTTATACACAATAACCTCAAAAACATCAGAAGGGAAATAAAATATGATACCAATTTAGCCTACAGAAATTTCGTGCAGAACTCTGAAGATACTATAAAAAATGATCCCAATAAATTTTGGGCTTTCATCAAAAGTAGAAAAGGGTTGGCCAGTGTATCTGACGAGATGTTCTTTGAGGGATCTTCGCTAAACAATCCCTCTGATATACTAAATGCATTTGCCAATTATTTCGGTCAGTCTTATAATGAGTCCTCATTAGATATCGAGAAACATCACATTGAGACCGACATATCTAACAATAACCCTATTGTTAGCATAAACTCTTTCAGTGAAGATGAGGTAATTCGGGCTCTAAAACGAATTAAGCCCAAAATGACGACCGGCTCTGATTCCATTCCAGCTTTTTTATTAAAGGATTGCGCTATCATCTTTGCATATCCTCTAACTCTAATTTTTAACTTAATCTTAAAAACTGCCTATTTCCTGACCTATGGAAATATTCCAAAGTAGAGAGACCTATAACATTTCGCGACCTCGGCGTAACTTTTGATAGTAAATTATCCTTCACTGATCATATCGATACCATTGTGTCTGAAGCCTCCAAAGCCCTTGGATTCATCGTTCGTACTAGTCGAGAGTTCACTAATACTGAGACTCTGAAAATTCTTTATCAATCCTTCGTCAGATCGAAACTTGAGTACGCATCGCTAATTTGGAGTTTCAGTTATGATGTTCACAAGAATAACTTGGAGGCAGGTCAACGTAGATTTCTTAAATTACTGTGGTTCAAATCCGACGGTACCTATCCAGTGATTGGTTTTCCGCAAAGTAACTTGCTTGAAAGATATTCTATGATTACTCTTGAGGATAGGCGTACGTACTTTTCTCAAGTATTTTTGTTTAAATTACTACACAATTATTTTGATGCACCCGAAATAATTAGTAAGCTTAATTTTTACGTTCCCAGATTAACCTCTCGTAATCACCAAGTTTTCTATTTAGCTACGCCGCGTACCAACGTACTAAATAATTCACCTTTATGTACGATTTGCAGTACTTCTAACAAATTATGTAGCGACTTCGATATTTTTAATTACAGCCTTAGTGACATAAAACAAAATGTTCTAAATTAAATAACCAGTGATTGTCTTTGTTTTTCTTAATTTACTTTGAATCACATATGTGTATATATGTATATATAGTTTTTATATTTAAACATTTTCCATGTTATTTTTTTCTCTCTCTTCGTATCATTAGTTATTCATAGTTCGTACATTTAAGTAAATTTTTTCTTCATTTTACTTTCTTTCTATGTTGTTGCATATTATGTAATTAATGCTTTGTATGTCTTTATTCCTGTTCTGTAATTGGGTACCTTACCTGTTGAACAGTGTATGCAATAAATAAATAAATAAATAAATAAATTAAAGATTTTAAATAACCGTGAAGCCAGTGTGTCGGACACGCTATACGGCAAGAGGAGGCCAACGAAAACATTACATGAACGACAAAGTTTCTATCAAGACGCTGTGAATAAGGAGAAGATCTCAGAAAAATGAAAAATGGCATCTTAAATTTTGACTAAAGAATAATTTTATCAATATAAATAAACATGAGTATTGATGAACACGTAAACGCAGATAAGAATTTTTACTTGTTAGCATAACCATAAGTCAGGTTATCGAAAGAATGCAAAGATTTCATTAATATTTTTATATATAGTTTTTCCTTTAGTTCTCATAGATAGCTTTTCTTTCCACTGTTTGCAAAATCCTATAAAGAATATGTTTCATTACGTAAACGTATTTGTCGGAAAATATAATAACAGTCACTTCAGCAGTCTGTGATTATAATTTAGCAATACATTGAAATAACGAAACACAAGAGAATGATTAGTTGATGATTCATTGATATGGTTGATAGTGGCACTTATTATTAAGAGCAAAAATTATAGCAATATAAAACAATCAAACAAGAGACTACAGAATTGTGAAGTCATCAATTAATAACAAGAAACTACGTTACGGAATTAATTTAGATTAAAAATATAAATGTCATTGTAAAATTATATCAGTAATTAATTTTTTTATCAGTTATAAAATTAACTGCTGAGTTAATATGTTTATTTTTATACTGCATCTCAAATATTAATCATTATTTTATAATTTATTTCTAATTCTAAAAATATGTATTATTATAATCAAATTTAGGTTTTAATGATGGTTAAATAAGATAATTCAGTTTTCTGTTTTCTATAATGATAGTTTAACATACCACTTTCTGACTTTTCCGGGGTAAAAACACTTCACACACACCTAGCCTATCTTATAGAAAGGTGTAATTTTCAGTTGGGAGGTTGGGAAGTTTGCTATTTAAAAACAGTCTAATAAAGTTTTAATTGGTGACCTTGAAAAATATGTAATATAATAATAATAATAATAATATTAATAATAATAATAATAATAAACGGTCTTGATTAAAAAAAATAAATACAATTTCTTAATCCAAAAGGCGAAGTTTAGCTCAACAGCTATTCCACCGCTTATATCCTTAAAAAGATGAGAACAAGATACTTGCACTAAGTAGAACTTATATAAAACTAGTATAATTCGTTCAAGTAACAAACGAAATAATAATTGTAAACTGTGACTAAGAATAATTAATTGGAGCAGAATTACATACACAAAACAAATTGTCAAATAAGCAATTGAAAATAAATACGTATGCTTTACACAGTTTTTCACATATTACGTAAGTACACTGTTGGTTAAATAAAAACATTTTTAATTTTATACTTAAATGTATTTATGGAAAAATGTTTCAAAATGATTTTCAAGCAGACTATAATTTGATATAGCGTTGTAGGAGAAAAAGCGCAGAAAAATTGCAGTACCATGTTGTGGCATGGTCAAAATATCAGTAGAGCCACTCCTCCTGCGCCGGCTTTTCGTTGTTTTCTATAGACCGTAGCCTGGGATTCGAAGTTCCGTATTATCCTGGCGAAGTTCGTTTTCTTGCAGGGCCATCACGTCGTTATGGTACCTCCAAGATTTCTTCTATTTCTAGCTTTCTCCCTCGGAGGACGTTCACGTTCCACGAGGCGATCTACTCTTGGAGCATATTTGGCGAAGAATGCACTCATTGATGAGCACATCTACTGCATCTGTGCTAGCGCAGCTGTGAAGTTATGGGCCACAGCAGAATTTGGGCGTACCGTTATACCATTCAAGGATACTATTTCTACTTGACATTAATTATTCTTTACCTGCAATTTTTTAATTTTTTCTAAATTCGTCCGCAGTTATCTCTAAAGTCCACATTTGTTGAATAAATTCGGAGTGCATTTCATTGTCTGTAAATCACAAATTTCCATATTTGTACCACTTATGGGATTGGTAAAAGATACAAATTGTAATTACAGATTATAGTTTTAATACAAATTCTATCAATCTACCGAAGCCCAAAGATGTTGTCCTTGTTATGGTAGTGGCCCTCATGTATAATTTATTAATTCTGCATTTAAACAATGGAGACAATTTATTGTCAAATCTATCGACAGATATCCAGTTCCGATTCTGGCAACCAATCTGACAAATAGACAGAAACTTCAGTGTGTCTATTCGGTTATGATTATCAAAGTGAAAACATTCTTTCAAACGCGTCTGAGTATGCCCCTCATAAATTGTGAAATTGTGATAATTGTAGTATTCTGACATGAAATCTACTCATCAAATAATTGCTCAGAATATTTTTTGCTTCAATTATTAGCCTATTTATGGAGTAAAAGTGTTTGTGGCAGGTTAAGAATAAAGACGACAACAACAAAAACAAGAATATTTACAATGTTTTAGAGCAAAGCATAAATGAGATTGACCAAGCAGCGAACAAAAACTGTTTTATTCACACCTTTCGTCTCGTCGTCTTATTTTTATTAATTCTAATACTAATTAAGATTTATTAATTAAGCAAGAAGTATCCTGTTCCGTTTTGAAAGTTTTCGAAAGAACAAGATCCCCGACTGTCGCTAATAAAACAGTGCTAAATTATAAAAACCCTACAAATAAAAATATGAAATATAGACGAAACTATGGGTTTGGAGTAATTATGAAGAGGCACATTAAGTATTAATAGTGAAGGAGCCAGCGTGCAATTTCCTCAAACATTTGTAATAACTAAATTATTAATTCTGCTCCTTGGAGCGTCGCAGACAACAAAAGTGATGAGAAATTTTCATAGAGGTGAAGATTTTACTATATAACTGGAAACGTATTTTACAATTGGTGGAAGTATTTGTATTAGGCGAGTATTTTTTCTATCGATCTCACCGCTTAATGAATACAAAAATTCGATCGGCATACATCCTGGTTTACGGAGATCCAGAGCCAGGCATACACGCCACCGCCGGCTACTGGTTGACCAGAGCAAACATTTGGATCTCCAAGGTGTGTTTAAGCCATAACTAATAAATATCAAGTTGACTTTTTTAATTAATTAATTTAATTTATAAATTAAGTTTCTACCATTAGTAACAATTGCAATTTAACTTTTACTGTCTACCATGCTCTTATTCAAAGGATTACGCGCCTTCAGCTAATATAAAGGTATTTGCACGCCGGCTTTTATATTGGAGGTGTAAACAGAAATGTTCTGTCCGCATCACAAATTATTTAGAAGAAAGGTAAAGCTTACGAATATTGCGAGCGGATGTTAGAATCATTTTGCCTTGCATCCTCTGCTGTTTTCTCTGTGGTGCTTCCTTTAAACACAATAGTGTTAATTCTTGACTATATGGCTAAATACCTTATCATATCTGTGGTGCCTTGTAATCGACTAAGGAATAAGTCGATTACATCACAAGCTCCTATTACGCATTGACATGCTCTTTATGATATGATCTACTTTCATACTCCATATTACTCTAAGCAAGTGTACTTATTCCAATACGAATATCTGTTTCAGGTTCATGTGCTTTTGGTATCGATTGCAACTGTATGAAGAATCCAGACTCCGACTTCCGCAAACATGGAATTCTTGCTGCTGATCCTGGATTTTTACAGACACTAAAAGCTTTTACGCAATTTGTAGTACCACACAATGTTCTAAGATATATCAACTTTACACCCAATGTTTCCCAAGTAACAAATTTTTTTATGGATTTGGTCAAAGAGACAGTTGCATACAGAGAAAAAAATAATATTGCAAGGAAAGATTTCATGGACTTACTAATTCAACTGAAAGTTAAAGGAAAATTACACAATGATGAAGGAGAGGATGACAAGAAAGAGGAAGACATTCCTACAGAAAAATTGACAATAGACGAAATCGCCGCTCAATGTTTCCTATTCTTCTTAGCGGGTTTTGAAACATCTTCAACAACAATGAACTTCGCAACCTATGAATTGGCTATCAATCCTGATGTTCAAGACAAGTTGAGGAATGAAATAAATACAGTCCTAAAAAAACACAATAACGAATTAACATATAACTCTATTGCAGAAATGACATACTTGGATAAGGTTATTTACGGTAATTATCTTGTAATGTTAACACGATGGTGGATGGATGAAAATGATCTGATCTGTCGAGTAGGGCTCTGGGTTATTGCGGAAGGGGGGAAAATGCATTTTCCGTAGCTAAAAAAAGATGTTATTTAGTTAAAACACGTCTATTCTTAATGGAATCAGTCCCATTTGCGCACTGAGAAAAGTTGATAATAGCCTTATCAGCTGTAAAAAAAACGACTTGGTCGAGTTATAGCGACACGGCTTAACTCTTCTCCAAACGACTAATTAGGGTCTCAAAATCTTTTGAAAAATAATAACGGACATTTCTGACGTCGCACTTCTGCAAATAGAATCACATCTATGAGCTTCATGCTCATGGCTACACGCGCGCCCATTGCAGGAGGTCACTGGTTCACATCGTACGTAAGAACTATTAAATTGTATAGGCACGTGAGTACTTTTCTACAACAGAGAATGGACTTGTATTTATAAACATGTTTTTTAAAAGTAAAGAGCTAAAAAGAGTAAGAGAAAAACAAGAAGCCTGTATTAAGCAGTTAATGATTTTTCTACCTTTTCCTTCCGTCGTCAATTCATTTACCAAATCAACTGTTTCCCAGAACTTTTAAGAGTTTAAAGTTCTTTCTCTGTCCATTTTCTTCTTTTTACTCCAACGATAAATGTTAAAAAATCTTCTCAAATGGCATACAGAAAAAATTCTAAAGTGTGAAGAAGCGGTAAGGTAAAGTATGCAACGCTAACAAATGAGAGGAGAGAGAGGGAGGCAAGTTGAGTTATTGGGAGAAGTGCGATTCTCCAATTCACTTTTATGCAAACAGAGAAAGGTAATTCAGTAAATATAGCCCGAGTCTAGTAAGATAAACTGAAAACAACTTGTGGCACAGAAACATATATTATATATGAAAGGAAATAAAAACACGAAAAAACCATCACAGGGCCTTTTAACACGAAAGAAAATGTTTTTTTTTTTAATTGTAATACTGAAAGTGTCCGTTTGTATTTTTCTCACATGTTTTATAGTACTATCAATGATCTGAACAAGGAAGTGAACGTGTTGCGAAAACTCGAGTGAGCCTCAAAAAATTGACCATATAAATTTAATAACCCCACGGGCAACGGTCAAATCGCCCGTCTACATTTTTCCATAATTTACCATCCAAATCATTCATTAACCTGAGAGGCGGAAGCGTCGTGATGAAAGGATTTCCACCTGCAATAAATTTACAGTTTTCCCTCCGTCCGCAGCCCGCGCAAGGCAGAAAATGTCCGTCATAATTTTTCTCGAGTTCAACACATTCGGCTCTAATAATTTTTTTTTTTGTAATTTCTTTCAGACTATTTTATAGACGCCTTTGGGCTATGAGATTACCTGAAACAACAGAAATTTTGTGTTTAAAATAATATGGATGCGCAAATATTCACGGCTGGGGTGTCAAGACACCCCACGATAGCGCATAATTAACTAACGAAAAGTTGTTATCAACGATTGAAAATTCTTATTACGCACGCACACGTATGTATGTACTTTCTGCAATAAGACACACATTATTTAAAAAAATGTTTTTATGCTCTAAATTGTTAAATAATTGTTCATTTAGAAACATTGCGTTATACTACAGGCATTTTTTTCTACAACTCTGTTTTTAATTTTTTCCATACCTCAAAATATAAGCGAGAAGAATATTTCTTAATAATATTGAATTTCTTGATTTTTTGTCAGTCAAATTAGTAAATAAGTAACTTTTTAAGGAAGCATTTTATCGGGAAATTAAAAATAACAAAAGGTATTTCTTTTTGCAGTTTTCAGCTAAAATAGGCATAAATCTCTTTGCATAAACTTAAGGGGGCTATGAGAAATAAATTTAAAAATGTTTGACGCGATTAAAACGATTTAAGAAATTGGTCACTCAATGCCGCCGGCCCAATTTGTTTATTTCATATTTTATCAACTTGATTGAGTAGCTCAGTTCTAGTATTAGGTTCAACACTAAGGGGTGTCGAATTTGAATATTTGCTAGAGCATGCGTGTTTACTGGATTACTAAGGTAGTGGGTTTTGAACTATATTCTATTTCAAGTAGAGCAAATATATTTATATAGATCAATATTTTTAGTATATTAAGAAGTAGAGAAAGTTTTTCTCCTGTAATCTCAGTGCAGGAACGTACTACAATATTATGTGACTCAACAAAGTAAAGAATGTATAGAATATATTTAGATCAAATTAATGCTTCATTCCATGATCACTGCTTCGTTACGGTTTACTTATGTTGTATAGTTGTCTCCATATATTTACTGCACATAAAAACCTCAAAGCTGTGCCGCTTACGTAGATGGGAGAGCGGGGCATGTTGAAATTTAGTAGAAAGTAGTAAATCATAAATATAATGTATTACATAATACATATAACAACATTGTTTTCATATATAATATGATCTGGCATAATTAAAATACGAAATAATCAGAAACAAGTGAAAAAAACTACATTTTGATATGCTTTTAATCCAATTTGTTGGCATGATTCATTATATTTTCAGCAGAGGGTCGCAAGATGACTCAGTGCTTTGACATGTTTTATTTTCATTTTTTTTGCATTGACTAAAGTAAAAGCTAACTACATTTTGAAACACGGAAAGGGCATCGGTTCTATTTTTATTTAGTAAATGAAAATAAGGAAATGAATGATGATATTTTAAATATAACATTACATTATTTTTTTGCACCTCTATCGCACGGAGAATTTATCAATTTGTAATATTTTTTTAAATAATTCTATGGAATGCATTTTCGTAAATAACTCGTTTATTTTAAGTTTTTCGAAAACACTCTATTTCAGATTTTTTGTCCAAAAAGGTCCGTGCCTTATACTGGTTGTAGAGATCGATCGACCGAATAGTTAATTTTCGATTTTTATTAGGAAACTGTTCGGAATTTGTAGAATTTATCAAAAAAATCAAGTTTTCCAGGATTTGTAGATTCGCTTTTGTTTTCTCAAATTTCTCACAAACGTCAACTAATAGACCTAATCGAGCCCTACAATTGCCATTTTTGAAAATCAAAATCGGACCTTCGGTTCGGGAGTTATTAATTTCTTTGAAAAATCATACTCGGCCCTGGAAAACATACTCGCGGTCAACGGATTCGGGCCGCCAGCAATAGGCTTGATTTGTGGCCGGGTACCTTCGATCCCACCAAGTCTCATCGAAATCGATCAATATCCTGGACAGTTATCGTGCTTCCTAGTCCGATTTCGAGAAAACCAGTTTTTTGCAAAAAATATCAATTTTCATTTGTTTTTCGACATAGCCTCTGGTATACTTATTTGTAGAGCTTTGCCAGCGGCACCATTTCTTTTTTGAAATGTCTCGATCCGACTACCCGTTATCGAGTTATTCAATTTCTCCCGAAAAACTCGAAACGTCTATATCGGGTACTTCCGGTTTCCGAACTGAGCCGAGCTTCCAGCGTTAAGGTTTTCTAAAGACCTCCTATTAACCACCCAAGTTTCATCGCAATCCGAAAACGGATTAAGGGGGCTGGGCGTGACAGACAGACAGACAGACAGACAGACAGACAGACAGACAGACAGACAGACAGACAGACAGACAGACAGACAGACCGACAGACCGACTGACCGACGGACGGAATTTTCTAAATTCGCTCTCGAATCGATAGATATGACTTTCACATCGATCCGACGTTTTTTTCGGGTTTCGATGGTGCACCGGAAAAATGCTAAACGTATACTACATTTTTTTTCAAAATGTAGCAACAAGCCTCTTTAATTAAAATTTAACTCTTCAAATAAAGTTGCGCAAATCGCCCCTAACTAGAAAGTCATACCTAGGGAACATATAAGCAGAGCCGTACTTTGAATTTATCTGTCAATATCCCGAATGACGGGCAATACGTCCACCAATGCGTAAGATATCCTATCTTGACGCAAAACACAGTAGCATTTCTTAATTAAGTAACAGAAATGTCATTAAATTTCTACCGAAAACACGATTATTAATTCTCAAATATTTATTTTTTTTATTCTAATACTGAATAATTTGTGAGCAGCTCTGTAGGACCGTCTCGGTAGGTACAAACATCAACTTCGATATTTTAATGGCCTGTTTTTATAGTTTTTTTTATTTGCAGTAAACATATGGAGGCAACTATATACAGCGTGACCCATTTTGAATAGAAACACCACTGTAAATAATGTGTCTATTATCTGATTTTAATGTGGCTTTTTTTAAAAGATGGGCCATCGAAAACTCTACTTTATGACAAAAATTTAGAGACAAATTTCAATTTTCAAGACCTACTATGAGATTTTTTCAATGCCAAAAATGGACAAATTTGATTAGAGAATTTTTTCATAAAATCTAACTATACCACTGGATTCAGAAACATTCACATTCACAAAAATTTAGTGAAAAAATATTAAATAACGGCAGATTTATGACAAAATTAATGTAGGTAATAATTTATAATAACTTTTACATGATTTTTTCTGAAAATCGAAGTATCCCATGAAAAATAGACAACAGAAAGATAAATTATTGAGTAATGACAGATAATAATAGGGTGCCATGGAAAACAAATTTTAAAGTCGGACGTCAAATCTTTAAAATACGCATATACTCAGAGTATATTTTTATTGAAATTATAAAGTTGATCAATAATATTATCAAGTATTAGTTTATTATATTTAAGTTAAAATTATGGATACTCTAAATGTAGTAGAAAAAATTAAACCTGTGCGCCTTAGAGGAGATCATGACAGAACTTTGGGAGAGGTATGTGAGATATTTAATAATAGGCATCCGAATAGGACCAACATCACTAAAAGTACCGTTTCTAAAATAAACAAAATTTTTAATGAGTGTGGCGCTGTGACAAGGCATATTATATTATAAGAACGGATAATGTACAAAGAAGACCCAGGTATGAGCAGACCGTTTTAAATTACTTTAACAACAATCCAAACGCCAGTGTGAGAGTAGCTAGCTTAGATTTGAATTTACCTAGAGAAAATATTCGCCGATGCCTTAAAAAAAATAAGGTAAAAACCATTCAAACCGAAGTTTTTACATACGTTAGAACCTGGTGATGATGAAACACGGATGAAATTTTGCTTGTGGGCTCAAGGAGAGTAACTTAACAGAAATTCTTTGAAAATTACTTTATTCAGCGATGAGGCAACATTTTCCACAAATGGGGTGGTATCGTCACAAAATTGTAGGTTTCGGGCTACAGAAAACCCAGAGTGGGTCATTAATTGTAAAAGACAATATTCCCAAAAAGTTAATGTTTGTTGTGGACTACTCAATGAAAAAATCATTGGTCCTTTCTTTTTTGAAGGTAATTTGAATAGCATGCAGTTTTTACAGCTCCCAAAAAACGAATTTTGGAATATGCTACATGAACTTTCAATACAAGAAAGAGTAAATCTACACTAATTAGATGGCAGATCTGTCCATAATGCCAGAGTGGTTACCAGATGGCTTAATACTAACTTTCCTAATCGATGGATAGGTCGAGGTAGCCTGTTAATTGGATGGCCACCCCGATCCCCGGACTTACCACCGATGGACTTCTTTTTATGGGGTTTAATAAAATCTAAAGTTTACAGGTCACGCCCCAGTAATAGAGAAGATTTGTGGGCAAGAATAAGACAAGCCTGTGGAGAAGTTACCCGGCAAAAATTACAGAATGTCGGCGGCCTTGTAGAGGCTACAAAAATTTAAGATGAATTGTATTATCGTGTTTTAGTTTTAGTGTAATGTTATAATGTGTTGTTATTATGTTTATTAAATACCTAATTATTATTACTTTCAACTGTTCATACATGTTTTTAAGTCAAATATGATTAAGTTTGTTTAAAAGACAATATTTATTAAAATAATCCACTTAATTTATCTTTCAATTGTTTGTTTTCCATGGGCTACTTCGATTTTTAGAAAAAAGCATGTAAAAGTTATTATAAAATATTACCTACATTAATTTTGTCATAAATCTGTCATTATTTAATATTTTTTCACGAAACTTTGAATTTACCCACTTCAGATGTTTTTGAATCCAGTTGTATAGTTAGATTTTACAAAAAAAATCACTAATCAAATTTGTCCATTTTTGACATTGAAAAAAAATCATAGTAGGTCTTGAAAATTGAAATTATTTCTACATTTTTGTCATAACGGAGAGTTTTCGATGGCCTATCTCTTAAAGAAAATAGACACTTTTTACAGGGGTGTTTTCATTCAAAATGGGTCACACTGAATAATTTGTGTATATTTCTGTCTTTTGTGTTCCACTAATATGTTATTATAAAACATTCGTAGAAACATTAAGGAAATACCCACCACTCCCAGAATTGTTCAGGGTTTGCACTAAGGATTACAATGTACCTGGCACGGACCTAGTCGTTGAAAAGGGAACGAACGTCATGATTCCCATATTGGGAATTCATCACGATCCTGAATATTATCCTGATCCAGAGAAATTTGATCCCGAGAGGTTCAGCGAAGAAAATAAAGCCACCAGACCTTCATTTAGTTGGTTACCGTTTGGAGAGGGACCCAGAATTTGTATTGGTTAGTAATTTTAAGTACATAAGACACCTCAGATGATAGTGTTCTAATAAATAATCAAACGCCACGTGACCAATTATTTTCAGGTTTATTTTGGCAGTTTATGTCAAGTTTTCTAGGGATTTATCATGGAATTGTTGAATTATATAATGATTTCCTTTCGCATTTTCAATAATATTCTCCGATGCTGCATTTCAACTGATCACATGGCTATTGGCCCTGAAAGACAACAAATCAACGTTGTGCACCGGCAGATGTGAACTAAGAATATCCAGATTATGATCTAGTTGTTATACGGCATAGAAGAACAAGGAAAATGCTTACTTACTTTCAGTTCCTTCCGTTTCCACGTATTTTTAGTTCCTCTAACTAGTTATTTCAACAAATATAATTTATAATTAGGTAGTGACAGAAAAGTATTACATAGTGAGTAGAAAATGCTATTATTTGTCATTATTTATCCAATCCATTAACATCTTATAATCAAATTCATGACTTTGTCTGGATTTATCCGGCAAGATGTTGTCGGAAGCAGAGTTTGCCACTTCAACTAATTTTGAGAAGCGTCTAGGTATAGTTCTCTCCATATATTTAAAGCACATAAAAGTGTCGGTGCCTTTGCGGTAAAGAGAAAAAATCCAGACATTTTTATTTGCCTTAAATATATGAAGAGCCAATTTTGCAATTATTCGTGCAAACGCAAAACGTGATATCATGTAACTGACTATTTATTCGTTGCCCTAGTGTTCACCGTCAGCCGCCTGGTTGGCGTATAGATAACGCTCTCGCTTGGTGCGGAAGGTCCCGGGATCAAACCCTTGTGCCAGCTGAATTTTTTTCTTTAATTTTGTGACTATTAATATATTTTTCTCAAAAATTCTTTTCCATGATTTCTTTAGGTTAGGTTAATAGGTTTTTATTTTGCTTAAAATATGTTCGTTCTTTGGTGTGATTTCTTTAGGTTAGGTTGGTAGGTTTTTATTCTAATATCTAATTATTAATTCCATAATAATTATATAAAATGCGAATAAATTATAAACGAACTGTCACAATGTAAACAGTTAATTGTTTGTTTAGTCGTTGCTATGGTAGGTAAAATAGATATGCAAACTACTAAATTAAAGTCTTTCTTCTATTCATTATTAAAATTACTTTGACATTTTCATTTTTACTTCTAGAGATGAAAATATTATCATCTCTAGAGTAAAAGAATTTCACTTTCATATAAAATGGACAGTGGAAATATTGCCCTTTTCATATACAGGGTGGATCATTAATAATTGTTCACAGTGCAGGGGTAGAGTTTTTGGGCCAAAATATGAGGATATAACCAAATATGATTTAGTAAAATGTTGCTGTGGAAAAAGATACAGTGTTAAAATTCAAATTATTTCTCGTTTCTTTGCATTAACTCAACAGCTTCTTGACTGATCTTCGCCAAATTTACTAGAGGAACTTTTTTTATCCCAAGAAACAATAATTTATGTATTACATCAGGTTAGATCATCGGTGGCGCCGCAGGACCTGTACCTGATGATGCATTTTTTTATATTCTTTTTGGACGAAAAGTTGTGGTATCTCTGATCATAAAATCTCTCTCAAACATTTGAAAAACTTCTTAAAAGACAAATTCAAATTCAATGAAACAAAGTGTGGCCAAAACACTTTGCTTGTAAGGCCAATAATCGGAAGAAAAAAAAATGAAACAAAGTGTATTTATTGAAAAAAGTACAACACGTAAGGGAAAACAAAATCGCAATAACAGCGTAAACACTTTCTCACTTTCTTATGAACTGATGGAGTATTTTCATGGTATTGATATAAATATATAAATCAAAAGATTGTGTAAAATAAGAATCTAACCTTTTTTGAAGAAAAAAAAATAACATAAACGTTGACTTAATGACATTAGTATTGTCACATTTATTCGCCTTTTTGGAAACACCCTGTGTGAATCCGTGGGTTCTAAATAATTTCAACAAGAGATAAACACTACTAACACTTTATTTAACAATTTACTGACTATACAATACTTCAAAATAAACTTTATTTACTTCTTATTTAACCTCACTTTTCACTTTTCAACTTGTTCACTTTTATAAACTGCTTTCTTAATAAAACTTCTTCTTCCGCGCTGGTAATCGCGCCTTATATACTCTGAAGTTACCTCTGGATTGAAACAGAATCTTCTTCCACCACTCTAGAAAAGTCTTTGGCTCTTTCTAGAGTCTTTCCAGTCTATCAGTAGGCATATTCGTAACATCTCCAGTTCCAAGGGGGTGTAATTCATAACACTGCCCCCTCCTTAAGCCTGATCGTCCCGATCAGGCAACTCAGAATCATCGATGTATTTCGCCAGCCTGTCCAAATGCACGATCTTCATCTTGGACTTTTTGCTTCGTTGAATCCGATAGACGACGTTATTAATTCGGGTAATAACAGTATACGGTCCATCCCAAGGTGGTTGAAGTTTCGGTGACCTTCCTTTCTTCCGCTGTGGGTTGTACAGCCAAACCAGGTCTCCTGCCTTGAACCCTTCTGAACTACCCTTCCGGTCGTATCGAGCCTTCATTCGGTCACTGGCTGAAGATGGTTCCGCTATATCATTAACCAACCTCTTGAAAGGAGCTCCGGCGTTGAACTGCTTCTTTTTACCCTTACTTTCAGTCTGTGGTCCCTTACTGGCTGCACAAATCTTGCATTTGCGACATCAAGCCTCCACATCCTGACGACTTCTTATCCAATAAAATCGTTCGCGTATTTTCTTCAGGGTCTTGTTAACACCGAAGCGTCCATTGGATGTTCCATTGTGCACTTCCTGAAGCACCTTCGCTACTCGACACCTGGGAATCACTAGACGCATAACCACCTGCTTTCCATCCGGGCTTTCCCATGCTCTCCGCAACAGCCCGCTCCTGACTTTCAGTGAGTCCCACTGCGCCCATAGTGCCTTCAGTCCCACTCTTTTGTCCGAAACTCCTTCCATTTTGGACGAATTCCCCTTTCTTTGGCTCTCAATATAGGCCCAATTTCCACATCATTCAATTGCTCTTGTCTGAGCGCCTCATCTGTCCTGTCATCCGGCACCTCCACCTTGACAGTGTTGACTGCTCCCGTGACCTGCAGTTTCTCCTGGTGGTAGTACTTGCAATTTTCCTTGCACCTTCTTCCGGATGAAATATCTGCAATTTTCTGGGGGTTTCACTTTACTTCCACGTCCTGGTAGTACTGGACTTCTCGGAATGCTTCGAAGCTGGGAAATCTTTACTTCTCTCGGGGTACCATGTTCCCTATCTGTCACAGTCTCTCTGGTATCAGCTTCCTCTGATTTTCCCCTGAGCTTCACAGCTTCTCCGGCCTTTGCTTTCTCCAATCTTCTTCGTGGACATTCAAGCTGGATATGTCCTAGTTCTCCGCATCTGTAACATTTCATACTCCATCGTCCACTTAGCCTTCCACTACTTTGTTTATTCTCTGTCCCTTCCTTGTTTCCAGCATTCACATTCCTCGAGATCCGATATGGACAGTCTCGTTTGATATGCCCTGCTCTGCCGCAGGTGTAACATTTAATACCCCCGCTTGGCTTTTCTCTATTTTGTTGGTTTTTTAGATAGGGGGATACAGTATTTATTGTATAAACTTTCCCCCCATGCAAAAACCCCATTGCTGTAACTTAGAGTAAATTTTCGATATGGTCTCCACCTACCTCTATGCATTTTCTAATTCTTTCATAAAAGATTTTCTTACATTGCAAAATACATTTTCCTGTCCTCTAATAAAATTGGCTGCGTTTTGTATTTTGTCACACAGTTCTTCTCTTGAATTAATAGTATTTGCATAGACTAAGGACTTCATATGTCCACATACATAATAATCCAAATGATTATAATGAGGACTTCTTGGTGGCCAAGCAAACTCCCTTCCTCGACCGATCCATCTGCGTGGGAAAGTCTCATCAAGATAATTCCCCTTGGAGAAATGAGGAGGAGATCCATCTTGCATAAACCACATTCTGTTCCGTATGTCTAGCATGAAAGCATGTAATATATCAGCAAGAGTATTTTGAAGAAAAGACAGATAAGACTGTCCATTTAAATTTGGAGGAAGGACAAATGGTCCCAATAACTGATCGCAGATAATACCACACCAAACATTATTCTTAAATTCGTGCTGAAAATGCATTTCTTTAACGGCATTAGGATATTCTACTTCCCAGTAATAGGTATTTCTCCAGTTAAAAACGCCTCGGCGAGTAAAAGTTGCTTCGTCGGTAAATAAAATGTTCTTAACAAAATTTCGATCCCTGTTGTGTTTAGTTAGAACAAATTGACAAAATTGTAGCCTTTGTGGAAGATCCCTTCGAAGTAAGTAGTGATATGGGTAGAAGCGTTGTTTGCGTAATACTCTTAGAACATATTGTTTACTCACCCCTGTTGCCGCTGATAAACAACTCGAGCTGACTTGAGGATCTTCATCCACACGAACTAAAATTTCTAGTTATTGATCTGGAGTAATACGTTTCGGTCGTTCTACATCATTTTTATGGCGAAATGAACCCGTTTATTCCAAACGATTAAACAGATCTTTGAAAATCCTATGGTCTGGTTGTATTCTATTTGGATATTAAAATGAGTATCTCCTCGCTGCAGCACGTCCGCTAAATTTTTTTTGTACGTAAACACATATCATATCCCTCATTTCCCTATTTGAAAAATTATTATGTGGAGGCATTTTAAATAAAGAAGTTAAAGAAATTAGCTCGAGGAACACAAGAACAAAATAAAATGACATGACAGAACTAAAACGTAACCAAAGCACAATTTTCAGTAAATACACTTTATTTCCTTAAATTTGAATTTGTCTTTCAAAAAAATAGTCAAATCTTTAGCGGCAATTTCTTCGAAAACGGTTGGAGTTATCAAGTTCTACCAAGTGTACCTTTTATACGTGGAAATGACGCCCTCATCAGATTTTCTGGTCAGAAGTACCACAACGTTTCGTCCAAAAAATGTGAAAAAATCCATCATCAGATACAGGTCCTGCGGCGCCCTCTTTGATCTAACGTGAAAGGTGAAAATTTTAAATTTGAGCAAAGCATTTTCCTTTTCCATCTATTCTAGTAATAATTTTTTTGTCCAAAATGTTGGTAAAGAAATGTTCATTTTACAAATTTTTTAGAAAAATTAATTTTTTGTTGAAGTAACTTTAGAATGCCATGAAACGAGGAAATTTTAAATTTGAGCAAATAAATTTTTTTTCAGCTACTCTGGTGGTAAAAATTTTTTTAAAAATTTTAATTTTTTTTTCTGAAGTAGGTTTAGAATGTCATGAAACGTGGAAATTTTAAATTTTGGCAAAAAAAAATATTCTTTTCATTATTTATTCCCTTTAGACAATCCGCCCTGTATATTTTCCAGTGAAAGTTTAACCGTTTCTTCGCCGACAGTAGCGTCAACTACCTACCAAATTTGACTGTTCTCCGTCAAGTAGTTTTTTAGTTAATGCACCAACAGACAGATAGACAGACTGACGGAACTGAAAAATTTATATTTTCGTAATCTACATGTTCTGAAACGTGAAAATCCGAAACAATCCCGCAGGGTGATTTTTTCTCGAATACAATACTTGCCCTTGACCGTCGTAGTCCAGTTACTTTGTATGTACAACTCCAGACAAGGTAAAAATCGTTTTTTTTTTATCTCGAATGAATTTTTTCTAGTTTTTTTTTGGAATTCTAAACAAAAACGGTCTCTTCTCATTTTTTTGTAGAATGAACCGTTTCCAACTTATAAACAATTTAATGTTTGAAAGAACGCAAAACGGCCATTTCAAGGTTGAAATACAACATCAAAAAAATTACTTTTTTGAATACATAAATTATTGTTTCTTAAAATAGGAAAAGTTCCTCTAGCCAATTTGGCGAAGATCAGTTAAGAGGCTGTTGAGTTATTGCAGAAAAACGAAAAAATAATTTGAATGTTGACACCCTGTATCTTTTTCCACAGCAACATTTTACTAAAGCATATTCAGTTCTATCCTCATAGTTTGGCCCAAAAAATCTACCCCTGCGCTAGGGCCTATTATTAATGGTCCACCCTGTATATGAGTAAAAAATATATATTCTCTTGAATTTTGAAAAAGTTCTCTTTTTGTACCTCCTTTCCCATCAGTCACGTTGTCACATTTTCGATATCCCCTTCGCTCCACTAAAAGCGAGCGTATTCGGTTCTTAACGCAGAACAGATCCTTCATAGAACAAAAGGAAAGTCTTTTTGTCTGGCATCGTGTAATGGCAACATGCTAATAGTAGGGGATTCAGAGACCGTTTACTTCCAGTCCTATGCATCTCTCGGACATACTTTTATAATTAGGTCTATATTATGTAAAATTGTCTGCCGAATCCATTTCCGGAGGGCGATTTTCGATATAGGCTTGCGATCATCCCCTATGTATGATTTCAACTTAGTTTTGAAATATACAAGCGACTGTAGTGAGAAAGGTGCCTTACCGTAATCCTCGGAGGAATGGCTCGCTGGGGCAGGAAGACAGCTCCTTCTGCACTCTCCAACCAATTGTTTGAATAGCCGAAGATTTATGTACACTACACTGATAGTTGTAATAATTAGTAGCAATTATTTAATGGTAAAATACTCGAAGTTAAAGTTATTATATTTATAGGCAACGTGCCGCGATTACTGTCAATCTATGATTGATTCGGTTTAACTCCGGGCGCTGTCGGCCCTGTTTGGCAGGTATACCAATCTCACTAGTATTTACCATGTCGGAAGACAAAAATTAAATTAACATTACTAATGCCAGTTAAACAAAGAACAAATATTTACATATTTACAAAAGGACGAAACATTCCGCCCACCAAATACAACCATGTTGTATTTTACTGAGATGGCAGGGGGCAAAGCTTGACGACGGGCCTCTGGTAAGTTCCATCGGCCGTCTTAACGGTAGCGACACGGCATACTCCATCAGAGCCACAATGAGTTTCAATAATGCGACCCAAACGCCAGCGGAGAGGTGGCGATAAATCGTCCTTAATCAAAACTAATTTTCCAATTGATAAATGTTCTAAATTACCCCTTAACCATTTTTGACGCTGCATTAAAGTGTGTAAATATTCGACATGCCATCTTTTCCAAAAATCTTGCTGTAATCTTTGCAATAATTGCCAACGTGTTAAACGATTGATAGTGAGATCAGTTAAGTCAGGATCAGGCAGAACAGTTAAAGGTTCTAATGTTAGAAAATGTCCCGGAGTTAAAGCATTCAGATCGTTGGGATCGGTGCTAAGCTCCGAAAGTGGACGCGAATTTAATAATGCCTCAATTTGGACTAACACTGTATATAGTTCCTCGAATGTCAGAATTTGTTCCCCAATCACTCTGGAAAGATGAGTTTTAACTGATTTAACGCCCGCCTCCCACAAGCCACCAAAATGAGGTGCAGAAGGGGGGTTAAATTGCCACTTAATTTTCTCTGTTTCAGCAGCATTTTGCATAATTTCAGTGAGGTACTTGTTAGCTCCAACAAAATTTGTGCCACAGTCACTGTGGATAAGAGAACAGCGTCCTCTTCGAGCGATAAATCTGCGTAAAGCTGCAAGAAATGCTTCAGATGACAAATTCGACACTAGCTCTAAATGAACAGCCTTTGTTGTAAAGCACACGAATAAGCAAATATAGGCCTTTTGAGATTTGCAACCACGTGTCTTACCGAGGGTAACATGATAAGGACCACAAAAATCGCATCCAACACAACTAAAGGGTTTAAGTTGACTTACACGAAGTTTAGGTAAATTGCCCATATACGGTGTCAACGCAGTAGGTCGAACCCGAAAACATTTTATACATTTTGCCAAGACAGAGCGAATTGCTTGCTTGGCGTTTAAAATCCAGTAATTTTGCGATATTAAAAAACGAAGAGTTTGTAACCCAGGATGCAGATTTTGTAAATGAGTGTCTTGAATAATAAGCTCGGTCAAACGATGTTTTCGAGGTAGTAAAATGGGATGCTTTTGTTCAAATGATAAATAGGAATTAGTCAATCTACCTCCCACTCTAAGAAAACCATTGGAATCTAAAAATGGAGATAGTTTTCGAAACGACTTAGGCAGAGCTTTTCCATTTCGTAAATTTTTAAGTTCTTCAGAAAAAGACAGTTGTTGTACATGTTTAACCAAAACCAATAAGGCTCGTTGAAGATCATAAGAAGTAAAAGTACCACGTTTCTTCTCGGGAGATGAAATATTATGGCAAAAACGAAGACAATATGAAATTATACGCTGGATTTTCGATAGAGAAGAAAATCTGTCTAAAAGATTATCCAGCGTATTTAACGTAACTGAAGTAGAAAGAACAACCTTCTTTTCTTCCAGTGTGACCAATGATGAAGTATCGTCGTTTTCAATGTCAGAAATGGACCAAGATTCCTTTGAATCTTGTAACCAAGATGGCCCCGCCCACCATAAGGAATGTGACAGCAAGTCAGAGGGAAAAATACCACGAGAAGCACAATCTGCAGGATTTTCCTTTGTACTAATGTGGTGCCAACAAGCAGGAGACACTAAGTCCTGTATGTGGCTAACCCGATTGCTGACGAAAGTTTTCCAACGATATGGGGGCGATTTTATCCACGCCAGGACGACGGTGGAGTCAGACCATGCGTGTATTTCATTGAAATTAAGTTTGTTGACAAAACTATTCAGTATGAAGTGGATTAAATCAGAAAGAAGAACTGCCGCACACAGTTCTAATCTGGGCAGCGAAAGTTTTTTCAATGGGGCAACTTTAGATTTTGCACATACGAGTACTGTCTTAATGCTGCCATCAAGCTTAACAAGACGAATATATACAACTGCAGAATAGCCTTTCTCCGAACTATCACTAAAGCCGTGAAGCTGGGAAGACGAAATTTGATCAGTGTCAAAATAACGAGGTATGCTGATAAGCGACAACTTAGGTAATTCTGCCTTGAAATTAATCCAGTGAGCTGATAGATGTGAAGGGAGTTCATCATCCCAATTCAAACCATGTGTCCACAATTGTTGCATAAAATATTTTGCAAGAAATGTTACAGGACATAGAAAACCCAAGGGATCATAAATTCGAGCGATGTCGGAAAGAACTGTTCTCTTTGTGCAAGGTCTTTCAGAGGTATCCACATTATAAGAAAATGAATCACTAGAGAACAACCATTTCATACCAAGGATTTTTACACTACAATTTTCTTCATTGTCAAAAGACAGGGACTTTTGGTAATGATATTCTTTTGGAATTGATGCTAGTAGAGAAGGGTGATTGCTTGTCCACTTACGAAGTTCGAAACCTCCTCTAGCGAGCAGCTTTATTAAATTCTCTTGTAAGGTTATTAATCCGTCCAATGAATTATCACCAGTAACCAGATCATCAACATAAATATCAGAGGACAAAACTTGTGAGGCTCTGGGAAATTCAGAACACTCATCTTGAGCTAATTGTAATAAAGTTCTGATAGCCAAAAATGGGGCAGATTTTATGCCATAAGTAACTGTCTTTAATCGAAATTCTTGCACAGGTTCCTGAGGTGTAAATCTCCACAAGATTCTTTGATAATCTCTGTGGGTGGGTTTTACCATGATTTGACGATACATTTGCCGTATGTCAGCAGTGAAAACAAAACGATATAATCGAAAATGCAATAAAAGAGTAGTTAGATCTTGTTGTAATTTGGGACCTGTAAGTAGGGTATCATTGAGAGACTGTCCACCAGGTGGCGAACAGGATGCATCAAATACAACGCGAAGTTTGGTTGAAGCGCTTTCAGGCTTCACCACGCAATGATGTGGAATGTAAAAACATTTAGAGGGAATACAGGGCGGTGATGTGGCACGTTCCATGTGACCAGCTTCCAAATATTCCTTTAAAAAAGACTTATAAGCTTCGTACAACGATTGATTACGAGTAAGACGACGTTCTAACGAAAAGAGACGACGAAGTGCGATCGAACGTGTTTCAAGAAAGGATGGTTCCCCGTCACAAAATGGGAGAGCCACCGTGTAACGACCCAAAGAATCACGGGAATGATTTTCCAAAAACAGTTTTTCACATTGTAATTCTTCGGGGGTAGTATTACAATATTTTGGTACCTCTTCGATTTCCCAAAATTTCTTGAGATCAAAATTTAAAGAAGTAAGAACAGAACAAAATGAATTTATAGACGAAGAAGGTTCACAATTAATTTTTCCCATAAGTACCCAGCCGAAGATTGTCTGAATCATAGTAGGTTCATCTAAGTTTCCTTGAATGGGCCCGCTTGTCACCACCAATGGGAAAACATCGGCACCTAACAGCATATCTACGTCTTTAGGTACATTAAATTCGGGATCAGCCAATTTGATGTTTGTCAAATGTGACCACTTTGACACTGGTATGTAAGTGGTGGGCATAGCAGAACAGATTTTAGGGATTACCACTGCGTCAACGGTTAAATACGGCGATAATTGACCAACAGGACGAATGGTACAAGTGACACCAGCATTAGCCTGCGAAGACATGTGTGCAAGACCATTGATTGATAATGATACTCGGGAATATGGTAAACCTAAACGATTACAACAACTAGTAGTCATGAAGCTAGCTTGGCTTGCACAGTCTAACAAAACTCTAACCTTCTGAAAGTTACCTCGAATGTCCAAAACTTCTAGTATTGCCGTGGACAATAGCACAGTAGTTTTAGAGGGTATCAAATTAGTTAACGAATTTACAGCTGGTGAACTGGACGATGATGTAACTAAGTTCACCGTTGGAGGGGAGATAACTGATAAAGTATCTGCTGGAGCCGTAGAAGTGCTAGGAGATGAGGATGGACTAGGCTCACCAGTAGAACTATCAAAATGTAACAATGTGTGATGTCGGGCTTGACAAAGTCGACACGAAGATTGAGAACGACAGGTTGAAGAACGATGAGAGCTTTGTAAACAGTTTATACAGAGTCTCTTGTGTTTAACAAAGTTGTATCTATCTATTGCAGATTTATTTTGAAATGAGGGACATTTATATAAAGCATGCACTAAATTGCAAAGTGCACAGTTGAGAGCAGCAGCATTCGTGGAGTTTACAAGACACGAGGAATTATTAGAACTAAGTGACAAAACTTTATTTGAAATGTTTGGGGATTTTTTAAAATTAAAATTTTCAATTTTACGATTTATTTTAGGCGCGGATAAACTAACTGATTCTAAGGCAGTGCATTGATCCAGCAAAAATTTAACTAAATTTTCATAAGTAGGAATTTCTGTAGAGGGGTACTGCAATTCAAAACGTTTAACTGTTTCTAAGTCAAGTTTTTTAATTAAGATATGGAATAAAACAAAGCTCCATGAATCAACAGGCAAGTCAAGTTTTCGTAAAGCTTCCAAATTCTCAGAAAAACGTTCTAACAACTCTCTTAGTGCAACGCAAGAATCATTATTTAATTTTGGAGCGTCCACTATTTCTTGCCAGTATGTGCTGGCTAATAGTCTATTATTTTGATAACGATTTATTAGAGTTTGAAGGGCAATTTCATAGTTATTATCTGATAATGGTATGACCTTGACTACAGCTAGCGGATTTTTAGAAAGACAAGTCAACAAATACTGAAATTTTTCAGAATTGGATAATGTTGGATGATTATGAACTAAAGATCTATATAAATCTAAAAATGAAGGCCAGTCTTTACGATTACCATCAAATTTTGGCAAGTCAATCTTAGGCAATTTAACACTAGGTACTTTCTTGCTTGGTTCAGGTACAGGTTGTGTACCTGTTTCAAATAATTCATTGTAAATTTCTTTAATTGAATAAAAAATACGATCAAATTCCGTACGTACTGCCTCCTCCGGACCTATATCTGCACCATCCATGGTGGCTAAATATTCGATTAAAGCGAAATGTTTATTTTGAAATTGAGTATAAATACTGTCAATATCCGAAAAACGAATTTTAAATGAATTTAGACCAGTGGGGTCAGTACGAGCTGTTTGTGCCACCCCCTGCAACTCCTGCAAACGATTATACCAAATATCTCGTAGACTTTTATTTTGTTTTATTTTATTTGTTGCCATATTGCAGTAATTTATGGAATTAGAAAATAAACAATTCTAATAAGTACTATTTAAATATGCAATGCCAATAATGATTAAATACACCAAATAAACTGTACAAAAATAATGATTTATTAAAGGCAAATCCACTTATACTATGTTTGTTATTCAGAGAATTGTACGTCAAGCTTTGTAACCCTGCAATACTCAATAAAACACTCCTATATTAAATATAAATCTTGATCACAAAACGTTAGGATTTTTTATGAGCGCAAAAACTATTTATGACTGATAAGAAGTAAAGAAACGAAATAAATTCTATTTAACTAGCAATAATAACATTTGGTAATATTCAATAAATAAATCTTAATTAGTATTAATAATTAATCCGGCTCGAAGGACCATAAAATGTATGATTTCAACTTAGTTTTGAAATATACAAGCGACTGTAGTGAGAAAGGTGCCTTACCGTAATCCTCGGAGGAATGGCTCGCTGGGGCAGGAAGACAGCTCCTTCTGCACTCTCCAACCAATTGTTTGAATAGCCGAAGATTTATGTACACTACACTGATAGTTGTAATAATTAGTAGCAATTATTTAATGGTAAAATACTCGAAGTTAAAGTTATTATATTTATAGGCAACGTGCCGCGATTACTGTCAATCTATGATTGATTCGGTTTAACTCCGGGCGCTGTCGGCCCTGTTTGGCAGGTATACCAATCTCACTAGTATTTACCATGTCGGAAGACAAAAATTAAATTAACATTACTAATGCCAGTTAAACAAAGAACAAATATTTACATATTTACAAAAGGACGAAACACCCTATGTTAATTTTAACCCTCTTTTCGGCGATATACGATATTTGGAATTTTTTAATATAACTCGTGCTATCTCGAAAACTGTAAAAGCTATAAGGATCAAATTTTAGACGGAGGTTAAATATTGTATGACGATTACGACAGCAGCATTGAAATTGTATATTGTTTATTTATCCTCCAAGAAGAAATAAACAATGCGAGGGGGCTGAAATATTGTAGTGAAAAATGTAGCATCGAGGTACTTTTTTTATTTCTAGAAATATTATATTGATTGTATGAGCAGTTTTGTAGCGAAAAGTCCAAATTTAATTTCACTGAAAGAATTTTTACAATTGGATTAGTCTAGCGAAAGAAATCGATTATTTAGTATCGTGAACGATATCACGCGCTTCAATCGCACAGCCGTGAAGTGTTGTTCTGTGAACTATGACAGAACGCGCTCTGCGCACCCATGTGTTGTAGAACAATGTTTTGTTTCTTCATGAAAATCTAAATTGTCAAATGTAAATTGGGTAAAATGGTCAGGTTTTGCATTTGTAGGAACAAACACACCAATCTCTTCTGTGCTCTTATCAACATCTACGGATATATCATTAATGATTCTTTGCATGTCTGTGTATTTAATAACGTTATTATTTGCTTACTCCTGGAAACCACGCTAACGTTACATGAGTACAGTGTTATAAAAGAATATCACTTACCTTGTTAACTTAAAAATAAAAATAGCAAGCACGATATGCTTGGCCGTTTTCACAGCTGCAGTTGCATAAACAATGGCTTGGCAAATGCGTAGAATTTTCTTTTCCTGTTTTGCGTCTACCTTCAACTTCTCGTTTGCATAATAGAACGGTGCATTACCAGTTATTATAAATCCAATGAAATTAAACAAAGATCTGGGAATGACAGTTCTTGCATATTCTAAATTCACATCCATAGCACTTACGGAACTAAATTGAATCTCCTGTTTGATTTGTTTAACTTTTTCAGTTATCTCGTTTGCTAAGTGATAGACTTGGGATTTTGTTGGTGTTTTTATATTTAAGTGTACATCATCTTAAAAGTCATCTGATCTTAAATCGCTTAAATCTCCCTCCAAGTTTTTCAGCAATTTCTTAGTAGAAACCACAATAGCAATTGCTTTCCCGGCCTATATATAATTATTTATCTATCAAATGAATACTATTCCTTCAGTTCCTCGATTATACTGGTTGATTTTGGATACCTATGGCTTATAAGCCACAGGTAGCCAGCTTTTTCAGCTTTACTTTGAATGACTGCGTAAATAAGTTATTTCAAAAACCTTTTTTTTTAATAATAAGTGCTTGTATATGTATATCGGTAACGGCTTGTTTAATTATATTATCAGTTTTAACTTTTCTGTATTATTTTCTTTCGATTCCTTCACTTTTGTCCCAAAATATTTAATAAAGCATAACTTATGATATTTATAGCCATTTGCAATCATATCTATTGGCTTGTCACCCAGTGCTTGAATACGAAAAAGCATCTCCAGATCATTTAATTTCTTAGCTTTATTGTAAATTGTATTTTGTCTATTGAGTGCACTTACGCGTATCATTTGCCTGCTACCTTTATAATCCCTTTCATTTCTGCAATACAAACACATTTGTTTTGTTATAAACTTGCCAGTGCTCTTCCTGATTTTCATTTTAATAATTTATTTATCAACAATAACATTAGATTTTTTTAATACATAGTAGATTTCCTTAGTAAACTTCCGTCTACATGCAACATGCCACAGGGGCTTTTTATTCAGGAAGTTTGCAATATTCGACAATTCCATTTTTAGTGCATTCGGTATGCCGACTTTTTCATTTAATAATGTCTCGCGTCCAACACTTGTCACATTTTCTAAAGTTTCATTCCCGTCTTTCTGACAAAGCACGCACTTCAAGAAATCCATGATCATCAGGTGTTACTATACTATATATCTAGTCAGCACACAACAAAACAAGTCAGTCAATGCAAAGTAGTTCATTAATATCTGGGTACGAAATAGGTACGATTAATAATAATTGTTGTCATGTATCCCTAGAAACGACAGCACGGATTCCTGTGTAAGTATTCCCCGCACTATCTATAGTTCTCCGAATAAATGGAAATTTTTCACTAGAATAATCCGATTGTAAAAATTCTTTCACTGAAATTAAATTTAGACTTTTCACTACAAAACTGCTCATACAATCAATATATTATTTCTAGAAATAAAAAAAGTACCTCGATGCTACATTTTTCACTACACTATTTCAGCCCCCTCGCGTTATTTATTTCTTCTTGGAGGATAAATAAACAATATACAATTTCAATGCTGCAATCGTAATCGCCATACATTATTTAACCTCCGTCTAAAATTTGATATTTATAGCTTTTATAGTTTTCGAGATAGCACGAGTTATATTAAAAAATTCCAAATATCGTGCATCGCCGAAAAGAGGGTTACAATTAACATAGGGGATGTTCGCAAGCCTATATCGAAAATCGCCCTCCGGAAATGGATTCGGCAGACAATTTTACATAATATAGACCTAATTTTAAAAGTATGTCCAAAAGTTGCATAGCAATGGAGAAATAAGCGGAATTTCGATCACTGGATCCCCTTCTATAATGTTTCAAGCGGCTGTAGGAAATAAAATATCGATTTTCGGACTTTATGGCTATGACAACTTTTGATGACTGAGTCACTTTATATTCATATATTCACCACCAAAATTTAAAATATTCGAATATCAGATGAGCTAGGTATGAGGGCGACTCCATGAAAAATGAGACACACTGTATATGAGAAAAATACATTTTTAACGAAAGTTTCTGATGGAATCGTGAAAATGTAGTGAAATAAAAACCGCTGTCTAAGGAATCACTACTTCCACATCCAGATTTCCCATTTAAGTTTATTTGAATGAAAATATCCTGAATGTTATAAACAAATTTGAGGGTCTAGTTTCTTGTATATCCCAAGTCTCCTGAGTTGTACTAGCTTACGTATTTTCCCCTATTCACCCCTCAACCCCTCACCGGAGTAAGTTAATATAATCTAATTCCAGATTTCGTTATAATACACATAGTCGAGTCAACGAAGGTTATCACTTCTTAATTCTCAGCAACAGCTCCGATCTTGATCATTTTTTTTTAAATGTGTGTTTTTTATTATTATTCAAAATCAGAAACATCTCAAGTGACGCAAATAATTATACGTTTAAATAAAAATAACAATATTTACAAGAAAAAATATTTAAAAAATTTCTTCGCGATATTTATAAAACATTGAATTATTTCCATTGAAAATTAAAGTTCAAATATGTTGCTCACCGTCGGGGTTAATAAGTATTTATATTGTATAACAGCTTTTACAGAAAAAATCTGTTTTCTTATGTTTTTTCGGAGGTGGAAATTAGTAAACTCAATATAACCACACAAATCGATAGGGGGATGAATTCTGAGCAAAAAATATTCTATGAAGTTTTTTCGATAAGTCAATATTTTACGAATTACTTGCGCCTGAAAATGTTGATTTTCCATCTATAAAATGCATGTTTTAGAGCGATTCTTCACGAGTAACTCGAAAACCTTACGTTTTGTATATTAAAATTACAGGAGCAAATGAAACTTATAAAATAACAAACAGATTGTTCTTTTTTTCTGTAAATGCAATACGAACCGAGTTATATGGCTCGTTGAAAGTGACTGTTTCTTCGTCGACAAATGAATTTAGAACCTTTCAACTTTAAATAACGGAAAACTGGCGAATTATTGGAGACATTTTTTAATACTTGAAATCACCTTTAAAATGTTCTTTAGTAAAAGTCGTTATCATAAAACTTACGGACTTATGATGAAAATAAAATGGTTGTCTCGTTTTTTCGGAGAGAAAAAATCAACAATGAAACCAATAGCTAGCTTAACCGCAAGAATTAAAATTAAACGTAATCCATTCACAATTTACATTATTTCGGTACTAACAATATGTTTTAGAAGTTTGAACGGTCTAGAGTGTCTAAATTTGGGAAAAAGTTTGGTTCAATTTGGAAACGATTTTTGAATTTTTTGGAAAAAAAATATTTTTTCCACAGTAACTCAAAGACTAAAGAAGATACATAAAAAATGCAGAAGTACAAAAATGTAGATTTGTAGAAAATTTAATTTTTTTAACATTTCTCAAGGATGAAAATTAATTGAGATGTCACCGTTTTAAGTTCGCATTTGAGTGCGAGGACCACCTTTCCCGAGCCTTTTAAACTTAAAAATCTCAGAAACGAGGGTTTAAGGAAGTTAAACTTTGCAGTCGATATCGCTAAAAAACATAGAAAAATAGATTTTTTTTTGTAAAAGTTGGTATTATTATTTAAACAATATAATTAATTATCAAACCCGACTGTAAAATACATATTTGAACTTAAATTTTCAATAAAAACAACTCAATGTGTTATCGCGAACAAAATTTTTTTAAATGTTTTTCCTGTAAATATTGTTACTATTGTCTAAACAATATAAATAATTATTTGCGCCACTTGGGATATTTCTGATTTTGAATAATATTAAAACACACACATTTGAAAAAAAACATGTGATCAAAATCAGATCTGTTGCTGAGAATTAAGAAGTTTTGACGATTTTTAAGCTTCGACTTATACGTGAACAAAATTGCAAGTCCATATCTTAAGCCACTTCAAAGAAAACGTGCGCTCAACAAAGTTACCGACCGACTGACGGAAAGACCGACAGGCAAATTGATAGACAGACCGACAGACAGACCGACAAACGGACAGATTTTTTTTTTCTTAAATTTAAAATCTCGGCGTTTCATGACATTTTAGTCTATTAAAATATGTTCTTTATAGGATTTTGCAAACAGCAGAAAAAATAACTATCTATAACTAATACAAAAAAACTATGTGTAAAAATATTAATGAAATCTTTGCATTCTTTCGATAACCTGAATTCTGGTTATGCTAGCAAATTAAAATCCTATGGTGAATTTGTCTAGTTTATTATTTGAGAATGAGAATTAGCAAATTAAAATCCTAAAGTGAATTTATCTAATTTCTTATTTGAGAATGAGAATTTCCAAATAAGAAATTAGACAAATTCTCTTTAGGATTTTAATTTGCTAGCATAACCAGAATTCAGGTTATCGAAAGAATGCAAAGATTTCATTAATATTTTTACACATAGTTTTTTTTAGTTATAGATAGTTATTTTTTCTGCTGTTTGCAAAATCCTATAAAGAATATGTTTCCATACAATTATAAGCAAACAAATAATAATTCATTTTAGTCCATTTGAACAAAATACTTTTTTGAAACTTTTACGATTAATGCACTTCCATCTTACTACGGGGATTTGGAAGTGACATTACACATAAGTTCCCTCTTCCCTCTTCCCTGTCCAGAGAATCCGAGTTAATGATATGTCTTCTTAAAATTATCCTTATTAACACGATTTTATGGGGTATCAGAAAATGCGCATTGCGAGAATACTCTAGCACTTTTTTCGTCGGAAAAGATCTTTACTTTTGTTTTTCAAATGGATTGCTCCATTTACTCAACGTTAAAGTTACGGATTATATATTTTTCAGAAAAATGTCATAAATTTTGAATCTAGGCAAACATGACAATTTAAGAATACATCTTCCTGGGTTACTAGATAGAATTGTCCTCAATTTTACTTAGGTTGTAAATATTAATTTCAATTTTGTTTCAGGTCTACGGTTTGGCATGCTACAGTCAAAAATTGGTCTTGTAACTTTGCTGAAACATTATAAAGTTACGTTAAGCAAGAAAACTCAGATACCCCTAGTTTTCAAAAAAAGCAGTGGGCTATCTACAACTGAAGGTCCTATTTGGATCGATATTCATAAGTTAAATAATTAAATTTCATTTTCGTATATAATAAATATCAGTGATAACGTAATATTTATTCATTTCCTTTTTGGAGCGACTAGGGAAAATTTACGTAGACATTTTAAACATTGCTTGGGTTATTACATTAATATTAATGTTAATGGTGATTATTTTTAACATTTATTAGAATTAGTATATGGAAAAATAATTTCTTTTAGTTTAATTAAATAAAGTAATTGTTTTAAAATTAATTTCGTCTCTTTCCTTCAATATTAAAAATATTGTTGAACCTCACATCGTTGTATTCCCAACTGAATCTTCAAGTATTAAACCAGACTATAGTTTCATGTGAAAATGTTTCGTTGGACTGAAGAGGCTAACCCCTAAAATGCCCTCTTATATTAAACGTTAATTTAAACAGCATTCTTAAGAAAAGTACATTTCAGCTCAACGGATTCTCACTTATACACGTATAGAGGTACAAACAGAAAACAGATAAACGTAATAAATGATAATTTATACATAACAATATAACAATAATATTTATTTACCATGTATACCTACATATATATCTAGAGTTATTGCAGTTGGTTTTTTGTACCTAAGAAACAGCACATAATACATGGAGTTTTATTGACACACTCAATACAATAGTAAACAAATAAATAAAGTTTGAGTTCCCAAAAAAATACAAAATACTGTACTTGTACTTCAATATCTACTCTATTATAACAATTATAACTGATATTTATGGGCACAATAGTTTATTAGTAATAGTAATCTTCTGTGCACATATCTAACGAAACAAACATACTTCAATAATATCATTAGCAACACTATTAAATACAATATGTGCAACTTAGTAGCAAACAGACTATGTTGAAATTATATCTAGACACTAAACTAACTTACATCTATCTATATTGTACACACATACTTCTTTTTCCATATAAACTACGTTCCTAGCTACAATAAACATTTAAATTTTATTATAAATAATAATTGTTTTTAAAATCAATCTATTTCTGTGTGCACCATCTGGGCTTTGACAATAGCCAATGCTTAAGTTTTTTTTTCAAAAGAACCAGTGAATTAATATTTTTTTGACTAGCAGGGACTGCATTATAAGTTTTTGGTCCAAAAACCTTTATGAATTTTTATCGCATCTATCTTGTATCGTGTAGGATGGCGGTGAACAATGGGATTTTCGTATCTAATTTTCCTCTGACGGTAAACTATAGTAATATAAAATAATTGCTTTAAATCCAAAACGTTTGCTCAATTACAAAGGGAGTCACAGAATATTTTCTCCTTGTATGATTTTTAATATCCACTAAAGTGTTTCTAAACTTATTAGGTGGGTATTGTGGGCTCCGCCTCATGCAACTATACCATACCCCAGTTGAGATTCCACCAATGTATAATACAGTATTTTTAAATGTGGGATGTCCAGAATTTGTTTTAGATATTTAAATTTACATAACAGACTTCTAATCTCTTGGACCACTACATTTATATGTATATCCCATTTTAAGAAAATATCTATAGTTATGCCGAGGTATTTCATTTGGGTTGCTGGTAGAATCTCAAACTTTGCATTTTCATAGCTTATTTGAAGGAGTGGTAGCTGGTTTGGGAAGTTCGGAAGTTTCGTCTTATATAAAGCAAAAGGTATATATTTAGTTTTATTGATGTTAATAGTTAACAACCGTGAGTCGAACCAGGTTTTTATAATATTGAAATCTTCTTCCACTGTGTTTATAATATTATTGCAAGTATTGCCTGAGTAAAATATAGACAAATCATCTGCGAAACTAATAATTTGTCCTTTCATTGTTTGCAAAAAGGAATTGTTTACATAAATGTTGAACAGAACTGGACCTAATACTGTCCCCTGAGGTACGCCGTACACCACAGTTTTAAATTCACTTAACGTGTCATTAACTGATACGCATTGTTTTCTCCTTGATAAGTAATTTTTCATTAATAGCAGAGTGTTTCCCCGGAAACCGATTTCTTCTAGTGATACCAGTAATTTTTCATGCGACACAGTGTCAAATGTTTTGCCCCTTCTACAAAAATGCAAAGCGCTGGCTTGCCTTCATCCAGTGCATTAAGCGTTAATAGTCAGCGCGGCGATTGCACCATGCGTAGATCTGGCTTTTCTAAAACCCTATTGGGATTTGCTTATTATATTATATTTATCTAAATATGTAACTATTCCTCCTTTTAACAAGGTTTCTAAAATTTTCGCAATATTTGATACTAATGACACAGGTCTGTAGTTTACACACTCCAATTTATCCCCTCCCTTTTACAGTAGTTTTATCACTGATTTTTTTAAAGCTGTGGGCCATATGCCTAAATTTAATATTTTATTAAATATGAAACACAAATGTGATGATATATAGTCGACAATTACTTTCAGTGTAGCTGTTTGTATCTGATCTATCCCCGGTGCTTCTTTAAACTTCAGACTATAAACAATTTCTTTGATTTCCTGTTCTTCTATATTGCGTAAAACGAACGAATTTTTCAATATTTTTTTATTTTTCTTAAAGTTTATAGGTTCTTTTATTTCTTTTGCTATTTTTTTCCCATATCAATATAATTATCTTTAAATTCATTTATTATTTTAAACCGTACAGTTTGTATTCTAAATCACACGATCAACATACATACCTAGAGAATGGACAGTGATTAAGGTAAAGCTGATACTTTTTGTGGCTTTAGTATAGAAAAAATGAATACATAGTCTGCTTTACGCAAAACTTTACTATTTGGCTCATTTTATTTATTATTTATTTCTTCAGTCGGAACGTTACCCCGCATATTTTTTTAACTAAGAGATTCTAGGTTTTCCTTGTAGCAATAATCACCTCGATATTCCTATTATTATTCCCCTCTGTCGTTTTATAATTAATCATTTTTCAGTGTAACCACCCTATATAAACCAAAAGTATAGCTGGTTCCCTCCTTAGTATTTGCAAGAACTACATTCTAAATATTATTGTTTTGCGTTGTTCTAATTGTTTTTATAAATTTACCACCCATTGTTCACTAAATTATAGCAGATTTCCTACTTGGCAACTATGACGACTGCATCCCGAATATAATTATCGCCGTCGTTACCTCATTATTTTGTTAAAGTGACCACCATGTATAATGTTCACCCAAAGTATAGCATGGTTTCTACCTGACAACCAGTATTGTAATGAAACATATTCTTTATAGGATTTTGCAAACAGCAGAGAAAAAACTATCTACGAGAATTAAAATATAAACTATTTGTGAAATTATTTTGATTTACAATCTTTCACTCTTTCGATAACCTGAATTCTGGTTATTAAAATCCTAAAATCAATTTGTCTTTCTTATTGCACAATTCTCATTCTAACAGTAGTCTCTGCGTAGTCCCTTACGGCTATGCAGAATAAACCAGTCTCCACATAATCCCTACGGCTATGAAGATTCAGTTAAAATGAGAACAAAGACCTAAAATGAATTTATTTACATAACTCGCCTTTTTGAAAATTTTTCATTCAAATGGATTACATTTTCATGAAATCTAGCATTCTGTTTTTTTTTAATGCTTAGCCTTTGAAACGTTTTTCGCCCTTATTCTGAGCTCATCAGAAAAGCACAACGCCACTCACATGATGTTCCATGCAAAAACCAACACAATTACCAACTTCTCTGACATTGTTTGACATTGACTGAATGAAAGAAACAGATGTTTACCTCTGTGTTACCTAGCTAGTAATGGAGCCTATAGTTTAAGTGGCACATCTAGAAAATCAGCAAAATCTGACGGTTAATGCAGAAAGCAAGAAAATTTGCATGTGATTTGTACACATTCATTGTATTAAATTTACTCGCAGCACTTCGATTTCCGGACATGTAAATCCAAAACGGCGGCCAATTTGGAAAAAGTTACTTTTATTACGATGTAAAAATTGCGTTATAATTGGGGTGATGATATGATGATATAATAGAAGCATTTATATATTGCTAGCCCAGGTCTACCCCCTACGGAAAGAATAAATATTATTCCCGCCTGCAAAGCACCTTTTTAACGAGCCCCAAGTAAGAACAAGAAATCCAGTTGAAAGATGCATTGGTGTTTGGAAAATGCGATTTCCTGTTCTTTCCTTGGGGATTTGACTGAAGATCGAGAAAGTAGAAGCCATTGTTGTAGCAACTACCATACTGCACAATATAGCATGTTTGCGGCAGGAGGAAATACCACCAGTTGATGACCAACAGCAAGAAGCTATTAACATTGCCAATGAAGTGATGGTGGAGAACATGGGGGATAACAGGGTGATTGGCAATAATACAGTCACATTACAGTTAATAAACTATTTTAATGGACTTCTGTGAAAATGTTATGTAACAGGTTATAAACGCTCCTAACACTCATTGTACAGCATATGGTGACGAGTATGTTTGTTCGTGTGTGTAAAAAATATAGAAATATTTTAAAAATAAATTTTTTATTTTAAGAAAACTTAGCTTTTACTTAATATTGTATAAAATGTGTAAATACAAATAAATAATTTACATAATAAAAAAATATAAAATAAAGGTAATTTTCTAGAACATGGCCCTCTGCAATTATAAGAGGTGAATTTGTAGATATTTATAACTTTTTGTTAAGTAACGTCGCCTTTTGAATTTCTAATATTTTCATTTTTGCTCGATGATATGGTCTCATAAGCTCTATTTCCACATCTGCTTTTCTCTTCATATTCATCATCTCCAATTCATGCTTTTCTCTCATAAATTTGAGTTTTTGGCCTTGTTCTTCTTCCATAAAACGTGCCTTTGCGGTTTCTACAGCAGATTTTGCATCTGCCCACTGGGAAACACTGCTTCAGACTTGCATCGAGTATTATTATTAAGGGCTTTAAAGTTACTTGCCCTTAGCATGGCCGGACTGTACTTTCACCAATTCCCTGATTAATTTTGACTTTGAGACACTACAAAAGTAAAAAAAAATGTAAGAAAATCTGTGACGTAAGTACCTATTATTTACTTTTGCTAATTTCTACTGTATTTTCTATCTGTGGCTGAATTTCTTTTTTGTTTTCGGCTAGAACTTCAGTATTGAGCTGCGATGGGCTTGAGGTGCAGGCATATATTGAAAAGGAAATAACTCGAATATGGACTTATATAAGTACAACTTACTGTGGTCTTCTAAAACGTCCAGAGATACAGCGTCTTCAATAATTATTTCGTTAAAATCTTCTTGGCTTGAAACAAACTTAAGAGCTTGGTTTTCTCCATCGGATTGCTCCATTATTGCTGGAATAAAATGTTCAAAATACTTATTATTGTAGACTAACAATTTTTAAACAGATATGTCCAAAGTATATTTGTATCAACTTACTTGTATCTCCATCAAACTGTGAAATGTCTCCATCAACTTTGCTCGAGCCAAGAAGTTCTTTGACTTCCTCATCCAGTATCGTAACTTTGATTTCTCGATAAAGACCACCACCACCTCGCACGTACAATTTTTCATCAGCGAACTTCTTTTTCGTTCTCTTTTTAATATTATCGTATTTTTTTTTAGAACTTTATCATTACGAGGATTCTCTCCAGAAATACTATTAAATTCACTTTCTATCTTTCTCCTTTCTGAAAATTAGCTTTAGAAAACTAAGGTTCACGTTTGTATTGTAAAATTCTTGAATATGAATCACAGGTAACTATCATGAATGCCGAATGTCTAATGTCCACAAACTACCCACTAGTTTGTACTAATGTCACATCACAAATTCTTCAAAATCTACAGTGTGCAAACGCCGACACTACCAACTGACATTTGAAAATAACAGAACCTAGCACTGCTGAACCCGGATGAATTACGCTTTATAGAACGGAAATATACCTGAGCTCAGGTTTAGCTTGAGTCGTGGCTCAGTTGAACCTATGCTGAACCTGGTATTGTAAAACTGGTCCTTAGAGCAGCATATCAAGCAGGTCAAATCTGGGGCAGAGCTGATGTTTTGGAAAGTCCACCAGAGTCAAGTGAATGTGGGTGGAAAATTATTGAAAATGGATGGAAGCTGGTCCAAATTGCCAGAAATCTGGCAAGGTTGTAAAGAGCTAGAAAAATGCGGTTGTTCAAGCGATTGTAACACCATGCGTTGCTTATGCAGAAAAAATGATTTCCCTGCACCCTTAAGTGCAAGAAATACAAAGGAAAATGTAGCAACAAAAGGTATGGGGCTTTCTACACTTATTAAAATACTTTTTTGTTAATTTTTTTTTGTTACAAGCCATATGATTCCAGTAGCGATGACGAGAAAACTGTTACGATTTTATTTTGTATTTTGTTAATAAAAACCATCTTTCTAACTTCAGAATTGATTTTTTGTTATAATTCCTTTAGAATTTTATTTTTTTTGACATCACCACTGGAATCAGCGACTTCAAATTATACTTAAACGATACCTCACATGACATATTGCATTATTTTTAAAAAATGTTAAAGTTTAAAATAGCCGCCGAGTTTTTAAACAAATTCTATTATTCTTGTACTATGACTATTTTTGTTACATTTGCTATCCTTAAAGCGTTCACCTACGGTTTGAAAACAGTCTTTGGATATACTCTTCTCTTGTTTTGAAAAATTTTACCCCAATTTTTGGAAATGGCTGCCATTTTTGTCTATGAGGTCAGGGGTCAAAGTGCTGCGAGTCAAATTACTTCTATAAATATACAAAGCACACATGCCAAAGGACTTGCTTTCTGCATTATTCGTCAGATTTTTATACGTACCGCTTAAACTACTATATACTCTATACATGTTTAAAAGTGCTATCATAACCAGAATTCAGGTTATCGAAAGAATGCAAAGACTCAAATCAATAATTTTACTAACAGTTTTTATTCTAGTTCCCATAGATAGTTTTTTTTTCTGCTGTTTGCAAAATCCTATAAAGAATATGTTTCATTACAAGTATAAGCGAACAAAAAATAACTCACTTTTAAAACACTACTATCTTGTTTCATTTCCTAGGTGTTTTATAAAGTGACCACCCTGTATAATTTTCGCGAGAAGTGAAAATAATATTATGTTTGGAACGTAGTGGATTATTATCAAGCAGAAAATCTGAGATAATTTTATTTAAAAAATATACTTACAGGTCTGTGAACCAACAGAAAAAATAACTGAAACATAAATAAAGTGGTAAATGAAGAGCAAAGTAAAATACATTTACTGGCTTGTTTCCAGGTGAGTTCTTTCAAAAAATTATTTTGGTCATGAGTTCGGTTTTGGATGGCTTCAAATAGAGAAGGTTTTATTGTCGCTCTTGTGAAATTGTTAACAAACTCGGTTAAAATGTTGAGAAATCGTCCAAAGTTGTGTTGAATTAAAGCGTGGAAAATTATATATTAACTGATATAAATTAGCATGGGACTGGTTATTTCGTATATTTAGTATTTGATTATGATTGGTAAAATATTGGTTGAATAATGGCATCACTTAAAACCCTACATAAACAAGTTGAATGGAAGAAGAAACATCTGGTAATATAAGCTGTAACACCGTAAGACTTATCTCCAGTGAATAACAACAGGTCTTCTAAGAAGTGAAACAGAGAGGGCAGCGTCAAGCGACAGAGAAGGAAGATGCCAACATACCGGGGAAAAAATAAGTCCTATTAAGTATAATTAAATGAAAATGCAAATTCCCTACAATGTATGAGTACTCTAAACAGAATCTAAGCAAATGAATATATTAGTAGCAAAAAGGTACTGGTAATTATTTAAACTCTTACTAAAGACTTATCATAGATAAATACAGAAACATGTATCTTCCTAAACAAATTACTTTGCCAGCTATATGCCATTATCAACATTGGATACAAGAAAGAAACGTTATTTTTAATTTTTAATTATTCTGTTCGTCAAAACTAAAGAACAACTATTTTGGATTATCCTGTTCGTTAGAACCATAAATAATTATTGCAGAGGTATTTTCCTGAGAAATGACTATTAAGTTCATTTTAAACTTTGGAAGAGGTAGCACTGCAGAGTGTATCCTTGGTGTAGGTTACCGAAACGCGTGTATGTGAAAGTTTCTAAAGTTTTCTGGTAAGGGTTTTTTATTTTTAGTTGTTTTTTCGTTTTGTTGAACAGGATAATTTAAAATTAAAAACAACATTATTGTGATAGTTATGCTGTACGTAATGTGCATATCTCTTTCCTGTAATCCAATGTTGATCATGACATATAGCCGGCAAAGTATTTTGTTTAGGAAGTTATATGTTTCTGTACTTATCTGTGATCAGCCTTTGGTAAGTGATAGAATTGTATTATTTTTTTAGATATCAATAAGTACACTTTATATGTTCTATTTGACTATGGATCCTTCTTCATTGGGCTATGGATTCTTTACTCGAATTCTTTTTGCAGAAAAACTGACATTTCTTTAATCCGCATTTGTGTTATTCAGATAGTACGGCTTATCGATATACCGAATTCTTACAAATTTGGATAGTCCGAGTCTGACAATACTAGCATATTGTTCCTACTTTTAGCCACACTTACCGGTACCCTGTCTGCATTGAAAATATTTTTCCTCCTACGTTCTAACTCGATGGTATAGATCTTTCGCTTACGTATCTGTGAATTATCATTCGGTACATTGGTGTATGTAAGCAGATGTTCCAAAATCCACGTTCACTGCCATGCTGGGTCCATTGGACCGGAAGCAAGTTTCCTAAACTGGCCACGCTGGTCCCATGGGACCAGCAAAAAAAAATTACTCTGCCACGCCGCGCCTCTGGTCATCTTTAGCTGCACATTCTCAGTATGAATGGACTAGCAGCGCGGCCCAGGCGGCGAGCAGTGTATAGTTGATTGCCTAGATTACCGATACATACTGACTGTGGTCCTACACAAGTAATATTTTTTATAGCAGCTGAAATTTAAATCAAGGTCTAATGTATTGGTATAAAAACAGAAACCTGTATCCTAACCGAAGATTTTTTAGTTTCTTTAAGAGATGTTGTGAATGATACTACAATAATAATAATGGATGATGACATTAAATTCGGATATAATAAGTGACGAAATTGAAACAAGTGCACAAACCAATTCAGGGACTGAGGAAAATGGCGAAAAAAAAATGTAGAAAATAAAATAAAAATAATAAATAGCGTAACAGACGACATTTACATTACAGATTGTGAGAATAGAGTAAGCGTCGGTCATGGCATATATGTTTTTGATTTTAAATCGTCTCGTGATTGCACCACAAAATCTGTTGATTAATGAAAATGAACTCCTGTGATTGGTTCAAAACTGTTGAATAATGAAAATGAACTCTTGTGATTGGTTCTGGCCTATTGAATAATGAATTACAACTCACGGCTGTAAGTAACGAGCCCGTTACTTGTTTAAAAACGTATCTATAATAAATGAATTATTTGCTGGAAAATTATGCCTGCCAGAAATTGATAGACAATGCTTTAAGGCTCTTCTGCCTTTAAATTAAATAAAACACAAATCTTTAGGTTATTAATGTGACAATTTCAAGTTTTTATATTAAAAAATAAATTTTTATTAAAAAACTTGCTATGCTTGTATTTACTTTATTTACAACTCACAAATATTAAGAAATAGTTATAACTATAACAGTTATTGTATTCTGTGAGGCACATAGAAATGATTTTTAGGGAAAGCAATTAAATATGTTCTTAAAATTTAGAATGACATGGTTCTAACAGGCACTTAGAATTTTGTTTTACCAAAAAATGACGGAAAAAGTTTGGACAAAGTTTTATCTACATTTTATGTAGTTTTATTTCACAGAATGTAATTAAAATAGTGGTTTGGGTGATGATAAATAAATTCAATAAAAAATAACGTAGAAATTTGCAATAATTTAAATGTTTATTTGACAATATGGAAGAAAACTGTAATGAAAGTAAACTTTGCCGGCCATTATCTCTAAACAGATGTTTGCACAAATGGCACCTTGTCATTCCAAGGTAGCGAACTTTAGGCATCGATTTGGTTATCTGATTTGTTTGCATTTCGACCATCTCGTCTGCGTGACATAGGGCCAGCGGCCCAGAGACCGAAGTGTTTGCTCTACTGGCCGTGTTGGTCCTATGGGACCAGCACATGATTATTGTTTTTTTTTGGAAAATGTTTTTTTTTTATTTTTAGCTATATTACATAATATCATTTCTTAATAAAATTAACGTAGCATAAATGTCCTGGTAGAGGAAACTTCAAAATTTTAATGCCAGTTAACGTGCTTGAGAAGAGGTTGAATCTCCAGTTTGTATCTTTTTTTAATTATAGGGCGTACTGACTAATTTGCGAAATGTTCTTTCTTCATTCGACAAAAAAATTAAAATTTACTGTCGTCGAGATATGACTCATTTTTATACACATTGCATATGCCGTATTTTCTAGATTTTTGCCTTGGAGGATTGACCCAATGATTTTTTCTTTTATATTGTTATGAATTACACCCCCTTGGAACTGGAGATGATACGCCTATGCCTACTAATAGTGACTGGAAAGACTCTAGACAGAGCCATGGACTTTTCTAGTGTGGTGGAAGAAGATTCTGGTTCAATCTAGAGGTAATTTCAGAGTATATAAGGCGCGATTACCAGCGCGGAAGAAGAAGTTTTATTAAGAAAGAATTTTATTTTAGAAGTGACACGTTCGGTAAAAAGTGGGGTTATTTTGAATGTTTGAAGTATTGTATAGTCAGTAAATTATTGAATAAAGTGTTAGTGGTGTTTATCTCTTGTTGAAATTATTTAGAACCCACGGATTCACACAGGGTGTTTCCCAAAAGGTGAGTAAACGCGACAATATCGATTCTGTGAATTTACCAGTTGAACAAATGCAATTCTCATTCTCTGACATTTTACTAAATGGTAAAGCAATGGCAGGATAGCGCTGCTTGCCATTTCGATTTTCGGAACGCGTTAAATCACCTTGATATCATTCTGTCGCTATTCTACTGCCACACTATGTCTTAATAGGTAGAGAGCCGGCTGTACAGACTTCCTATGAATAAGATACACGAAAAACCTTGTATAAGTGAGTAAGTACTACCACAGACCTACAGAGAGCCAGTTTTCATATATACAAATTTTGTACGCGTCATGGAATTTTACCGGAAGTGACGTCAAAATGGGAGGATGCGGGCAAATAAGAAGAGGCACCCTATTTTTACCTCCCTGGCATACCGAAGGAAAGTATTGTATTCGAGAAAAAATCATCCTCCGAGATTTTTTCGGATTTTCACGTTTCAGATCATGTAAATTACGAAAATATAGGTTTTTCAATTCCGTCAGTCTGTCTGTCGGTCTGTCTGTCGGTCTGACTGTCGGTCTGTCTGTCGGTCTGTCTGTTGATCTGTAGGTGCATTAACTAAAAAACTACTTGAAGGAGAACAGTAAAATTTGGTAGGTAGCTAACGCCACTGCCAAGGCGAGGAGTCAGATCGGTATTAAGTCCGACCTAGACAGACTCGCTGAAGTTAAGCAACGGCCGGAGCGGATACCGTTTCGATGGGTGAGCGGACCATCGAGACACACCGCATGCCGAAACCGTAGTTGGCCTGAATGCGAGGAAATTCACTACAGACTCGCACGGGCCGGTCATAGAACTATAGTTAGAGGTGTTTCAGAATCTCATGAGCCGCGAAATTCGCAAAAGGCAAAGTTTATTTTGCGTTATAGGCATTTTTTTGAAGACACTGGAGGCTGCCTTGCTGGATACATAAGCAAGAGCTTGGGATAAATTATAGACAATAAATATAATATTTTTAAGAAGTGTAACTGAGTCGACAGGAGGGATTATGTCTCTGCGCATATGAAGGTCACAGCTCATGAGATTCTAAAACACCTCTAACACTCGTAGGTCTATAGGGAATGACCGGCACGACATAGATAAGACTGGGAAGTGGTAAATAAGCCTATATGGCTGCAGTGCCCTCGGAGTCAGCATGACAGACGGCCCATAATAATAATAAAAAAAAAACGCCACTGCCACCGAAGAAATGGTTATACTTTTACTGAAAAATATGCAAGGTCTAAAGGGAATAGATAATGGACACAAAAAATTTCGCTCAAATTTAAAATTTCCGCGTTTCGTGACATTCTAAACATATTTCAAAAAAAATTTTATTTGAAAATTTAAAATATAAAAACAATTTGTAATTTTGAAAATTTTGTATATTTTGATGGAAAAAAATCACTTTTGTTCAAATTTAAAATGTTCACATTTCATGACATTCCAGGCATATTAAAAAAAAATCAAAATTAATAAACAAATGTTTTCAAAATGAATAAAAAAATGTTTCCACTACCTACTATAGAATAGATGACGAAAAAAATAAATTTTCCTCAAACTTAATATTTTTACGTTTCATGACATTCTAAACCTTGTCTAAATGTTTTTTGGGGCATCATCTTAATTTTTTTTCCTTCTTCAATTCTTTGGGACTTCCTGCCATACGTATGTTTTCTTTTTAAGCGGTGCTCGAGGAATCTACAAAAGATCACAATTAACCAGTATGTTACTGGTAAATAACCTCTACGCCTGTGACTTTTACGTCAAAGGATCAGTTAAAGGTTGCTTTTTTTTTAATAAACAACACAAATAAGTATAAAAACTTGAAATTAAATATTTCGCCGACGTTTCGGAAATCTATTCTGTTTCCTTTTTCAAGGGCTTTTTTGAAAATTCTTTTCTTGCTATGTATGATAAATTTTTTTGAAAATTGAAAAAAAAAAATTATAAAATGGATGGAAAAAAATATTTTTTTAGTCAAATTTCCACGTTTCATGACATTATAAAGATATTGAAAAAAATGATTTGAAAATTAAAAAAATATGTTTATTTTTTACCACTACAATAGAATAGATCAGATCATGTAGATTACGAAAATATAGGCTTTTCAATTCCGTCAGACTGTCTGTCTGTCGGTTTGTTGGTGCATTAACTAAAAAACTACTTGACGGAGAACAGTCAACTTTGGTAGGTAGCTGACGCCACTACCGCCGAAGAAATGATTAGACTTTCACTGGAAAATATACAGGGTCGACCGTCTAAAGGAAATATATAATGGAAACAGAATTTTTTCGCTCAAATTTAAAATTTCCACGTTTCGTGAAATACCAACCCTATTAAAAAAAAAAAATTGAAAATTTTAAATAAATTTAAAATTTTGAAATTTTTTTATAAAATGGGTGATGGAAAAATTTTTTTTTGCTCAAATTTAAAATTTCCACGTTTCGTGACATTCTAAACCTATTTCAAAACATTTTCTTTTGAAAATTTAAAATAGAAAGGAATTCTGAAATTTCGAAAATTTTGATGGAAAAAATTTTGATTTACTCGAATTTAAAATTTTTACGTTCCATGACATTCCAAACATATTTGAAAAAAAATTTTTATCGCATACCGAAGGGAAGTATCACCCTCAGAGATTTTCTCGAATTTTCACGTTTCAGGTCATGTAGATTACGAAAATATAGGCTTTTCAATTTCATCAGTCTGTCTGCCTGTCGATCTGTTGGTGCATTAACTAAAAAACTACTTGACGGAAGACAGTCAAATTTGGTAGGTAACTAACGCCACTGCCTTTTATTTCCTCTCTTGCTCATCTTTTTCATTTTATACGTGTTCTTGGAGGAATACATGCTATACTCCGTTCGCCCAAGAGATTCAGCTAAGCCACTCCCCATAAATATGCGCTAAATTTGAATATGTTATTTCTATTGGTCGAATTTTTAAAACCCATATTACAACCAACTATGTCGAAAACGCTGATATATGAGGTATTTGTTCCCCGAGACAAATCGTTTTCAGCCTCAAATCTAATGTATGGTTTTTAGAAATAACTGTTGTTATTTGCTATTATTCTTATTCATCTAATAAAACAGTGTTTTTCAATACTGTGGTGCATATTTGTTAAAAATTCATTCTTGTCAAATTAATTATGAATCAAGCTCAAGCCCTTCCTTCGCTGAAAAAACGGAAAAGCAAACATATTTCGGGTAAAGAGAAGGAAAATATTGTAAATATCTTTAAGGCTTCTGCTGCAGAGAACCCAGACAACCTTAAGACACAAAACGTCGAGTTTACTACAAAGGCAGCAGGTAATTTTCTTTTTTGTATTATACAGGCATGCTCAAAGTACTTTCTCTCTTTTAATTTACACAATCAGTATTGTTAAATAGTGTATTTGTTGAATAACAACTGCTCCTCGCTGGTTCTCACTTGTAATAATATAAAAGAATATATACATTATATTACACCATTCAATAATTTTTTAATTTTGCCGCTTTTATAAATTTGTAGCGTGTGAAGCTGGTTGTTGCCCTCAATGGTCTAAGCAAATTGGGGACTGGCCTTACTGCATCTCTTGGGCGAACGGATTATAAGAATATTTTTTGTAGTATCCATTTTGATTTTCTTCGAATCATCTATAGCCCTCGGCTACACTAGATGATTTAAAACCTCCGCGTCTCTTTAAAGCTGTTATGTCGGCTCCTGCGTCTATAAGTATCGTCACAGATGACCTGCGGAAGCTATGTCCGGTGTATAGATGTGGATCTGGAAGTTTCAAAAACGTTTCTACCTGTTTGCCTATTCCACTCAATTTGATAATTTCAATTTCCTGCATAGCGCACTTGCCCTTTTGATAATTTAGAAAGAGAGCCTGTGCTGCATTTGGTGGTCTGTGAATTACATAGTTTTTAATAATTTGATAAAACCCGCCAGTTACAGAAAATTTTTAAAGTTTTAGTTTTTGTTGTTGGAACTGTCACAAGCACACAATTATTTAAATGTTCCAAGTCGTCAATTTCCATTGCCTTCAATTCACATGATCGACATGCTCCCATTACTCCCATGATGAGGGAAAAATGATATCAAATTTACCACAATTTGCCTCTCAGGGACTACATAGGTATACATTCTTACCTTCATAGCAATATACACTTCGTCTGATGCATTTTTTATGAAATTATCAATCTCTTGATCTGTGAAGGTTTTGGACTCTTTAGCTTGGTAGCCCTCCGATTTGTGTTTCAAAAGGGCTCTCAATTTTAAATATTGCTCAAAGTTCACTCCATTGTTTAAATTTAAACTACTCCGTAACATCGAATATATTGACCACAAAGTTAGGAACTTGTATTTACTTTGTAGGTCACTGACAAGCCATGCATTTTCGGAAAAGGAATTTATCGTCTTCTTTTTCCGCCAGTGCATAAAAGTGTATTAATTTTGCTCATAATTTTCCTGGGTCTTTTAGGAAGGAGGTGAAGTGAGCTTTGTTTCACCGCGTTCACAATTTCTGAAGGCGTACTATTAATAATCTCCTCATCGGACTAAGCATCCATTACTCTCTTCTATTTAAACGATTTTCACAGAAATTTTCACACTATTTCGCGACAACATCATTGAAAATCACTAAAAGTTGATGGCAAAGGAAAAGTTTTGATAAATCAACAAGGTCTATAACTAGGAGACTAGCCGTTGATTGGCCGCACAACGCGGATGTCTTCGTCTTTGTCGCACACCTCGTACCCTCTCCCTCTGTTTTACAAAGTAACACAGCCGAGATCAAAGAGTTCTATAACGCCAACACAGCCTTCTTATCGCGCGCGTTCATTATTTGGATTTGGATTCACTGGAAAATATACAGGTTGGACCGTCTAAAGGCAATAAATAGATAATGGAAAAAATGTCCACGTTTCGTGACATTCTAATCCAATCTCAAAAAAAATTTTTTTTTTGAAAATTTTAAATTGAACAAAATTTTGAAAATCTTGAAAATTTTTTATAAAATGGGAGATGAAAAATTTTTTTTTGCTCAAATTTAAAATTTTCACGTTTCGTGACATTCTAAACCTATTAAAAAAAAATTATGAAAATTTAAAATAAAAAAAAAAAAGATTAAGTATGGAAAAAAATTGTTTTGCTCAAATTTAAAATGTACGCGTTTCATGACATTCTAAACATATTTAAAAAAAAAAAATAGAAAATTTTTTATAAAATGGGTGATGGAAAAAAATTCTTTTTGCTGAAATTTAAAATTTCCACGTTTCATGGCATTCTAAACATACCTAAAAAAAATTTGTTTAGAAAATTTAAAAAAAATTGTGAACATTTTTTATAAAATGGGTGATGGAAAAAAATATTTATTTTGCTCAAATTTAAAATTTCCACCTCTCATGACATTTTAACGTATTTTAAGAAAGAAATTTGTTTTGAAAATTTTAAGAACATATTTATTTTTATTAATTTACCACTACTATGATGGAAAATATGTTTTTCTTTAATTCTAAATTTTCCACGTTTCATTATATTCTTAACCTATTTCAACAAAAAACTGTTTTGAAAATTAAAAAAATCCCACCACTATACAGTAGACAATGGAAAAAAGTTATCAGGTTTTCTCTGTAATAATAGGGCTAACCACATGGCGATTATAATTCTCATATGTCATCTCTCGATTAATAATCTTTTAGAGTGACCGTCTTGTATGAATAAAGAGCGAAGTTCTGTGTAGACACCTTCACCGATTTTTAATAACTAAAAGACTTGTACATTAACTTTAAAAAAATGATTCATGTATTCGATGACTTAAGAAAACACAAAGAAACTTTAATTGAGGGTGTCTCAGGATTGCGGGGAATTAGCCTGGCACCCCAATACAATCTTATTGTATACCTCAAAACCTGCATTTTGACGTAAGTTTTATTCATGACACAAAAAATCGTGACCGAAAGTGACGTCAAAATTCCATGACGCGCAGGGGCGCGTTTAGATAAATTGGGCCCCTAGGCGCTGTGAGATTTGAGGGCCCCTCGATTAAAAAAATATTAGATCTAAAGATTTGAATTAGATATTTTTACAAATACATATTATCATATTATTTTTTTCCGGCTTTATATGTTAGCAAACTTGTCGATTTGAACGTTTGATATCACAGTTTTGTGTTTCCTCTGATACAGTATACAGAAGAGACAAATTTTGAAGTCGCTGTTGCCCCGAAGTACTTCGTAGGTAGTTATTAATTCTTTTGAGCGCCGAAAAAGTGCATTTACATTAGGGATTACTGACTGGAATGGTCAAGTAAATACACAAAAGGGTTTCAACATTAAAAAATGTCGCCTGTAACACGTTGAGAATAAAGGACTTCGCAGTTTTTTATAGTAAGAATAGGTTTCAGTCGATTGTTCTGAAACTTGGGGAAAATATTCTCCTGAACCCCCTGATTAAAATTCTCTCGGACCACCAGTCCGACCGAATTCGATTTTTTGATCTAGAGGCGACTGAAACTGCGAACATCTTCGAAGGTCTGCGTAAATGTTCCATAAAAATTCTGAAAATATTCATGCTCATTTCTTGAACAAAAATAAGCATCTTTTGTCTCTTGGCATTTTTTTTTCAAAGCGCTTCCTTCTCCCGGAAAAAAATAACAAACAAACAAAAATATATTTTGTATTTTTTTACGGGAAAAGGAAGCACTTTGAAGATAAACACCAAGAGACAAAAGATGCTTATTTTCGTTCAAAGAACACGCCTACCGGTTTTCAGAATTTCTTAGACAAAAATAATTTCGACCAAGAATTTCCCTAAAATTTTATTTATTTCTACTTCAGAAAGATCCCAAAATATTCAGGCATGTTCTTTAGGTAAAAATAATCAGCTTATGCCCCTTCAACTTTTTCTTCAAAGTGCTTCTTTTTCCCGTAAAAAAATTGCAAAAATATTTTTTTCTCTTTGTTATTTTTTTCCGGGAGAAAGAAGCATTTTGAAAAAAAAAAACACCAAGAAATAAAAGATGTTTATCTTTCTCCAAAAAATGAGTATGAATATTTCCAGAATTTTTATGGAACATTTAAGCAGACCTTCGCAGATGTTCACAGTTTCAATCGTCTCTAAATCAAAAAATCGAATTCGGTCGAACTGGTGGTCAAAATGAATTTAAATCAGGGGGCCCAGGACAGCATTTTCCCCAAGTTTCAGAACTATCGACTGAAACACATTTTTACTATAAAAAAACTGCGGGGTCCTTTATACATTTCAGGAGGCGACTTAAGCCTCTATAGGTTGATACTAATGCATTGATTATTGTAGTGCACTGATTATTAGCTTGTTTTGCATCGTCATACCCTTTTTCCAAATTTTCTTTGTTTTCAGATTCTTTTTCTATTTGTTCATCATCGCCAGATTCACTAGAATCGTTTCCTAATGGTTCTTCCTTTTCGCACTCCTGATCACTGGTTTCAAAATCAAAATTTTCTCAGTTATTTTCTCGGGTTTTCTAGATTGTTCTGTCTCAGGTTCTTGAATTTTCGCACCATCATTATCAGTAGATTTATTTTCATTAATGTGAATATACCGAAAAGCTGATTCGTCATCTGGCACGTGCCCACTGCCGAAACTTAAATAGTAACATCTGAGGAATTGCCAAATTGGACTGTTAATTGATTGCATCTTTTTTTAATACACTGAAAAAAATATGTTCTAGAAATCAGTGAATGAAAGCTCATTGAGAATTTATGAATCTGTTTATTGATATAATGTATATGTTCATTAAGACAATGTACACATTTATTGTTACTATGTAAACGTACATTATATTAATAAACGGATACATCACTTTTCAGTCGATGAACCGATTCATTAATATTATGAACATATTACTTCCACATCCACGTAGTGGATTGGAAGTATAGTAATCGAAAAAAAAATTTCAAAAATTTTTATTCGTGAAATAGGTTTAGAATGTCATGAAACGTCGAGATTTTAAATTTGAGCGAAAAAAAAATTTCTGTCTGTCGGTCTGTCTGTCTGTCTGTCTGTAACATTTTTTTTTTTTTTTGTCCGCACGTTTTCTCCGGAACGGTTTAAGATATTGACTTGAAATTTTGTACACGTATATATTATAACGAGATCTGGAACTGGATTGTTTTTTGAGGATATCCGGTGAAGGGTTGGGGGTTAAATAGGGGTAAATATGGGAAAATAAGTAAAGCAAGCTTGTAAGAGTACATAAACTTGAAATTCGGTGTATTTACTAGAAGTCAAAGCGTCAGATTTTTTTATTATATTTTTCAACCCCCACCACCCTACTCCAATATGAAAAGGGTTGATAAAATAAAATTGAGATATTCGTTTGAAATTTGGTACACGTATGTATTATAACGACATCTGGTACTAGATTATAATTTGAGATGATTCCGTTGAAGGGTTGGGGGTTAAATAGGGGTAAATAGGGGAAAATAAGTAAAGCAAGCTGGTAAGACTACAGAAACTTGAAATTAGGTGTATGTACTAGAAGCCAAGGTCTCAGATTATTTATAATATTTTTCAACCCACACCACCCCTACTTCAATATTAAAAGGGTTGATAAAATAAAATTGAGTTATTCATTTGAAATTTGGTACACGTATGAATTATAACGACATCTGGAACTAGATTGTACTTTGAGATGATTCCGTTGAAGGGTTGGGGGTTATTTAGGGGTAAATAGGGGGAAATAAATAAAACAAGCTGGTATGAGTACAGAAACTTGAAATTCGATGTTTGTACTAGAAGCCAAGGTCTCAGATTTTTTAATAATATATTTCAGCCCCCCCCACCACCCCTACTCCATTATTCAAGGGGTTGATAAAATGAAATTGAGATATTCACATGAAATTTAGTACGCATATGTATTATAACGACATCTGGAACTAGATTATATTTTGTGATGATTCCGTTGAAGGGTTAGGGGTTAAATAGGGGTAAATAGGGGTAAATAGGGGAAAGTAAGTAAAGCAAACTGGTAAGACTACAGAAACTTGAAATTCGGTCTATGTACTATGTATTCTCAGATTATTTATAATATTTTTCAACCCCCACTACTTCATTATTAAAAGGGTTGATTAAATAAAATTGAGATATTCATTTGAAATTTGGTACACGTATGAATTATAACGACATCTGGAACTATATTATATTTTGAGATGATTCCGTTGAAGGGTTGGGGGTTAAATAGGGGTATATAGGGAAAAATAAGTAAAGCAAGCTGGTAAAAGTACAGAAATTTGGGATTTGGTGTATATACTAGAAGCGAAGGTCTCAGGTTTTTTTATTAGTATTTTCCATCTCCCCACCACCCCCACTCCCTTATTAAAAGAGTTGATAAAATTAAATTTAAATTTCACTTGAAATTTGGTACATTTATGTATTATAACTATATCTGAAACTAGATTATATTTTGACATGATTGCGTTGAAGGAGTGGGGATAAGTAGAGGAAAATAGGGAGAAATAAGTAAAGCAAGCTAGTAAGAGTATTGCAATTTGAAATTCGGTGTATGTCCTAGAAGCCAAGGCCTCAAATTTTTTAATAATATTTTTCAACCCTTCCACTACCCTTACTATATTATTAAAGGGGTTGATAAAATAAAATTGAGATATTCACTTGTAATTTGGTAGACGTATGTATTATAACGACATCTGGAACTAGATTATATTTTGGGATGATTCCGTAGAAAGGTTGGGGTTAATAGGAGTAACTAGGGGAAAATAAGTAAATCAAGCTGGTAAGAGTACAGAAATTTGGGATTCGGTGCATATATACTAGAAGCCAAGGCCTCAGATTTCTTTCTAATATTTTTCAAACTCCACCACCTGCCCTTCATTATTTATGGGATTGATAACATCAAATTGAGATATTCACTTGAAAGTTAGTACACGTATGTATTGTAGCGAGATCCGATTGAGATGACTCCATTGAAGGGGTGGGAGGTGGTAGATTGTGAATAGTGGAAAATAAGTAGGGTAAACTAGAAACTTCATTTTTAACGAATATGGTAGAAACCAACCCCTCATACTTTTCTATGACATCTGCCCCAAATATTATTAAAATTCTATGACCAATAATTTCCACATGCTAGAGTGCAAATATAGTCAAGATGTTTCCTTTAAAGTGACTTGGATGAAGAATCTGGATGTGGAAGTAGTGATTCCTTAGGCAGCGGTTTTTTTTCAGTGTAATACAGTGAATAAAGATTAAAAAATGGATATTCAAGAATATTCAAACACGACAAACACAAATAATAAATTCCTATAGACTTCTACATTGAAATATGAAAAAAATTGTAATGGAAAGAACAACTATAAAATGATTTCAAATTCAAATGATATAAAATGTAAATAAACGACAAATGTTCGTGAACACATACTCGCATGAACCATTCTTATTTTGTTATTTTTGTTGCAATTGAGATCTGATGAGGATGATATGGAAAAGGGAAGAAATGTGTTTCATGATAGTTGTAATTATCATTATTGCTATCGGAAAAGCGAAAATAAATAACGACATAAGAAAGAAACAAAATTTTTACATCGCTTTTTTACCTCAATAAATCGGAAAATGGGGGCCCCTGGAAAAGTGGGGCCCTAGGCGCGCGCCTAGTGCGCCTAGGCCTAAACGCACCTCTGATGACGCGGGCAAAATTTGCTTATATGAAAAGTGGCTCCCTGTAGGTCTGTGGTAGTACTTACTAACACAAAGTTTTTCATTGAAATCTGTACAGCCAGCTCTGCACCTATAAGCATTCCTATGCCACCACTACCACTATTCCATTACCACACACCGCCCACGGTGCGCGCCGTGCAAATATTGAGAAGAATACTTATTGCCTAATATAAGATGTCTTATCTAATTGACAAACTTTTGAAATCATTAGTCTTACCAAAACATTCATATATTGTTGCTGTGTAGAGTTCTACAGTAGTACAATCTTTACTGACACATAAAGATAAAACAGTGTTATCTAGGCAATATTACTATATTGTGTATTCATGTAAAATACTTAACCAGGAAGAAATCAATTCCTTGAAGAAGATAGTTGTGTGAACTTATATACGGTAGGAAAAATTCACATAGTGAACAATTCTCAAAGATGTTTTAGTTTTGCCCATAACAAATACAATTTTAAGATAAATCTATATATATATACCTAGCTTGTCTACGTTTTTATTCAACGACCTTGTTAAAAAGTAGATATATGACATAGTATAGTACGTGATAGCACTCCCAAGTAGCACACAGTCTTAAGCGAGTTTTCATAATTATGATAAACATTTCTACAACTTATGTTATTTGAAATTTTAAAACCAAAAAGTTAGCGGCGGTTATACAACTATTAAAAGTTTTATATACCTCTATTAAACGTCGTTTAATGAAGTTTTTCTGAGTATTTAGATTGAAGTTTTATTACAGTTAATTGTATATGCAGGTTCTTATATAGCTCTGGCTTATAGTTGTATTAAAGTTTATACCACGTCTTTTACGGAAATTATTTAGTGCTTGGATCAATTTGAAGTTGTACCCCCTATAAATCCCATATGCGACACTGAAAATGACACCGATATTTTGTGCAACACTAGCAGAGATACCGGGTGTTAGAAAAGTATGGGAACGGTGAAAAATCTCGAACAGTTTGCATCAAATCGAAAAATAAAAAAATACGTGTCAAAAAGTTTTCAAAAAACTATCTACTCATACCAAAAATGACCTCCCCATCCACCAATCAGGAGGTGGGGCGAGGGGCAACTTTAAAATTTCAAATGGAAACCCTTATTTTTTATTGCGGAATCGGATTCTACGCCAAAAAATACGTAAGTTTCATTCAGGACATTTTTTTCTATTCTTGCACGGTGTCGCTGTAATCGCAAAAAATGAAAAGAATGCATGACTGTTTCAAGAGTAGCGTCTTGTGCCCATAAAAAAAGTCCAATTCAAAAACTGAAAAACACGTATTTATTATTTTTACGAAATCTATCCAAAGACATTGGATTCGACTCTCCCACCCCCAACCCAGTGGGTGGGGCGGGGGACAACTTTGAAATTTGTAATGAAAATCCCTATTTTTTATAGCGGATTCGGATTCTACGACCAAAAATACGTGAATTTTATATCGGACATTTTTTCGATTCTTGCAAGGTGTCGCTGCAATCGCAAAAAATTATCTAAAATATCTGTGATATCTTGATTTTTATGAATGTTTTTTTTAAGTGTTGTTAATAACAGTATTTGTTTTGTGAAATTTCTACGAGTTGTAACATTTTTTCGAAGGTCGAATTGAGAACCTTCTCATTTTTTGAGAATTGTTAGATATATATACAGGGTGTTTCAGTTAAAAGTTCCCAGGCAGTAGGTCTTCTCGATAATATTGTACCAACATTATTAACATCCTGCGATAATTTGGTTATCGTGGGCGACGTGAATATAAACCTATTTAACTTGGGAAATCCCATTACAGAACTTTTTGATACTCATGGTTTAACACAAATTATAAATGAGCCAACCCGGATTGCACGAAGTAGTTCCACTCTATTAGATCCTATTTTTATAAGCTGTCCTGATATAGTGAACAAATGTGGAACTTTAAATGCTGACTTTCTCAGCGATCACAGACTATCTTACTGTTTTATAACTATTCCTCATTTTAAAAATACTCAGAAATTTATTACTTATAGAAATTTCAAGCAATTTGACCAAGAGCTCTTTTATTATGATCTAAACCAAGTGCCCTGGGATAACTTATTCTATGTCAATAATATTGAGTACAAAGTATCTCTGTTAACAAACTATATCACAGAAATATTTAATATTCATGCACCGATAAAAACAGTGAGAGTAAACAAACCCCCGGCGCCTTGGCTAACCTACCCCTTAAAGCTAATCTTAAAAGAAAAGGGCAGAGCACTATCTGCTTACAACAAAAATAAGACGCAAGAAAACTGGGAAGCTTATAAAAATATTCGTAATTTCGCCTTAGCATCGGTGCGGAGAGAAAAAGCCGCGTATTTAAGTTCGTTACAAAATCAAACTTCTAATCGCGAGTTTTGGAAACGGCTACAACAACTAAATATTCGATTTAAACGTGATAACATCATACCTCCTAATTTACAGAATGCTGCAGATATTAACGACTTCTTTCTTAGTGTATACTGCAAGAACGATAACTGCAATAGGACGATAAACTTCTATGCTAACACCAAATTTAAAGATAACTTACTGTTCACCTTCACACTTGTTACTACCGATACCGTTTATAATGCTATCAAGAGTATAAAGTCGAACACTGCCGGAAAAGATAAAATAACTCTAAACATGTTAAAATTATGCATCCCAATAATCATAAAGCATATCACTCATATTATTAACTGCTGTCTTGAACAGGGTTACTTTCCTACAGAATGGAAAGATGCAATTATCTGTCCAATACCAAAAACAGCAAATCCTACAACTGTGGAGGATCTGAAGCCTATCAGCTTGTTGCCAATTCTTTCCAAAATACTAGAAAGAATAGTTCACGACCAGATTACTGAATATCTTTTACTGCATAACTTATACCCATTACATCAATCGGGATTTCGTAAAGCACATAGCACCACTACTGCTTTGTTGAACCTTAGTGATAATATCATCAGCGCACTAGACAAACGTATGGCAGCTATTCTTGTATCCCTAGACTACTCTAAGGCATTTGACACCATTGATCACACGCTTCTTTGTGCAAAACTAAATTACTTCGACGTGATATCCCTGCGGTTTTTCAATTCTTATTTGAGCGAACGTCGCCAATGCGTATCAGTCGCAGAAAATATATCTGATTTTAAAATTATCTCGTCAGGTGTTCCTCAAGGGTCCATTCTTGGTCCTCTTTTGTTTCTTGTATATACAGCAGATATATTTAATGTTGTAACTAGTTCGCATGTGCAAGCATATGCTGACGACACCCAACTTCTTCACTGCTTTGAGCCATCTAATGCAGCTATTGCCACTAATTTGATCAACCAAGATTTAGACAACATCTATCAATATTCGCATCAACATAACCTTAAAATTAACCCTACCAAATCAGTTGTTATTCTATTCTGCTCAGAACATACTCGAGATCACTTAAAGGCTTCTATTCAACTAAATATTAATCAAGAAAATTTGTCATTTTCTACTCATGCCAAAAATCTTGGGATAATAATAGACGAAAAATTACGTTTCATGCAGCACATAAAAATTCTTTTACAAAAATTTTACTCCCGGCTAAAAGTACTGTATGCAAACAGGCATATCTTGAACTTTAAACAACGTAAAAAACTTTGTGAAACTTTAGTCATGCCTGTATTCAATTATTGCAATTTTATGTATTTTTACTGCCTGGATCAAGCTACAAAAAATCGACTACAAGTTTTGCAAAACTGTTGTTGTCGTTTTATTTACAACTTAAGAAAATTTGATCATGTTTCAAGCAAATATGTTGAGTTGCGTTGGTTAAAAATGGAACAACTCGTTAAATTCCACTATGCAGTTTTCTTATTTTCTTTAATAAAATATTCTATTCCAAGTTACTTAAGAGACAAGTTAATTTTCAGATCGTCAGTACATACTGTAAACATCAGACATCGGTACGTGCTAACAGTGCCACAACATCGTACAGCCCTCTTCCAACGTAGCTTTTCTTACACACCCGCAGCCTTATATAACTCTATTGATCCCATATACAAAAATCTATCGACAGTTAATATCTTCCGTAAAAAAATCAAAGCCTGGTTCATTAATTCCAACAAAAACTAGAATATATTCTTGGGCATCATTTTGCACTGTGTTTATGATCGATTTTTTATTTAGTAATTTTGAGTAATTAATTTTTTAGTATTTCCATAAATATATTTTATAAAGTGTATACCATCCGCCTATTACATTGGACTATTGTAATATTGTATTGTATTTTTGTATTTTAATGTTTTATTTTTAACTTAATTAGTTAGGTAAGTGATTTATAAGGTTAAGTGTAAGAATAGCCACATGGCTAAACTTCGCCTTGTAAATTGCTATTTGTAATGTACTTGTAAATGTACATCTTTGAATAAAGCCGTTTATTATTATTATTATTATTATTATTATTATCTCTAAAACTAATAAGGATGTTTTATTTTTGTAAATGGGGGATGTTTGATACCAAAGAAAGCTTTAAATAACTGTGATCAGAATTTTTCCTGAACAGCACACAGAGATTGCCTGCGATGCAAAATTGTTTCTTGGTGGCTGGAAACTTGAAACAAGATTCATGTAATTGAGCAATAATTTATAAAAAAAAAGCCATCTTGGAGTCATATGAATTTCTTTCATTCATTCCAGTGTGCGTGAATTTTGATAAAACCCTGTAATTTTTTATTAATTATTATAGAATGTAGCTTTTTCGAGATAAGGAAAGTGATCTGAGACATTATCACAAAATAATACATACCACTTCCGGCCAAACCGGAACTAACATGATTCTATATCCGTATATTACTACATATATCAATTTTTCTTATATTTTTTTATAACTTTTCTATTAAAACTGCTCCTATAACTTAATAGCTAGGTAGCTGGTCGCAATACAGGTATATGCTTTCATTGTAGTTAACAATAATATGGAATGAATGTATCGATATAACTCACCGATTAGAGCAGCTACCGAGTTTGGTTGCTGCTGATTTTTTAAATAAATTAATGTCAAATTTGCAAAAAAAATAATGCTCCTATATTATTTTATTATTTCAGCCATTGCTATAAAATTGCTAATTTATCAAAAATATAAATAAAAAAATGATTGTCTGAAATCCACGCCTCTGATTTTTTTTATAAAACTAATTATTAACTTGCAAAAAAAGAGCGCTATTAAGTAATTTTATTGTACTTTGCATTAGTTTTAATTTGTTAGTTTATATCTCCATAAGTAGAGAAAAACGTTGTCTGACGTGTACGTTGCTGATTAATATGAAATATTCCCAATTTACTCCAAAAAATGTCAAAGTAAGAAAACAGTCCAATCAGTTGGGTTTTTTGCCCTTCAAAAGGTGTGTCTCCCACTTTTCACGGTAACACCTACGTAGCTCAGTTATTAATAAATCGATTTATCTTAAACCTGGTTAAGTTATACACCTCTTAAAGGTAACTAAAAGCGCATATACCTATTAAATTTATTCCATAGACGTACGGACTAAGGGATGAAAATGGGGTAAATTTTCAGGTAAATTGTATTAGGGTTTTTTTTTTAAGATTACCACCATCCCATATGGCATCCTTTAAAACTCATTTGTGCCAAATATTATTAAAATATCTCTAGCAGTTTTAGAGGTATAAACAGGTACATATGACATTTTGTCAAGAATTAATGGCCTTTAACTCGGAACGAGGTGAATTTAGAAACAACGTTATTTCACATTTTTTGCTACAAATTTGAAGTAATAATCAAAAATATCTTGGTACTCGCCAAAAACGCTAAGAAAATTCTGCCCATTTATACGGGCCCTATACAGTTTACTTGTTTTAAATCTAGTCGCCATTGAAATCGTAAACAAAATTATTAACTTGACAGTAATGGCAGCCTTTGTAGTTTACTTGTCATTATTTGTTGTTTAAATTATTATTCAGTTTCTTATTTAAAATGCAATATCTTTCTGTAGCTGTGAAAATATAATTTCATATAGGAGAGCGGCCAGAATTTTCAATACAAGACATCCAGATTGAAGAAATCTCGTAGCAGCAAAAACTGTATGTAGTATTAATAGACTTTTTAATGAGACTGGTTGTATTAAGAAGTATAGACAAAAAATTATTAAATAATAGATATGCTGGCAATCCACGAATCATAACGGCATTCAGAAAGGACCCAACATCCAGTATTCGCTCACTTGCTCGCATTTTAAACGTTAATAAAAATAAAGTTAGGCGTTGTCTAAAAAGAAACAGGCTAAAAGCCTTCAAGCCGAAATTTACACACACTCGAAAAGATGGTGATGAAGTAAGAAGACCAGAGTATTGTTTGTGATTACAAGAGGAATATTTGAATGATCAGAATTTTATTAAACACATCATCTTCACTGACCACACAACCCCATTAGATGAAAATCTATTGGGGTTGTGTGGTCACAAAACACTCGCTATTGGGCAGTTGAAAACCCGCATTGGGTAATAAATTGTAAGGACCAATACGTAGCCAAAGTCAGTGTCTGATGTGGCATATTGTATGATAAAATTTTGGGTTTCGTTCCGTTTTTGTGGAAAATTTGAATGGCGAAACTATTCTCAACCTCTTAAATAATTATCTGAATGGATTTCTAATGGACCTTCCACTGTTGCAAATGGTAAATTTAATTTTTCAGTTAGATGGGGTGCCGGCTCACAATTCAATTGTTATTAGAAATTGGCTAAGCCTTAATTTTCCTCAAATGTGGATTGGAATGAACAGTCCATTACATGAGTGGCCTCCGCGGTCCCCAGATATCACGCCAATGGACTTTTATTTTTTGGGAGTAATCAAATGCCGCATTTACAAAACCCGTCCGAGAAACAGACAAGAATTACGTGAGAAGATTATAGAAGCCTGTCGAGAGGTGACACCAGTAGAATTACGCAAAGTTCTAAATCATAAAAGAAAAACTGTAGAAAAGTTTATTAGAGACACGTTCCGTGCCAGAGCGGTCCCTACGGACCGCTACTCAAATTGTCCACTAAGCCACTGGCCCTAGGGACCGCTAGTCACCAAAGTTGTTTATATTACCATATACGCCAGAGGACCGCTAATAAAGTTGATCTAGCATATAGGAATGCTCTGGGCTCTGGAGGCTCGTCAATCATAGTGAATTTTTTGGTTCTATTGAAAACTAAGGATGGGTGACAAAAATACATGTAGTCTGCAAAAACTTTTATTTCAATGCAAAAGACAACAGAGAAAGGAATGCTTTGTAATGAATAAGATTATATATTTTATTTGTGATAAATAGCAAACCAATCTAAGCATAAGTGTAGTTTATATATATGGCGGATCCCACCGACCACTACTCATATTGCCGACTAAGCCACGACGGGCCCTAGGAACCGCCAATCTGCAAAGTTGTTTGTTAACATATACACCAGAGGACCGCTAATAAAGCAGATCTAGCGTATAGGAAGGCCCGCTATGGCTCTGGAGTCTCGTCAATCATCGATTTTTTTGGTTTTATTGAAAAGTAAGGATGGGTAACAAAAATACATGTTTTCTGGAAAAATGTTATTTCAATTCAAAAAGTAACGGAAAAAGCAATGCTTTGTAATGAATAAGATTGTTTATTTTATTTGTGATAAATAGCGAAGCAAGTGTGGTTTATCTATGCAATTCTCACAATATGTTACTACTTTTGGTATTCGCTTTTTTTCTATGATGCCCTTCGATTTTTTACTGTAACAAAGCTTACAGTATTTTCGTACTTTGTGTACTGTGTACTGTGTACTTCTTCCTTAACGTATGAGCAATAGTCTTGGTTTTACCTTGTGTGGCTGTAAAATATAGTACAATCTTGTCGATTGTTTATCCCGACGTGATATTGAGGTCTATTGGTAGGTCAAGATTTTTGTGTGATATCTGGTTACCACATGTGGGGGACCCTAGATGGACCGCCTTGGCCCGGCAAGTATAATAAAATGGACCGCTAGAAGGACCGCTGTGGCGCAACAGAAACATTTTTCCTGACACGCCACGGCGGGCCCTAGGGACCGCTAAATTCCGTCTTCTAAAAATTATGAAAAAAAATGTTATTGGTCATTTTAATCTATTGCATAGTACTATACAAGCCTTGTAGAGTATACTGCAACAAAAAAACTCAATTGGCCCAACAGGCAATTTTTGTGATTTCCCTATGGCACGGAACGTGTTAAATGCTGACTTAGTAGAAATAACAGACATTTAGTTATGTTATTAAATATTTCTTTAAATCATTTTGTTATTAACAATTTAAATATGTATTTTTTTTGTTTAGTTTGTGTATTACATATGATATTGATTAACTAAATAATAGAACACTCAATTAAAAACATATCTTTAGTGCTAAAAATTTAAGAAGTTTTATTTAATGTTAACTTAAAACGATTTTAATATTCTGATGAATTTCTTAATGCGCTGTTGGAATTATCGTAATCCGTTGCATAACCTAAAGGCCATTCATATGTACCTGTTTATACCTCTAAAACTACTAGAGATATTTTAACAAGATTTGGCACAAAGGGGTTTTAAAGGATGCCCTATGAGATGGTGGTAATCTTTAAAAAAAATCCCTAATAAAATTTACTTGAAAATTTACCCCATTTTCACCCCCCTAGTCCGTACGTCTATGGAATAAATTAAATGGCTATATGTGCTTTTAGTTACCTTCAAGAGGTGTATAACTCAACCAAGTTTAAAATAAATCGATTTATTAATAACTGAGCTACGTAGGTGTTACCGTGAAAAGTGGGACACAGTGTATATTGTTTAAGTCTAGGCCCTACAAAAAATCACGAATTAAAGGTGCAAGAAATGGTTCCTTTCAGAAAAATTCAGCAACGCTCGATCCTACGAGAAAAATGATACAGACAATGTTCAAAAGTATAAAGTTTCCTACATTTTTTGTATATACATTTTTATAGTAAGTCTAATGTTTAAAGAGATGCAGCGTTAGACAGGTGGATTTAAGATAAAAAAATTATTTATTGTACGCTTACAACATAACATATTTTATATTATTTATATTATCTTAACAAAGATCAGCTTCTGTTTAAGCAAAGAAAAAATTACGGAACAATATTACAGTGGCTTACATCATTCCTTGAAAATAGGAAACAAGTTATTAAATTTAATGACAGGTATTCAGAAGAATTGGCAGTAAAGTCGCGTCAGTTTTTGTCTATCACCCCTTTCATCCCTTGAAAAGAGGAGAAAGGTATTGTCCTAATGTTCTGATGTAACTTTTTTGAAGTATTTACGTACGTGCTGAAGCCCATTTTGGGGCTAAGTCTAAATATATTAAGTCCACCCCTTTTATCCCCTAAATAGGGCAAAATAAAGAACCTGTTGTAAGGTTCTGATCAAACTTTCTAAGTATTTTGACGCACTAAAGCCAATTTGGGACAAACAAAATTTTCGTCGTTTCAGTTTCGACACGACAGAAAATTGTTTTTGCCCAAAATTTGCTTCAGCGCGTCAAAATACTTCAGGAAAGTTACATCAGAACCTTAAAACTATAGAAAGGGCCTAATTAAAACACTGTTATTTTACTTTCAATTCACTCTTTAATTCATAATATATTAAGCACTTGGAAGGTACGCCTAATATTAGCAAATGCATAGAATCAACTAACTTAAAAAGTATTTTTTTATTAGTAATAATCTTACTTAACATTTTTATACGTATATCGTTCATAACGCTGCCTCGTGCTCTTAGTCATTTTAGCTTCATAATATTTAAATTAAGATGAATGTTTATAAACACTTTGATTGATTTTTGTTGAGTTAACACTTATACTCCAACACGCCCCCCTCAAAAATTAAACAAAAAAAGTTAATCTATATAAAAAAAATTAACTACAGTAATATTATACATTATACTAAATTATTTATTATACCTTCCTTGTGCATTCTGGGCGATACTACAATTTGGTCCAACATTTGTTGCTAGGATTAGGGAAAACCCAGAAAAACCTAATCAGACCATTTAACTTACTCTAAACCTATTCTAGTTCTAAACTCCAGGAATTTTAGTGGTGACAACGGCTTGGTAAGCACATCAGCTACTTGGCTACCTGTAGGAACATAATTTACTTTAATTACATTTTTCTCAACTTCCTCTCTAGAAAAATGATACTTGATGTCTATGTGTTTTGATCTTTTATGACTTGTTGGATTATTTACAATGCTTATACAACCATTATTATCTTCATATATAATAATTGGTTTTATTATATTTATATTTATACTGGTTGCTAAAGATTTTAACCACAATGCCTCTTTAACAGCTTCAAATAAAGCCATATATTCAGCTTCTGTCGACGAAACTGCCACTGAGACTTGCCTTTTTGTATTCCAGCAGATAGTGCAGTTTTCAAATAATTGAAACAAATAACCTGTTGTACTTTTTCTATCACTACCTGCACAGCCACCCCAATCGGAATCAACAAAACCTACTAAAAACTCTTTATAGTCCTGCCTTGTGTAGTTTAATTTAATATCAATTGACCCTTTCAAGTATCGTAATATTCTTTTAATACGTTTCCAAAGCTCTTTGTTATTCTTATTCATAAATCTACTCAATATGTTTACTGCTACACTTAGGTCAGGTCTCGTGCATATCATTAAATACATTAGACATCCGACAGCGCTTCGGCAAGGGGCATCCACTGATTCATCAGAATTTAACGCAACGTAGTCTAATTTACTTTCAAGAGGACTACTGACAGGTTTACTATCCTGCATATTAAATTTTCTTAAGATTGTTTTTATATATGCACTTTGATCTAAACAAATTCGATTATGTTCTCGTATAATTTTAATTCCGAGAAATAGTTTAATTTCTTTTAAATCTACCATTAAAAACTTATTCATTAGGTAATTTTTGAAATTATTCATTGTCTCAATATTTTCTGTTACTATTACCAGATCATCAACATAAAGAACTATATAAATATTTTTAGAAATATCACCCCTGTCCAAAATATAAATACATCTGTCTACAGGTGAGTTTTTAAACCCTTTTTCTGTAAGTGCCTTTTCAAACTGTTCAAACCAGCATCTTGCTGCCTGTTTTAAACCATATAAGGCCTTATTCAGTCTACAAACTTTGTTACCCTCATTTTATATTCCTTCAGGAAGCTTCATATAAATTTCTTCCTTTAATTTACCATTTAGAAAAGCGGTCTTGACATCCATATGGTGAACCAGTAAACAATATTGATTTGCAAAAGCTATAATGAACCTAAAACTTGATATTCTTGCTACAGGGGCAAAAGTTTCATTATAGTCTATGAGGTATTTTTGACTAAAACCCTTCGCTACTAAGCGAGCCTTATATTTTATTGGATTTCCAAATTCATCATTTTTAAGAGAAAATACCCACTTACAGTTAACAAAATTTTTATTTTCAGGCTTTTGCACTAAATCCCAGGTATTATTGATTAAAAGGGAATTTATTTCGTCATTTATTCGGATTCACTATCTTCATTATAAGAAATAATGGGTAATTGTTTAATTCTCTCACTTTTTCTTAGATTAGGGTCTGATTGCCTTTTTTCTTGAGATGAACATTCATTTGTATTAGATTCATTTGGACATATTACTGATTTTGACGTTTGGTCAGAAATATCAGTTTGATCACCAGATTTACCAATATCTGGTTTCGCTCTGTCAGAGTTATGAGAATTTATGACTGATTTTGACATGTCAGAAATATCAGTTTCATTTTGAGGTTTTTGAAAGTTAACCCCTTCTACCTGAGCTGCAGGCCTGGATTTCATATAATTAGTCTCATCAACAATAACATCTCTGACAACAACAAATTTTTGCGATTCCACTTCCCACACTTTCAACCCATTTGGCTCATATCCTACGAGGATACCTTTCCAAGTTTTTTCTTGAAATTTTATTGTTCTTGTTTTGTTATGCACATAGACAGTAGAGCCAAAAACTTTTAGATATTTTATTTGTGGCTTTTTATTATGCCACAATTCATATGGTGTTTTATTTTGTTCTATTGCCCTGGTTGGCGTGATATTTATTAAATAAGTAGCAGTTAACACTGCCTCCCCCCAAAAAGCTTTATCTAGGTTAGCACCATGTAACATTGTGCGAGCTTTTTCAGTTACTGTTCTAACCAATCGTTCAGCTACACCATTTAACTTTGGGGTTCGTGGAACTGTCAAATGATAACTTATGCCTTTCTCCATACAATAAACCCTCATCTCAGTAGACAAATATTCTCCTCCATTGTCGCAATATAAATGAACAATTTTTAAATTAAAATGAGCCTCGCTTTTTGCCACATAATCTTTAAACATTGAAAAGACATCAGATTTATTTTTAATTAAATATGTTGCACAGTAATGAGTAAACTGATCGACAAATAAAACAAAATAATTTTTATCGTTTACTGTTGATGGAGTAATAGGCCCACAAACATCAGAATGTATAATAAACAACGGCCTTGTTACATAATTTTTGTCTTTCTGTTTATTAAAATGTGACCGCGTTTGTTTACCTTTTATACAGGCCTCACACAAATTATAAGTAGGCGTAATTTGATCTAGAAGACCTATATCTCCGATCATTTGTTTATTTTTCAAATCTATGAATTTATTTTTACCAATATGCCCTAATCGTTGATGCCATAATTCATAGTTTATTTTTACTGTACTGAACATATATGGACTGTACTGTTTATTGAATTATTATTTACAATAAAATCAATGGAAATTAAATTGTTTGATGGCTTACCTCGTATTACCATCTTACCATTTTTACTGATTTCAACACCTCTCTCATTAAAGACCACCATCATCCCAGCGGTTTGCATCTTTGTCACCGAGAGCAAATTGTAGGGGATTTCAGGACAGTAGAGGACATTTTCCGGTGTTCCTTGGATTCCCAAGTCGCTGGTAACTTTTAGTGAACCCATCTTTGTTGCGATTATATATTCCCCATTTTTAGCTACGGAAATTTTTGTTGGTGTCTTCAAGGTAGAAAAATGTGTGCTTAGGTCATGTCTGTTAATTATATGATCTGAAGCACCAGAATCCAAAATAAATGTAATTTTATTCTTTGCTTCATTAGTACATTGCTGAATCCCAAGCATAAATGCAAAACTTGGATTATCATTTACAAGTTGATTTGTCTGTATTTTTTGCACAATTCTTTCCTTTGTGGTGATTTAAATTCGAGTGCTCGCTTGTAGTAAATACAATCCCTTTTAAAATGTCCTTTTCTACCACAGTGGTGGCACTTTATGCCATTTGTCTTTTTATTTATCTTGAATTTATTATTTTGGTGATATTTTGAATACTTGTGTCGTTTTGGGATGTTTGACAATTTAAAATGATTATTTTCTTCTGGTATGTGATGTTTCTTTTCACTTAGAAGCACCTTTTTACTTGTGTCAAGACTTTCATGTGACAGTCTGACCTCTTGATCAAGTAGCCTCGTTTTTACAAAGGCTAAACTCAGATTGTCCTCTGATAGTGTTTCAATTGTTATCACACCATCATAAGAGTTAGGTAGGGTTAGGAGTAAATTTGACACTTTGTCTGTTTCCTCCAGTTTGGCTCCTGCTGCTAACAATTCACCAATCAGATCATCAAATGTTGTAAAATGCTGTATTAATGGCGTATCACCCTGTAGTTTTAGGCTTAATAGTTTTTTTCTTAGTGCTAACTGAGAGGCTAGACTTTTCCGCTCATATATTGTGTCCAAATCTCGCATAATTTCTTTTGCAGTTTTTTCAGCTTTTGCAAAACCAAGAAATGAGTCTGACAAATAGTCCACTATCACACTTTTTGCAATTCGTTCAGATTTTCTCCATTCATCGGTTAGAGGATCCGGAATGTCATTGTCTATCACTTGTAGCATGTCAAATTCAGATAAAATTGCCCTTATTCTAAATTTCCAGACACTACATTTTTCACCATCAAATGGTTTAATATGTCTCTTTGCACCTTTGTTTTCCATTGTCTTTGATTTGAGACACTTAGAAGAATTTTCGTTGAACACTCAGTCACTAATTACACGCACGGTATATCCGAAAAGATTTATTCAAGTCACTGCGATATCTGGGCCCATAACCTATAGAAAGGGCCTAATTAAAACACTGTTATTTTACTTTCAATTCACTCTTTAATTCATAATATATTAAGAACTTGGAAGGTACGCCTAATATTAGCAAATGCATAGAATCAACTAACTTAAAAAGTATTTTTTTATTAGTAATAATCTTACTTAGCATTTTTATACGTATATCGTTCATAAAGCTGCCTCGTGCTCTTAGTCATTTTAACTTCATAATATTTAAATTAAGATGAATGTATATAAACACTTTGATTGATTTTTGTTGAGTTAACACTTATACTCCAACAAAAACAAGATCATTATTTTGCATTTTCAGGGAATAAAAGGGGTGGTAGGCAAAAACTGATGGGGTAGATTTTTTTTAATATCAAAATCGATTTCAGTATGTCAGAAAACATGGGACAAGACAGTTCGGATCAAATGAACAGCCCCACCTTTTGTTTCTTGTCGGCCTGTGCAATTATTAAGAAACGTCAGCCAATGAAAAACCAACATCGCAGATTTCAGCTACTATTATTTTATGTTTCTTACATGATTCTTACATATAAGGGAAGGGAAAATAATTTAGAATCGTTTCTTTAATTCCATTTTTGAAAATTTACCCCCTTTAAACGCAGCAGTACATATGTGACTGAGGTTTGTATTATTGTTTCTTATCACTTTGCTAAACTTTTGGTATAAGGTACAATAAAATCATTTAATTTTTAGTATATCCTAAATTCACAAAAAAATCAAATTCCAAAAAAAAATGCAGACATATACATTTCAGCCGACAGCATTTATATATATTAATGTGATGTTGAAAAGCAACGTTTAAAACAAGTGGCTGACACAATTAAAATCATATAGCGTTTTTTTATTGCACGTTTAATATACTGTTAGTTAAAAAATCAGCAACGTCGTAATGACTGAAATGGCGTTTCCGGCTTTTTATTCATCATTACAATGTTCAACTACACATCATAGGCGACTCTGCCTGAGATTTTTCCCAAAAATTTTCTATATCATTTGAGTTAGCCACGGATTCTTATAGGAAAAATTCCGCTGAACAAGATTTTCTTATGAAAAATTTTCCTAAACCTCGAGCTTCAGCTTCAAATAATTGTTTAAATAATATTGTTTTTGTTTTTATTTATTAAAATGAAAACGGTTTGACGAATCCGAAACAATCTTGATTCAATCGAAAGATATTTTCAATACGGGTCGTTTGGCACCAGGACCAACTCATTTTGTCAACCCGTTCATTTGTTATAGCCAAAATAAATTTCTTAATTAACAAATTGATTACTTTGAAACTAATGAGGTCAGGATATTGTTTTTTTTTTAAATACATGCCTTTTATACCAAAGAATATATCTTTTTTTTGCCCGATGTCTTCAATACTCTCTGATGGTTCAAACAATTGGCATAATTTGTTATGTATCAAATAACCTTTTTTTTTTCTAAAGTTTGATCGACTTCAAACCAACTTAAAACGATAAATATTGATGTCGGGCATAACCTCAATAGAAGTCTGCACGAATGCAGCTTTTTGCCTTTGTTTATTTAAAGTTTAAATTAATTTTGCAAATTAACAAATGGAATATCTCGGCTCTAGGTCGGCGTATCGAAATGGGGCTTTGTGCATATGAAAGTGCTTGGAAAAAGGACATTTTTGAGACCAAAACGAACTTGATCGGATAAGCGGAACCGGAAATAAAAGTTATATTGCGTGAGAAGCTCTAATTTGTTTATTAGGAACTTTTTGGACACGAAGTTTAGTGGAAATGAAAGCTAGCAAGTTTTTCCATCAACCACAAAAAATTCTACAAGACATATTGAATCCCCGAGGAGTTAGGCGCGTTTTTGACCCTTAAAAAAATCTCTCCCGCAACGTGAAAATAGTAAGATTTGACGCGCATGCAATAAAATATTTCCTACAATAAAATAATTTTTAAATTAAAAGAAACGCTATAAATAGTTATTTATTTTTGAGAGCTGATGCTGTGCACCTGCTTTGTATGCTCTATATTTCTTATAATCGAAATCATGGAACGGTGGAAGGGGATAGGCCCATTTGTGAGTGGGAGACCGTTTTTCATAATAATAATGACATTAAAATACTTAAATCTTTTGATTATTTCTCATTTACAAATAACAAAGTGTGTGTTTTTTTCATGAGACGTGGCCTTTTTTTCATTAGGTATAAGGAAAAATTGAAAAAGAAATTGTTTCGTTTTTATTTTTGGTCTCATTTCGACAGGAACCCCCCTCAAATAAAGTAAAACAACCCTCCTCTTTCACAAAAAGTACTAAAAAAAAAGCAAAAACTACTGACAAACCCTCGTTGGACAAGAATAATCATATGCTATTTGCAACGCCGCGGAAAGATTTTTTAAGTGTCAAAAACTCTTCAGGGATTGAATATTCTTTGTAGAACGTTTTGCGGTTGATGGAAAAACTTGTTAGCTTTCATTTGCACCAAACCTCGTGTCCAAAAAGTTGTTAATAAACAAATTAGAGAATCTCATGCAATATCAGTCTTATTTCCGGTGCCGGTTATCCGATCAAGTTCTTTATGGCCTCAAAATTTTCCTTTAACACGTTCATATACACAAAACCCTATTTCGATACTCTTACCCAGAGCCGAGATATATAAACAAAAGCAAAAAGTTGCATTGGTGCAGACTTCTATGGGGGTTATACCCGACATCAATATTTATCATTCAAAGTTGGTATGAAGTCGATCAAACTTATTAAGTTATTTGTTAATTAACAAATTATGCCAATTGTTTAAACAATAAAAAAATTTTGAAGATATTGGGCCAAAAAAATGGTATATTCTTTCGTATAAAAGGCATGTTTTTTAAAAAAAAATAATATCCCAACCTTATTAGTTTCGGAGTAATCAATTTGTTAATTAGAAAATTTATTTTGGCTATAACAAATGAACGGGTTGACAAAATGAGTTGTGCCTAGCGCCAGACGACGCGTATTGAAAATATCTTTCGACTGAATCAAGAATTTTTCAAATCCTTCAAATCGTTTTCATTTTATTGTCTGTAATTGTTTATTTGTGGCATATTCAGATTTTCTTACTTTTTATTGGGTATTTTGCCACTGAAAAATATTTAAAAATTTTAATGAAAAAACCTCTGCGCCAAACGTATCAGACAGAGGTTGGTTCTTGAGTACTTGACTGTTTCAAAAAGTCTCACACCTAAAAATATATAAACTAGAACAATGTTATGAACTAAAAACTGAAAATCAAAGCTATAGGTAGTTAACGTTTCGGAAGACAATCTACTTCCGTTCTCAAAACTTTTTTGGCCGTCAACCATGACAGTTCTTTGTTTATGTATTTCCATAGTCACGTGAGACATTAAATTATATTTATCTTATTTTTACTTACTTCGTCTCTAAGGATGGACAACCAACTACAAAAATCTATTGAATAATTAGAAACGCATCTATCCTCGTTTTCATTTTATTAAACAAAAACCAATGAAAATAGTTTAAACAATTATTTTTCCTATAAGAATCTGTTGCTATCTCAAATGGTGTACAAAATTTGTAAAATCACCTCTTTTTAACCCAGGCAGACTCACCTATCACACAACAAAATAATATAAAAATTTCTGCCACCGGCTCCCTAGCTAAGTAAGTAAAACAACAAAGAAAATGCACACTAATTTAGAATGGGCTAAATAAACTTAAAAGTTATTAGTAAGCTTTGATTTAATTTTAAATTTGACAGTTATTACACATAGTCTGTAGTGTAGTTCAATCACAGTTTCAAACCGTCTACTTAAAACAATCCATAAGAAATGGTTCAATACACCAATGAAGATAAGTTAAATATGATTTTAATGTGTGGGGAATGCAAAAGAAATTCCCGACAAGCAAAATGATTGCTTCGTTTGCAATTTCCAAATAGATCTAACCATGTAAAAAACATTTATTATGCTGGTTAAAAATTTGAGGAACTGGAGTAATTTTAAGAAAACTGTTCGTAACAGAAATAGGCAAGTTAGAAATGATCAAAACACAGCCCTGTGTGTTAAATAGTGTTGTGAACAATCCTCAATGTTCTCTCCGAAAATTGGAAATAAAAAACTGATCTGTCGCTATCTTCATGTCATAGAATATTAAAAACGAATAAATACCATTCATTCAAATTAATATTGGTCCATTGTTTAAGGCCTGGTGATTATGAACGAAGATTACCTTTTTTAGCTGAATTTTCAGTATTCTCTGAGGAATGCCCAAATTAAGAATAAAATGTGCTACGGAGCCATGAGAGCCATTATCACAAAAATGGAGTTGTGAGTAAGCATAACTGTCGATACTGGTCACAAAATAATCCTAGGTGGATGAGAGTGATCCGAAATCAGTTAATTCTTGGAGTAAACGTGTGGAATATTAAATTGTTATTATTATTGGACCATATCTATTCCATGGAACTATATATATGGAAGAAAATATGAGCCATTTTTGAAAAATGAATTGCCAGGATTATTAGAGACTATCCCACATAACCGGCAGAATGTTTGGTTCCACCAAGATGGAGGACCAGCCTATAACTCAGGACTAGTCAGAGATTATGAAATGTAGCCTCGAAGATGGATGGGCACTAATGGTGTAGTCAGGTGGTCAGCACGTTCACCTGACTTAACTCCCAAAGATTTTTACCTTTGGGGATATGTAAAAAGCATAGTGAACAGTGGACCCATCGAGGGCACGACCGATTTGTACAATAAAATATATACAAGTATTGCTGCAATAAATAGACATACTTTACAAAAAGTTTGCAATGAAGAATTACTGAAAAGTTACAATATGTGTAAATATTTATGAAGAATGGAGAATTGAGCATTTAATGTAACAAGTAATTATAAAAAAATAAGTTTAATTTCATTGTTAACAATATTTTAGTAGTTTTTAAATGTTTGTTTATGTAACTTGTTTATGCTCTTTATTGAATTGTTACTATAAATTTAGCCTAAATTAGTGTATACCTTCTTTGCTGTCTTACATACAAGTTATATGAGCAGTTTTAATAGTAGAGTTATTAAAGAGTATAAGAAAAATTTAAACATGTTTATATCAGGATATAGGATATTGTTAGTTCCGGTTTGGCCGGAAGTGGTATACATAATTTTGTGATAGTGTGTTAGATCACTTTCCTTATCCCGAAAAAGTTTCTGAAAACCTACATTCTATAATGATTATTAAAAAAGTTACAGGAATTTATCAAAATTCATGAGTACTGGAATGAATAAAAGAAATTTATCTCCAACTCCAAAACGGCCTGTTTTTTAGAAATTCTTTATACCATCAAAATTATTCACACATTATTGCTTAATTACATGAATCTTGTTTCAAGGTTCCAGCCATCAAAAAATAATTTTGCGTCGCAGCACCATCTCTGTGTGCCGTTCAGGAGAAAATCTGATCACAGCTATTTAAAGCTTTCTTTGGTGTCAATCATCCGTCATTTACAAAGATTAAACATCCTTATTAGTTTTAGAGATAATGGCCTGGGGATTTTTAACTGAAACACCCTGTATATGTTTCTTATGTTTTTCTATTCTTTTAGCCATGCTGTTTACAGACAATCTGAAATATGATTTGGTAGGAATTATAATTTCCACATTAGTTATAATTGTGGCTTATTTCAAATGGTCTCTGGGTTATTGGAAGCGAAGGGGCATCGAAACTCTACCACCCTCGATACCATTCGGAAACACAACTGACTTATTTTTGGCTAGAAGAACTTTTGGAGAAATTTGGAGGGATTTATATTTTGATCTCAAATCGAAGGGTAAAAGACACGGAGGAGCATATTTCACAATAAAACCTGTCTACATACCAATTGATATAGATCTAGTCAAGAATATATTACAGAACGATTTTCAACATTTTTATGGTCATGGTCTGTATGTGAACGACGACGTGGATCCATTATCTTCACATCTATTCAACTTAGACGGTCCCAGATGGAAAAACATGCGCGTCAAGCTTACTCCAACTTTTACCTCTGGAAAAATGAAAATGATGACTCAAACTTTAATTGAATGTTCGTATGGTTTAAAAGATATTTTAGATATCGCAAGCGATAAAAATGAATCTATTGATATTAAAGACGTCATGGGTCGTTTCACAACGGATATAATAGGTAACTGAATATGTAATTCTATGTTTAAAATTCTTCATGAGCGTCTCTAAAAATTGAATCTATCACAAATTTCACATAAGTAGCTTTAAGTTATTTTTAATGGCGGTTCAGGCCAATAAGAGACCTTTATTGTTTCGTTAACGTTTCAGCTACTATTCGCAATCTTTACAAATTAAAACCTAATTAGGACAGTTACAGTAAACTTCACAATCGTATGACTGAAGTTACACGTATCTACAGTGTGTCTCATTTAAAACGAAGACACCCGAATATTTTCGTAATTTTTTGAAATCCAGATTTGAGCTTTGGTACAATTATTGTAGTCCTATATAAGACGTACATTTCGAGACTACCAACTTAAATTTGAGTAACAGACTGAGACAACGGCAGCCCCCCAAATGGGGCCCATTCCCGATATTTTGCTTGGCGTTGAAGTTGAGGATATCGAAATAACTTATTAGAAAACGTCGTTCAGAATCTAATTTTAAGCCCCAGTACCAAATTTTATTATGAAATTCGCATTTTTAGTTTTTTCAATATTTTCCCAGTCCACACACGGTTACAATTTTGGTTTTCAATTTAAGAGGATGTCATGGAAATGCAAATAAATTTATAGAGCAAGTGTCGATTTGACAAAAAATACATTTTAGGAGAAAATAAAACAAACAGTTAACTTTTGGTAACTGAAATAAATAAAAAAAACAACAGTTTAAAGTAACGATCAGTTTTTGAAATTACATTTATTTAACTGAAAATTTTAATTAATTATTGGATATAGCCTTTCTCAACTAATCCTCCTTCAATTTGAATACATTTCTCAATTCCTTCACTACTCTGGGCTACTCTTCTCAGCTCTGGAATGCTGATTTCGCGACAGGCTCGTTTTGTTTTAGCACAAAGTTCTTCTCGATTTCTGGGCCTTGTTTTGTAAACTGTATTCTTCACTGTTCGCCAGAAATAAAAATCTAATGGTGCACTATCGGGTGACCTAGGAGGCCAGAGTTCAAAAGGACTACTTCTTCACTGAGAAAAACCGGCTAGGTACTTTTTTTTGGTAACAATAATTTAATTGTAACAAATATTTTTTTAATTCGGCCAAGTTGATGTAACATTTCTTATAAATAAAATGACATTTCTAAAAACAGATACCTGTTCCTATTAATGTACTCTTCTACAAGTAATAAACACGTAATAAATGTGTTTAATAATAATTGCTCCAATTAAACTGTGCTTAGGAATAATTAAATATGTGGCTACCACAATTAAAGCAAATTTTCTAAAAATGTATATCAGTAAGAACTTCTCTACTATTTGTGACAAAACAACATTTTTCTTAATCTAAATACTCGACTTCTTGTGGTTATTAAATCATTTGATTCGTGCATCTTCGAGTTTTCTTCGGTATCGACTCGTGAGTGCATATTTCGTTATATAGAACGCTGAATAAGAGAATTCATCATTTGTTAATGTGGTGCGGTACGTAAAGGTGCAAAAGTGCTTTATTCATTTTTACTTTTGTGTGATGAATCAACATTGTGTTTTGTCATTTAAAAATTTTTAATAAATTTTGTTAAACTGTAAAATAGTTTTAATCGTTTTCAGGTACACAAAGTTTTCGCTAAAGGAAGATACTTATACTTTTCCCCTAATGGAAAATCTATGCAATATAGAGACCATGAGACATTTCAAATAGAAAAATCAAATGCATATTATACGCATAATGACCAATCTGTTCATGCAATACTTATAAATACATTTACTACATTAGGTCTATAGCATACTTGCAGCTTTACCTGTATATAGTAGTTTTAGTAGCTAAATTTTATAAATCATTGGAGGCTTTATTTTCACCGGATAGATACGTAACTTAAAACTATAAATATTTTTTATACTGCTCATCATAATAAAATGTATCTGCATATAGTTTTTAAATTGAGTTTAACAGAAATTTATACTGATAGTCCATAAATTGAAGATTCGATTTTTTTTGGGGCACCCACCACAATTTTTCGAAAGTCAAAAAAATGATCTAAATTTGATCAAAATTGATTAAGATAATAATTTTGTTAGACTTTCAAACAATTTTACGGGATGCCACAAAAGAAATCGAATCTTTTTATTTCTTAGCGATTGGGTGAAAATGTATAGCTTTAAATAATTTATAAAATGCAGCTAGTAAAGCTACTAATAGTACTTAAATTATGTACTTGCTGTAAATATACTATTTACCTACCACAGTAAGTATATGTTTATTTGTCACTAATAAATAATTTATTTACAATGCAAAACTACTTTCACTTGGTATGTTTTATTTATGACAACTAAACAGGATCAACAACTCCATTTTATCTAGTACAATTAAAGTGTTCTCTTGTCCCAAATAGTATACAACTTTTTATTTGCTACAATTAAATTTTTATTTATCATTATTAAATTTTTCCCTCAGTGTTCCTATCCAGCGCATTGGACAATGTTCGTTCAACCACTAACAAATATTTATGGAATAATGTATTGACGCACCATCTAACTGAAAAAACATCTTCTGTCTCACATGAAGAGGAAGATTTTCAATTGCATCCCATAATTCCGTATCGAAGAAGTTAACTAAACGCTCATCATTTAACGAGTTAGTAAAGAAAAACGGACCAATTATTCGGTCTCCTAAAATTCCACCCCATACGTTTACTTTCTCTGAATATTGGATTTTACAACTATTAATAACCCTATGCGGATTTTCTGTGGCCCAGCATCTACAGTTTTGAGAACTTGCCACCCCATTAATGGTAAATGTAGCCTCATCAGTAAACAAAATTTTATTTAGAAATTTTCGGTCGTCTAAAAAATTTCCCTGGGCCCAATAGCAACAATCTAACCTTATATTTTCATCACTTTCTTTCAAAGTGTGTAAAAATTTTGGTTTATAAGGGTTGATATTACAACGTATGAAACATTTTCTAATTTTTTCCTTGTCGATATTCAGTTGAGACGCTAAATTTCGTAGACTCGCTCTTGGATTCGCTTGATTTGCGGCTAAGATTACGTTATCTTCAGGATGCAGATGTATTTGACGAGGTTGATCATTCTGAGGCCTTTTATAAACACTGCCAGTTTAATATCGACTCGTAAAGGAAATTCCCCCATAGGGAGGATTATGGCCTTTGGGCTAGAATCCGGCCTGAATGGGGGCTATCAATAAATTTGGTTAACGGTTGCACAATGGGCCACAAGGCCTGAGTGCGGCGACCTTTGTCGCCTCGCTAGAAGAAAAAGAACGCTCGTAAAGGATGTCTTCGGATAAATTCGGTGGCTATTTCTCTGCTAGTACGAATAACCAAATAACCTTATTATTTCGATTTTTTCCCTTAAATGAAGACGCATTATACGATTATACACTAGAACCTTACACTGTAACTCAAAGTTTTGTCAGATTATTTTAATCATAATTTCTGTTTCCATGGCATCCTAATAAATTGAGAACCAAAATAGTAACAGTGTGTGGAAAATATTTAAAAAATTAAAAATGCGAATTTCATAATGAAATTTGGTGTTGAGGCTGAAAATTAGATTCTGAACAACTTTTTCTAACAAGTTTTTTCGATATATTCAACGCAAAGCAAAATATCGGGAATGGGCCCCATTTGGGGGGCTGCTGTTGTCTCAGTTTGCTACTTAAATTTAAGTTGGTAGTCTCGAAATATACGTGTTAAATTGTACCAAAGCTCAAATCTGGATTTCAAAAAATTACGAAAATATCCGGGTCTTCATTTTAAATGAGACATACTGTATAAGATAAGCTATCCCGCGATATCAAAAATTGTCTTGTTTAAAGAAGATGGAATTGAAGACTACTGCCTTAACTAATTAACGTCCAAGCGTCCATTTAGGGATGCGACTTATTACCCAACGACTAAAGAATAAGTCGATTATACCACAAGGCCCTATTACGCATTGACATGCGCTTTATAATATTATCTACTTGCACATCACTAAAAGCAAATGTACTTATTCCATTGAGAATATATGTATATATTTCAGGTTCGTGTGCTTTTGGTATCGATTGCAATTGTATGAAGAATCCAGACTCTGACTTCCGGAAATATGGAATTCTTGCTATTGAACCAGGATTTTTACATCAACTAAAAGAATTTATGCAATTTGTAGTACCACACAATGTTTTAAGATATATCAACTTTACACCCAATGTTTCCCAAGTAACACATTTTTTCATGGATTTGGTCAAAGAAACAGTTGAATACAGAGAAAAGAATAATATTAAAAGAAGAGATTTCATGGACCTGTTAATTCAACTGAAAGTTAAAGGAAAATTACATAATGATGAAGGAGAGGACGACAAGAAAGAGGAAGATATTCCTACAGAAAAAATGACAATAGACGAAATCGCCGCTCAATCTTTCCTATTTTTCTTAGCAGGCTTTGAAACGTCATCAACAACAATGAACTTCGCAACTTATGAATTGGCTATCAACCCTGATGTTCAAGATAAGTTGAGGAATGAAATAAATTCAGTCCTAAGAAAATATAATAACGAATTAACATATAATGCTTTTGCGGAGATGACATACTTGGATAAAGTTATTTACGGTAAGTATTTCGTATTGTTAACACGATGACTTCTGCAACTCAAGTGGGTGGGTGAAAATAAGCAACTATGATCTGTCGATTAGGGGTCTAGAGTGTTGCGGAAGAGGTGAAAATGCATTTTCTGTTGGTAAAAAAAGGATGTCATTTAGTTATAGCACCCCGTCCGTTCTTAATAGAATCAACCAAAAATTTTAAAGAAATCCATCAAGAACGGATATTTTGCTCAGCATTTATTTTATGTGCTTCATGCTCGTGCCTATATGCACACCCATTGCAGGAAGTCACTGGTTCACTTCGTACATAAGTACTATTAATCTATGTAAAGTGTATTCGTGAGTATCTTTATGTAACAGACAATGGTTTTGTTTTTGTTTGTAAATATATTTTTTTAAATTAAAAAGCTAAAGAGAGTTAGAGAAACACAAGCAGACAATATTAAGCAGTCAATGATTTTTCTTCCTTTTCTTTCCTCCGCCAGTCCATTTGCTAAATTACATTTTACTGCTCTTAAGTTTTCCAGAAGCTTTTAGAAGTTTAGAGAACTTTTTCTGTCCATTCTGCTTCTTTTTATTCTAATGATAAATGTTAAAAAATCTTCTCATATGGTATATGCTTAGTAATAGGTTTATAATCCAACAAATATAAACTCTACCATACTCACAAGTAGGATTAAAAAAAGAGACAAGAATTACATAAATAATTAATTTCGCTTCAGGACAAATAAGCTCAATGTCATGGAAATATTTTTGTAAACAATGAATTTTGATAACAATGTTCTATGTATTATTTTGTAAAATCAAATAAATGCAATTTTCTTTTATAATTAAAATGAAAACCAAGGTTTTCGTTTTAGCTAAATTTTTGTTTTCACCAGGTGGCAAGCAACTGATACAAAAAATATGCGCTTGATACAAACACTTGTACAGTTGTAGATAATATTTTGAGTTATTTAATGAAGTCACTAATAAAATTTCTCATATCACTTTTCTTGTCTGTCATGCTCTAAATCAGTGTTCCTCAAACTTTTTTTATCTCACGTACCGCTTTATGTTGTGCAGTGATCATGCGTACTCCTTTCTAAAAAGTACATGTTATGTAATTCAGATGACTAGGGTAGGTACAGGGTCAGACAAGGTATTTCACAGAACAAATACGGAATATATCTATGCCCTCTTGTCGGAGAAGAAAGAACTATTTTGAACAGGTCTGTTCTGCACTTCGCTGTTTAGGCTCGGGTATCAACTAAGCTTCGGATGCGTATTAAGTGTTGTATGTTTTATTCTATTATACAGGGTGTAATTAGCTTCATGTCATTAAAAAAAACTGGTGGTAGGGAACGACAAGATAAACAAAAAAAGATTATATAACATGGGGTCTAAAGCTCATAGTTTTGGAAAAAAAATGAACAAAAATTTTGCAAATTTTCAATTAAATTTTTTGAGGAGTGCTGAAATATTGAGGTAGGTTTAGATCGTCGCGCGTGTCTTTGCCTATGATATTCAATATTTGTGTAGATAACTACAAAATGTCGGCGATCTTTAGCGATGCGGTAAAGATGAAAGACGTCGACGTTTTCTGAGTGTTTAGTAGATCTGATCTGAAGAAAGCTATGCTCTCACTCTCCCTTGTGCAATATTTTAGTTACTGTGGGTGTTTCGTTATGTACACACGTCCAACCCGCCGTTCGTTGTTTTTGAATTTCGGATCATTGTGCATTTATAGTTATAGATTTATTTTATTGACTTACCGTTAAAGTCGTTAAATTCTTAATTACGTACAGACAACTTATTTGTTCGTTCTTTTTGCATTCCTTTTCGGATTTTGGACCAAGGTTTTCTTTTATTTTTCTTTATTGACAACGTTAGTTGATACTTTAGTGTTGAACGGAGTGCTATGTCCTTAATTCGACGAACCGAATTGTGTATTGATGCAGATGCAGAGAATCCAATATTTTGTTCCAAATAAAAAAACACACATGTAAAGAAATGCTCCGTTTAAACCTCTATGGCCGTCATTTGCTTGCAGTTGTGCAGGAAGAGTTGACGAATTATTCACCTCTTTATAATAATTGCCTGAGTTCGGTTGAGACGGTTTATCAAAGGCGGTCGATGATCCAAGACCTTTGCTTTGACACCGCAGACCGCCGCCTGTGCCGGCAAGGGTTTTGCAATTTTTTATGACAATTTTACAATTGTATAATTGGGAATTACAAGTCCAAAACAGTGGTTCTCAGTTGTCATTTACCTTAATATTAAAAACGTTGACCTAGGTCAGTTTCTTTCAAAGTGCCCCTAGAGGGAAAAGTCATAAAGGTTTTTTGTTTATCTGGTCGGTCCCCATTTCCAGTTTTTAATGACATGAAACTGATTACACTCTGTATATTTTTTTGTAGGTTTATGTTATTTAAATTTATTAACCGTTATTTGCACACCCACCAAAAATTTTTGCGTACCCTCAAAGGGTACGCGTACCACAGTTTGAGAAACACTGCTCTAAAGGATTAACCATGTTTTTAGTTATTACAAACGTATCAGCTAATTGCATGCTGGCTCGCTCATGTACCTTAAGTTGTCTACGTGAAACTTGAAGTGCTTTAAATCACTAAATCGCTTAGAAGTTTTCATAATTTAAGTAGCAACGTATATTAACTGTGTATCGGGTGATAACGAGATTAGTTCTGTTCCTATTTCTAGATTGATTTTATGAATACAATTTTGAAACTTTAGCAAATCATTTGTGACACAAGAAGCCACATTTTGCACTTGAAAGCATCATTTTCCGTCCAACCGGATGTAGCAACAACTTTTTATTTTTAAATGGCATTCTATATATATTTTGCATATTTAGTTTCCACATGAAATTCTTCTTGCAACGATGTATCACAACTAGGTAATTTTTTTCCAAATGACGTCATAAATTCGAAAAAGTGAGAAAGCTAAACTGGCAACGGCAAAACTGTACTTTCAAAAAATTGACACAGTATGCCTTAAATCTGATGTTTCAAAGCCTTCAATTTTATTGTTGTATTTCAACAAAAGTTTATTTCGTGCAAGATTCACTATTTTGAATTGAAAAACAATTTTCTCAAAAAACATAAAAAGCAAATGAATTGTTTTAAATGGTAACCATATTTTTTTACTTACACCAACAAAGCCCAAAACGTTAACCTTTCATTTGATATATAATACGTCTAGTTTCAGTTTTAATTTACCTTGAAATTATTGGATTTCTGTAGATGAATTTACCAGTTGGTATTGTTAAAAGAATACACAGAGATTAAATAAAATTTACAGAATTTATTAATAATTATTTATAAGATAGGGGAAAAATAAAATTATAGTAATTGCTAGAAATGCATTCATTCAACTTCAGTGCATTTTTGAGCCATACTGGTGGTTTCCTTTACCATCCGTTCTAACATTTGTGCAGTTTTTTGCGAATTTTGATTTACAACTCCTGGAGGTTTCTTGAAGATGATGAATGAACTTCTTCTAAAAAGCCCTCAATTTCATTTTTCAAAAAGTTCAGGTACCTAATTCCATTTAAAGTCTCCTGAAATAAGATAGGACCTATGATCCTAGTACCTACAATTCCTGCCCATACATTTACACCAAACACTGGTTGATTTCCGTGTCTAAATTCATGTAAAGTTTTCTGAGACCAGTAAAGCAAATTATTTCAGTTAAACACGCCATTGTTAGTGAACCGATTTCCATCTGTAAACAGAATTCTGGGACCAACGTTTCTATTTGCTAGTAACCAATTACAATAATGAACTCTCCTACCTGCATCAGCTTCATATAAATGCTGATGAAGCTGATATTTATATTATTTATATCCATGTTTTCTCAATATTCTTCTAACAGATTCTCGGCTAATATCAAGAGCTCTTCCAATCTCACGTGTACTTGCATTTTTACAAATTGCTGCGGATGTTAAGATATTCATCTTTGTGGCTTCTTCAATAATAAACGTATTTTGTATGTTTTTTTAAACTTTGAAATTGAAATTATATTAGCAAATCAGCAAATCAAATTAAAAATGAACTACATAAACTTTATCAAGTAATAACTTTATTATTTAGGCAATTATTTGGAAATAAATATCATTTTGTCATCGCATGCTTGTAGAATTTAATACGTACATTTAGTACATATGGTTTCATTAAATAACTGAAGAATAGCATCTACAGAAATCCAATAATTTCAGTGTAAATTAGTACCCAAACTAGACGTATTATACATCGAATAAAAAGTTAAGGTTTTGGTTTTTGTTAGTGCAAGTAAAAAAATATAGTTACCATTTAAAAAAATTTAATAAACATTTTTTTTCAAAAATTGTTTTTCAATTCAAAATAGTGATTTTTGCACAAATGAACTTTTCTTGAAATGCAACAATAAAAATGAAGGCGAAACATCGAGGCCTACTGGGTGAATTTTTTGAGAACACAGTCTTGCAATAATTGCCAACTTAGCTTTTTCACCTTTTTATATTTGGAAAAATATTACACCGTTGTAACGAGAATTTTATGTAGAATCTAAATATGCAAAAATATATATAAGTTGCTACGTAAAATAAAAAGTTGTTGCTAGTTCCGGTTGGACCGGAAGGGATATTTTTCACTTAATAAGTGCAAAATGTGGCTTTTTGTGTCACAAATGATGTGCCAAAATTTCAAAATTGTATTCCTAAAATCAACCTAGAAGTAGGAACGGGACTAACCTCGCTGTCACCCGGTATTGTATATGCAGGCAAAGTAATACAGTTTTAATGTTCTTTGATTGACTTTCTAAGTTTCTATAGGACCAGGACGTTTTTTAATCATCGCGTCTATTTAATAGCTCCAAGATAGCTGGTGATCAATCCAGGAAATTTAGTAGTCGTTAATAAATTCAGTATATAAATTGTTCAAGACTGATCCATTTCTCGACAATATCGTTACATGTTAATAACAATATGATTTGTATTTTGACCTTGTTCGGTATAATTTTTGCTAAAAGCCAATTAATATTCAACTTCGTTAATTACTTTATCAATTCAACATAGTGGGAAGGAAAATAATTGCTTTACCGCAACATAACAAATTATGAAGTACTTCAGAGCATATATTTGGCAACAAACACATCAACATTAGCCTCTATACTTAACTTAGAGAAATTACGATTTTGACTATGACATCAATTACCCATTAAATACCATTTGCTGCATAGTATTTTTTTATGTTAATAGGTTGCAAGTTTTAATCACTACAACTAAAATCAATTGATGTGAATTTCAGAATAATTTCATGAAAAATTTATACAGTAGGCTACGTATGTCAAATAAAGTTAACCCTACCTTAACGCTTAGAAAATGAATTTGGTGACCAATTTAAAAAAAATATTTTAACCACGTAAAACATGTTTTAATGTATGCCTCACAACTCCTAAAAAAAATTAACGCCTTACAAAAATTCTATGCGAAAATATGTCAAGTTGGGCGGTCCATTAATTGTTATAAACAATTGGTTTGTTAACTAACAAAAAGCAATCAACGATTGAAAATGCTTATTACACGTGCGCACGTATGTATGTACTTATTTTTACGTTAAAGAACACATAGTTTAAACAACAGTGTATATCCTCTAAATGATTAAATATTCATTTAGAAACACTGCCTCATACTACAGGCATTTTTCTACAATTCTGGTTTTCATTTTTTCCATCCGTCAAAATCTGTTTATTAATAATACTTTTTTCTTGATTTTTTTTGTCAGTCAAAACAGTAAATAACTTTTTAAAAAACATTTTTTCGAGAAACTACAAATAATAACAAGTGGGAGAGTGAGTTAAGTGTCGTCGTGAATAGACGTGTTTTCAAGATGCTCTCTAAAAGGCGCTAAAAAAGCGGTAAAGAACCCCATTAAACTCGAAAAAATTTCAGTCACCAGTGGATTAAGAAATTCTGCGTGAAATGAAGCATCTCAGTAGAAAAACAGAGTTCATATGGAATTAATAATTACAAGATTTTCTAATAATATTACATCAAATAAAGCAAACAAGCTCAAGTGAAGTGCAGTGTCCCTACGTACATCCTAGATGACCCAACAAGGTACTGTTTAAGTGGTTCATGGGCAATAAATAATAGCACAGTCAGTGTCAAAATGAGGCACATTTGTTTACAAAGCAATATAGCTGTGTTGTGACCTAAAGTAATTGTTACAGTGGAAAGTTTTTAAATGAACAAAATCAGCTCAACCCAAGAAAGAAAAGGAAAGGAAATAAAATGAAACAGCAATCACAAGACGCTGCAGAAAGACAGATAAGCTATTAATTAATTTATTTTATTTTATCTGATTTAATTGATATTATTCTATTCTGTCTTTCTATCTGATCTTTACCATCTTAATTTTTATCAGCTCGATTGATTCAAAAGGTAATATTTTATTACTAATTTGGAATGCGGAAATTGAAACCGATTGTCTGAAAGAAACGACATACAAGGTGAGCAAACTATCCCTTCGGACCTCTTTTCTCATAACGTGCAAAAAAATATTGTTACCGCGAGATGGAGCCCTTTCCAGCAACTCCATTATAAATGGATATTTACCTGTGGACCGTTTAATAAATAAAAACAAAACAGAAAGAAATAAATAGATGATAGTTGCCAGATTTAGAAACAGAAGAAACAGAAAACTTAGAAGAATAAAAGTAAGAGGATGACGATACATGGAAACTTAAAAGAAGCATGGAAACTTAAAAGAAGCATCTCATAAACACCTACACTTCCCATCCTATATTCCCACCCCATGCGTCATGCGGCTCTCGCTGCTGACAACAAGCATGTCCAATGTCCAAGCCGGCCTATGCAGCCGGTCCGGCGGTATATAAAACATCCGAGATTTGGTTTCGGCACGTGGTTTGGCCGTCCGTAGGGCGTGATCGATGGACAGCCAGGTTGCGTATTGGAACGAACCTCCATGGATGCCCGGAATCGGCAGCAATGCCCACCTACGCTGGCAAACCAATAAATCAAACTACAAATAATAACAAGTGTTACTTTTTGTCCTTTTCAAATTAATTGTTAATAACCATTAACAGACCACCCCAACCTGGAATTTGTTTACATAAACTTAAGCGGGTGGGCGTGAGGAAGAAATTGGTCAATCAAAGAACTCAAAATAGGGGTATACCGCCTGCCTAATTTGTTTATTCTTGACTAAGTAGCTCAACAATACCTGTATTAGGTTTGAGATTAAGAGGTGTCGAATTCGAATTTTTGCTAGAGTGTGCGTAATTATTGGATTACTAGTGTGATCCTAGTGGGTTTTGAACTGAATTATCGTTCAAGTCTATCAAATATATTTATACAGATCAGTATTTTTAGTAAAATAGGAAATAAAGAAGGTTTTCTCTTGTAATCTTAATGCAGGAATGCATACTACTGTATTATGTGATTTAACAAAGTAAAGATTGTATAGATTGTATTTAGATCAAATTAATACTTAATTCTATGATCACTGCTTCGTTATGGTTTACTTATGTTGTATATAGGGTTGGGCGATAGTCCCGGAACGGCTCGATTACAGCCGAACGGGACCTCGTATCAACTTCGGGGTTTCGACACTGTATTCAGCGAAATTTTTAGAACTTCTTGACATGTATTTCAGGACCGTTCCATATTTGTATACTTTAAGGAGTGCCGAATTCAACGATGTAACGTTTGTATGGATTCTGTTATGTAATGTGGTCTCAATAAGGGAAAATTAGAAATTGCAATAGTAATTAACAGAGAACAATGGATATCCAAACAGCTGTATCCAAAAAAGACACTCTTTTTTTACCATTTTTTTTACAGAACTAAGACCCACGTAAACAAGTTTTTTTGTAGTTGTTTAATAAAAACACAGGTCATAGTTAAATTGTTCTCATTATTTTACTAGTTTATCTAAGTAAGTCGTGGTATAAACGTCACTGTAACATTACTTTTGTACTACTAATTTATGATTCTAAAAACTTGTCTTTAAAATGGCTCAACTGAACGACACTGAACGGATAACTTTACTCATGATGGTTGGATTCGGAGAGAGGCGTCGATCCCTTCAGGAAGCAAGTGACCTCTTCAACGATACCTTTCCTGAGCGAAACCCGATTTCCAAGTCGACAGCATGTCGAATTTTGCACAATCTTGAACATAGGGGAAATGTCAAGAATTTACCAAAAACTGGCCGCCCAAAAACAGCGACAAACGACGACAGAAATTTAGATGTACTGTTAGCGATTCAGGAGGAGCCTAAAACGTCAATTCCGAAACTTTCATTAGAAACTGGTAACAATGAAAGATCCATTCGAAGAATACTCAGGAGAAATAAAATACATCCCTACAAAGTCAGCTTACTTGAGGAACTTGCGGAAGATGACTCTGATCGTCGAATGCAGTTTTGTCAACAAATTATGAATTTCTTAGACGAGACACCACAGTTTGTAGATCGCATTTTGTTTTCCGATGAGGCTACATTTTGTTTAAATGGATTTGTCAATCGTCACAATTGTCGCTATTGGTCCGCTGAGAATCCACATTGGATGGAAGAAATGCACACACAACATCCACAAAAAGTAAATGTCTGGGCGGGTATAATTGGAAGACATGTAATAGGGCCGTTTTTTCTAAATGGTAATTTAACCGCTGATACCTATTTAACTTTATTACGCGAAAGAGTTATACCCGCTGTAATTCAGATATTTCCCAACCGCGAAAATCCTCAGGTGATCGCCAATGACGTGTACTTCCAGCAAGACGGAGCTCCGCCACACTATGCCAGAATTGTAAGAGATTTTTTGGACACTGTCTTTCCCCGGAGATGGATAGGTAGAAGGGGTCATATCGAATGGCCAGCTAGGTCACCTGACCTAATCCCTCTTGATTTTTGTTTCTGGGGTCATTTGAAGTCTGTGGTGTATCGCACAAGACCTGCCACGGTACAAGAACTTCAAGAAAGAATTCTAGCGGTTGCTGATAATATTACACCTCAGTTCCTCCAAAATGTTCAGCGGGAATTTGTGGACAGGCTAGCACATTGTCAGGCAGTGGAGGGATTCCGATTTGAACATTTAATAAAATAAAACTATTCTCTGTTAATTACGATTGTAATTTCTAATTTCCCCTTATTCAGACCATATTACATAACAGAATCCATACAAACGTTACATCGTTGAATTTGGGACTCCTTAAAGTATACAAATATGGAAAAATATACCGGGTATTTCATTTAAAAAAATTGACACTTATGTCACACCTCCGAACGTAATGACGTCACGGTCCTGAAATACGTGTCAAGAAGTTCTAAAAATGTCGCTGAATACAGTGTCGAAAACCCGAAGTTGATACGAGGTCCCGTTCGGCTGTAATCGAGCCGTTCCGGGACTATTGCCCAACCCTGTATAATTTGTATATATTACTGTCTTTTGTGTTCCACTAATATATTATTATAAAACATTCCTAGAAACATTAAGGAAATACCCACCAGTCCCAGAACTATTCAGGGTTTGCACCAAGGATTACAGTGTTCCTGGCACGGATCTAGTCGTTGAAAAGGGCACGAACGTCATGATTCCTATATTGGGAATTCATCACGATCCTGAATATTATCCTGATCCAGAGAAATTCGATCCCGAGAGGTTCAGCGAAGAGAATAAAGCCACCAGACCTTCATTTAGTTGGTTACCATTTGGGGAGGGACCAAGAATTTGTATTGGTTAGTAATTTTAAGTACATAATACACACCTCAAACGATACATAGTTTTCATAAATAAATAATAATCCAAAGTCCCGTGACCAATTACTTTCAATTTGCTCTTGGCATGTTTATGTCAGGTTTTCTAGGAATGTATCATGGAATTGTTCAATTGTATAGATTTCCTTTCGCATTTTCAATAATATTCACCGACGCTGCATTTTAACTGATTGCGTGGCCATAAAAATCAACATAACAACTAGATCATAAATTGGACATTCCTAGTTCATATCTGCAAGTGCACAGCATTGATTCGTTGTCTATATACAGCGAATCAACGTTGTGCACCTGCAGATGTGAACTAGGAATGTCCAATTTATGATCTAGCATTTATACGGCATAGAAGTATAATAGAAATTGCTTACTTGCTTTCAGTCCTTTTTCAACTTCACGTATTTTTAGTTCCTCTAATTAGTTATTTCAACAATTATAATAGTATAGCGAATCTGGCAGGAAAAAGGAGCAGAAGCCAATAATGGAATTTTAAAATTTTCGTTCGAAATTGTTTAAATTTGTGTCATGTAATTATTCTCTGAAAATCACAAATCTCATACACGAGATGACAGGGGTCAAGTGTTAAACCGTTGATTTATCCTGAAAAGAAGGATACAGGGACAGACATTTTTAACGGATATAGGGAAAGAGTAAAGCTTAATTCTGGTCAAGGTGGGAATTAGGGAGGGAGGGAAAGAGGGAGACGTAGAGGACTTTCGGAGCTATGTAACTTCGCGCAAAATCTTGGCAAATTGAAAGGTTTCTGCTCATTGTATGTGTGTAATCAACTATTTTTTTGCACATGGAGGGACATTTTTCCTCTTTAACTTGAAAAAGTCGTGGCAATCGGATGATCAGGACAGGAGTTAAAGCTGATAACGCTCTTGTTTCTGTGGATGGGGAAGAAAAAGGATTATCGACTTCGGTCTAGGCTCATTTTTAAGTTCAACTCTCTATTCAACTTATGTTAAAAGGGAGATCAAATCAAATAGTAATCATCTAATCAAATAATGTTATTTTTTAATGTCTCAGAAAGTACTTTAGATGTTTTTTTTTCGGCGTCGACTACTAAGGTCATTGGCCGTCTGCAAATGTTTATTATTATCTGATCATTACTTAGAGTTTTAAGAAAATGCTTGTTTCTCGTAAGAACTGGATTACTCTTCTTAATGTACGTGGGTTATTTCCTAGGCATTCCTGGATATTATTAGGTAGGTGAAATTGTTGTCGTGCTAGATTATACTGGGGACATCGTAGCAGGAAGTGTTCAACCGTTAGATGCCTATGACACGTTTCACATCTAGGTTGTCTGCTGCCACTAAGCATGTACAAGGACGTCCAATTTGTATGCCCAATTCTTAATCGTGTGATGACCACTTGCTCCCTTCTTGTCATATTGATTGGATATGTCCAAATACCCACATTTGTCTTTATAGACCTTAATTGAGTAATTGCGTTATTCCATTCTCGTTGCCATGTCTGGATTATTTTATTCTTTAAATGATATTTAAGGTCATTTGGTTGAATAGGAATATCCTCGGGAGTATCTACTTCAGCAGCACATCTGGCGGCTTGGTCTACTAGTTCGTTACCTCGTATTCCAATGTGACTTGGTATCCAAAGCAGTCTTATACTCTTTCTCTGAGATCTTAACCATGTTATTCTGGAGAGACTTTTTTGTATCAATGGATCCTTATTATAGGGGTTTATTAGGGACTGTATGGCGCTTAGTGAGTCGGAACAAATAAGGTAATTACTACCAGGAATTGACTCTACATATAGCAGAGCTTGACTTTAGTTGTTATTTTCAATTTTAGTTTGTGTCAATAGGATATAATACCACACATTTTAGTTAGAAAAGTTGTTTTATAGATCCACCAGTGGGGTCCCTGCAAACATGTCCTATGATATTCTTTACCAAAAAGTGGTACGCCACTGACATTTTTCCATGTGGATGTTTTTCCTGATTAGCCTGGTCAATTCTACATGAAAACGGTCTCTTGAGTTTTTCTCGTCAGCCGCTCATTTCTTGATTAAAACAATTAAATTCAAATTATTCAAAGTCAACTACTTTCAATTTGAATTATTCAAATTCAGTTAATTTTAATTTGAATTTAATTGTTTTCATCAACAACTGTGTGATAAAAACTGGCACAGATTTTTCGAATTTCCAGTATATGGCAAATGGACTCAGGAAATCCTAAATTCGTTCTTAAAAAGAAATTACAAAGCACTTATTGTTCTCCACATTTCATTGTTATCTTTCAAGCTGTACGGATTGGAAAGAAAACCTATAAAAGAGTACTTCAAGTCCTTTAGTTTTTATTATATGTATTATTTCCACATCCACATAGTAGATTGGAAGTACAGTAATCCCAAAAGAAAATTCAAACATTTTTTTTCTTCAAATCAGTTTAGAATGTTATGAAACGTCCAGATTTTAAGCCAAGGCCTTACATTTTTTGATAACATTTTTCAACCCCTCCCCCTCTCCTCACCACCCCTACTCCATTACTAGAGGCAATTTCCCATAGCTCGAGATCTAATTAATATTTTTGGACAAGCCTTGGCTCAGATCACGTATATTCGAATTATTTTAACTTTGAATTTAATTTTTACTTCCCTCGCATACCGAAGGAAAGTATTTTATTCGAGAAAAAATCACCATTCGAGATTTTTTCGGATTTTCATGTTTCAGGACATGTAAATTGCGAAAATAAAGGTTTTTCAATTCCGTCAGTCTGTCTGTCGGTCTGTTGGTGCATTAACGAAAAAACCTACTTGACGGAGAACAGTCAAATTTAGTAGGTAGCTGACGCCACTGCCACAGAAAATATGGTTAAACATTCACTGGAAAATATACAGGGCCGTCTAAATGGACGATGGAAAAATATTTTTTTCGCTCAAATTTAAAATTTCCATGTTTCGTGACATTCTAAACCTATTAAAAAAACAATTGAAAATTTGAAATAGAAAAAAATTTGAAATTTTCAAATTGTATAAAATGAATGATGGTAAAAATTTTTTGTTTGCTCAGATTTAAAATATCCACGATTCATGGCATTCTAAACATTTTTTTTTTAAATTTTTTTGAAAATCTCAAAGAAAAAAATTTGGAAATTTTTTTATAAAATGGATGGACAAACATTTTTTTTTTCTCAAATTTAAAATTTCCTCGTTTCATCACATTCTAAACGTTTTTGAAAAAAAAAAAATAAAAAAAAAATTCCCACTACATGGAATTTTTTTTTTCAATTTTAATATTTCCACGTTTCATTGCATTTGAAACTATTTCAACAACAAAGTGTTTTGAAAGCTAAAAAAAGAATTGATAATTTTATCCCCCACCACTATAGAATAGATGATGGAAAAAAGTTATCAGGTTTTCTCTGTAATAATAGGGCTAACTACATTGAAATTATAATTCTTATGTCATTTCTTAATTAATGATTTTTTAGAGTGTCCGTCCTATATAAATAAAGAGGGAAATTCTGTGTAAACACCTTTACCGATTTTTTCATACAGGCATTATTTTCCGAGTTATCGCTGATAAGTAATTTTTACAAACTTTGTGAATATGAGCTTTGCGATTTTCAGAGAATAACTTCATGGCACAAACTTAAAGAATGGCGTAAATTTTTTTTCCAAATTCCATTATTGGCCTCCTAATCCAGATTCGCTCTACTATAATTTGCGAATTTCTTTTAGAATTACGTGATATACATTTGTTACTTATGGTGGTAAGTATAATCAAGAGATTGGTATTTTTAGATTAGGTAATGTATTTATGATACTTTAGTCGTATGCAATTTGTAATTTAACTTTACTTCTACTCTCAACAACTAATTTTCCCCTTTTTCGAAATTAAATGAATAAATTAATAGTGATAATAAAAATTATCACATTGTGAAGTAGCTCTGAGAATTTTGGAACTAACACGAATCTTTCCAAGTAAATCCTTAAAAGGCATCGCCAATTTAAATTTGTTTTTAGTATCAATAACTAACTGAATATTTAAAAATGTAATAAATGAATTAATAATAATTTTCCATTACGATTAATATTGAATTCATTTAACTTTCTATCAGAACGCTACTAAATTGTTTTAGAAATTTTTATTATACAGAAGTACCAACGGTATAGTAGGTTACATGCATTTTGTGGTCACGTGTCCTATGATTATTTATGAAAGCGCAGGCAATGTAACCTCCTTTATCCTTGAAAAGTTGAAATGTTATTTTGCATGAAACCATTTTGGAACCAATCTAGAGGGTGATGAAAAATGAACCACCCCAATGCGCACTACGAGAATATTTCAGGACTTCTTTCATCGAAAAAGATCTTTTGTTTCTCAAATGGATTTTTAAAATCGGAGATTACGTATTTTTCATAAATATTTTAGTAATTTTTATCTAGGCAAACATGACAATTTCATATTCTTCCTGCCTGGATCACTAGATAGAATTATGCGGAATTTTACTTAGGTTGCATAGTTTACCTCAGGCTTATTGTCCGGATAAATAATTCCGGGGTTTTTGATCTTTACCGCAAAGTCAAAGGCGCCGACACTTTTTATGCCGCATGCCGCCTAGATAAGTGAGAAGAAGTATACACATTAATTTCTGTTTTGTTTCAGGACTACGATTTGGCATGCTGCAGTCAAAAATTGGTCTTGTAACTTTGCTGAAACATTACAAAGTTACTTTAAGCAAGAAAACTCAGATACCCCTAGTCTACAAAAAAAGCTCTGCCATAACTACAACTGAAGGTCCTATTTGGATCGATATTCATAAAATAAATAATTAAATTTCATTCTACGTATATCAAAGACCTATCTTTTAAATATCAGTGATAACGTGATATCATTTATTTCTATTTTTGAGCGACTAGGGAAAATTTATGTAGACATTTAAAATATTGCTTGGTTAATAATATTAATATAAATGTTAATGGTGATTATTTTTAACATTAATTAGAATCGACTTATGGAAAAATATTTTTTTTTTTAGTTCAATTAAATTGTTTTAAAATTCATTTCGATTGGAATATCAATATTCAATATCAGAAATATTATTGAACCACAAATCGTTGTATTTTCAACTGAATCGTCAAGCGATATACGATACTATAGTTTCATGTGAACATTTTTCATTGGACTGAATGGTCTAGCGCTAAAACGTCCTCCTGTGTTAATCATTAATTTGAACAACGTTTTCAAGAGAAGTAAACTTCAGCTCAAATGATTCTCACTTATTCACGCATATAAGTATGAATAGAAAAGAACAAAACGTAATAAATTATAATTTATACACAGACTGTACAGTTTGTGTCCTAAATGCCACTGCTAACACAGATAACGAGCAAAAATATTTGGCCCCACTCAAGAAAACAACCACGAACTGTACGAATTATATGAAGATGCTGAAATAGTAAAAATGATAAAGCTAGGACGATTAAGATGGGCAGGGCATGTACTAACCCATGTAGCAACATATGCTGGCAGTTCATTGGTATAATATTGGTGTAATATTTGTCTATTGGGTCAATATTAGCAATTTTAAGCCAATATTGAAGTAGTATTTATTTTTGATGTATAATAAATATTGAATTCATTATATTGCTCTAATATTAGAGAAATATTGATGATCATTTACTATTTTTTGAATATATTGATACAATATTGGAAACAACATTAATTAATATTACTGCGCAATATTCCATGTAAGCAGATGATAGGCATATATATAATGATAATAACTTAATCTTTGGTGCAATTTGGCCAAATAATTTTGTCTGTTAATTGTTCCAATTTAACAGTTTTTAGCCAATATTGAAGGAATGTTTATTTTTGGTATATAATAAATATTGAATTCGTTGTATTGCTCTAATATTAGAGAAATATTGATGATCATTTACTATTTTCTGAACATATGGATGCAATATTGGAAACAACATTAATTAATATTACTGCACAATATTCTATATGTAAACACATTAATAATTTTAAACCAGTAATAAACAATAATTATTTTGCCACATAATAATAAATATTGAATTCAATATATTACTCCAACATTGGAAAAATATTGGTGACCATACAACATACATACATTTTTTATATTAGTTTGCGATATTTTTCGAAGACAAAAAGACATATGACCTCTGTAATCTATTGAGCAAAGTTGTTCTGTAATTTATTATTTAATTTGGTTTGTTTAGCCCTTTTTATCTTATTTGTATTATTTATTATATAATATAATAGGTGATTCTTTTTATCTGATTTATGAAATAATTTTGGATTTCTGATTTTAACACACTGTCAAAGACTTTTTTATTCTATTATCGTTTATTTAATTTCAAGGTGTTTTCATTATATTTAAAGAATAGATTCACCTATATAGTTTATTTTTATTTAGTTTTACTTTAACATCTTTAGTAAAATAATTACTTACATTCTTAATCAAAACTTATTCTTCATACTAGGAATTTAGATAGTGATATCACTCCCGCGCAGACATTTTATTGGCTCCGAGTTACCAGCAACGGTTTGGCATGACGCGTGCGCTTGCTCTCCGCATAACGGAGACGGAGACACCATTATGGTAAATTTACAAGTACCTGGATCATAGAACAGAAATTGGGCTGTGTTCGATTATTAGCAACAATTATTGTGACTTGTGTGTGTGTTAATCTTGTGCACAATGTAAGTACATAATATTATATTATACTTTTTATTTGTTGATTGTTTGACAGTGTTCTGTAAATGTGAATTTGCTGCCGTGTACATTTTCTATCTGTAAAAGTACGATAATAATGTATAGGGAAACAATAAAATTATTCATTCACATTGTGTAAGTCCGTGAGTTGTGCCCAGATAACACCTTGACTAGGTACCCGTCCTTATCCTTTATTTGGTAATTTGAAAATATAGGTACTACATACAGGTACCTACCAATAACCAACCAATACTGAACCAATATTGCAATATTATAGTTATAGATATAATTTAATTATTACCATTATTTATCTTTTGTATTATACTGCTACATACTTATTTTATTGCCTCAAGCAAGAAGTATTGAAATGTGCGAAAATAAGCTTTCCGAAATAATAACAATTTTGAAAAATATTCAAGTTTACATGTTGTAGAATGTTTGTAATATACAGGGTGTACAGAATCGCATGCTAATACTTACGGGCCGTAATTCTTTGGTAATTTTAAGAAAAAAGTTTATACCTATCAACACAAGCCCGCAACTGTTTTATTTTTGAGATACAGAGGGTGTTAAAATTTTTTTTTAAATGTTTAAAAGAAAAACTTCTACCAGTATGCGCGTAGGTTTTTCACTTGATCGCTTTTTATTTCTAGTTTTGATATACCTAGCTCCTTTTTGTGAGTCTAATGGTATGTAATTTGGTATACCTACATTTAACCTCCTGTTTAACCGGAAATTAGTTTTATTAAAGTTTTTCATTTAATGAGATATATGTTTTAATGTATACACATGATAAAGAGTACCGAGTACCATTAATTAATGAAAACAAAACTTTCAGATTACTTCAGAATGAGTTCATCAGTACTGTCTAAAAAATACATGTTTATAAAAAGGCAGCTGAACAAGGATTCAAATCAACCATCGCCATTTCTAGAAAGCAGAAAATTCTTTCAGAAATTTGCAATGATACCCCAGACAATGTTATCCTGTTAAATCAACTACCTGATACAAACGATGAAGATAACTGCAATTATTTTCAGGGTGGTAACCACGAATTCAATTTAAGTTTGTCTTCCAACGAAGATAATGATGGAATAAATGAGTGCCAAAATGTGTCAATGGGGTGTCAAGAAATTTGCTAGAGAACCATTATGATGTGACATCCTGTTTATTATTAATTTAAAATTGTTACAATTTTTAAATGTATTGTTAATGTTATAAATAAATATTTTATTTTTACAACATATTTATATATTATTGTAATATACACGGTGTTCGGCGCATGGACAATCAAAATATTTTTGTGGATTGGTGGGGTCATTTGGAAGTTTTAACATAAATGTCCCAGGCGCTAACTGTTGTAGTTATTGAGAATTTTTTTCTTTTTTACATTTTACTCAAAATTTCCCAAAATTCCCCACTAAAACTCCTACAACTTTTCATTGTTTCATACCGTTAGAAAAGGCATCAGCGGTAGAACTTTTTAATTAAAAGCGAAGCTCTCGGTTGCTGTTAGTTTTTTTTTAATGATTTTAGAAGTTCAGAATTTCTATTTCTTTCATTTTCTTTTAGGGATTTGGAGCCTTGTAACTAACTTTCTTATTAAAAATGATTTATTTTGAACAAGAATACATTACAGAATAGAATTTAAACAAACACCTACGAATACTAAAATTTCAGTGGGGAATTTTGGGAAATTTTGAGTGAAATCTAAAAAAAATATTTCTTAGTACTACAACAGTTAGGACCTGAGTCATTTAGGGTTAAAACTTCCAAATGACCCCACCAATCCATAAAAATATTTTGACAGTCCGCCGAAGACCCTGTATTTTATATTGATTTCTAATATTGATTATAAATCCAAAGGAAATATTGTACCAATTTAAATAAAATATTAGGTAAATATTATCCTAGTTGTCAAAATAAATATTGATAATTAATTGGAAATAGATATTGGAGCAATAATGTAGAACAATATTCAGTCAAGATTGATTACAATATTTTGCCAATAAATAAAAATGTTCACATTTCGATATTGGGCAAATATTGCATTTCAACATTTAGCCACTATTTAAACCATAAATACCCAATATTGTACTAATATTGCCTGCTACATGGGAAGAATGAATGACGAAAGGCCTACAAGAGGAATGCTAAGAGCCAAGCTCACTGGAAATCGAGGAAGAGGCAGATCGAAACTGCTATGGTTAGATGAGGTAGAAAAGGACTTGAGGATCTTAATCCCTGTATAAACTGTATAGTTTCTTGGGAATAAAAGTTAAAGATAAACATAGGTGTGACCAATTGGAAACACCGAGCCCAAGATACCAAGACCCAGCCAGGGTTGTGGCGCCACACATGGTGCTGATGATGGTGCTTTTCGTGGATTTAGAATGGGAAATACAAGCCTGCCCAATGTCACGCATTTTGAAAATGTTTGTATCGATGATCAAAAATGGATTGTATTGGTGATTTTGCAGTAAATTTTCTTTTATTACTTTTCAATTCGGCTTTAGAAAATATTCAAATACTTTTGACAGAATCTCTCACTTGGTAATAGACATTCAAAACTTCTTCTTGGTCTATTCTTTCTTAAGAGTGATCCATATTATTATATAATAATATGAATCTCTTACATCTAATGTGCCATTTCTGATCATATTACCAACACTATACCTAATTTGTACCATAACAGATGTAATTAATGATTTATACATTGGCTTGACTCAGGACTCAGTACTTGGCCATGCCTTGTTTAGTATTCGTACATTTAGTATCCATCCTAATATTCAACATTTTTGTTATATAATACAATACGTTGATGATATTTAGTACAAATAAAATATAATTATTATGGTTCTAATTTAAGCTTTGCAACAAGTCACATACAAACGTGGTTCTTTGACTATAGAGATTCGAAATTTTTGTCAAAAAAATCTGTAACTACGATATTTATAACATACCGTAATCCAACCGTAACTCAGAAATTGGGTAATCATATATGTTAATACGAGGTCAAAAGTACTTATTTAGGAATTACTGTTATTGACAAGAAACTTAATTGGGCAAACAATGTCGACAAGGCCTTAGGTTAAATGATATTTATTTACTTTTATTCAATCATTTATGGAGTTGTTCATTAAACTAACATCATTTATTATAAATAAATAATGTATTACAAATAAATAATTTACAGCATGCCTATCAATTAATATAAAGTAGTAAAACTATTTTTACAATGATTAGAAAGTCATTCTAAAAATTGTTGGTCGCCGCTTACTTATGACATCGCTGGTATTATGGACAGTGTCTGACTATTTTTATGATTTTAAAACTTACACTAGATAAACTATACTCCAAGTGATAATATTTCAGTTATACCTACCACGATAGTAAGGCTTGGAGCACTACGAAACTAATATTATTTTGGTAATAAAACTGATTATTTCTAAGAACATCTTCCCAGAAATCTACGCGTTTTCTGGAAGAAATCCAAAAATTGAAATAACTTACAGACCATCAACAATTGAAAAACCACATACAGGCTTATTAACAGAAAGCGGGTATTAGTCGTTTCTTGGGATCTGCTCAGTTTAAAAATTTGAAAATTGGGCTAAGGGGGTGTCTGGATATGGCGGGCCTAAAGAAGATAATTTCATGCATGTGTTGTGTCCTTTTACACCGGATGTAGCACCTAACATTTTTATTTTAAACGGAACGCCCTATATTTTATTTCAAATTTGGATTCCTCATAAAATTTTAGCTTACGCTCATATATCATAATATGCTCTTAAACCTACCAGTTTTCGAGATAATTAATATTTTTGGAGATTTTTGACGGTTCCTACCCTTCCGAAAATAAACCGATATTTGCTGTCATGTGGCCGATTTAGATATTTTCTCTTCAAACGCATACAAGTACCCTACGATCTAACTAAAAATTGTCATATTTTCACAATATGATAAGGGTTTTTATTTTCACAGTCGAACATTGTGTTCAAAAGTCCAAAAGTAATGTTTTTCAAGCGGAACCCCTTTGTATGTTTTTACATAATTTAATAGACTATTAAATTCCGGATCAACTGATATTAGCATTCTCTATACCTATCGCTCTTTGCTTTTTTATTATGGACGAATCTTTGTAAAATGTACATGCAAAATCAACAGTGTATGTTAGTAGCCAATACAAGTCACCTAACTTGTTTCTTTTTTATCATAAATGAGAATAATCATGTAGATAATTGATAATTATTTGTATATCTTTTGTGTACTTACTGTAATTTTCATACACTATATGTAGTAGCAGCACTTGAAAGTACTGCAAGTATTTATTTATAAAATACTCTAAGTATTTAAACTACTGAAAATACTTGAAGAGTACTTTACTTATTACTGCTACAGCAAATGTTTGATATTTTAAGTACATTGCTGAACATTTCAAGTATTACTTCCACATCCACAAAGTGGAGTGGAAGTATAGTAATCGTAAGAAAAATTTCAATTTTTTTTGTAGAGATAGGTTTAGAATATCATGAAACGTAGAGATTTTAAATTTGAGCGAAAAAAAAAATTCTGTCTGTCAGTGTGTCGGTCTGTAACTTTTTTGTGCGCACGATATCTCTGGAAGGGTTTAAGATATTGACTTGAAATTTTATACACGTATGTACTATAACGAGATCTGGAACTGGATTGTTTTTTTAACTTATCCGGTGACGGTTTGGGGTAAATAGGGGTAAATAGGAAAAGCAAGCCGGTAAGAGTACAAAATTTGAGATTTGGAGTATATACTAGAAGCCAAGGCCTTAGATCTTTTCATAATATTTCCATTCCCCCCGCACTAACCCCACCCCAATATAAAAGGGGTTGATAAAATAAAATTGAGATATTTACTTGAAATTTGGTTCTCGTATATATTATAACGGTACCTACTATACTAGATAATATTTTGAGATGATTCCGTTGAAGAATTGGGGGTTAAATAGGGGTAAATAGGAGAAAATAAGTAAAGCAGGCTGGTAAGAGTACAGAAACTTGGAATTTGGTGTATATACTAGAAGCAAACGCCTCTAGAGTATTTTATAATATTTCCACCCGCCTGGTACCACCCCCACTCTATTATAAAAGGGGTTGATAAAATAAAATTGAGATATTGTGCCGGCTTCAGTAGCGAGAACTCGATCGGCGAATTTAAGCAACGCAGGGAGAGTCCGTCACTTAGATGGGTGACCGTATCTCATTACGCCATCCTGATTAAGTAGTGGAATAGCATTAGCTAAACTTCGTCAGGACGTTAAAATAAATAAGACGTTAAAATAAAAAATAAAATAAAATATATACTTGAAATTTGGTATAACAGGCTGCTAAGAGTACCTACAGAGACTTGAAATTTGGTGTATATGCTAGAAGCCAAGACCTCAGATTTTCTTTATAATGCTTTTCAACTCTCTCACCACCCCCACTACATTATTAAAGGGGTTGATAAAATAAAATTGAGATATTCACTTGAAATTTAGTACACGTATGTATTATAATCTGGAACTAGATTATATTTTGAGATGATTCCGTTGAAGAATTGGGGGCTAAATAGGGGCGAATATGACAAAATAAGTATAACAAGCTGGTAAGAGTACAGAAACTTGGGATTTGGTGTACATACTAGAAGTTAAGGCCAAGTTTTGTATAACATTTTTCAACTCTTCCACACCCCAACCCCCCCGTCTATTATTAAAGGGATTGATAAAATTAAATTGAGATATTCACTAGACATTTGGTACACGTATATTATAACGGCACCTGGAACTTGATTATATTTTGAGATGATTCCGTTGATGGGTTGGGGGTTAAATATGGAGAAATAAGTAAAACAAGCTTATAAGAGTGCAGAAACTTGAAATTTGAAGCATATACTAGAGGCCGAGGCCTCAGATTTTTTTATAATATTTTTCAACCCCTCCACTACCCTACTACATATTAAAGGGGTTGATAAAATATAATTGATATATTCACTTGAAATTTGGTACGCGTATGTATTATAACGACATCTGGAACTAGATTATACATTGAGATGGTTACGTTAAACGGGAGGGGGGTGTATTGTGGAAAATAGGTGGAGGAAGTTAATAAGAGTCCGGAAACTTCATTTTGGGCGTATATGCTACAAACCAACATTTCAAATTTTTTTATGACATCTGCCACAAATATTAATAAATTTTATGAAGAATTATTTCCACATACTAGAGTGCAAATGTAGTCGAAATATTTTCCTTTAAAGAAACTTGAATGGAAAATCTGGATGTGGAAGTAGTGATTCCTTAGGCAGCGGTTTTTTTGAAAAGTACTGGTACCTAATGCTGCAAGTAAAACAAGAATTATTTGATACTGCTTACCGGTTACTGCCTGTACTTTCACTAAGTATGGGTCACAGCTCTAGCGGTCATAAATTTCTAGGTGCACCTAATTCTACATAAAAGAAATATGAAAAAAAATTCATGTAAAAATCATGAGTCCGGATATCCCCCCTAATGGCGCTGCAGCCTCTGAAGGGGCACCCAAAATTGACATTTTAATATCCCAGGAACCCTTTGAGCTACAGTGACTAGCTTTTGCACGTGATTCGATGTCAATAAAAGTAATTATCTGATGATGGGTAAATTCAATCAGGGGTTTCCAAAATTGGAAAGAGGGAACTTACTTCTCCCCCAAATTTTTTAATGTGAATTTTCTGTGATTGTCTCATCGAAATATGATTCCTATAAATACACAAAACAGGTTATTTTGTTGTAACGCTATAGGACCAACCGGTTTCGAGAAATTTGAACCTAAAGAAATTTTTCCAGTCTTCTTGCGTAAACAGAATTTTTTCAATGAATTTTGAACAATTAATTTAATTTATTAATCTTTAAAACCTGTTGAGTCATTTAACTTTGGTGACCGTTTAAATAAAGGAAGTTTGTAAAAAAGATTACTTATAAATAATATTAGAGAAACAATTAAAACATAAATAATTGAAATAAAATACTTATTGAGAGGAAAAAAGGAGAAAATTACATAAGGGTTACATTTACAGTTAAGTGGCAGAATAGTATATGCCAACTTCCCCTGATACTTTGTTGTCTCAAGTAATAAAGAAGCATTTCTGTAAAATATATAAATGAATTTATCTCAAGGTTATTGGAGTTACTAAATAGTTACGTAACAGCCACATACATCTGCAAACAAGTCAAAGGCTGTTTGTGCAATTATAAATAAAGACGTAAATAATAACAAAATTAAGCATAACGCCATTGACAGAGTTCAAATTAATAATGATTTAATGCACAGTGTGATACACTTAAGATGAAGATACCCCTGTATTTAATTTATTTTTGGAAGTAGAGATTTGAATTTTGGTACAGTAGTAGAATTTCAGGAGTTGCATTTCGAAATGTAAGATGTAAACCCAGCCTACTGCGATCTCGTGAATAGGACAGGATATTTTGCGTCGCGTTGGAGAAAAAAGTTTGTTGAAAAAATTATTCAGAATCTTACTTTGACATTGGATACCAAATTCAGAGACAAATTCGAATTTTGAAATAAAAATGTTCAAATGATTTCATTTTTTCTCTTTCATTGAGACGTACATGTGGCATTTTGTTTGTATACTAACGCAATTAACTTCAAACTCACACTAGTAGAAATTGCTTATTTTATTATAGGGCTTGCTAGTGAAAACATAAAAAATTTGAACTTTCGAGTGAAAATTTTAGCCAAAACAATTGCTGACAAAGGGTCTAACCGAATAAGCTAGGCAAATAGGTCCCCGAAAACGATCTTTGAAACAACTTTTGTTATGATATTTGAATAACTTTTATCATTAACAAATAGAAATTGTGAAGAAAAATCCGGAAATCGTTTTCACATTTTCAATTTAAAATTTATATTGAACCTTTAAAAATAGTTTAGCTATATAGGTTTCATATTTCTTTATAATATATATAAATCACGTTCATTTTTCGAATATTCATTTATTATTTAATCTGCAAAAAACGGTTCAAGGTGAATCGAGTTTGGTGACAGACGCGTGCTTGGTGGCTCCCACAATATCTCAAAAAAGTCGGTTGAAGTGGTAACAAATCGTACGAAGTTCTGCTGAATTGAAACGAGAATAATACTACATTGATGGATAGAAATTGGTGCGAGTTCGGCTGTTTCATATAGCTGATATCTGATTAAATTGTATTAGTTGAGCATAGCATCACAAAGACGTATATAAACAACCCGAGAAAGTGCACTTCCTGGTCGTAATACCTGTAGCTACGTGGATCTCCCTTCTTCAAGTGCATGATATAAAGAACAACATGTGTCTATCATAGATAGCCAGCTGTGGATGTGTGAATGGAACAAAGAAGTTTTGTTTAACTGTTAGCTTAGCTTATTAATGTAGTTTATTTATTTAAATTGAAAGAAAAAATTAAAAATTAAATTTGAAAAGGTATTAAATATAAGTAATGAACTAGAAAAATACCCCGAGTTGGAACACGGAAAGTAAAACTAAAATTGATTGCTTCAAATCAATCCAATATACAAAGTGTACTAAATATTCTATAGGGCCTCTTTCTCATAACCCGCTGAAAAAAGTTCTTTTTACCGAGAGACAGAGCCATTCCCAGCACTTCCAGAGTAAATGGATATTTACCTGTAGAGCAATTAATATAAATAAAAGCTCATTGCGGCGAGCTAAAACGCAGATTTCTGGGAAGCACGAATCCATATACAGATTCAGCAAATTTAGTTTTAGGTACGTAGACTTGTTTCTACGCAGATAAATCACGCCTTGTAGTAGAACAATGCAGGGCATTGGTCCATCGCTTGGCCGCGACGAGTTGAGAACAGCGCGAGAGCACCCATTCTGCTTTTAATAGCGTAGCTGTTTAGACGTGTGGGAATAAAATAAATTAATCTCAATTTCGTTATTAAAATGCGGTGTTTTTATACAACTGCAGAAAAAGTGCACATTGTGAAGTGGTACTTCGGGGGCCATTCCACTGATGACACAATACATTTATTTACTGTGGCATATCAAGACAGACCAATCCCCTCAGCTAGCATAATTTCATACATTATTAAAAAATTTGAGAATTTCGGGTGTGTCGTGAATTATTGTAAAAATGCTCGAACCCCGTCGTCAACAAATGAACGAAGAACGTGAAATTCGCGAAACTAATGTCTGTGCACTTGTTGAAACTAGTGAACCTTGTTCTAGCAGACAAATTGCTGATGAAGTTGACATGAAGAAAAGAACTGTAAGAAATATTTTGAAAAGAAACGGGTACAGTTGTTTTAAAGTTCAAACAACGCAAGAAATATTTCCCGAGGACAATTTCAAATGGATGGAGTTTTGTGAAATGATGATAAATAAAATGAATGAGAATGAAAACTTCTTAAAGAATATATTGTTTACAGATGAATCATCCTTTTCATTACATAGGAAACACAATCCATCCGTAGTACGATATTGGTCTCGAAAAAAGAAATATTTGAGTGTTGCTGTGCGAACTCAGCATCCTCAAAAGTTGAACGTTTGGACGGGAATTTTAGACAATCATATTATAGGCCCACTGCTAGTCGATGGCAATTTAAATGGCAATAAATATTTAGAGCTTTTACAAAACCAAATAATTCCTGCAGTTCAAAATCTTCCTGTCAACTTTGACTACATTTGGTTTCAACAAGACGGCTGCCCAAGTCACAATACCTTAACTGTTATTAATTTTCTGGAAAGAACCTTTCCCAATCGTTTAATAGCTACGAGGGGAATGATAAAATGGCCACCCAGGTCAGCTGATCTAGCACCCCATGATTTCTTTCTGTGAGGCTTTTTAAAGGAAACCGCGTACAAACATGCGTTTGAACGAGCCAATAATTTAGTTGAATTACGGAAATAACTTATCCAACTTTGTGCAAGCATTACTCCAAATCAACTCAATGATATGAGAGGTTAATTGTATAATCAGCTTGGCTATTTTTTGGCACAAGAAGGTGGTTTGTTTGAATCCTTACTTCATTAATTTATCGTTTGATAATTATTAGTCGATTTTAGTTCCTGAGGGTTATTTAATTTTATTTTAATGTTCAATTTTTGTAATTTAATAAGAATAATTTATTTTTTGATAATTATTAGTTGATTTTAGTTTCCGAGTTATTTAATTTTATATCAATGTTCTATTTTCTTTTCGGTTTTAATAAGAATTATTATTTTATTCCCATAGCATTTACGGCCAAAAAAGATACTGCAAAAATGCTTTCAATAGAAGAAATTATTTGTCAAAAATGTGTCTTATAACTTCTTCGCTTTTGACGAAGAGATGTTTTATCGTTTCGTATAGAAATTATTACCTACGTCAGCATCCATCTTTAGTTCATGCCGTACTAAATTCAATTCATTTTGTGCCACTGCTTTCACGATTTATGGAACTAGCAGGGCGTGGTCAATTACATCGTTATTCCTATACCCTAAACTGCATTTTCCGAATCTGTATATGGACGCAAGCGGACAGGAGGCGGTGCACAATGCTAGATCCAGAAACAGAAGAAACAGAAAACTTAGAAGGAGAATAAATGAGATGATGATAGATGGAAACTTAAATGAAGCATGGAAACTAAAAAAAAAGCATCTAGCAAACGCATACATTTTCCATCCAATGATGACAGATGGAAAGTAAAAGGAAGCATGGAAACTCAAAAGAAGCATCTCACAAACACCTACACTTCCCGTCCTATATTCCTACCCCATGCGTCATGTGGCTCTCGCTGCTGAAAACAAGCATGTCCCATGTCTAATCCAGCGTACGCAGTCAATCCTGCGGTACATAAACATCCGAGGTTTGGTTCCGGTGCGCGGTTCGGCCGTCCGTTGGTCGTGTTCGGCGGATGGCCGAGCTGCATGCTGGAATGAACCTCCAGAATGGATGTCCGCAATCGTCAGTAATCACCTTACGCTGGCAAATCAATCAATGAATCAATCAATTATTTAATGTGCAAAAAATTTAGTACACTATTTACCGTGGGAAGCTGCTTGTAACTCGGAAAATTATCTAGTTACAAAAAAATTGTAAGAGACAAAAGATAAATGGTATAAAGAAAACTTTTTTCTAAAATTCTGAACCCATTGAGGAACCTGAAAATAACAAGGTATTGTCAATGCATTCTCACAAATTGTAAGGAGTCATCATCTACTAGTTCAATAGAGGCTACTAGAACACTGAACTAAAGCCAATTAGAAAATTGCCTATAATTTAGCATTATGTCCTTGAATGGAGTAATGGTCAGAAAAATATCGTGACCTCATCAGAATAAAATAACTTCATCCTTTCGCCAACGTTTTGTTTACTATTTACTAGTACAGTTTACGTGTTCTTTAAACAAAATTAGCGACTATGCAACTGGCATAGTCAATGAAGCCGTAGAAACGGCGAAACCTCAGAATTCTCTAAAAATTAAATATTGACCAGAAACCTCACTTAAAGACTATTTATAATAATGTTAAAAATCGCTGAATAAGGAATCACCACTTCCACATCCAGATTTCCTACTTACACTCTAGTACGTGGAAATAATTGGTGATATAATTTTAATAATGAAGATGCTATAAAGAAAATTGAGGCGTTGGCTTCTAGCATGTACGCCAAAAGTGACGTTTCTGGACTGCTATTAGCCTGCTTTACTTATTTTTTCCCTATTTACCTCCACCACCCCTTCAACGGAATCATCTCAATCAGATGTCATTACAATACACTTGCGTGACCCAAGTGAATATTTCAATTTCGTTTCACCAACTCCCTTAAAAATGGAGTAGAGATGGTGGAGGGTTGAAAATATTATAAAGAAGTCTAAGGCCTTGGCGTTTCGTATATACACCAAAACCCAAGTTTTTGTACTCTTACAAGCTTTACGTATTTTCTCCTATTTACTGCTACTTACCCCCATCCCTTTAACAAAATCATTTCAAAATATAATTTGATTCCAAATGTTGTTACAATACATACGTGTACCAAATAATATCATGTGAATATGTCAATTCTAGTTCTTCAGCCCCTTCAAAAATGGAGGGGGGTAGTGGAGGGGTTGAAGAATATTATAAAAATATTAGGTCCTGGCTTCTAGTAGATACACCAAATCCTAAGATTATGTACTCGTTCTAGCTTGCTATACTTATAGAACCCTTCGACGGAATCATCTCAAAATATAATCAAATACCAGATGTCGTTATAATACATATGTGTACCAAATTTCAAGTGAATATTTCAATTTTATTTTATGAACCGTTTTAATAAAGGAGCGGGTGTAGGGGGGGGGGGTGTGAAAAATATTATAGAACATTCTGAGTCCTTGGCTTCTTGTATATACACCAATTCCCAAGTTACTTTTACCAGCTTGCTTTACTTTTTTAAAACTTATTTACTCTTATTTAACCCTTCACCAGCCTTGGCGCAAAATATAATCTAGTTCCAGTTCTCGTCACGGTACATATATGTACCAAGTTTCAAGTCAATATCTTTAACCGTTCCTAAGAAAACGTGCTCACAAAATAGTTACAGACCGACAGACCGACCGCCTGACTGACAGACAGACAGACAGAAAACATTTTTTCGCTCAAAGAACCCCGCAGAATTCTTAATAAGATACACTAAATCTGATTTACTAAGTTTCTATGCGTAAAGTTGGCTTGCAAATGCACCAATCATAGACAAGGATAGACGTTTCCTATCTTTCCAAACATTGCATTTTAAACTGAGATAAACTATACATATTTTCATATCACAAAATGCAAATCATCTCTGAAATTATAATTAATTTATACAAAAATATTTAATTTGTGGAGAAAAGTTTTCAGGTATAATAAATAATATTTTAGCTGAAAATTATAAAATGTTCTTGGAATTTTCTTTAATTTGAAATAAATAATAAAAAACTATTGAAATGAATAAGGCAAGGCAGTGTCCCTACGTACACCCTAGACGATTCAACAAGATCCTTTTTAAGTGGTTTATGGGCAATGAATAGTCAGTGTCAAAATGAGACACATTTGTTTGCAAAGCAATATAGACATACTAGCTGTGTTGTGACTCAAAGTAATTGTATACAGTGGAAAGTTTTTAAATGGACAAAATCAATCCAAGAAAGGAAAGGAAAGAAAATGAAATAGAACAGCAATCACAAGACGCTGCATAAAGAAATATGAGATATAAATTAATTTATTTTATTTTATCTGATATATTTGATATTACTCTAATCTATCTGATTACTTTAATAGCTGTACCAGCATAACTTCTCAATGTATTGATTTAAAACATAATATTTTCTTATTAATATCAAAAATAAACCTGTGCTAAACAGAATTCAGGTAATAAAATACAAAAATACGTAAAATTGGAAAGCAACTCGCTAGTGTTTATTAGTTTATTTTCTTATTAAAATTTAAAGAAAAAAAGAAAAAGTAAAATTAAAAAGGTAGTAAACATAGGTAATGAAATAGAAAAATACTCGAAATTGGAAAGCGGCAGTTGAAACTAATTACTACAAAAACAAACCAATATACGGGGTGTAATATTCTCTCGGGCCTCTTTCTCATAACTCCGCCGCAAATAGCTTTTCACCGCGAGCAAGGGCTCTTCCTTGCACTTCCACCGTAAATGGATATTTACCTGTGGAACGGTTAATAAATAAAAATTCCCTGCGGTGAGCTAATGTATATATGTCTTGGCAGACAAACGAGATGGACACACTGATGTAGGACGTTGAAACGCAAACACGGATTTCTGGGAAGCATCAAACCATATATAGATGGAAGCGGGCAGCAGGAGGTGCACACTGCTAGATTCAGAAGCAGAAGAAACAGAAAACATAGAAGAAGAATAAATAGGGATGCGATGGTAGATGGAAACTAAAAAGAAGCATGGAAACTAAAAAGAAGCACCTCGCAAACGCATACGCTTCCCATCCGATGATGACAGAACGAAACTAAAATGAAGCATGGAAACTTAAAGAAGCATCTCAGAAACACCTACATTTCCCATCCTATACTCCAATCCCATTCGTCATGTGGCTCTCGCTGCTTTTCAACAAGCATGATCGATGTTCAATCCAGCTCTAGAATCAATATATTCGTCGCTCCGGAAGAAAAGTGACACAATTCAAAAAGCATAGTTTCGCACAAAAGAGAATTTAAAATAGTTGACATTTTAAAGTCTTTGATGAATAAGTTGTAATGAGAGAGATATAACTATTAGATTTTTTGTATATCACTGGTATTAAAGCAAATCTATTGATTTAATGTAGTGCATTTACTTTAAATATACGACTCGACTAAACTTGTGATGTTATTCTACTCTTCGCAAATACAAAACGAAGAGTATATTGCACATTTCTAAAGACCGGCAATATTGCTCGGAGAGAAAATTTTCATATCACTGTGTTGGTGATCGAATTCTGAACAACTTTCACGTCTGTCCGCCTGTCTGTCTATCTGTCTGTCTGTCTGCCTGTCTATCTGTCTGTCTGTCTGTCTGTCTGTCTCTGTCTGTCTGTCTGTCTGTCTGTCTGTCTGTCCGCCTGTCTGTCCGTCCGTCCGTCCGTCACGTTTCTTGTAGACACGATAATTTAAAAACGAAAAGTCCGATTATATTGATATTTGGGCTGAAATTAATGTCAGCTAGAAGAAGAACCCTATTTCTTTTGAACAATATCGGCCGATAAATAAAAATGTTATTAATTATTTAAATTAAAAAAAAAAGAAATTATGTGTTTTGCAATTAACCAAAAATGTCTAAAACCAATATTATTTACAAAAAAAATGCGAAGGGTATCCTATAGAATGTGCAACAATTATATAGAAAGTGCACTAAATCGGCGAAGAGTCTAATGGTTAACTTGTTCAAGATTGACAACACTATAATCGTCATGGAAAAACAGCGACACGCGTAAGTGGCGAAATTGAGGAATTTTATTTATGACGTCTCTAACGTATTTGAGAACTTTTTGTGCAAGAAAGCCAAAACATACAAATTTTGATTTGGGTCACTTTTCTTCGTAAGCGACAAATGTTATTCCTTTCGAGCTCCTGATCATAAGTTCTTTTGGACATAATGCAATGAGGAGCACCAGGAAGTGCGAAACTGCAGTATGCAAGTTGGTCTAAGACGGCTGGCACGAGAGTTTTCTTTAATTAGGAATAATTCTTTCGGCTGGTGCTTGTTTCAATCAAAACCAAGCCTTTTTTTGTTGCAGAATGTGATTTCTGTACTTAACGCGGTCAGGCTCGCAATTATTTGCAGTTTAGTTTTACCATCTTTATGAAAATAAGGATTCACAGAGGTGATTGACAGAAATATTTTATTTTAGTATATTCTGCCCTCTGGAAGCACGCTGTTTGATATTACGTGCCACGTGTCGGGATATTATTGTTTTGATTACAGCAGCCATTTACCGCTAGAGGGAGCTTTCCCATTTCGTCGTTTTACAACCTCGATCTGGCCACTTGGTTGACTGGAGCTCTTGTGCTAGTTGTCTCGGGCCCGCCTTGCACTGATGAGCACCAGGAAGTGCGAAACTGCAGTATGCAGTGTTTGCCGTTTAGTTTTACTATCCTTATGGAAATAAGGACTCACAGAGGTGATTGACAGAAATATTTTATGGACTATTATTAATGCTTAAATAGGGTGTCTTTGATATAAAATGTAACAATTCATAACATGTTTTATATTTAATATTTTCTGTACTGTAAATTGTTGCGATTGCCAAAAAGGAACTTTGACCTAAAAGGAAACAGACAAGGTTACATTAATAAAAACATTGAACGTTACATGATTGTAGTCGAAGGTCATATTAAGACAAGCAAAATACGTCGAGAATGGTGCGACAGTTATACTCTTTATTACATGCAGTGCATAAACTGTCTGTGCTTGTGGTAGTCCGATTGCAGTCACACTACCTTCTTATATTAGCGGTATTGTTTATTTTGCTTTAACTAGTAATCTCATTTGCGTAGTCGAGCCTCCATTTTTTTAAACTATTTGTATCTAAATTTACAACAAATACAACAGAGATTCCTATCTATACTCTCACATAAACACTACAGCTAGCGCGCTAGTATTTTTTTAAAAGCACATTTAAATAATGCTACATTGTTGCAATGTATTATGAACAATGCACGTTATTTTGTAATGCACAGTACAAAATAGATTTATTGCAATAAGCCCCAGCGGAAAAAATCATCCTGTGTGTCGTAAATCATATCATCAGTATACTGCAGTTTCAGGCTCTGGCCTTCATCACTACGGAGCCGGAAGTAAGTACCCCAACAGACACAAATTCTCTCTCTCGTGCATGTTGAGCCACACAGGATGACTTTTTTCTGCCCGGGCTTATTGCAATCAATCTTTGTATTGTGCATTACAAAATAACGTAAATTGTTCAATATAAATTGCAACAATGTAGTATTATTTGAATGTGCTCTTAATTTAAGTTTCTTGGTTTACTTATTTCTGACAGCTGTTTGTAGTCTTCACACATAAAAAACCGCTGCCTAAGGAATCACTACTTCCACATCCAGATTTTTCATCCAAGTCACTTTAAAGGAAACATCTTGAGAAGATTTGCACTCTAGTATGTGGAAATTATTGGTCATAGAATTTTGATAATATTTGGGGCAGATGTTATAGAAAAGTTTGAGGCGTTGGTTTCCACTATATACGATAAAAATTACGTTTCTAGTTTACCCTACTTATTTTCCACTATTCACAACCTGCCACCTCCCACCTCTTCAATGGAATCATCTCAATCTGATATCATTACAATACATAATAATTGTCCTAACATTCAAGTGAATTTCTCAATTCTATGTTATCAATCCCATTAATAATGGAGAGGAGATGGCGGGGTTTGAAAAATCTGAGGCCTTGATTTCTAGTATATACACCAAATCCCAAATTTCTGTATTACTACGAGCTTGATTTACTTATTTTCCCCTATATACTCCTATTTAACCCCCAACACTTCAGCGGAATCATCTCAAAATATAATCGTTATAATATATACGTCTACCATATGTCAAGTTAATATCTCAATTTTATTTTATCAACCCCTTTAATAATGAAGTAAGGGTAGTGGGTGGCTGAAAAATGTTATTAAAAAATCTGAGACCTTGGCTTCTAGGACATACACTGAATATCAAGTTTCTGTACTCTTACCAGCTCGCTTTACTTTTTTTCCCTATTTACCTTTACTTTACCCCCCACTCCTTCAACGCAAGCACGTCAAAATATAATTTAGTTTCAGATATCGTTATAATACATACTAAGTGTGCCAAATTTCAAGTGAAAATCTAAATTTAATTTTATCAACTATTTTAATAAGGGAGTGGTGATGGTGGGGAATGGAAACTATTATAAAAACCTGAGACCTTCGCTTCTAGTATATACACCAAGTCCCAAATATCTGTAGTCTTAACAGCTTGCTTTACTTGTTTTCCCCTATCTATCCCTATTTAATCTCCAACCCTTCAGCGGAATCATCTCAAAATATAATCAAGTTCCAGATGTGGTTATAATACCTGCGTGTACCAAATTTTCAAATTTCTGTACTGTTACCAGCTTGCTTTACTTATTTTCCCCTATTTAACCTCCAACCCTTCAACGGAATCATCTCAAAATATAATCTAGTTCCAGATGTCGTTATGGTACACACGTGTACCAAATTTCAAGTGAATATCTCAATTTTATTTTATCAACCCCTTTAATAATGGAGTAGGGGTGGAGGGGGGTTGAAAAATATTATAAATATTTTGATATCTTGGCTTCTAGTACATACACCGAATTTCAAGTTTCTGTACTCTTACCTGCTTGTTCTGCTTATTTTGCTTTATTTACCCCTATTTAACCCCCAACCCTTCAACGGAATCATCTCAAAATATAGTCTAGTTCCAGATGTCGTTATAATACATACCTGTACCAAATTTCAAGTGAATATCTCAATTTTACTATATCAACCCCTTTAATAATGGCGTAGGGGTCGTGGGGGGTTGAAAAATATTATAAATAACTTGACATCTTGGCTACTAATACATACAATGAATTTCAAGTTTCTGTACTCTTGCTTGCTTTACTTATTTTGCCTCATCTACCCCTATTTAACCCCCAACCCTTCAACTGAATCATCTCAGAATATAATCCAGTTCCTGATGTCGTTATAATACATACGTGTATCAAATTTCAAATGAATGTTTCAATTTTATTTTCTTAACCCCTTTAATAATGGAGTAGGGGTGGTAGGGGGTTGAAATTTGTTATTAGAAATCTGAGGCTTTGGCTTCTAGTACATACACCGAATTTCAAGTTACTGTGCTCCTACCAACTTGCTTTACTTCTTTTACCCTATTTACCCCTATTTAACCCCCAACCCTTCAATCGAAACATCTCAAAATATAATCTAGTTCCAGATGTTATAATACGTGTGCCAAATTTCAAGTGAATATCTCTATTTTATTTTATCAACCCCTTCAATAATGGAGTAGGTGGTTTAAGCCCCCACCCTTCATCTGAATAATCCCAAAATATAATCTAGTTCCTGATGTCATTATTATATATACGTGTACCAAGTTTCAAGTGAATATCTCAATTTTATTTTATCAACTCCTTTAATAATGAATTGGAGGGGGTGGGGGGGATGAAAAATATTATAAAAAATTTTGAGGCCTTGGATTGTAGTAGATACATCAAATTTTAAGTTTATGTACTCTTACCAGCATGCTTTACATATTTCCCCCTATTTACCCCCCCAACCCTTCACCGGATATCTTCAAAAAACAATCCAGTTCCAGATCTCGTTATAATATATACGTGTACCAAATTTGGAGTCAATATCTTAAACCGTTCCGGAGAAAACGTGCGGACAAAAAAAAAGTTACAGACAGACAGGCAGACCGACTGATAGACAGACACACACAGACAGACAGACAGACAGAAAACATTTTTCGCTCAAATTTCAAATCTCGACGTTTCATGACATTCTAAACCCATTTTGAGAAAAAAAAAATTGAAATTTTTTTTGCGATTACTATACTTCCAATCCACTACGTGGGTGTGGAAGTAAAAAAGCATATGTAAAAGAATTGCTTCAGTATGTTACTGTATTACTCAGTTACGAGATATGGTTGACCGGTTAGCGTTGGTTACGTACTATTATGCTCACTTTCACTCAGTAACATCTTATGCCATTATTGCTTGGGGAGCTGCAAACAGGATATTTCAATTACACAAAAGGGCAGTTAGATTTATTGTTGAATTAAGGAGGCGAGATAACTGTAGGGATTTACTTAGAAAATTGGGAATATTAACACTGCCACGTATTTTCTTGTTAAATTTATTAATATATGCGAAAAATGAGTTAAGTACAAATACAATCAGTACTTACCATACATATGACACACGAAATAGCTCAACACTCGAATACCACTGCATAAGTTATCAAAATTTAGACAAAGCCCAAAATACTTGGCCATAAAGGCTTACAACAATTTACATCTTAAATATAGAAATCTTGATCTCAGGCATCTTAAAGCAGAAATTAAGATACTTTTAACAAATAAGAGTTATTATAGTGATGATAGTCTGTAATCTTGTTATTTCTAATTAATTAATGTTTGCTCTTTTGTGTAACATATTGTTTTAATTGTTTTGTATGTTTTATTCTTAATTGTACCCCCCATAGTTTTATTTATAAGTAACATGTATGTACTACCTATTTTATTTATTTTGTTTTATGTAATCATGTAATGTGATCAAGTGGATGAATAAAATTATTATTAAATAACTACTAGCGTGCTAGCTGTAGTATTTATGTGAGCGTATAGATAGGAATTTTTGTGTATTTATTATATGCCACCCTTAGGAACCAGTTGTGGACTATAGGTATCTTTAGCAAATTTACAACAGTCATTTGATTAATATTTACCATAATTTAGGTGTTCCATCATAGACAAAGCGTCAATGATGAAAATAAAAGGACAAAATGCGTCAAATTGAGATAAAATTTTTCTGTTTTTTTTATCACTAGGTATTATGATTCTGAGGTTGGCGAATAAAAATCTAATCAGGTAATTTTTTTATAGTCAAAACTATCTTAAAAAGAAACAGTTGTTTTAGCGATAACTTTTTTCTTGAAAAGAAAAAAAAATGTCTCGGGTGAAAGTTATACACAAAATATCAGTAAAGGTGTTTACACAGAACTTCCCTCTTTATTTATACAGGGCGGTCACTCTAAGAAATTATTAATTACGAAACCACATATGAGAATAATAATCGGAAGGTATTATTACAAGGACAACCTGATAACTTTTAGTCAAAAAAATATACAGTGGTCATCCAATGGCAAAAATTTAATATTAAATAAAAGGTGCCAAATATGGAAGGCTTGCGTAAATACTTTTACAAATTTCCAATATGGTTGAATCATATTTTAGGATGACCACCCTGTACATTTTTCAGTAAAACTAATAGGTCTCTTCTTTGCAAAGTGCGTCAACTATATCTCAAATGTTATTGCCATCTGTCATATTTTCAGTTCCACATCCACGTAGTAGAGTGGAAGTATAGTAGTGATAGAACCCTATTTGTGTGTTATGGAATAAGTTTTATTCACTAAAATAGGTGGAACATTGTTTTCTTTATATATATATTGTTCTATATTCTCAATCTATTTTATATTTTTTTACGTTCGAATTTACTTCTTGAAAGTAAATTGAAAAGAGTTTACTGGGCGCCAAACAGTTTCTTAAAAGCTGTTAATATTATAGACTATAGAACACCATTAGCATGACTATCTACAATCTATAGAATGACTCTTACTCAAGGTCCAACGAAGTCGGTTCAATAAATGCTCATCGATCAAGATAACAATCTAAATAAATCAAACTCAATATTGAACGAACAAAGTATTATTTTATTAACAAATTTGAACTTGGAATGTAATTAACAAATTTAAATAACAAAATCTAACTTAACTAAAATGATAAATATGGCCTTTATTTAAAATAAATATGTACCATGGATTTGGGATATTGTATAGCTTTACCTTGTCTTTCTTTCGACTCGAGTAATGTTATATTATAACCTCTAACTGGTTATTATGATCCTTGAAATATTATGTCACTTGACTGACTTTTTAAACCTCTCAGGGCTTCTTCTTCTTCTTCTTTACTGAATTGACTTTGTTTATAACCTCCAATTTATTTTCAAGGTTTCCTTAAAATATTTCTATCACTTGATTGACGTTTAGTTCCTTCACCATATAAATTTGCTAACTGGATTAACAAATACTTCTGCTTCTGCTTCTACTAAATCTGCTTTCCGGATAATCTACTTCGTATTACTTTCTAAGTTTACTCACTTTTTATATTTAATATATTTTTACAAATTTTTCTTGATCTCAATATATCTGGATTGTAATATTCTAACCTTCAATTTATTCACCACTTTTCTTTTATTTTCAAATTATTAATTATTTGTGGATGAATATTTTTCGCAGCTCGCTGTTCAGCGGTGTATGATCAACTGATTTGTTATTTTAGGTCGTTTATTTGGGTTAAATTCCAATGTTTCAATTGTTTTTTTCTATTTTGATCTAATATTTCAAAATTTAATTTTAATTTAAAATTTAAACTATTCAGTTTTGTTTGTTCTTTATATTAATTGAATACTGTTTTTCATTCTTTAATTTTCCTGATGAATTTCTTATTCTACTTTTCAGGATTAAGTGAATAATTGTAATTACTCGAAATATATTGACATATTACATATACTTTTTAAAATCTACTTATAACTACAATTAACAATGCCAATCTCAAATAAATACTATTTCATACATTTAGATGAATAGCAATGATAAACACAAAATGCTAGTAGCAAACGTACTGCAGTTTTTCATACTGACAGAATACTGATACAATAAACTAAAACAAGAAATTGATACGCCAACAAACATTTAACATCATACTATTAGTCCTTTCTTTCTGCATGATGTGAAATATCATTTACAAAACACCTTTCTGCAATGATATTTGAAAATATCTGAAAACTTAAAATGTCATTCAGTGTTTTGTAATCTATGGACTTACTATTTCTGAAATAACCACGCTGCAATGCAACTACTGTTAATAGTCTTTCATTCAATATTCATTTTGTGTAGATTTACAGTGTTTCTACACAATTTATGATTTTCAGCCCTAAGTTTTGACATGAATGTCAGATTTTATAAAATTTACTTTATTGTTTTCCAAATTCATTCTAAATCATTTTAAATTGAGACTGAAAGTCTCTACAAGTTCATGTTTTATCATATACTATTTAGAATAACCCTGTTAAACTAAAATAACTTCATTTTATGTTTATTTAATTATTTTCTTCTAATTCAATATCAAGTTTCATTCTCTGCATCCTACTCGCTGAGAATAAGTGAACTTGAATCAATTAAATAAACCACAGATATTTCTGCTTCTGTATGATCCGTTAAAGTAAAACTGTTATGGTTATTTTCTAAAATACATACAAATTTGTGAATTTTATTTATGACTTCAAACACGATACTTAGGTAGTGTTCCACAGTGTGGATACACAGCAATATATATTCATGTTTTATACACATACCGTAGCACAATTTCAGCACAGTATAACCTGCCAGATATGGCTTTGAAAGAAAAGTCATTACTTATTTATCATTATTTCATTGACAGTTTAACCAATTTAAGCTCAATATTTGTTATTGTTGAAGTTATAAGATTAAATAGTAAGATTATAGAGTATGGAAAAAGAACATAACATTTCCCGTTTAATATGAAAAATGAAATTCCATTTTTATATAATAGCATATGCAAAATAATAGCATATGCCAATAATTTGACAGAAAAATTTCCACTTATTAATTTCGTTCAGGGTACCCTGGAGGATGAAAATTTTCGGAAATTTTTTGGGTTGACGTGGTAATGACACAAAATAAAGCTTCTGATTTGCTAAAAAGATGACGTGTGAAGTTTTCAAAATAACTCTATATTGAAAAAATTTTTCATTTTGAATTTTTTTTTAGAGAATTAGAATGTTATGAAACCTGAGAATTTTAAATTTGAGCAAAAAAATCCCATCTTTTCACTGGTAAAAAAAATTCAAAAAGATTTGAATTTTTTTTTTTTTCTGAAATAGGTTTAGAATGTCATGAAACCTATAAATTTTATATCTGAGCGAAAAAAAAATTTTCCATTATCTCTTCGCCTCAGACGATCCACCCTGTATATTTTCCATTGAACGTAACCATTTCTTCGCTGGTAGTAGATATAGTGGCGTGTGTGAGTCGGACGAATGGTAAATATTTTGAGCCGGAAAGAAATTACCTTCCCCCCCGTTTCCGAGGATGCTGAACACGATGGCGGTGTCAGAATTTCTCTTTGTGGTCGCACAACCCCTCAAACAGGCCAAAAACCACCCCCTAGAGGGGTTAAACGCGATTCAGAAAATAGTACTTTCCTCCCGTTTTCAAGGATACTGAGCACGGTGGTGGTGTTCGTAATTGTGTCCGACCCCTACCAACTCCTCCACCGGCCAATACTCGCCCCCGAAAGGGGTCAATTTTTTATTTTTTTTTCGGATTATCAGCGGCAAATATATATTCCCCCCGTTTTCAAGGATGCTGAGCACGGTGGTGGTGTTCGTAATCGACTCCGACCCGTACCAACTCCTCCACCAGCCAATACTCGCCCCGAAAGGAGTATTTGTTTTTTTTTTTCGGAATATGTATTTCCCTCCCCTCCCTGTTTCCGAGGTTGCTGTTTACGGGAAGAATAATCTTGTTTCTCATCTTGGTTGTAATGTCCTTTGTTTCCCGTTCATCTGAAAAAACATCATCAAATACCGCCAGTAGGCCTGTTGAATAATTGTTACATACTTTTATTTTTACATATAAATAATTGTGAACATTTATTACGATGCATGAAATCAAATTGCTACATTGTCTTTTCTTAAATTACAATAATTGGTACCTAAATATAACGTTATACTACTTAAAGCTAAAGTCCGCTTACAATAAAATATATTTTTCGTTTATACCTTATCTCGACTAATTTAACCCATTAGCACCTACGGATACCGTATGGTATCACAAAACATGTCTCCCCTCTCCAGCCCTTTGTAGTCAAGGTTGAAGACAGAGAGTCGCGCGGCGCCGGTTTCGTACTGAGTTGGCAGTTGACTTCGTATTTTCGTGGGAGGCGGTTCGTTTCGTAAAGTTTTTTTGGTGGTAGACAAGGTTAAAATCACGTGTGTTTGTGCTGCATGTAAATAATGGAACCCCGATGGGCGTAAGTACCTTTTTAGTTAGTTCTGTATTTTTTTTAATGAATTGTAAATTAATTTTTATTGAAATATAAGTGACTAAACACTCTTGCATACAAATAAAGCTTTTAGAAACTCATAAGAGTTTACTATGTTGGGTCAAAGGTCACTGATACCATGTGGTATCCATAGGCGTTTAGGGACTTATAGTGTCATAAAATTTATATTACGTTTTTTTTTGTTGTAGAAAAGGTTTTTCGCTTTCCCAAGCTTTGGACATGCTTGCGGAAGATGACGATCTCCTACAAAATGTAGATGAAATATTTTTGGAACCTCCCGACCCAAATGTAGACACTGATGAGGATTCTGCGGATGAAGAGGAAGGAGGAATGATGTGCAACCTCAATGGTAAAATGAAACAACCACTCTAAATGTAGTATCTTATTATTTTTAATGTTGTAGGTCGTCAGTTGCTTGCTCCCGCTGAGATAAAATTGGTAAATAATGACAGGATTAAAGCATCAAGTCGCTGTGATGAGCCTGAAAACGTAAGCATTTAAAAAGTTTTCCTTTGTTTTTAATAAATTTAGAATAATTCTAGGATGCTCCGGAAAAGCAAGTAACAGAAACAATACCTTTAGAAATGGAAAGAAATGTTTTATTTGATCACGAATCTGAGTGGATTACAAATCGTCTTTCAACAAAAGCATCTACAAAATGGATTTCTGGTGATATTCAACCAATGCCCCGACAATTTCCAGAACCAGATTACTCTAGGTACAAAGACATGTCACCTGTCGAGCTCTTTGAGTTATTTTTTGACGAAAATATTTACCAGTACCTTGCTGAACAAACACAACTTTATGCTCATTTCAAAAATGAACCTGACCCTGGAATTACGTCACAAGAAATTCGCTGTTTTATAGCAATTTTAATTCTCACCGGTTACAATCCTTTGCCTTCGAAACGGTTGTACTGGGACTTAAAAGACGACACCCATAACAAAATGGTGGCAGATTCAATGAGAAGGGACAGATTCCTGAAAATCCAAAGGTTTATTCACATGGCCGATAACACTAAAATGGATCAGTCAGATAAGGCTTGGAAATTACGCCCTCTGATGAATGCCCTAAAAGAAAAGTTTTTGTCCAATTTTCAACCTATACAGAATTTATCATATGACGAATCAATGATAAAATATTACGGGCGCCACGGGTGCAAACAATTTATTCGTGGCAAACCTATCCGCTTTGGTTACAAAGTGTGGTCTCTAAACACTAAAGATGGATATCTGGTCAATTTTGATCTGTACCAGGGCAATGATCCTCGAGAACGAGCGGACATTAGCAAATTAGTTGGAAAATGTGCAGCACCCATGATATTAATGTTAAAAGAATTGCCACAACGAAATTTGCCATCTGTAATTCACATTGATAACTTGTTTACCGGTCTGAATTTATTGGCTTATCTTCGATATTTAGGCTACGGGGCAATTGGCAAGATTCGAGAAAATTGAATACCAAAATCATGTCCGATGACCAAAAAACAAGAATTTAAAAAAAAGAAGCGTGGGTATTACGAACGCATTATTGAAAGAAATGACGGTGTTCTATTGGTACGGTGAATGGATAATGCTGTGGTTACTTTAGCATCAACTTGTGCCGGTGTTCACCCAGAGGGAGCCGTAAAAAGGTATTGCCAAAAAGAAAAAAAACACGTCATGATTTCCCGCCCTCACTGTGTAGCTGCTTACAACCAGAATATGGGTGGGACTGATCTTATGGATCAAGGGATTGCTACGTACCGCATTGGAGTACGTGGTAAAAAATGGTATTGGCCTATTTTTACTTGGCTGATAGACCTTGCATTGCACAACGCCTGGCATCTTGGATGTAAAAATGAAAAAATATCAGCACTCAATTTTAGAAGAGAGATAGTGCAAGTATATTTGACTAGGTACAAAACAATTGCCAAAGTTCCTGGACGAATCTCTCTCTCAAAAAATGTACTTCCAGCTCTAGGATTTGATAGAGTGGATCATTTTGTGGTCTCATGTAACCGACGAAGATGTGCTGGGGTAGGATGCAAGTCTTTCGGTAGAACAATGTGCAAAAAATGTGATGTCGGTCTGTGCCTCAACTGTTTTGCCACTTACCACACAAACTAACTGTAGTTTTAACGTATTTTAGATATATTGTATAGTTTACATTTTTGCAATAAATATTGTCTTTAACGCCTACTGATACCATATGGTATCAGCATTTTTTTATGACTTCTAAATTCCCAAAAAATATAAAAACCGTCATTGTGGACTTATTTATACATATTTTCTACAAAACAGTAAAAAAAAAATTAAAAATTAAAAAAAAAATTATCTCGGCGTTAATGGGTTAACCTACGCCTCTTACAAGTAGAATTACAAGGTTGATACTCTTTGAAATGAACATCGCAATCTTCCAAATCACAGACCTCGTCAGCACTACCGTGCTCAGCATCCTTGAAAACGGGGGGAATATATATTTGCCGCTGATAATCCGAGAAAAAAAATTCACCCCTTTCGGGGGCGAGTATTGGCCGGTGGACGGGTTGGTAGGGGTTGGACGCGATGGGGAACACCATCACCGTGCTCAGCATCCTTGAAAACGGGGGGGAATATATATTTGCCGCTGACAATCCGAGAAAAAAATTCACCCCTGTCAGGGGCGAGTATTGGCCAGTGGAGGGGTTGGTCGGGGTCGGACGCATTTACGAACACCACCACCGTGCTCAGCATCCTTGAAACCGGGAGGAAAGTACTATTTTCTGAAGGGAAACCTATTAAATCGCGTTTAACCCCTCTAGGGGGTAGTTTTTGGCCTGTTTGAGGGGTTGTGCAACCCCAAAGAGAAATTCTGACACCGCCATCGTGTTCAGCATCCTCGAAAACGGAGGGGGGGAGATAATTTCATTCCGGCTCAAAATATTTACTATTTTCGCGTTTTTTCCGATTCACACACGCCACTATTAACTACCTACAAAATTTGACTATTATCCGTCAAGTAACGACTGACGTTTAACATTCACATCAACGAGACTATACGTAAGGTCTACTCCATGTCCAGGAGTCTGTATCCGCTTCTGGCAAGGGGTAGCGGACTAGACAGACGAAATAAAACATTATTGTATACGATGGTGATCAGGCCGGCCATCACATACGCGGCGCCGGTGTGGTGCAGCATCTCGGCCACGACAATGAAAAAACTCCAGGTCCTGGAACATAAATTTATGCGCCTCATCTCAGATTCGAGCAGGTACACCTCCCTCAGAGATTTATATGATCGTTGCAACGACATAACGCCACTAGCGGACTTCGTCCGGGAAACATCGCAGAGATTTTATGCCTTTCAACTGGGCGACTGTCCGCTAACACGCAACATAACCAGAATCAGGATGCATAATGCCCCATTCCAGATCAAACACCCCCTACCATACCAGGCGTTGCCTATCTTTCGGCAACCTCTCTAGCCACACTTTCCTTAACCATAACTTGTCTCTATCACACACTTTTCCCTTCACACCTTTATATATTTATCTATCCTTTCCCCCTCTTGTCTGTTTGTCAATTGTTTGTTTTTTTTTTTGTCTTTTTGTCTTTCTTGTCATTTTGTTCTTTTTTGTTCTAAATTCATTTTAGACCGAAAAACCTTTTAAAAATTGTAACTATTAAAAAATCTTAATTATTTGCCTTCCCTACCTTCCCGACGGCGGGTAGACCGTTGGGTCCAATTGCTTCGAACGGGTTTTTTCGTTGAGTTTTTTCCCCCGTGCCAGAAATCAAAATTTAATAGTGCTTAGTACCTTGTGCCCCAATAGTTTTTAAAGTGTTAATTTTAAATGTTTTAAATCTGTAATACAGGTATTATTAATTTTAATGTTAATTTTAAGCCACCACCGGCGCCGGCGGCAGGAGTTTTAACTTTTTGTATTCATTTTATTGAGCCAAACCGGTCGTGATTCGCCCAACCTTATGTACACCACGACGCTGCGCGACGTGGTTGTCTGGTTGGTTCCGAATCGCGATTCGGGGTGGCAATGTTTGTATATTATTAATTTAAAATAAAATTTGTTATGATGATGATGATGGTATGCTAGGGAAGTAAAAATTATATTGATCTATTTAAACCAGATGTCAAAAAAAGTAATTAAGGAAGAAACCAACTTATCCTTTAAATCTAAAAATATTTTCGAGAATGTATTCGATTGAGTTGAAAATGTAGCCAGTCATTAGAGATATTTACGTCGAAATAAACCGGAAGCGAATGATTGATTTTTTTGTGTTCTTTGGATGGCAAACAATAAGATCACATAAAGTTTGCATGGTTTCCAGACTGCAATATTAAGAAAAAATATTAAAAACTTTTTATTTCCGGTATTTTTCCAAAATTTTAAAAACGCGTCGAGGTAGGAGAAAATACAAAATATTTTTCTCATACATCGACTCGTGTTAAAAAGTTTAAAAATATACCGAAAAAAAAAAAGTTTTTGATTTGTTTTTTAATGTTGCCGGTCTGGAAATCACGCAAACTTTAGATGATCTTATTAATTACACTTCAGAGAACTCATAAAAAAAATAATCTTCTGTTTCCGAATATGTTTAGGATTTATAGGCAAAATTAGCTACACCTCCTGGGCTAATAATGATTCTTGAGGAGGTGGTGTTGACCGATCATGGAAATATTAATTTCTGGTTGACTTCTCCTCAAAGGAGTACAGATTTTGTAAACAGCTTTAACTTTTGTGGTTAGGTATGAGTGCAGATGTTTTCGGTTTTTATTTCTATTTTCACAACCTAAGGAAAAAAACGTTTATGGTTAACCATTACAGCTCACTTAATTTGAAATATTTGGAAATATACTATATATAAATTTCAAACAAACCAACCTGTCCTTTATTGTATAAGGCAGCAGTTTTAATTTTTTTGGTCAATTACACGATCTATTATACCAATCTGGGAACTGCATATGTTACAATACAATAAAAATACACAGGGTGTTCCATTCAATTTAAAGGTCTTAATTGAAAAATGATTTTTGACCACCCTGTACAGTTTTAGGAAATGAAAATGATTCAAAAATATTAACTAGATGTCTCGTAATCACATAAGTTTTTCTTAAAACCTATAATTGTGACTGTGGTGATTTCTTTAAACATCCATCTGTAGATTGCATTATTTCAACAAAAAAATTCATTAAATCCAAGTGATTGGGAGATATTCAATGTTAATATAGGAATAAATAGAGCCTAGAAAGAGGTTTCAATAAATGTACTGATTTACATAGTATTCCGTTTTAGAAAAAGGCACTTGGTCCAGTAATTTCGTCTTGGCTCGCCCTGTTTGTTGGAAAATAATTTCCATTTATAGACTTTTTTATCTAGTTTACGTGCATTTTTTTTTAAATTCCTAGCTATCGTTGAACTCGAGATATCGAGGTCCAACGCACTATTACCCCACCCTGTATATTGCGTATAAAGTACAGTTATATCGGTCGATAAGTTGAATGTGGGGACGGAGCTGATCAGTTATTCACAATATACCGGGTGTTAGAAATTTATGGGAACGGTGAAAAATCTCGAACAGTTTGCATCAAATCGAAAAATAAAAAATACGTGTCAAAAAGTTTTCAAAAAACTATCTACTCATACCAAAAATGACCTCCCCACCCACCAACCAGGGGGTGGAGCGAGGGGCAAACTTTAAAATTTTAAATGGAAACCCCTATTTTTTATTGCGGAATCGGATTCTACGGCAAAGAATACGTAAGTTTTATTCATAACATTTTTTTCTATTCTTGCACGGTGTCGCTGTAATCGCAAAAAATGAAAAGAATGCATGACTGTTTCAAGAGTAGCGTCCTGTGCCCATAAAAAAAGTCCAATTCAAAAACTGAAAAACACGTATTTGTTATTTTTACGAAATCTATCCAATGACATTGGATTCGACTCTCCCACCCCCAACCCAGTGGGTGGGGCGGGGGACAACTTTGAAATTTGTAATGAAAATCCCTATTTTTTATAGCGGATTCGGATTCTACGATCAAAAATACGTGAATTTTATAACGGGAATTTTTTTCGATTCTTGCAAGGTGTCGCTGCAATCGCAAAAAATGTTACAACTCGTAGAAATTTCACAAAACAAATACTGTTATTAACAACACTTAAAAAAAACATTCATAAAAATCAAGATATCACAGATATTGTTTTTTAAACTTAATGTTTTTTTTTGTCAACACGAGTAGCTGTATTTACAAACTTATGGAGACTTCAGGTTTATTTCAATTTTTTGCGATTGCAGCGACACCTTGCAAGAATCTAAAAAAATGTCCGATACAAAATTCACGTATTTTTGGCTGTAGAATCCGAATCCGCTATAAAAAATAGGGATTTTTATTACAAATTTCAAAGTTGTCGCCCGCCCCACCCACTGGGTTGGGGGTGGGAGAGTCGAATCCAATGTCATTGGATAGATTTCGTAAAAATAACAAATACGTGTTTTTCAGTTTTTGAATTGGACTTTTTTTATGGGCACAAGACGCTACTCTTGAAACAGTCGTGCATTCTTTTCATATTTTGCGAATACAGTGACACCGTGCAAGAATCGAAAAAAATGTCCTGAATAAAACTTATGTATTTTTTGCCGTAGAATCCGATTCCGTAATAAAAAATAGGGGTTTCCATTTGAAAGTTTAAAGTTGCCCCTCGCCCCACCCACTGCGGGTGGGTGGGGAGGTCATTTTTGGTATCAGTAGATAGTTTTTTGAAAACTTTTTGACGCGTGTTTTTTTATTTTTCGATTTGATGCAAACTGTTCGAGATTCTTCACCGTTCCCATACTTTTCTAACACCCGGTATGTTCAAAACAAAGGGCAATTCATTCACTAAACATCAAAATGTTTGTGAGGATATTGAATGCTATGTTAATTATAAAAAAATAGTCAGTCAACCATTTTGTGGAACAACGCCCGTCAGTCAGCGAGATTTAAAAAAAACATATTTTTTTGTGCATCCATTAGGGCTGACTGATCAGCTCCACTCCGACATTCAACTGACTGACTGATATAACTGTAATTTACATGCAATATGTTATTAGCATAACGACTTTCAACCTTAGTAAATTGATTCTATTACCTCCGTAATTTTGATATATTTAATAGCGTACCTGAGACTTCTGTTCTGGAGTTTGCTTGACTGACCAAAATATGTTTGTGTACACAATTACTGTAGTCAACTGGCAAAAAACCAGGCTCAGCAAATTCAGATAATTTTAGGGCTGGCTCTTAGACTATGGGGGTTAAAAAATATAATAATAATAATAATGATTTTATTGTTAGGATTAGTTACATAGAAAAATTTACACTATAATATATGAATTGTATCACTAAAATATTCCTAACAAATGGCAGAGTTCAAACCAGCTGTCCGAAGGACAGGGGTTTGCTTTTCCACTCAACCATAAAGGCACCCGAATAAGACTGAAATAAACGTAGTGACAAACAATACATAATATTTTAATGTACTTCAGCCTTATACGAGTGCGGGAAAAAAAAATTATTGAACGTTAATACTTACTAGTAATGGAAAAAGAAATAATGCTTAATACTTAATTATCTAATCATCTAATGTAATTACAAGATATAACCTTAATAAACGATATGTCTAACAAAAGTTGTTGAGAACAATAAACAGTGACAAGATTTAAAAATTAAATAAAAGGGTGCCTTGTAGTAACTCTTTTTTAAGCTTGCGTTGAAATTTATTTAGTGGTAATATTTTGTAACTATCGGGTAGCCGATTGTATTGCTTAGGTATTTGGTATGAAAACGAACTCTCGAATAATGAGGTTTTATGCAGGGGTGGTGTTAATCGCGATCTGTGGCGTATGTTTATATTATGCACATCAGTCCGAAAACTTATTTTATTATAATGGTATGCCGGTTTTTTTGGATGTAATTATTTTGTGGTATAGCGTGCAGGCGTGAACCAATTGTCTCTGTTCGATATTTAGCCAACCAATTTCTTTTAAATGTTGAGAGGTGCGATCTCTTCTTCTGAATCCACATACGAGGCGTACACAAGAATTTTGTATACGCTGAAGTCGAGAGGAATCTGAGTTTAATATGCTGGGTCCGTAAACTACATCAGCATAATTTAAATGAGCGAGGACTAGAACGTTGCATAATTGTATTTTCAATTTTTTATTAAGTCAGGATCTGTTGGCATATATTAATTTTAAGTTACTGAAAGCACGACGAACAATCATGACTACATGCGTAGAGTACCTAAGAGAGTTATCTAAATAAAGTCCAAGATTTTTTTATCAGTCTTTTATAGGTATGGTTTCATCGTTAAGGGAAATTTTGACGTTTTCAAGATTTCTTCTGTGTGCTACAGTCCTACATTAACAGAATTACATTTGATTTGGAAGGGTTGATAGTTAGGCAAAATTTTTTTGACATTAATAGCAAGGAATTTAGATCATCAGAAATATTTAAGCAAGATTGTTCGATCATATTTTCTTCAAAGGAGTAGTATAGCTGTGTGTCATCCGCGTAGAAATGTGAGGTGCAATACTGCAGAAACCTACTAAATGCGTGGGTGTACAAAATGAAGAGTAATGGTCCAAGTATGGAACCTTGAGGCACCCCACTTTCAATACTAATGTACTCAGATAAGCAGTTACCATACATCACGACCTGAAGGCGATCTGCGAGATAATTTTTTATTAAATTCACTGAGCTATCTTCAAATCCAATGTAATGTAGTATAGAAAGTAGTAGTTCATGGTTAATTCTGTCGAAGGCTTTGGAATAATCGATCAACACAAGAATACACAGTTTATTCGCATCTAATGCAGTATGTATGTCATCAGTGACCTTGAGGAGGGCTGTTGTGCAACTATGAGCAGTGCGAAATCCAGATTGATTATGAGGTAAAATGTCAAAAGTTTCCAAATATCCTTGAACTTGAGAATTAACTATTTTTTCAAAGGCTTTTGATAAGGTGCATAATATGCTAATTGGTCTAAGCTCTTTGTATGATTCCGGAGGGTCAGTTTTAGGAAGGGGAATAACTTTTGCGCGTTTCCATACTGAGGGATATACATTATTCTCTATACAAAAATTAAAGATATGAGTTATATAGGGCAGGATGTAAGGACAACTATATAGTAAGATATTTATTCCAATATTATCAGCACCAACTGCCTTAGACTTTATTGATAGTAATATACTGTATATCATATTATCATTAGTTGGACTAAATTTGAATGTACCTGTACCTTGCCGAATGTTTTGTGAATAATGATTAATGGTTTCAAGGTCAACGTCATAATCACCTTTAGATGTTCTAATAAAATAATCGTTTATTTTGTTCACGTCATTTAGGTGATGAGGTATCAATGTGTTTTTTTGTTTACTATATATGTCTAAATTTTTTATTCTTTCCATACATGTTTCGTTCTGCTGCGTAAGCTGAATTCCAAGTATGCTTTTTTTTCGCGCTTGATAGTGCTATTTGTTAAATTGCGTAAGTCTTTATAATAAGTCCAATGGTGAGGTGCCTTTGTTTTTTAAATTTGGAAAGAGCTTTATCTCGAAGAGACATCATAAGCCTAAGTGTGCTTTCTCTTTTTGGTGCTATCGGTTTGGGTTTCAGATTCTGCAGGACCAGAAGTATTTTCACGTTCGCCGGTTATTTTCTCCTTATTAAAGGGACTTGCTTTCTTTACGACTTCGAAATGTGATGTTTCTTTAATTTCTGTACAGTCTTCATTATTAACTTTATTTATATTTTCGGCATTATTTTCAAGATCTTCGTAAGTGAACTTATCGCCATTTATTATTAAGGTATTATTTTTAATTACTGCATTATAATTATTATTTCTGGCTTCTTTCAAGTGGAAAGTTAGTACTTTATGTTTCTCGTAATCCTCAGCTGTATAGTCTATTGTTATGTATATACCCGACCCTTTCAACTTTTTTGCATTAGTTAATATTTCATTTTTTAATTTATAATTTATAAACTCTACAACAAGTGGGCGTGTTTTTCCTGGTGTTTTCTGTTCTATACGATGTATATCCCTGACATCAGTGAAAGCGCATTCAATATGTAATTTGTTATTTATGAGTTCCAGAAAGTTTTGAACTTCTACAAGTTCTTCTTCTTCTTGAATTCCGTAAAATATGAGATTAAATTTTTTTAATTTTCTCTCGCATATTAAGAAATCTGAACCACGGCTTCTCGTATATACACCCAAATCCAGCTTGCTTTACTTATTTTCCCTTATTTACCCCTATTTAATCTCCAACCCTTCACCAGAAGTAGCGCAAAATGCAGTTACAGATATCATCATAATACATATGTGTTCCAAATTTCAAGTCAATATCTTAAACCGTTCCTGAGAAAACGTGCACAAAAAGTTACAGACCGACCGACAGACAGAAAATGTTGTTGCACAAATTTAAAACCTCAAAGTATAATGACTTTCTAAGTTTATTTCAACAACAAAAAATATGAACATTTTTTATACTTCCACTCCAATACGTGGATGTGGTTATCTATTATGCAATCCACTTAAAGAGTCAACCTCTACACAGTTTTGAAGTAAAACTAATTCTGAAAAATTTGGGTTTCGACCCATTTCGATCCGACCAATAATAGTACCTGAGTTATACAAAAAATGCAAAGCTGAAACAAGAAATGAGCAACAAATTTGTAACATTAAATCAGTACAATGTTTATTAAAGTTAATTCATGCAAGGTCTTTCGCACAATTACGTTATTAGTTTAGAATTAAACCGGTACTTTTAATAACGCGTAATATTATCATATTATATAAATAATCCTACACATTTGCATTTTTTATATTTTATGATTCAAGGTTATTACTAAATCATCAGCATTAGATGTTAGGTATAATCGGTAACGAAGACGCCAACAAACTACGATATGTGCAAATATAACGAAACACTTTCTATGGGTACGTACGATATTTTCTATTCTTAACTATTTTCAAATTAGAAATTAATTAACAAAAGCCTAAAATTGACTGCAGTTATGTACAAAATACTGACCTATCACAGTGCAGCCGTGCACTAAGACTACTGTTAGGTATAATAGGGGGTAACGAGAAATAAAGAGGGGAAGTTATACCGGGTATCCAGTTACTGTTTCATTGGAAGATTGTGCAAAAACGGCTAACTTTATAAAAATACTCTCAATGTTTCATCTCTACTACAACGTAAAATTATTTTCTATTATACAAGATGCCACAAAAATGAGTTACACAAGAAAGCATGATTTTTTTAAATGAAACGCCGTGTATTTTGTTGGAGCCAGTTAAGCATCCAAGGATATTGTATTAAATCGTAAAATAATTTTCGAATCGGATGCAGTGTTGCCATGTTACGATTTTTTCTCTTATTTTTAATTTGGCTATTTACAAACATTTTTTGACTGGCATATCTCCGCGATTTATTAATTACTTTTTAATTGCAAATATCGTTGACCAAAATATTTGTTTATATTTCTTGATATTATTATTTTTCTCAATTGTTTTTTAAATGGAAGGCCTATAATTTTTTTTACGTGGATAAATAAGGCATACAATTCAAGGCATTTTAAGATCAAGTATTTAATTTTTATTTCAAACGGTTTTTGACATATGATTATTTCAAATTATTTTGGGTAAATTGAGGTTCCCTTTATTTTAGCGTTACAGTCTAGCATGGCTTTGGTCTTTTGTTTTGCGCTTGTTTCGTATCGAACAATATTTCGTAGAATTTGCTCCTTACGGTTTTCGAAATTTGCGTTAATGAGTAAGGTGTGTTATAATCTTATTCATCGAGGTTACCATGTCTAGACATGCCGGGTCAAGGGTGAATATTTTGTCTAGAATTTTGTTGTTTCTGTCAATAGCTGTCTTGAATGTGGATATATTTTTATGCACTAGTAATCTCCATGTCTTTTTGGAAATTACAATGTCAGTATCTCGGTAGTAATAAACTCCGATAGTATTGTTTATTGGTGCTATTTTATATTGAGACTGCCGATCTGAGCAGCAAGAGAAACCTAAAAACAAAGTTTAAATTTGAAAATATGGTTTCATCCTGTCAAAATTCACTTTAGTGGTTTGGTCTGTTCCTGGATTATACAAAAGTGCTGAATTTCTAAAAATTGCTTTAATTTCGAATGGGCCATTAAATTTATTTCGCAGCTTGATTTCCGGGGACATGTTTATCGAAACGAATTTTAGCTTTTCTTTTTGATTCAGCGTACGACAGCTCACTATTTTATAATAATGCGAGATCCTATTGTTAAGATCTCTAACGAGTTTCGTTATCAGTTCTTCTTGATTGTATAACGTTTCGAGTGGTCTACAGGAAATGTGTCTGAATACGAGTTCGTATGGACTGAAATCATGAGTTATTGTAACATATTAATGCGTAGGGTAAAAAGGTCAGTGTTCGGTGTTCGTCTGGGTTTTCACCTTTATTGACATTTCTGCTAGAGTACCATGAAATCGTCCTATTGATCGGTTAGATTGAGGGTGACCTACACTCAAGTATGTTAACACTATGTCGTAAATTGTGCAGAAGTTTTTTAGTAATCTACTATCAAACTCACCACCGTAGTCACAATGGACTCTCAAAGGGGTGCCATAGTGCTGAAAATATAGTAGCAGGATGCTTACTACATATTTTGCAGATTTGTCTTGAATCACGTATGGTTGTATAAATTTAGTTAACTCGTCGCGAACGGTTTGGGCGTAATTTCATTAGGTTTTGGAATATGTTAATCTTGATTCTTTGGAATGGTGTTTTTGGCGTCTCCGTAAATACGGAATGCCTCTAGTCATATTTTCACGGTATACTTTGTTCTTTTGACAAATCTCACAAGTTTTAATTTTTTATTCTTCTTATCGTTTCGTTTATACCCCAGTGTAGATTATTTTTACTGCAGTGATGTTGATCTAAATTAATCTAGTCTTTGTCTGGAGTCTTAACAATGTTTTCGCATGTGACCGTTTTTAAGTCCTTTCATGCGAAAATGAGTGATAACGTTTCTAGTATCGGGAGTTCTAAATTATTCTCGACATAATACGTTTTGAAAATCTCCTCGTCTTTTGTACAATATCATGAAAAAATGTTCTACTACTGATTTAACATCGAAGGGCAAAGGAACAATCAAATAATTTCTCTGTCTGACTTATTTGTTGACGACAATGTTAATAGTATTATTTTAGAATTCAGGGTGTTCTTCGAGGACATCTTCTATGATGTTATGACGTAAATCTTGCTGGAAAAAGTTATGAAATTTTTGTGTTCCCCGTTTAAAAGCTATTTGTTAGCAGTTTTGGTATTTGAATAATCTATCAAAGACTTTGTTTTGCACAAATTAGCAAAAATATCGAACTTTTGATCAATTTGTTCATTAGCGATTTTGCAGTTATTATTTTGGTTTTCGTCGTCGTCTGGTTCGTCACCTGAGACACCAAGACAATTTCTATGAATTATTCATAGAAATTGTCTTGGTTTTGCATGAAATATCTTTATGAATGGCTTTATGTCTTTCTGATGAGCTCCAGAATAAGGGCGAAAAACGTTTCAAAGGCTAAGCAGTTCCAGGAAACAGAATGATAGATTTCATGAAAATGTAATCCATTGGAATGAACAATTTTTTAAGACAAGGTAGATAAATAAATTCATTTTAGGTCTTTGTTCTCATTTTTAACTGAATCTTCACAATCGTAGGGGGTTATGTGGATGCTAGTTTAATCTGCATGGCCGTAGGGGACTGTGTGGATGCTAGTGTTAGAATGAGAATTGTCAAATAAGAAATTAGACAAATTCATTTTAGGATTTTAATTTGCTAGCATAACCAGAATTCAGGTTATCGAAAGAATGCAAAGATTTCATTAATATTTCTACACAAAGTTTTTCTTTTAGTTATAGGTTGTTATTTTTTCCGGTTGTTGTGTTGGAGTAACTGTAGGATAATCCGGACCTGGGTAAAAATCTGGTGGTTTAGCAGTATAACTCTCATTTTGATTTGGAGAATTCTAATCATGTGAATTTCGGGAATTATCGATAAAATGTTCATGTGACCCGTTAGTATCATTAAAATTAAAAATCAGTTTGAAAAATTTCAAAACTATCAAATTGTTGGTAGTTGTGGTCGCAATAAAAATTACCGGTTCCATAACCTATATTATAGTAGTTGTCAAAATCAACGTGGTGTGTTTTCTGAGGGTTTCGACGATTGAAATTCAAGGGTTGTTGATGAGAAGGCCTTTGTTAATAATTCGAGTTACATCTTATTACTGTTATTATTTTGTAGTGCAGAATTGGTTTGAAAATTGTTGAGGTGCGAAGTTTTCTGGACTATATCAATTTGAAGAATTTTGGAAATTAGATCTCCAAAATTGCTGAAAATTGGGTCTAGAAAATTGTGACATTCCTCCAGAATTATTTTGTCTATAGTTAAGATTTTGTTGAGAAAATTGTTTCTTTGCGTGGCACTCGCTGAAATGATGTTCATTTCCTTTGCAATAATGCAACTGTTGAGGATTTGGACGTCTTTGTTGAGTTTACAAAGGGTTCTTGTTCACTGCTTTATTAGGAAAGTTTTGAGACTCGAAATACTAGTTTTGAAGGTCTCGATTGACTACTAATTGTATCTAACATTTTCTTCGGGTTTCCAGCACAAACGATTTGGCCTAATTTAGGTTAGAGCCCCTTAATATCATAGTCTCAATTAAGCGTAATTGAGCGTTTTCTCCTTTAATGTCAGATTCTGTTTTTAAACAGGGGCGTGTATCTTGGCATTATATGTTTGTAATCGAGATAAAAATGTGATATGTTTTCGTCCTTCAGTTGGTGAATTCTCTGCATATCTTGTATGAGAACCGTCAAATCGCAAGAATCATCGAAATGCGCCTCAAGCAGGCTATTGATTTCTGGCCAACTTGTAGGGTTTCGCGATTTTATAAGTACGCTGCTTATTCACGAATCTTATTTTCTGTGTGTAGTCACAAATATTCTCTGGCCATCCACGGCAATGACTTGGGCGTGGATGTATGCGCAAATAACATTATGCAAAAATATTGGGTTTCCATCATACTCTAATGTTATTGAAAAGATTTCACTTAACTTGTAAAGTTCGATGGTAACTGTATCATTTGACTGTCATTTGAATTAACTTGGTAGTCAGTCTTTTTCTTTCGAAGGATTGGAATCCACCACCACTGACCTAAAGTTCGCCTTGTTCTCTCGGGTCTCGTCACTAGTTAGGCACCTTCTGCAGATGTTGTCCTTGTTCTTTCAAGTAGTTTTCCGTGAGTTAGGCTCCGCTATAGTATTTGAAGATCAGTACTACTGCGCCAGAATTTTTTGTGTCACAAGCAACACAAATAATTTTTAAAAACTGATTTAAATTGAAAAATAGTATGTATCCTGACATATCCGAGAGTGAGGTAATAACTACATTCAATATATTATGAGTTGAGTATAATAACTGAGGAGCTAAATACTACTTACACATATTTGTAAACTAAAATATGCTGACTGGAAGAGTCAAAGAACAAAAGGGGCAACATGGTGCAATCTTGTTTTAAGAATGTACTATGAATCAGGTGATGTTGAACAAGCAAAAGGAGCAACTGTAATGTAATAGTACGATATGCCTGGCAAGGTCACTTGTATGTGTTTCGGATGAAACTCTAAGTGTTGTGAATTGCGTTATACTATTTTATATAACATACATAGATTTGCAAGACAAGAGAAATATTTGTTGCTGTGTATGATAAATACACAGCTCTAAAAATGCTTGTTATATTCAATATCCATAGATAATTACTATTTATATAGAACTGTCGATATAGTTAACAGTTTCTTCAATTTTTATTCAATGTTAATTTTGTGAAGTTCTTCTTTTAACATTGGCAACCACGTTATACAGATAAATACAGAACAATTCGATACGCATCTATCCTCATTCAATAATATTACCGCTGATTCTTTAGTTAAAGATAATATTGTTAAATGAGGATAGATGCGTGTTGAATTGTTCCGTAGATGTCGGTACAACCTGGTTGCCAATGTCAAAAGATGAACTTCACAAACTTAACATTATATAAAAATTAATAAAACTGTAAACTATATCAACAGTTCTATGTAAATAGTAAGTATCTATGGATATTGAATATAACAAACATTCTTAGAGTTGTGTATTTATCGTACACAGCAAAAAATTTTTTCAAAAAAGTCTTGAAAAAGAAAACATATTAGATTTCCGAAACGTCGGCGAAATATTTAGTTTCAAGTTTTTATACTCATTTGTGTTATTTGCTTAAAAAGGCAACCTCTAACTGATCCTTTGACCTAAAAGTCACAGGCGTAGAGGTTATTTCCCAGTAACATAGAGGTCAGTTGTGATATTTTGTAGATTCCCAAGCACCGGCTAAAAAGAAAAAAATGCATGTGGCAAGAAGTCCCAAAGAATTAGAAAAAAATAAGATAATGCCACAAATAACATGTAGATAATGCAACCTACTATCTATGTTTATTTACACTCCATACATAACTATAAATCAAGTAGTAGCAGGTATTGCAAATTATAATATTGGTTAAGCATTTTAGTAGCAGGATTGGAACGGTAGGCGGTGCTTAAATTCTTTCTCTTGTGTGCTTTTACCTACTCGGCTGGTAGTTCAATAAATAGAGAGGTAGGAAAGCCTTACCTTGCAAAACGTGAAGCAAAGTTTATACTTAGCATAGTTCTTGAGTTTGGTATATTAATTAATATTTTTGAGTTCTTGACCTTGAGGCAGTCTCTCGCGCCACTATATTGGAAAAATGACGCAAAGATAACTTTTCCGCGAATATCTCGTTTCCACTTTCCATTCTTCACATCATTTGTACTGGAAACTTTAATGATGCGAAAAATCCAGGCCAGTCATCTTACACAATCGCCAAGGATGAAACCTGCTACATTTAAAGAAAATCATACAGGGTGGTCATCCAAACGTTGGTGGAAAACAATAAGGAGGACGTACCTTTATTTAAAAAATATACAACGCACATATCCAGCAAAGAAAATAATGAATAAATAAAAGTGGCAAATAAACAGGGACCTTCTGTGTAAATGTAGTTTATTCATTCATTTCCACTCCACCATGGAGGTCGAATAATAGGAGCGTGTATTTTTCATGTGATTTCCTCAGTAAGTCTAATCCGCAATACACTGTCTAGATTAAGTTCAGTGTCTCACTCTTTCTCAATGGTTTTTTTTAACTCAAAATGTTGTATGTATGTATCTTATGTTTAAAAGTGAATTATTTTTTGTTTACTGACTTATAATTGTAATAAAACATATTATTTATAACATTTTGCAAACAACAGAAAAAAACTATCTATGAGAACTAAAAAGAAAACTATCTGCAAAATTATTGATTTGCAATCTTTGCATTCCTTCGATAACCTGAATTTAGGTTAAGATAGCAATCAAAATCCTAAAATCGGCTTGCCTACTTTCTATTTGACAATTCTCTTGTAACACTAGTATCCTCATAGTCTCCTATGGCTATGCAGAGTAAACTAGTATCTACATAACCCCTTATGATCATGAAGATTCTATTAAAAAACCGCTGCCTAAGGAATCACTACTTCCACATCTAGATTTCCCATCCAAATCTCTTTAAAAGAAAACGACTTGAATATTTGCTCTCTAGTAAGTGAAAATAATTAGTAATAAAATTTTATTGATATATTTGAAGCAGATGTCATAAAAAAATTTGAAACGTTAGCTTTTAGAATAATATGCGCAAGAAATGAAGTTTCTGGACTACTTATTTCCCCCTTTTCCCCCCCACCCTTTCAAATGAATCATCTCAATCAGATGTCATTAAAATACATACGTGTACGAAAGTGAATATCTCAATTTTATTGAGTTGGGTTGAAAATATTATGAAGAAATCTGAGACCCTGGCTTCAAGTATATACACTAAATACCAATCTGGTGTACTTTTACCAGCTTTCTTTACTCATTTTCTTCTATCTACCACTACTTGCCCCCCTTCAACGGAATCAACATAAAATATAATCTAGTTCCAGATATCGTTATAACACATACTAATATATACACCACATCCCAAGTTTCTGTACTTTTAGCTTGTTTTGCTTATTTTCCTATAAAATATTAGCGTTTCGTTCCGTGACTACTCCGTGAACTCTAAGGCTGGAGTAGCCACTGCCTAATACGCTTTTCCAACGAACTCAACATGGCCGCTCGTATATATACTTAGTGGGCCAAATGATGTGGCGGTGAGATATAAGGGAAACGTCACACGCCACACCATTCCCCCACCAGTGACAAAGTCACGAGAAACTTGATGGTAGAAGAAGAGCGATGGATAGACTGGACAGAACGAAGCGAATAATCCATTCTGAACGTACTCCAATCTGCAACTAGCAACGGGCCATGGGCACGGGCAATTTTGGCATCAAGCCATGTAGCATCGGGCCGTTTCGGCATCAGACTAGTAGCATCGTGCCTTTAAGGCATCAGGCTATGGGGCAACAGGCGAGAAGCAGTTGAGTGTTCAGTTAAATCACTTTGCGTATTCAAATCACGTCGGGGTCACCAATTGTGGGGTTAGAAAATGTTAGCGTTTCGTTGCGTGACTACTCCGTGAACTCTTCACTATGGCTGGAGTAGCCACTGCCTTATACGCTTTTCCAACGAACTCAACATGGCCAAATGATGTGGCGGTGAGATATAAGGAAAACGTCACACGCCACACCCTATTTAACCTCCAACCCTTCAACGGAAACATCTCAAAATATAGTCTAGTTCCAGATGTCGTTATAATACATACGTGTCCCAAACAAGTGAATTTATCTATTTTACTTTGTCAACCCCTTTAATATTGAAGTGGGGGTGGTGTGTAGGGGGTGTAAAATATTAGCCTTGGCTTCTAGTATGCACATCAAATGTGTGTACTCAAAATATAATTTTGTTCCTGATCTCGTCATGGTACATATGTTTACCAAATTTCTAGTCAATAACTTAAACCGCTCCTGAGAAAACGAGCACACTAAAAAAAGTTACAGACCGACCGACAGACAGAAAAATTTTTTTTCGCTCAAATTTAAAAAGTCGACGTTTTATGACATTTTAAGCCTATTTCAACAAATAAAAATCTTCAAATGTTTTTTACCATTACTATACCTCCATTCCACTACATTGATGTGGAAGTAATTAGAGCAAACGCCTAAAAAGGATTGCCTGGATTATAAAGCCTCTATGTAAAACTGACATTCGTGAGATTTGCACTATTACAAACTTACAATTGGATAGAATCGTGTAACATAACGATATCTTGCTATTTAACGTTAAATATTTGTGTTCAATAGTATTTTTATTAAATGTGTACCAAGTCTGACAGATGTGCTACAAATTAATTTTTATATTTTAGTCATGCTGTTTGCAGACTACTTGAGATATGACTTGGCAGGACTTATAATTGGCATAATAGCCATAATTGTGGCATATTTCAAATGGTCTCTCGGCTATTGGAAACGAAGAGGCATAGAAACTCCACCACCCTCTATACCATTCGGAAACACAACTGACACATTCTTGGTCAGAAAATCTGTTGGAGAAGTTTGGAGGGATATATATTTTTATCTCAAATCCAAAGGTAAAAGACACGGAGGAGCATATTTTACAATAAAACCTTTCTATGTTCCAGTTGACTTGGATCTAGTCAAGAACATACTACAAAATGATTTCCAATATTTTCATAGCCGTGGTCTGTATGTGAACGAGGAAGCAGATCCACTATCTGCAGACCTATTCAGTTTAGACGGTGCCAAATGGAAAACGATACGTGCTAAACTTACTCCAACTTTTACTTCTGGAAAAATGAAAATGATGACTCAAACATTGATTCAATGTTCGCATGGTTTAAAAGATATTCTAGATAGCGCAAGCAATGAAGGAGAACCTATTGACATTAAAGATGTTTTGGGCCGTTTCACAACAGATATAATAGGTAAGTAAAAAGTTTAACTCAATGTCTAGAGTTTTTCTAATAACTGATTATGTTAGAAAGTACGTGTAAGTAATTTTAAGCTTATTATCTAGGCTTGTTCCATGATATTCTTTTCATATGGTTCTTATACGTTTTTATATAGTACTCTTATATTCTTATTGTGCACTTAAAGTTTCATCATATCAACTTTTTCCATTCTTGAGATATAAGGGGTTAAAGTTATTAATATTTGACGCCACGATACGCAACTTTGAACTCGGAGATCTATCGAAACGCTGCAACCATTAAGTAGAAAGTAAATATAAATGGCTATACTATGCCGTACTTTAAAAATTCATAACTAGATAAATACTTGGAGTGCAATTCGGATCGACGCAAACGAGAAAAAAGTGGCTTTCAAATTTAATCTGAAAGATCGAATTCTCAGACGCTCGTAACTAAATAATTACGTCGAGTGGAAGCTAATTCTATGGAAAGTGAAAATTCGACAGGAGCGAGAATTGTAATTTATTTCATATTTCGCCAAATTGTACTCGCCTACGGTTCCTCCAATGCCTGTTCCTAAAAATGAGAAGAGAGAGATAGCCGACTTTTGCATTAGTTGTTGAAAACAGTCCCATAAAAAAGAAGTTCAGACCAGCGAACCAGACCCATATATCCCTATGTAATTTCAGTCGCTCAATTCAAATTCGAGGTTAAAAGAACCGTACACCCCCAAAATCATTAGCTAGAGCCAGAAAACACCCCTGGCATGGGGTTAAAATAGAATTAAGCTACGAGAACCGTTGTTACATCTTAATCAATAAAAGTATACAAGTTAATGTTAAACAACAGCGTACATACCATAGATATAAAACGCACCCACAGAGAGGGGCGAAACTCCCCAACATGTATAAAAAATCGATCCAAAACAGAAATGACTGCTGAAAACTAATTAGATTTACAAGCAACAGTATAGCTTTTTCAGCAGTCATTGCAACATTTTTTTCGTTGCATCTTGAATGACGGTAGTTTACATTCCTTCGGGGGGTGTTACTTAATAACATCGATAGGACATGAGTTTCAAACTCTGAGTGTACAACACGATTTTTGCCAATCGTAGCATCCATATAAATGTATATCCGGTTAGTTCCTATCGATTCTTCCAGCATCCTACGGATATACGAGTAGCATCTCGCAACCCCGTGATGGTAGTTTTCAAGCACAGCGTCGAACATAGTCTAGTCTGCTCTCATTTTCACACAACGCAGGTTCTATAGAAGTCACTGTAACTTTGTATACTTAAATCTTACATGGGGGTAGTTTTACACCCTCTGAGGGTTGACACTGCAAGACGTTCATGGTATGTAAGTTCGACTGTGTGACCGAGTGCCCCATTTAAAAGCGGAGCACCTGTATAACTTTTTTCTTTTTTGTCCGACTTGAACTAAACTTTACCAAAAGATAGAAAAAATTAGGATCTACTTATGACCAAAAAAACATTCGCATCTTACAAATGCAAAGCCACTTGCGGTACCAAAATAAATGGAAAAAATAAAGAAATCGTATTAGGCATTTTTTTATCGAAAAACTTTATTAATGAAAATTGTTCAGAATTGTCCAAAAACGTAGTCTAAAATTTCAGCAATATTAAAGACTATTGAAATCTTTTTTAAAACAATGTCCGAGTCTGAAAATATAATATTACTTAATTGTTTTTTTGCTTTAGAAAATTGTGTTACGACAATTTTGTTTGTAATTAAACGTAAGCCGCCAGGTAGTTGTCAAGTGATTTGCATTTTTTTTAATTTTCTTGAAATTTTGGACATTGGAATTCAATATTTTTTATTATAGGCGAATTTTGGTCTCTAGCTTTTTAAACAATTCTGAACAACTTTCATTAATAAAGTTTTTCGATAAAAAAATGCTTAATATGATTTCTTTATTTTTTCCATTTATATTGGTAGCTTTGCATTTGTAAGACGCGAATATTTTTTTGGTCATAAGTAGATCCTAACTTGTTCTATCTTTTGGTAAAATTTGGTTCAAGTCGGACAAAAAAGAAAAAGTTATAAACGTGCCCCGCTTTAAATGGGTCACTCTATATAGGGGATAGTATTCGCCACTCCCTGGGGGGTGTGTTTCATACCTACTGTATGTAAGATGCTGTTTAACCTTAATTTGTATAATTCGGTTGAGTAAGATGTAAAAACCATTCTCGTAGCTTAATTATCTTTTTACCCCATTCCAGGGTTGTTTTTTGGTTCTAGCTAATTTTTTTGGGGGTGTACGATTTTTTTGTCTCGGATTCGGATTCAACGACAAAAAATATATTGGGATACATGGATCTGGTTCGCTTGTTTGAATTTTTTTTTGTAGGTCTGTGAAACCAATTAGAAATACCTCCTCCAAGTTCATCGTAACACAATCGGAATTAACTCCCGAATCGAACGGCACCGGTCCCGTTCCGAAAAGCCATACTGCCATGCTCTTCCTAGCTTTTGATCGGATGGTAAAAAAACAAACAATTTTCTGGAGCATTTCTACTTGTACTTGTGCATTCTAGAATTATGCAGTACTTAGTATATTACATTCGATCGGCACCTTTCTAAAACCGGTAATATTGCTCGTAGAGAAAAAAATTTCATATCACTGTGTTGGTGACCGAATTCTGAAAACTTTCAAAATGACCTTCCGTCTGTCAGTCCGTCCGTCAGTCCGTCCGTCCGTCGGTCCGTCCGTCCATCGGTCCGGCCGTCCGTCTGTCCGGCCGTCCGTCCGTCTATCACGTTTCTTGTAAGCACGATAACTTGAGAACGAAAAGTACGATTGTATTCAAACTTGGACAGTAAGTTAGTGAAAGCTGAAGGAAGAACACTATTTTGAAGAAAATCGATCAATAAATAAAACAGTTATTAATTTTTTAAATTTGAAAAAAATTATTTATGTTATGTTTTAGTTAAACAAAACATGTCTAAAACTAATATTATTTACAAAAAAAGACTGCGAAGATTATCCTGCAGAATGTGCAAAATCATAAATCTAGTTTTATACAGATTTATGAAAAAGTGCCGAATAAGTCTATTTCACCGTATTTGTACGTCCTATGACAGTCAATGTTTCCCTACAGTTTAAATAGAGATTCTATAAATTTTCCAAGAACAAAGATTTTCTTCTACTTCTATTAATGAACTCTTCTATCTTCTATTAATATATTAATTCTGCAATTAAATAATTTGTAGGAGCGTTACAACTGAAGCGACAGATTATCCCTGTTTCTAACGAGCTTATGAATATATAGGTAATGAAAGACGACTAGTAGTTATCAATTGCATTCTCCTCACGTTGTTCGAAGAACGTATTATTAAGGGGAACTGTCACACTGAAGCAACGTTTTCGTGGTGTTTGAGTATAATATTTGGTTGGGAAAAGTAATATAGATCGAGGAATTCGGCTTTTTCCTATTTATTTTTATATGGAAGTGTATTAAATTTGTTTCTTCTGCCAAATCAAACCGAAAATGGCGGCCGTCAAATGTGCTCGAAAATGGGCCTCCAAGAAATCAGTCAGGCGGTAGCCGTGATTCCGGAAAATGTGTTCGCCTGAAACAAACACAATAAATTGGAACTAGTTTGCTATCCCATTGACTATAGTGTCACGTAGGATATTTTTGATATTTCGGAAAACTATCAAAATGGCGGGATTTTAAAAAAATGCGATTTTGTCAGCTTAAAAGCTAATAAAAATTGCAATTTTTTTTTTCGAGAACCCCTCCGCGATATTAAAACTATGTGTTTCTCGGCCATGTTGCACATTCGCATAAGGCACAAGCAGCGAACGTGCTGCTAAGGGCACACATGGTCCGTGCTATGGAGTACTACGACAAGTGTAGGACTCGGATGAACGTCGCGAAGTCGGAGGCCATTCTATCCACGCGTCGGTTCACTGAGAACCGCATTTTCACACAATCTCGATCCAGGATCAACAAATTTGGACAGAAAGGTGCGTGAAGTATCTGGGGGTGAACTTGGGCAAACGACTAACGTTTAACATTCACATCAACGAGACTATGCGTAAGATCTACTGCGTGCCCAGGAGTCTGTATCCGCTCCTGGCCAGGGGTAACAGCGGACAGGATAAACGAAATAAAACATTATTGTATACAATGGTGATCAGGCCGGCCATCACATACGCGGCGCCGGTGCGGTGCAGCATCTCGGCTACGACAATGGAAAAACTCCGGAATCTGGAACATTAAATGTATACGCCTCATCTGCGATTCGAGCAGGTACACCTTCCTCAGAGATTTATATGATCGTTGCAGTGACATAACGCCCCTGACGGAATTCTGGGAAACATCGCAAACATGCTATGCCTTTCAACTGGGCGACAGTCGGCTAACACGCAACATAACCAGAATCAGAATGCATAATGCCCCATTCCAGTTCAAACACCCCCTACCGTACCAGGCGTTGCCTACCTTCCGGCAACCTCTCTAGCCATACTTTCATTAACTTTTTTCTATCACACACTTTTCCCTTCACACCTTTATATATTTGTCTGTCCTTTCTCCCTTTTGTCTGTTTGTCATTTTGTCCTTTCCTGTTCTAGATTCATTTTAGACCGAAAAACCCTTTAAACATTGTAACTATTAAAAATCTTAATTCTTCGCTTTCCCTACCTTCCCGATGGTGGGTATAATGTTGGGTCCAGTTGCTTCGAACGGGTTTTTTGTTGAGTTTCTCCCCGTATTTACTGTCTTGTGCGAAAACAGTTTTTATAGCGTTAATTTTAAATGTTTTTTAAATCTGTAATACAGGCGGCAGGAGTTTTGACTATGTATTAATTTTATTGAGCCGAACTAGTCATGATCCACCCAACCCTACGTACACCACTAAGCTGCGCGGCGTGGTTGTATGGTTGGCTCCGGATCGCGGTCCGGGGAAACAATGTATATATTTTATTAATTTAAATAAATTTGTTACGATGATGACGATGTTTTTCTAGATTTAGACTCAATCAGTCAAATGTAGTTCAGAAAAGCTTGGCTACCGTTTTGAAAAACGTGTTTTCGAGAAAAACGTAGGCATAATTACCATTATTCTGCTATAGCGTTCCTCCTGGTGCTCCTGTTCCTTCAGGAGTTGCCTCCGAACGGTCTCCCCTTGCCTTTGTTCATGACTGTATCTCTGCATAGTAAACCGACGGGCACCCCGTGGAGGGGGTTGAGCCGTGTAACATTCAAATGCACTCTTCTCGTTTCGACGCTTTGTATCAGCCGAAATCGAAGGAATTTCGGAAAATCCTTTTGTAAAAATGCCCCTATTTTTACACGTACCTACCTAGAATGCAGAAATGCCGTTTGGTACGATTTTTTTGAAAATTAGAAAAAAATTGCTTTATGCAAAGTTCAGTAAGATCAATATATTCCTTGACTTCTTCTTGACTATAATATTATTAATTCGAATAAATTCTTAAGATAAAATAAGATTTGTGTGATGATGCATTTAGAAACAAGGAACAAACATCAAAGGAGACAGAATTTCCTGTTTTTGCAATTCTATTCTATTATGTTGTTGATGAAATCATTGGAATTCATTACTGAGAAGCTAGGTTGTGCTTTGGGTACACTCTCGACCTCTGTCATTAGGACAAGTAAATTAGATGTAGGAAACATTATTAATCATTTAAATCGGGGAAAGTAGCAAATGCCTGTATAAATAAACATATTCGGCCTGAATTCATTTATAAATTTAAAATCAATAAAACAAGTCAATGGCGATGGTAGAATTATTTAATAAAACGCGATAAGTGTATTTATTGAATGGGGTTTCCGATAGTCAGACTAATTCCCGCCAATAAGCTTGAATAGTCCTCCTCGACCATCAAAACAAGGGTATGTTTGTGATCGAGTTCTCGGCACCTGCTGAGCCAAACATCTCTTCGAAGGAGGAGGGGAAAAATGGACCAAAGGCCATGATCTCCGGTGCGAACTCCAAGTGTTACACCCAGGCTACTCGATCACGATCAATATACTCAGTGGTATGAATCCTACGCTGCTCTCGGAACTAAAAATCATACCGGCCTGTCAGAAACCAGTCAAATAGCTGGCAGGCCAAATGCAGAAGGCGGTTATCTTGAGGTACCTTCGTCTCCTTAGGTACACGATTCTGGAATTTACAGTCACTAACCCCTCAGATCGTAGGGAGTGGCCACTGTGTCGTAGCTCTCCCAACCTTTCCGAAAACCAACTGACCCCTTTTATGTTAATTTCGGTGGTAACATGTGGTAGAGGCGTCGGGCTTATATGTCACGTTGGAATTTGGAGGGAGGTGCTAAGAAGGGACGAGCTGGAAACCTACATGTTCATATTTAACGAAAACCACAATATAGAGGGACATAACAAACAATAAACAGCAATAATAATATACACAAAAGTTTTGGTAAATATACTGGTTGTCTCTATATAAATGATTTCAGTTTTTAGTAAAACGATCTTTCTACAATTTGAGGCTATAAGATGGCATTGTGATGCACAAAAAATTCAATCCCAGGAACCTTGAAAAGAAGTGCGTGTGATGAAACAATACGTCTACGCAACTTTTATAATACGAACAATTTTTGAAAAATCACCAGGTTTCGATTTTTTTCTAATTTTTATTGCCACCGTTAGAAATAGCACCCTCAAGAATATAGAACCAAAAAGTCGTGTCCTATTAATGGGTTTTAACTTGAGACTCAGTAATTTAGCAATCACTTTTCAGTAAATGAGTTTTAGTTGTGGACCATAAATATGGCTAAATACTCCGTTTTTAAGGTATCTTGTAGTTTTATTACAAGGTGCCATAAAAACGAGAAGTCCCGATAAAACGAAATAGGTCCCATTCCGCATATAGAGAGGACGATCTACTGATAACGCCATATCATTCCAAACAAATGTATTTAGTATGCTAACAATATCTGTAAATATTTCAGGTTCATGTGCTTTTGGTATCGATTGCAATTCTTTGAAAAATCCAGACTCTGAATTCCGCAAACATGGAAATCTTATTATTGACTCAGGATTCATAAAATCATTATGGGAGTTGACACCGCTTGTGATACCATATAATGTTTTAAGATGTTTGAATTATAAACCGAACAGTTCCGAAGTAATAAATTTTTTTATGGGTACTGTCAAAGAAACAGTTGCATATAGAGAAAAAAATAATATTAAAAGGAAAGATTTCATGGATCTACTACTTCAGCTGAAAAATAAAGGAAAATTACATAATGATGAAGGAGATGACAAAGACGAAAATATTTCTCCAGGGACAATTTCAATAAGCGAAATGGCTGCTCAGTGTTTCGTATTCTTCGTAGCAGGTTTTGAAACATCATCAACTACAATGCACTTTGCAGCATATGAACTGGCTATCAATCCTGATATTCAAGACAAGTTGCGTAATGAAATAAATACAGTCCTAAGAAAATACGACGATGAGTTAACATTCGATACTATTGCAGAGATGAAATACCTGGACAAAGTACTTTATGGTAATTATTTTTTAATATTTAATTATAATTTAGCTAATAGTTTTAATATTTTTTCAAAGTAATCGCAAATATTTTGCAATAATAGAATCAATAGAGAACCTGAATCTGACCTAAATATGTTTCATACTTATTATTTTACCCAACACAAGAGACAAAACTAGAATCAAAGCAAATGTAACGTGGAACATATCTTTAACAAAGAATGGCAATAATGTAGGTTATATTTCTTATGATTTTTTAGCGTTTCGTCAAATCTGACAGGTGCTTGGGTGTCATCGGCTTGTATCGGTGCAATAATCCCGCTCTTTTGGGTGTACGTGGGAATCCGTATCTTTACGTCTAACGCATCTCGCAACGCTAAAAAAAAAATCAAAACTGCGCATGCGCAGATGTTATAAGATACGTTTACGTGTTTTTAGATGTGCTGCCTTAAGTGTCTATTATCTAATTTAATCAAGTAACTCTTGTATAAAATACAAGAATTAAGACCGTGACCATGCTGCGTTACGTTTTACTTACGTTGTTTATAATTTGTATTCAGTGTGTCCCAAAAGAAACACATAAAATTCATAACTTTTCTTCTGTTTTGCGTATATTTTATTCTACAAATTATTATCGCTTTTACAAAGGAAATCAGTGATATTTTATTCTGAGCATTATAGCAAGAACTTCATTTCTAAAACTACACTTTCTATGGTTGGTATAATTGCAAATAAAATAATATGCTCTTATTCTTTTAACGGTACTTTGACGGTCGCTATTTACTCGGATTTCATACGTGTAGAAGCTGTTATTCCTTTAATTATAATGACTCGACTGTAACTGCTAATTTTTTATTCCAACAGGTAGGCGCACCACCCCATTTTACATTTGCCATAAGAAATTATCCTAGTGAAATATCTCCAGACAGATGGATAGGCAGAAAACTGTTTATTGAGTGGCCGCCACGTTCACCTGATTTAACCACATCGGATTTTTCTTGTTGAGATATCTTAAAAGCACAGTATATGTAAATACAATACAACACCAGACGTAATTTAAAATGTAATTAATAGTTTCGAACATCGTATTGGTCACTGGCAAATTGTTAACGGTGCACATTTTGAACATTTATTGTCATAAAAATCAAGTTTTGAATAGTAATAATTGTAGTAGAAAATGAAGTTTTGGAAATTAAGTATTTTCTTAGCTGTTTATGAAAAAAATTGTATCACTGAATTCCCTTGTGTATCAAATTTTAGAATAAAATACAGGATATTCCAGTTAAAAAGATTCATCGATAACGTCATAGATATGTGAAAGGTGTTAAAAAGATTGTTTCCCTTTCATTTACATAAACCAATCTGATATTACTAATTGACGTGTTTTTGTATTTTTGCGAACGCAAAACAGAAGAAAAATTAATAATTTTATCAAGTTCTTTTGGGACACAATGTAGATTACTGCCATTTACAATACAATAGTATATTATTTTAAAACATTTCTAGAAACATTAAGAAAATATCCACCTGTCCCGGAATTATTCAGGGTGTGCACTAAGGATTACAATGTTCCTGGTGCGGACCTAGTCATTGAGAAAGGAACGAACGTCATAATTCCCATATTAGGCATTCATCATGATCCTGAATATTATCCCGACCCAGAGAAATTCGATCCCGAGAGATTCAGTGAAGAAAACAAAGCCACTAGACCAGCATTTAGTTGGTTACCATTTGGAGAGGGACCAAGGGTTTGCATAGGTTAGTAATTTTAAATACATCAACATAACACATTGCAGATGCTATATCACAGCGAATATATGCTAATTTATCCTTGAAAGCCTGAAGTTGCTTTGCACACCAAGAAGCTAGACTTTTTGAGACAAGGGACACACCCATTATCCGGGTATATTAGGATTAAATTCACCTTCCAAAGAAATCCCAATGCGATCACCGTGATCCAAGAGATCAGAATAAAATACATTCTGTCGCAGGTGTTGCCCATCTTTATTTAAACCATTCAGCGTTGCTCTCTCCTCTCTCTAACCATATGTTAATGATAACGTCTCCTCCATTCTTTATTTCGTATTTTAAGAGTTCTTTCCAAAATTTGTTTTTCCAGTTTGACGAAATTGTTTCATGATCCGCCTATGGTGACCTTGGTAACTTTTTAAAATCCTTTTCTACTATAGGCTTGGCGTCAGGTAGATTAACATCATTTTATCTCGAGAAAAAAATGTACTGGTGGAACCAGTAGGCCTCTTTTAGACAAACTAATTTTCCCCCTCGCTGGTTCCCCGGAGCACCCCCAATTTTGGGGCAGGAGCGCTGAAAAATAATTGTTTTGCTAATATCTCAGTTTTGAACGGTCCTACGAAAAAATAGATGGTTATCAAATTTAAAGATAAGCAAATTCTCCCATCAAAATGGCTCATACACATTTTTACGTAGTATAAATACTCTTAGTGTTATAGGCAGAAATGTCTACAACTATTGGTGGTTACTACTATTATATTCTTATTTTCACACCATCTTACAGTATAACGCTTCGTGCGTTTTTTTTAAGTGTTGTCCCCAATCGGCCTAATTCACTTTTTGTTTAATTAGTTAACTTATTTTTAATTGATCCTAATTATTTCTTTATTCCTCTACTACCAATGCATTAGATTATTTTTTATTTTTTCGAAGTTGAAGATTCAAAATAGGCTTCAATATAACTGCTAGTATCGGTTTCATCATTGTCTGCATCGTCTTTATCAGATTCAGCCGCCTCCTTGTATTTATCGTATTCCAAAAAGGCTAATATCTTATTTTCGGCTTGATCTAATTAGTGTACATATATTTCGACATTTGTACCTACATGATTGTCCTTGACATCTAGAACAAAAAACGGAACCTCTTAGCCCAGCTTCTCTACAAGTACATGCGGCTTTGCAGCCTTTTATACACTTGCAGCTTATTGTTTTCAATAGTTCTTGTTAAGCAACTTCGTTATTGGTAGTAATAGAAATCAAACCCATCCAATCCCAAACTTGAGGACTTCTGGTAGTGCCGCACTACTGCTGAATTTGATAGTACGTTCTAAAAGTGTGATGGTGTGCAGCAGACTCTGTAGGAGGTAACGATGCTAGGTAACATGTACTTTTTGCCACCGACTTAATAAAGCTTTTGTATCTGAATTTATTCAAAGTACGCTGATCGGGTTCTGCTCCGTAAAGGGCTTAGATCACTTTTTGGCCCATTTTTCCACCTATTGGGGCCCCCGTAGGTCTCCATCGCGGATCTCGTAAGACTTCACCACGGCCCCATAGGGCTTTGCGGGGTCTATTTCACCCTTCACAATGGAGCCGCCGTAGGACTCGACATTTCCATCTCTGGGGGCCACAAGAATTCCTGTTCGTTCTATGGCCTCTTTAATAAAGCAGTAGCACCATATAACTAACTTAACCTCAAATTTTATGCTTTTGTAAGTTCATTATCATTTTAAATGTTTTATTCGCCTTTCTAGATTGGAACCAGTATAACATCCATCAGCCATCTTATATTGAATACCTATAATTTTGTAATATCTTTGAATATTAAAAACACGGGGCTAATTTATAGGTTGAATTTTCAACCTGTAAATATCAGTACATTTTTTCAAGTCAATAACATTAAAACGTAATGTGTATTCTATATGAGAGGGTGTATTAATATTACACTGGTTCCAATCTAGAAATGTGAATGAAAACATTAAAAATGCGAATAAACTTACTAAAACGTAAAATTTGAGATTAGTCATATGATAGTAGTGTTCGCACAATATAACCTCACTTCTATAAAATCTTCTAATAATCGATTTCCGGTCACGTGATTTTGACGCAGCTGTCTAAATATAGAACCTTATTTCAAGTTAACAGTTCAAAACACACAAACATATGAAAAATGATTATTATAAAATGTTTTGAACAAATCCTAGGATTTTTCAGAAATGTTTCGCTTAATTCTCCCCTTTTTGGAGACCTTATCCTGCTTTTCGGCGTTTTTTTGACAAGTTGTTATTTTCCCCATGCTCCTTTAAAATAACAGGAATTCTAAAGAAACGAACGTTGTCTCTTTCTCATCTATTACCTTAATTCAGTAGTGAGCAAACGAAAGGCAATCTCGTAATTTTTGTAATGAATACAGCGGGTATTATAACATTCACACTTCAATAACACATGAATCCAAAAATGAAACAATGAGTTGTCTGAAGTTTATATCTGTCGAAAATAAGCTGAGGACGCTCAGGGAACGAACCGTGAACCCCATGGTTCGTAGGATGATGCTTACACCAGCGCGTCACTTGAAAACAAGTTAATAAAATCCTGAGTTATTCTAAACGTGTAACAAAAGCGTGCTCTGCTATACGGTAGTATCTCGCACCAAGTTCACTCCAACGTCCTCCACGCTGACAGAAAAAATAAGCAAGTGCGCGTGCATCTTTACAGAAATAATATCTACAAAATGTAGTGAAATGCCCACAAAAACAGATTCTCTCTAAAAATATAGCGCCAAGTACAGTCTGTCCAAAAGAATATCTTTCCTCTCTACAAAAACATAGAATTAGAAAATGTTGTCTCTCCGAAAATATTTGAAATCAATTAAAATCGCCGAGTTCGGTATCTATTTATAAAAAGAAAATTTATGAAAAAAAAAATTCAAATACAAAAAAACTTTCGTTTCACTAAGAGGCAAAACTCTGTTTGGATTCACTAGTGCCACTCAGTTGATCTTATACAAATTTTCCCGTCAACCTTTGACTGCAGTATTACATATTATTTCAGATTATCAACATGTGCACGCAGGAACTGCGGAAACATGGATGTAAAACGCGCCATATTCTTATTTTATGATTTTGTTGTGTAGTGTACTTCACGCTATTCTTTTTACAGAGAATCTGTTTTTGTGGGCATTAATACTACGTAAAAATGTGTCTGAACCATGAACTGAGATATAGGCAAGAAGGCTATTTTTGAGCGATATTGCCCCAAACTTGGGGGTGTTCCAGAGGGCCAACGAGGGGAAAAAATTAGTATGTCCAAACGTGGCCTATAATGAACTGGTTTCAAGAGTAAAATCCTCCCGATTTAAAACGGTATTTACACATCCTGAACTCCCTGACGCCTGGCCTACTTCTAAAAACCTACCAGAAAATCAAAGTTCCCATAGGGATTATTATTTTTTCCCAGTTTTTGCCACCATTCTACCTCTGATAACTAGGCTATAATTATATTGAACTAATTATATGAAACCAAATTCTGGTTCAAATAACAAAGAAATATATTTCATATTGTTTCATACTTTTTAAAGTTTGGTTTATCTATCTCTTAACTATTTAGTCAATGTGTTTGAGTCGGATAATTATTAAATTTGTAATTCGATCTATCTATTATTTTATGACACGATATTAAAAATGTTCAATAAAATATCTCGCTTAAAATAATTTTAAATGAAAATCTTTCAGGGATTTAGATCTGTTAGTCGCAAGTTTTAATTTAGCTTCTGTTTCAGGATTACGGTTTGGAATGCTGCAGTCAAAAATTGGCCTTATAACTTTGCTGAAACATTATACAATTACTGTAAACAAGAAAACTCAGATACCCATAGTCTTCAAAAAAAGTAATACGTTATTTTCTACGCCCGAAAGTCCCATTTGGATCGATGTTCATAAAATAAATAAGTAAATTTCACTCCAAATATAAGTATCCAAAATCCACTTATATATCAAATATAAGTGAAAAGGTAATATTTTGATTTCTTGTATTTGAGTGACAAAAGAATATTTACGTTTCAAATATCGCTTATATTATTATACGAATATTAATGGTAATCATTTTTTACATTTGTTAATATTAGTTTGCGGAATTAATGTTTTTTTAGTTTAATTAAATAGAATAACTAATAATAATTTCGTCTTTTTTTAATATTCGTAATACTGCCAAATTGATCACATTATTATAGTCAACTGAATCTTTGGCAGCATGTATAAAAAACGTTTTAATATTTTTTACAGATGATTCAAATTGGATGTTCGCCACTACACTCCGAGATTTCTACGGATTTCCATGCTTCAGACCATGTAGATTACGAAAATGAAGGGCTTTCAATTCCGTCTGTCTATCTGTCGGTCTGTTGTCTGTCTATTGGCGCTGTAACTCAAAAATTATCTGATGGAGAACAGTCAAATTTGGTAGGTAGTTGACTCAACTACCAGCGAAGAAATGAGTAGACCTTGATAGGAAAATGACAGCACAGTTATCCTTCGGCCATTCTAGGGATATAGAAGTTGGGATTACCAATATCCTGAGAATATCCCAAAATACGCCCAGGCACATCCCTGGGATTCAGAATTTACACTATTCTCCATATCCTCAGGATATCCCGCAAATATATTTTGATATATCCGTAGGATTAACCTGGGACATATATTAAAATGTTTAATGCATGTGAAGAAGAATGTGACCTCACAGGATAGCTTCAAAAAAACAATCGGTTTGCAGATCTTGTTACAATATATATGTTTACAAAATTGCAAGTCAATATCTTAAACCATTCCGGAGAAAACGTGCGGACAAAGAAAAGTTACAGACAGACCGACAGACAGACCGACAGACAGACGGAAAATTTTTTCATGACATTCTAAACCTATTTCACGAAAAAAAAAAAATTGAAATTTTTTTTGCGATTACTATACTTCCAATCCACTAAGTGGATGTGGAAGTAATTATGCTAATCTTCCTATTTCGTAATTCTAAATCTAACTGTTTTAGTTTATTAGTCTTGTTATGGTCTTATAGTTTTTTCAAATAAACGTACTAAGAAAAAAGTTGTGGCCAAAAATGATAAATATTCCCCTATCGGATATCTCTGTCTAGGAAATGGTCACCTTAAGTTATCTCCATGTCATCATCTTCTAAAAAATATTTTTGGTTGTTTGTAATATGTTTAAAGTAGAAACTACAATTTACCTGATTCATCTTCTTATTCTTCCATGTTCGATGGAGTTACTAAATCTGAGTATTTTCACAAAAGAAGTTTCCTGCAATATATTGACAGGCTTCTGTGCAAACTATTCCATTTTTTTTCAGAGACGTATATTAGCTCCACACCCCTTCTTGCAGTTACAGCTCTTGAAGCGGGTGGGTTAAGCGTGGGGACTGGTTCTAAATATTCGTGACTTATTCTCTACCCACAGAGACTGGCACCTGGCAAATTTTGGATATTTTCATGTGCACTTCTCCATGCTGTTGCACCACAATGGGCCCTAAAATAAAATAATAATCAACCCCAAACCCATCAACTGTGGGTGGTAGGTTTTCGCCTTCTTGATTTTTGGCGAAAAACAAATACTAACGTCAGTCAGTTAACTTCTTATTGATTTATTCTTATAGAGCAAACATATAAATTCGGATATTGTCTTCAAGTTATGTGGTAGTTGTGTTCAGAGTCCCCAACAATGCAAGCAATTTCAGTATTGCTGATGATTTCTACAAGCCCAAAAATTATTTAGTGCAAAATTCTTTGCTAATTCTTGAGAATCTACCAGTTATATCTGTCCCAGTAAAGGCATGGAAAAAATTAATTATGTCTGTGTCCGATACTTGATTTTGCGACTTTTCCTATCTCTACTTTTTTTTCAGTTTTTTCTCGACTGGCTACCATTACAACTTTCTTTGATAATTACTCATAAAACCTAACCAGAAGCACAAACACATCAGTATACGGACTGTGAACAAAAAGTATGTATTCTATATATTGTTGAGTTACACGAAGTATTAGAATAGTATCAGCTTCCTCATGAATGTTGTCTTATATATTTGACAGCGGGATATTTCAAATTGTTTCGTTATTATATGAAGTTACAGCAAGCTTCTTTCACAATCGCGAAGTTTCTTGGCGAGGTATTCAGTGAGCTTCTTTTTTGTTTCTAAGTTGGATAAAAATCTTTAAGGGAAATATTTTTTATTAATGATCCATTTGAGACAGGACAAAATGGCCAGAGTATTTTTAACTTCCTTCGGACCTTGTGTTTTTTAGCGAGTCTTCCTTGTCCTGTCCCACATGCTAGTAACAAGAAAGTCGTGTTCTAAGATTCAATCCTAGACAACGAGTCTTTTGTTGCTAGCATATCCCGACTTTTTACAACGCATTCTTGACAAACAAAATTAACTAAAATTAAGTTCCATTATTATACTCTTCGCAAATACAAAACGATGAGTATATTGCATTTGATCGGCACATTTCTAAAACCGGTAATAGCGCTCGTAAAGAAAAAAATTCTGAACAACTTCCAAAATGTCCGTTCGTCCGTCTGTCTGTCTGTCCGTCACGTTTCTTGTAAGCTCGATAACTTAAGAATGAAAGGTCCGATTTTGTTGAAATTTGAACAGTAAATTAGTGTTAGCTAGAGGAAGAACCCTATTCTATGATCAAAATCAATCAAGCAACAATAAAATTTATTAATTATTTAAATTTAAAAAAAACCTATTTTTTATGTTCTGTAATTAAACAAAAAATGTCTAAAACTAATATTATTTACAAAACAACTACGAAGAGTATTCTATAGAATCTGCAACACTTATATAAAAGGTGTAGTAAATCGGCGAGGACTATAATGGTTAGCTTGTTAATACTTATTTTTTCTAGTAACATGTAGGTAAAAGCTCAATCCGTAAACACAGCGGGAATAATAATAGAAATACTCGGCGCCCTTATGCACGGATTGCAGGAAGTATACCAAAGTATACTAACTGGCCGTATCGTTTTTACAGGTGCCAGTTTAATAATAACAGATCGTAGCACGCACTATTCAAGAAAAAACGTATATGCCTATACTACTGATTTAAATGGGTCGACACAATGGTACACGTCATATTTTTGCACTTTCATAGGTTTATTTTTCAACCAATATCTATAAATTTATCGTTGAATTAAGCATAAAATTCTGCATATTTTTTGTATGAAATTTATTTCCATATGGCCTCTTGTTTTCAAGATAAAAAATTTTAAATAAAATTAAAAAATACAAATTCTAGTTTTCTTGAGAATATTGTATTAGGTATTAAATATTTTTAACTCTAGTATTTTTTTCGTAAATAATACATTTTTATAAGCACTTCCTTTTTTGAAATTGAAAATCGGCCAATTATTACCGAAGATACGATTTTTTGAAAAATCGGCCTAGTCGCCATTTTGAATTAAGGATTATTGGAGAAAAACCCATTTTCAGAAATGCCAACGTGGTAATCCCACTGGCTTATACTTTCATGAAATAAAGCGTTTCAATACTTGGCAGGACATCGAAGACAGTAAGTCAATCACAGCTCTCTATTTAACTCCATAATATACCATTTCCTCACGACTACGTACTTGACTTACTTTAACTACCTGTTTTCGTTGGTCTAAGTAACTTTTGAAAAGACTTATTACCGCATTAGGCCTTTAGTCAGTTGATTCAAGTTTATCCAGCAATAGCATGTGATTAATGGTGTCAAAGTCATTTTGTTAGAAAAACAAAAACACCTTAATGTACATTTCCATCATAGACACCGTTATAAGTTAAAGAGGTTAATTTATCCACCGCATCTTGTGTCCTCGTCCTCGTGCAGGTCCCTCTGGGTCACAAAAAGTTCCTGGAAGTCACCAGATGTTGCTTTCTGGGTAGAAAGACAGAGAGCCGCCTCTACCGCTACCCAGTGCCACCGCTGCCAGCTCAGGGTAAGTACTAAGTACACTGCACAGCCAAAGTGCGTCAAGTGCGGTCAGGCCCACCACTCGGCTGAGTGCCAGAAGAAAAGGGAGAGCCCTGCCAAGTACGCAAACTGCCAAGGAGCCCACCTAGCCAGCTACAGGGGATGTGCCAGCTACCCCAAGAAACCAGCAGGTCCCCGGAAGACCAACAACCAGGGACCTAGGGTGAAGACGGCCACGGCAGAGACCAGAAAGGTCACTACTGAGCGAATTTATGCAGACGCAGCAAGCACCAAGGACAAAGCCGCACCTGCAAGCAGGGCCAAGACAGCACCAAAGAAGGGGGTCGGTACTATCTCCCCAAATGTTCACCGTCTACACCTCCGACATGCCAAGAACCGCAAGTACCTCTTTGGCGCTCTACGCAGACGACATGGCCATAATCGCAAGACCATTGATTGCAAGAATTGCCACCCGCAACCTCCAGGAAGCAGCATCCCTTCTGGGAGAGTTGTGCAACAAGTGGAAAGTCAAGGTCAACGCGGAGAAGAGCAAAGCCATGATCTGCAAGATAGTCAGGAAGAAAACTCCCACAGGTCTCCTGTGGTACGATGCCGTCAAGCACCTTGGGGTTGTCATGGATCGAAGCCTGATGTGGAGACAGAACATGGAAGCGATAATGCAGAGAGCGAGGAGGAGGAGGACTCTACTCTACTCTATGATAGGTAGATAGAGCCAACTCAACCCGAGGAACAAGCTCATGCTTATCAGTCAGATCTGGTTTTATTTTTTCCAAATAACTATTCAATGTGATATTAAGTAACTCCCTGCATCTTAGATGCCGTGAGTATATTGATAATATGGAAATGACAGAGGTTATTGAAGGCTTTTTAATTTGTTAAATCCTACTTTATTATACTGAACGTATTAACTCAGTCGTTCACTATGACATCACACCGATGTATTTGAATATCTTGAGCGGAGATTATTTGATAAAATAAAAAAACGAATGGAAATTATCATTTATCTCATTTTTTATTGCATTATTTGAGAATAAGTACGTGATTAATAGATAGTTCACATGTTTTTACAAATATGCGCTATTGATAAAGTGACCAGACAATTTGTTTATAAATTTGTAGCTCGGTTAAATCATTAAATAACAGTGTACACAAGATATTCGAAGGGCGGTGCTACAAAAATAGAATTTAGCTGAAAAGTTTAACTATATGTATGTAGATAAGTTTATTTAAAATATATATAAATACATATTATGCACTTCCGATAACGATATGGTGAACAGTAATAAAAAATTACGAATTTGTCGAAGATAGCTTAAACGATTTGGTTCATATTTGAAGCGGCCAGTGGATGAAGGTGTTATGTGACATTTTTTGAATTTTGGGATTTTCAGTGGAAGAAGGTGGGGGTCTCTTCTACCATACCTCCATCATTCATTTTCCTATTAGTTATATTTTGCCAGCTACTAATGTATGAAGGTGTTATGTGCTGAAACAAACCCCTCTATGTCGATTGTTTTCTAGATAATTCTAGTTGATTAATTATCAGAATCAAATTTATTTTTAATTTTGGCTGTGTGATCGTCTAGTTTATCAGTGATAGGACCCAAATTTACGTTTGTGATTTTGTAGTACTTGTTACCATAAATTCTTTTTCAGGTTTGATATTACTGTTTCTATTTATTTATATTAATTTGTCATTTAATAATTAAACACTACCTATTTGTTACAGAAATTTACGAGATATCATTTCATTGATCGAATTAAACACTAAAGAATTATTTTGGCACTTATTTATCTCGTTTTAGAAATTGTCACTTTTATTTCAGAATTAGATTTGTTATTTTCATAATACACTGTATAATGGTTATGACTCAAACAGATACATTTTATTTGATTAACCTTTATTGTTTTATATTTTATTTAGATTTCAGTTTATCACTTTTACTCACCAAAGTAAACCTTATGTTTACATAATTTGTTTTGTTTCTCTAAGTCAAAGCAAATCTTATATTTACCTGGTTCATTATCTTATGTTATAGAACTTTGTTTTATTAATTGAAAAAGGTAGAGAAAGTAAAGACAAAGAACGGCTTAATACGTATATTCAGACACTTGTCAGGTTACAATATAGGAACGAAAAATAAACGTTGCGGCAACGGCCATAAAATAATATAAATATATAGTGAAAAATAATCCCAAATTTATATCCAAACTGTAGAAAAATAATGTTGTGGCAATGGCCATAAAATAATATAAATTTACAGTGAAAAATAATCACAAATTTATATTTCCAGTACCAGATTTCGCTGTAACAAACAGTCAACCACAGGCTTATGAAAGGTTCAATCTAAAAACAACAGTAATCAACGAAAATGACAGAGACTACAACCAGAATCCTCGTACAAACGGATGAATGAATGTACAACACGGTACATGTAAATTCTGTATTGGTTGGCGAAATCTCGCTATAATTGATGAGGTGAATACATGGCAAATTGAAATCTCATTTAATTGCCTAATCAAACATTGTTTGAAATTGCGATGCGTAGAGTTTGATGGGATCTGGTCAATAAACTTGACTCAGACCCAGCCTATTGGCTGCCGATTGGCTGATGTGTTGCGAAGATTGCAATTGTTCAAATAATTGAATGGACAAGCAATTAAGAATCAATTTCAATTCGCCCGTAGCGGAAACTGCTACTGCAAGTGAAAATCAAACAAAAATCAATACAAAGTTTACCATGTACAATTCCTGTTTCAATTATAGTTACTCTCAACCTTGTAAGGTGTATCTTCACCTACCAGTGTTACTGTATATGTACCTAGTATAGTAGAGTCTGATGGACACGACAAGGATTTTACATAATTTAGTCCGGAGCCGTGTCGCCGCTACGATATCTACCAACTCTACTCACAATGGAAATTCAAAATACCCTACAGACAAAACGAAAATAGACAAAATTACACTTACTGTGATTGCTACAGTCTGCTTTCTCCGTCGAAATTTTATGCCGGGCGGTGCACTTCTAACGAATATATCTTATAATTAGCACTTTCTCAGAAACCCTTTTTAATGAGTAAGACCGTCGTTGGATTCCATGAGTACTTGGACAAGTCCACAAACGTGACGGGATCAAAGGTGACCTGTAGTTAGTAGTTGTCCGACTCACGCCACAGAATCGCACGTCGGTCACAAATCTTATAATTAGTGGATCAACAAGAAATCGAATTCAAATTATATTTTCATTTATTGAAATAATTCATTTTTTTGACTAATTTTTTGTACGTTCTAGTGGTTTGGGCAAGGGTTATGCTCTCCCACTTTGAGGATAATTGAATGAGAATTTTGGTTCTTATTGGAAAAACCGTCCCATAGATTTTTTCCTACATTTTGACGTTTAAAATAGCTACTCGCTACATCCTGCCTGAAGATTTCTCCCTGTGAACCACCAAGTTTGTGGTACTTTCGAAAAACCAATTTCGTGGTACTTTCGAAAAATTTGTCTAGAGGGGCGATTTTCCGCCTTTTGCAAGTCTCTTTATTGCACTTTCGAAAACTACATTTTTGGTACCTTCGAAAAATTAAATTCGTTGTACTTACTTTCGAAAAATTTGTTGGATGGAGCAGTTTTCCGCCCTGTGCGATTTTATTCGTGGTACTTTCGAAAAACCAAATTCGTGGTACTTTCGGAAAATTGAATTCATTGTATTTTCGAAAAATTTGTTGGACGTAGCGGTTTTCCGCCCTGTGCACTTCCCTTCGTGGTACTTTCGAAACACCAAACTCGTGGAACTTTCGCAAAACGAGATTCGTGGTACTTTCGAAGAGTTTGTCGGGTAAGTGAAATAATTTTTTACGCAGATTTCGATGAAAGATGGTGGCAAAGATGGTTATAAGTATTTTTAACGTTTCAAAGATGATCTTTTCATGGGATTTTTGTCTGAACTTAATTTCGTATTAAACTGGATATTTGTCAAAGGGATCGTTTTACTGGGTTCAATAACATTACCATCTGTCTTTTTCGATACCATGCATTGGTATACATTTTTAATAAATAAATGTATCTGACATACATCCTCCATTTCGAATTTTTCCAAAATGTTAATTACCAGTCACAACAGGGCCAAGACTAAAATCGTCGATTTCTCGGCATAAAATGGTCCAAAGAGGGTCCACAAAAGGTGATATCAACGTACTTTTTTTTCGACGAATCTATCCGTCCGAATTTCATTAAAATTTGCATAATTAAAAAAGTTATTGCAATTTTTGTTACTTGCAAATTTTATTTTTCATAAATAAATAATTGGCTGTGCATATATTGTACCTACTTTCACTTTCTGTCCTCCAAACTATCGAGAATAGTCAAGTTTTCACTTACAACATCAATCCTTGTATTGCTAAAATTAAAATTTTAGTAAATAACTTAAAAGAGAGAGGGAACTTAGTAAAATTTGTTTGGGATAAGGCACATACAGGTTTAGAACACAATGAAGAGGTAGATATTATAGCAAAAAGAAGTATTAATGAAGGAGAAATTTTGAACAACGGACTACATATCCAAGAGTGTATAAGTATTACCAAACTTAAAAGTAAAAAAACATGGTCAGCATTATGGACAGAATGTGGTATAACAAATCCTACTCGCTATGTAACAATTCAACCAGACATTCCAACTAGATATTGGTATAAAGATTTTAAGTATTCTAGAAAAGACATAACAACACTCAGTAGATTAAAGTTCGGCCACGGGTGCTACCCGGCGCATCTCAAGAAAATAGGAGTACTAGATTCAGACCTATGTGATACATGTAATATCACTGCAGATTTGGATCATATATTTTTGAATGTGTAAAATACAAAGCAGAAAGCGATCTCTTTCACAGAAAATTAACAGATCAAAATACTTACCAACCTAATAATATTTGTCATTTGCTAGCGCTGAATAAAAAACCCATCTATGATGTGATTCTCAAATTTCTTAAAACCATTAAACTTAATATTTAAAATAGGTTAGGTTAGATTTCTCACCCCTTGTTTTTATCCCATTGTTTATATTCCTTCCTTTCCGTGGTCTTACTCTTTGCGTGTGCCATTATAAAATGCCCTGACAGACCCCTGGGCGAGAAGAGAGTGTCCTTGTTTTATCCCAGAGTCTCTATTCGTGATCGGTGGTATAGGTTAGGTTAGAATTAGGGTACAATTAGTGTATATTAACGTATATATATAATAAGTGTATATTAACTTCGCATCTGGCTGTATCGACGTAAGTCGCAATGCAAAAAAAAAAAAATGTTAATTTGTTGAATAATTTTTTTTTAAATAGGAATGGGTAGTACTAACCAAGCGATGTAATGTCTCACAAAAAACATGATAAGAACTGCCTTGGTCCAAAGTTATAAGCAAATTATTATTTTTTGTTAAACGTCATATTTTCCAAAATTTTGCACTTATGGTAAAGCGGACACCGGGAGTCTATTTGGTAACCATTGAAGTGTATGCTAAAAAAAATTGCACAATATAACTGAAAAATTCGTATAGTTATGCAACTTTGTGTATGGAACTCAAAATTTGCAAAAAATCGCCAGTTATGTAAAAATTGTATTTATTATTCAAGCATGATGAAACCAATTACCAATAACAGTATATGTATTCCAGAGTAAAATGAGCTTTGGGAAGTTTAAATCGGACGATTAGAACGGAAGTTGGAAAGGCAAATGTTTATAAACAATTAAGAATTTCGGTGTAATTTTGCAATAACAAATTTAGCGGCAGGTGAAATACATCAAGAGTATTTTTCCCATAATGTTCTATTTTTTTCTAATTTTTTACTATTTTTACAAAAAAATCGGCGTGCTAAGAGCAACGCATACTTCTACTACACCTTTCATTTTTATCTCCCATCGGATTAAATAGTCGATAGATCACCAACAATGCAGGTCTTCGTATATGAAGCTGCCTATTTACAATTCAACTTTAGTTGAGTTGAAACATAAAATTAAATGATAGATAATGATTTTAATCTATGAAAACAACAAACTCCAAATTTTATCTTACCAACCATAAACTATTGATAATGTCACAAGCTTACTTATGTTGGAAAACTAGCATAGAAAAATGTTTCATAATAATAACTTCAGCGAGAATATAACCCCACCCACTTAATTCATCTAAATATGAAAGTAACATTGTAACAAACACAACTTAAATATAGTTGTAGAAAATAAACAAGTCATTTTATTTTACACTAACAGTGAACACCAATATAAAATACCAAAACCTTTGTACCTACCAGAACTGCTCAAAACTATCAAATCTGCCATATCCAAAGGTTAATCGTAAACCGCCAAGCGGAAAGTTGAAGAGAGGGGAGAATGTACTGATTGAAACCGTCATGTGGTAAACCCACATGACGGTTTCAATCGGTGTTTAATACTCAAGCACTAAACTACTGTTCGACCTTCAACGTAAAAAACAAACATTTGTCGAATGAGATTTGCAGGTACTAATAATAGTTTATTCTTATGTTTTATAAATATGCGTTGTTGAAAATGTTATGTAACAATTCATTACTAAATGTATAAGTTTTACGATAACAGTGCATGTACCTAAGGTAAAGCAGTTGTTTACCATTCAACAAAACAGAGGTCAGTTAAAAAACTTAATTAGATGTATGTATTTAATAGTTTATTTAATGTAAGGATAAAAATGTAAAATGCTGATTAAAACCCAGACGTTCAGAAATATAAAATATATCATTTATTTGGAATTCCTGCGATCAGCGGTGAATGACGTAGGGTAAATATCAGCATCAGTACGTACCTGTTTTGTTACAGTAGCAAAATTAAAGGTTTTTTCTCACTATTTAGTATCGTAAGTAGTACTAGTAGTAATAGTAGTAGTAATAGATAATGTTTTGATGAAACTAAATATAAAGATTTATGAATTTTTACTTCCCCATCCACGTAGTGGAGTCGAAGTGGTATATAGGTGCCTGTACAGATTTCCTATGAATAAGATACATGAAAAACTTTGAGTAAGTACTACCATAGACATACAGGAAGCCACTTTTCATCTAAGCAAATTTTGCCCGCATCATGGAATTTGGACGTCACTTCCGGTCATGAATTTTGTGTCATTTATTTATTTATTTATTTATTTATTTATTTATTTATTTATTTATTTATTTATTTATTTATTTATTTATTTATTTATTTATTTATTTATTTATTTATTTATTTATTTATTGCATACAGTGTTCAACAGGTAAGATACCCAATTGCAGAACAGGAATAAAGGTATACAAAGCATTAATTACAAGATATTCAACAACATAGAAAGAAAGTAAAATGAAGAAAAAATTTACTTAAATGTACGAACTATGAATAACTAATGATACGAAGAGAGAGAAAAAAAATAACATGAAAAGTGTTTAAATATAAAAACTATATATACATATATACACATATGTGATTGAAAGTAAATTAAGAAAAACAAAGACAATCACTGGTTATTTAATTTAGAACATTTTGTTTGTCACTAAGGCTGCAATTAAAAATATCGAAGTCGCTACATAATTTGTTAGAAGTACTGCAAATCGTATATAAAGGTGAATTATTTAGTACGTTGGTACGCGGTGTAGGTAAATAGAAAACTTGGTGATTACGAGAGGTTAATCTGGGAACGTGAAAATTAAGCTTACTAATTATTTCGGGTGCGTCAAAATCATTGTGTAGTAATTTAAACAAAAATACTTGAGAAAAGTACGTACGCCTATCCTCAAGAGTAGTCATAGAATATCTTTCAAGCAAGTTATTTTGCGGAAAACCAATCACTGGATAGGTACCGTCGGATTTGAACCACAGTAATTTAAGAAATCTACGTTGAACTGCCTCCAAGTTATTCTTGTGAACATCATAACTGGAACTCCAAATTAGCGATGCATACTCAAGTTTCGATCTGACGAAGGATTGACAAAGAAGAGTATCAGTATTAGTGAACTCTCGACTAGTACGAACAATGAATCCAAGGGCTTTGGGGGCTTCAGACACAATGGTATCGATATGATCAGTGAAGGATAATTTACTATCAAAAGTTACGCCGAGGTCGCGAAATGTTATAGGTCTTTGAACTATGACATTATCTAACCTGTAATCAAAAATAAAAGGTGATGTTTTTAAAGAAAAGGACATTAAGTACGTTACATTTACTAGGATTTATGAATAATTTATTTACTATACACAAGGTGTTTATTTTATCAAGGCAAGTCTGAAGTTGAAAACAGTAATCGATTTCATCAATTACTGTGAACATCTTTAGATTGTCGGCATATAAAAGGTGAGGCAAATTAATTTCGTTCACTATGTCGTTAATACATATGTTAAAAAACAAGGTCCCCAGAATAGATCCCTGGGGAATTCCAAATGTGGCAGCAAATTCGATCGATTTGAAATCATTTAATGCAACGTACTGACTCCTATTCATTAAATAAGATTTAAACAAAATAGCAAAGAATATGAGAAGCCGATTTTTTCTAATTTATTAAGTAACAACTGGTGATCAAGTCTATCAAACGCTTTGGAGAAATCGGTATATATATGACATCTACATGCCCACGTTCATCTAAGGATTCAGAAATATATTGAGTTGCATAGAATAAATTTGTTGTTGTTGAACGCCCTTTCATAAATCCATGTTGATTAATAGAGATTTTGGTGTTAATTGAATGATATATTCTATCATGAAGTAATATTTCTAAGACTTTACAGAAGTTACCAATTACAGAGATTGGTCTAAAGTTCTCAATATCTAGTTTGTTTCCCTTTTTGAAGATGGGACATACTTTGGAATATTTCCATAGGTCAGGAAATAGGCAGTTTTTTAAGATTAAGTTAAAAATTAGAGTTAGAGGATATGCAAAGATGATAGCGCAATCCTAATAAAAAAGCTGGAATGGAATCAGGACCGGTCGTCATTTTGGGTTTAATTCGTTTTAGAGCCCGAATAACCTCATCGAATACATGAATAAAACTTACGTCAAAATGTAGGTTTTGAGGTATACAATGAGATTGTAGTGGGGTGCCAGGCATAGTTTGCCCGCAACCCTGAGACGCCCTCGATTAAATTTTGTTTTTTTCTGTTTCCCTAAGTCATCGAATATATGAATTATTTTTTTTAGTTAAAGTACAATCCTTCTAGTTATTTTAAAAAATAGGGTGCCTCTTCTTATTTGCCCGCATTCTCCCATTTTGACGTCACTTCCGGTAAAATTCCATGACGCGGGCAAAATTTGCTTATATGTAGGTCTGTGGTAGTACTTACTCACTCATACAAAGTTTTTCATGTATTTTATTCATAGAAAATCTGTACCTAATAGTAATCGTAAAAAAAATTCGAAATTTCTCTTGTTGCAATAAGCTTAAAATGTCATAAAACGTCGAGATTTTAAATTTGAGAAGATGAAAATTTCTGTCTGTCTGTCGGTCGGTTTGTAACTTTATTTGTGCGCACGTTTTGGCAGGTTTAAGATATTGACTTGAAATTTGGTACACCCCTAGCAGCACCAATGTTGCACCAATATATAATCCATATAAGACCAATATATGAATATAGGACGAATATTCATATATTGGTCCTATATGGATTATATATTGGTCCAATATGTTGTGCTACTAGGGACGGTACACATATGTATCATGACGAGATCTGGACTAGATTACATTTTGCGCCAATTTCGGTGAAGGCTTGGGGATTAAATAGTGGGAAAAAAAGGAAAATAGGTAGAACAAGCTGGTAAGACTACAGAAATTTGGGATTTGGTGGACCCAGGGCCTCTATTTTGTTTGTAATATTTGTCAACCCCCCAACACACCCTCTCAATTATTAAAGGCGTTGATAAAATAAAATGGAGATATTCACTTGAAATTTGTTACACGTGCGTATTATACGGTCATCTGGAATATTATATTTTGAAATGAATCCATTGAAGGGTTGGGGGTTAAATAGAGGTAAATAGGAGAAAATAAGTAAAGCAAGTTGGTAAGAGTACAGAAACTTGGGATTTGGAATATACTAGAAGCAAAGACCTCGGAAGCATCTCGGGAATCCTCTCGTCCTCCTGTCCGGCCCGTCCGCACATGTGTGTGAATATTTCGCAGATTCTACTAAAAATTTCTCTATTATTAGACTGCAACATGAACAAGTCAATAATATAGTAGTACAAGAACCATTACCAGCATTTTTTTAAATTATGATCGAAATTACAAAACAGTAGACGCGCTCCTTCCGATTGCAAATTGTTTTCTTGACCTGCACCCAACACTACCACGCGGTGAGACACTGGCAGACCGACATAAAAGAATAACTTCTCGATCTGTGACTTACGTCGGCGTCGTTCACTGTCAGGAGAATTTCTATACACCTACTATTAATTAAAAGTTGTAACAATTCTCATTCTCTATCCATCTACATTAGTCTGCCATTGCTCAGATGATCTCAAGTATATGACAAGCAATTGTAACCTTTGAGTGTCTCATTTTAAAGACCATCACGTTTTGGTCTCTTCTTTCACGTGCGTGGGTAAAATACATAATTTTCTAGTTGAAATTCAATTGGTAGTTTAACTGTATATAGATAGATCATGCAAATCTTAAGGTAGTTTAAGTGTATAGAGATCATGTTTATGGAACATCTAGTTTATGCATGTGTTATTGGAAATCAATTAGGGCAAAATACAAAAATAGGCCAAATATTAAAGAAAGTATTGATTGGGTCTTTATTTGATAAAGGAACAGATTACAATATATTCAATAATACTTAATATTTTATGAAAATATGATGGACCATGAATACTTCTCGTTATCGAATTAATTGATGATCGATTCAACACTATCGAGACTTATGTCGTCAATTCATGATGGCTTTGGTTGGCCTTCGTACCAATGGTATTAATTTATTATTTTATTAAATCCGACCACAATTCGTAGCAATAAAATTAATGCAGTTTACGTTCATTGCGTTTCGCCACATTGAGTCAACATAAATAGTCCGCAAAATTTTTTACCTCACAATTTCTACCATGGTGAAATCTGAGTTAGATCTAAGTTCTTCATTTGTTTAAGAGAATTTCTATCGTTAATAAAGGGTAGAGTATGGCGCATCATATTTTTGTGTATAATTAATAAATCTTTATATCGTACTAGCAGTGACATTCATCTAGTATATGATGAAATAGAAATATTTTATTAATCGCGACTGTGTCGAATCTCTTATAAAAATTCGGTGCGCCATAATTGCGACTATGTTATAGGTGGCAGATAAATTGTTGGATAGCAGTTTGTTTGAACGTTTAAATAGTATAAAAACTGTTTGGTCGCAAATGACGTAGGTGAATGACCGAGAAGTTCCCCTTTTATGTCGATCCGCCAGCGGATAACGCAAGGGAAAAGGGTAGCATGCCAAATTTTTATTTAACTGCCTACGCCTCACTCTTCCTATATAAGTTTGACTGACATTCTTTCATATAGGTGGAGAAAAGATTTGTAACCGGAAGTACCCCTTTTTTGCACTTTCGACCATATTATTAAAAATATTTACAGAATTCGCCACCAAGCAAACTTCTAACACACCGAAAATTAACGTAGTTATCATGAAGAAAATTCACATGTACATATTTCAACCCCCTACTCCCAAATTATCAAACAATTCTGAAAATTGACCAGCCGCACACCCCTTATTCACATGTTAATAACACTCGCTACCATGTACAGTCATTTTTATATATTTTCCTTTTTTCTCGCCATATATTGACTTGTCACCCCTACACACGGAACTACCTTTACCTAAGTGTCACGGAAAACTAGTTTTTAAGTTCACTTGTAGTGCACCTAAACATCGACGTCTTGTAAAATAGCGATAATTTAGGGATCCAACATTTTTCGCCTCTATTGCCAAAGCGAACTTCATATTTCTAAGTCAAATAAAAAATTCCCGACAAAGGAGTGAACACGGCGCGAGACACCCAAAAAAGAAGCCATAAAATTCGGCCATAAAAGTGTCAAAGCCGGCGTAATTTATTGCGGCTCAGGACCGTACTTAAAATTATTGTGCCGTGAGTTACAATCTAATTAATTTAATGTACGGTTGATAAATAAATAGTTATTTGTTACAGTGAGAATGATAAATTTAAAAAAATTATTCTGTTTTGCTTGTGTTGAGATAGGAATAATATTTTATATATTGGTGGAGCATTGATGAATTTTATTAGTCTAAATTAAAATTATACCAGCTATTCTTTTGTTGGTCAGTATCGCCAATAATAATTTAATATACCTATCGAATTATTATTGCTGCCCATCAAGGACCACGAGGAGGTACGAGCAATTCCTTGCCAAAAAATGTGGGTTCAGAGTTAAGGTTATCGTGTTATTAAAATAGGTCAAAGAAATAAAGTAAATTTTTAAATTCATTAAATAAAGAAAATATTGAATTTATGTCAATAACCCGTAATCTAATTAACCCAGATTAAATAAATAAATAAAATTCTAGAAAACAAATAATTGAAATAAATAAATTCAATTCTGGACAGCAAATAAATAACTATAAAATAAATAAATTCAGTTCTGAAAAAGAAACAAATAAATAATTATCAAATGAAATATGTATACATATAACATAATAAATAAAAATTTGCGCATATGTAAAACACTAATGAAACGATGAATTCACAATGTACACTAAATCAAATCACACATAACATTTTATTTAAAACTCTGATCACTATGCTCACTCAACTCTTCACAACCACTTTCTAAATCGATATCATCGTCGGTATCTGAATCTACAGATATTATTAAACGGTCTTGATTAGGAATGATGCTTTTTTCTAACTTAATAAATTCTTCTTCAATTTTAATGACATGCTGAATACATTTTTTCCAATTACTTGGTGTTATTTCTCACACTTTAGCTTTAATAAGGTCGACTACTTTGGCATCAAATTTGGGGAAGGTGTTATTTTTGCGAATACTTCTTTTCAGCTGACTCCATATTAGTTCCATCGGGTTAAAAATGCAAAAATATGGGGGTAACCGTAAAACTGTATGTCCTTGAGCTTTAGCCATGCCATCAATCACATATTGTTTTGGGAAGTTTTGCTTCTTAACAATTTCCAAAAGATCTTTCTTCCTAAAATTTTCTTCAAATTCCAAATTATGTTTTCGGAGAAATTCTTGAATATCTTTTTTCTTTGTTCCCGTATTTGGTATTTTCTCAATTTGTCGCGAATGATACGAAGCATTGTCTAAAACAATTACGCTGTTTTCTTCTATGTTTGTTAGCAATGAAGTCTGAAATCATGCTTCAAAAACATTCGCAGTCGTGTTTTGGTGATAGTCAACGTTTGATTCTTCCTTTTTTTTTTCACTTAATTTGAGACCATTATGCACCCATCCATTTTCTGATCCACAATGTACAATTACTAATCTGGTTCCTTTATTTGCAGGCATATCAACTTTACATTTCTTTGACCATCTATCCAGCCTTTTTTCACTGTATCATGATGATACACCAAGTTTCATCTAAATAATAAATAGGTCGTTGTTCATTTCGGAATTTTTTTATATTTTCCAAATATTCATTACGCCACTGCACAATTCTCAAGCTTTCCATAATACCTGCCCTTTTATTAATAATCTTGAACCTAAATCATATCTTTATTATCCAGCGCCGAAGTGTTGCTTGACTAACTGACACTGCACCATTTGTTTTCAGTTCCATATGTATTGATTCCACCGTTGGTACCTCATTTTCCATATACTTGGTATAAATTAAATCTCTTAACAATCTCACCATAGACGAATCTAATGCTCGTGCTGCTCCTTTATCCGATCTAACTTTTCGATTAGGTACCACATCCTTAATTATTCTATAGATAGACCGTTCTGAAATTTCTGTTAAGTAGGCCGTTTTTTCCACGGCTCCTTTTTCACCTTCACTTTCTTTTGTATTTTTATAAACGTTTAAAACTACTTTTTTAGTATGTTCGCATAAATATTGTCTAGAACTTTTCTGTGTAATTTGCGAGCCATTACCATTTCCCATATCTTCGTTAAATTCTCTGCTGGTGCTAGGTTGAGGATTTTCCCAAGGCCTGAACATTATCCCAATATTATTTTACCACAGTCACTAAAAAACGGAAAACACTCGAATATTTCACCATCCGCCGGAATATTTTTACACAACTACATAAAATACGCTTAAACAAAGAGCAATTTCACTTATATGTTAAAGTATTATACATTCTAGGCACTCACAATCAAAATAAAATGTAAACACTGAACCACACACTGTATTATTGTATGAAGCACATAACCTATATATTCTAAATATAACACAACTCGTTCGAAAAATCGCGGAAGACTGTGGTCCGTCTCTGCTTAATACCTGTGTCTTTCTGCTTGCCCTTTTACAGCATTATGTATGTGTGTAAAAAATGAAGTAAACAGTAGTGACCGTTAGATCGTAAAATATTTTAGGAGTGAGTGGCGTAATTATTAGAAATTATAACTGATACTGGCGAGTTTCCCTTAATTTCTTATTTTAATCCATGCTCCGCTCTATCCTAGTGGTAATAGGCGGCAAAGCTTTGAAATTTTTTATCTGACTTAGAAATATGAAGTTTACTTTACCCCCGTAATCGTGGAACCTCCGGACTACTTTATACAACTCAGAAAGGTCCAGGACTGATGAAGCCTATAACGCACCTAACTTCTATGGTGCCCCTATTCTACATGTTTTCCTAATCTAGCGCTACACTGTCATCCTGACATCTTATAACAGTTAACATTTTGAGTGGTAGTCTGTTGGACTATACAACACTCCAATATGTCAATCGTAAATCATTCGATTGTTTATGATAATGTTTAAACTAAGATAATATTCACTTGGCCCGGCTCAGGCTCCGACCAAATCCGGCCACGGCCGCTACCATTCGTCATCCTGCATTATATTCTGTCCTCGGGGCCATCGAATCCTTATTCTCCGTCTGTGGACATACCACTAAATTAAAGTTCCGCAAAAATTCAAGGCTGTCTGATATACACTGCGTTTCACTTTTCTGAGTATGCCCTTGGATCTCTGGAATTAAGAAACGGATTCATTTCTTTGGGTGGTAAGTATATAGTCAACATGTGATTGTTTTGACGTAATCGCTTTGATGTCGCTCATAGGCGTGCCACCCTTGTGAGAAAAATTGGGGACAGTTTTTAAAAAACATGTATTAGCAATTTATCAATAGAAGTTCTCATTTTACTTTCTTATTCTCCATCGTCAAAAACCCCCTTATGCCAAATTTGAATAAAATATTTTATTGGTATTCCGAAATACGGACTCTCAAAATTCACTAAATAGGCCATGGAAATAAATGCTATGACTACTTGCAAACGTCAAATAATGATTATTGATAGTGGACGCTAAGTTGTTAAATTATGAAATAATTAATAATAATTAATGAAATATTTTGTTAATATTTGGTATAGGGGAGTTTTGATGGCACTGAACAAGAATATAAAGTTGACCACGAAAAAATAAAGATATTTTGAGTATATAGGGTGGACCATTAATAATAGGCCATAGTGCAGGTGTAGATTCCGTGGGCCAAAATATGAGGATATAACTAAATATGCTTTAGTAAAATGTTGCTGTGTCAAAATTCAAATTATTTTTTCGTTTTTTGCAATAACTCAACAGCCTCTTGACTGGTCTTCGCCAAATTTGCTAGAGGAACTGTTTTTATTCTAAGAAACAATAATTTATGTATTACATCACATTGGATCATAGAGGGCGACGCAGGACCTGTATCTGATGATGAACTTTTTTTTTTGACGAAACGTTGTGGCACTTCTAACCAGAAAATCTGATCAGTGCGTCATTTCCACGTATAAAAGGTGCACTTAGTAGAACTTGATAACTCCAACCGTTTTCGACAAAATTGCCGTTAAATATTTGAATAATTTTTTGAAAGACAATTCAAATTTAATGAAACAAAGCGTATTTTTTGAAAAAGGTACAAAATGTAAGGAAAAGCAGAATTGTAATAACAGCGGAAAGTCCTTCTCACTTTCTTATGAACTAATGGAGTATTTTCATGGTATTGAAATAAATACATAAATCAAAAGATTGTGTAAAATAAGGATCTAATCTTATTAGAAGACCAAAAAATGACATAAAAATTGACTTAATGACATTATATTTATTGTATAAATTTTCCCCCCATGCAAAAACCCCATTGCTGCAACTTAGAGTACATTTTCGATATGGTCTCCACCTACTCCTATGCGTTTTCTAATTCTTTTCATAAAAGATTCTCTTACATTGAAAAATATTTTTTCCTGTCCTCTAATAAAATTGGCTGCGTGTTGTATTTTGTCCTACAGTTCTTTTCTTGAATTGATAGTATTTGCATAGACTAAGGACTTCATATGTCCCCACACATAATAATCCAAAGGATCATAATCAGGACTCCTTGGTGGCCAAGCAAATTCACTTCCTTGACCGAACCATCTGCCTGGGAGAGTCTCATCAAGATAATTCCTGATTTCAATGGAGAAATGAGGGGGAGCTCCATCTTGCACAAACCACATTCTGTTCCATATGTCTAGCATGAAAGCATGTAATATGTCAGCAACAGTATTTTGAAGAAAAAACAGATAAAACTGTCCATTTAAATTTGGAGGAAGGACAAATGGTCCCAATAACTGATCGCCGATAATACCACACCAAGCGTTAATCTTAAATTCGTGCTGAAAATGCCTTTCTTTAACGACATGAGAATTTTATACTTCCAAATAATGGGTATTTCTCCAGTTAATAACGCCTAGGTGAGTAAAAGCTGCTTCGTCGGTAAATAGAATGTTCTCAACAATATTTCGATTCCTGTTGTGTTTATTTAGAACAAATTGTAAAAGATTCCTTCGATGTAAGTTTTGTACAGGAGTGGAGTGATATGGGTAGGCGCGTTCTTTGCGTAAGACTTTTGGAACAGATTGTTTACTCATCCTTGTTGCCGCTGATAAGCGACTTGAGCTGACTTGAGGATCTTCATCCACACGAGCTAAAATTTCTAGTTCTTGATCTGGAGTAATTCGTTTCGGTTGTCCTACATCATTTTTATAGCGAAATGAACCCGTTTCTTCCAAACGACGAAACAGACCTTTGATAATCTTATGGTCTGGATGTATTCCATTGGATATTGAAATGAGTATCTCCTCGATGCAGCACGTTCGCTATAATTTTTTGTACGTAAACACATATCATATCCCTCATTTCCCTATTTCAAAAATTATTATGTCGAGGCATTTTAAATAAAGAAGTTAAAGAAATTAGCTCAAGGAACACAAGAACAAAGTAAAATGATTAAATGACGTAGATGACAGAACTAAAACGTAACCAAAGCACAATTTTCAATAAATACACTTTGTTTCATTAAATTTGAATTTGTCTTACAAAAAATTATTTAAATGTTTAACGGCAATTTCCTCGCAAACGGTTGGAGTTATCAAGTTCTACCGAGTGTACCTTTTATACGTGGAAATGGGGCCCTCATCAGATTTTCTGGTGAGAAATACCACAACGTTTCGTCCAAAACATATGAAAAATATCATCATCAGATACAGGTCCTGCGACGCCCTCTATGATCTAATGTGAAGTAATACATAAATTATTGTTTCTTAGAATAAAAAAAGTTCTTCTAGGAAATTTGGCGATGATCAGTCAAGAGGCTGTTGAGTTATTGCAAAAAAAAAACGAAAAAGAATTTTAATTTTGACACCCTGTATCTTTTTCCACAGCAACATTTTACTAAAGCATATTTGGTTATATCCTTATATTTTCGCCCAAAGAATCTAACCCTGCACTATGGCCTATTATTAATGGTCGACCCTGTATACTATCCATCCAAATTTTAAATTAGTCCATTTTTTTATTCCAGAGATGCAAGGGTGTATCCATGAACAGTGAAATAATGTATACCGGGTGAGTCACGAATTGCGCTCGCCCCGATATTTCCTAAAATATTTGGAATAGAAAATTGAAATTTGGAGGCCTTATTACACGACTAAATGCCATCTTTTCAATAAAAAATCATGTTTGGTGCACATCCGGTTTGACCGGAAATGCCCACAACTTTCGATTTTTAAATGGAATACCCTATATATTTTTACATTTTTGGAATCTAGAGGAAATTTTGAATACAATACATCCATTTTGGTCACTTTTTGATAAACATTAAAAATTTTATTAAAAAATCTATTTCTGAATCCAGAGTTCTGTGGTGCCCAAAATATATTTTAGTTTGTGTGCTACGTTACTATAAAAATAAAAAGAGCAATATGATTGCATTACTTAATTCTCTAGAGGCGTTTAAAATTTTTAAATGTGATTTTTACCCACTAACTCGGTTTTTTTAAATGGGAATTTAATCATTTACCAACATTTTTAAATACCTCATTTTCATACGAATCTAATGATACCAAAATTTTGAAAACCCGCTCAGAAATATTTGAGATTTCAGCCAAAATACAATGCAGCCAAGCTTTTAGAACATGGGGCTAATAGATAATAGATTAGTGGGCTTTGGAAACTAAAATGGCACATTTCTGTGTAAATCTGGTAACCTAATATCATTGGAAAAATCATAGTAGCCATTGAATGTAATAAAACAATATCAGCTGTCAGACAGACTCGTGTAGTTATAGGCAATCTTGAGCTATCAAACATTTAATAATTGTGAGCGCAAAGAACGTTACAATTAAGTTTAGCATAGGTATGTGGAGGTAAATACAATTACATCCACAAGGACATTTGCAATAGAATGCGACATCAGTTCGGTTTTCAGAGTTTTATTTAAATGAACATAAATATCGGGCCTATAAATAAATAAAAATCAATTCCGTTTGAACAATTAAACTTAAACTAGGTAACAGTAGGTATCTTTAAAATAATTAATACAATTAAACCATAAATTGACATTCATAGATATTTTTCAAAACGTCCACCATTTTTTTCTATACACAATTCGGCTCTGCGTACAGTTGCTTGAATGGCTGTACGCAATTCAGCCGGCGTTATTTCATTAAGAGCCCGTACAACTTTATTTTGCAGCTCTTCGCGGGTATTTGAAGCAGTTTTATAAACTTTATTTTTGAGAGTGCCCCATACATAATAGTCGAGGGGTGTTAAGTCAGTTGACCTAGGAGGCCACCTGATATGACCTTGATTTGCGATAAGGCGTTCACCATGCAAGTTGTTTAAATATTCCATCACTCTTCTGGAATTATCTGGGGGAGCACCATCTTGTTGGAAAAACAGATTTTGTAAATAGAGAAGAGGAAGTAAGTCAAGAAATTCTGCTGTCTGGTTTTGTAAAAAGAATAAATATCGTTCGCCAGTAAGTGTTCCATAAAAAAATATGGGTCCAATTATTCGATCTCCAAGTACTCCAAGCCAACAGTTAAACCCAAATCTTTCCTGAATATTCCCCCGCCCTACCAACCTCGGATTTTCTTGAGCCCAGTACCTAGTATTATTTCTGTTAAACATACCTTGGTTCCTAAATCTACTTTCATCTGAATATAAAATATGAAAAGGAAAACCTGGGTTTTGTTGTACTGCATTTAAGTACCAGTTGCAATATACTAGCGTCCTGTCGTTATCATCTCCATAAAGATGTTGGTGTATTTGGTATTTATAAGACCGAAACTTATGTTTCTTTAAAATTCTGCAAACCGAAGACTGAGTAATGTCGCATTCCATTGACAATTCCCTTGTTGATGTTGTTGGGTGTGCCATCACAAATCCTAATACATCAATTTCTTTGTCCTCACTTACAATAAATGTTTGATGGTCATCTTGTTGATTGGGTTCGTTTCTTAATTCTTGTTCCACTCTGGCAAACATGTGTCGGCTTGGATGGCGTCTGTTGGGATATCGTTGCTGATACAGTTCTGCAGCTGCAGTTGAATTTTTGAGACGCTCTCCATATATCAGTAACATATCGACCTTTTCATTTCTACTAAAATTATTTATTTTCTTTAATTTTTACTCAAAGAGATTTCCGCAACGTTTTATTTTCTATCTGTCTGACAGCTGATATTGTTTTATTACATTCAATGGCTACTATGATTTTTCCAATGTTATTAGGTTACCAGATTTACACAGAAATGTGCCATTTTAGTTTCCAAAGCTCACTAATCTATTATCTATTAGCCGCATGTTTCTAAAAGCTTGGTTGCATTGTATTTTGGCTGAAATCTCAAATATTTCTGAGCGGATTTTCAAAAGTTTGGTATCATTAGATTCGTATGAAAATGAGGTATTTAAAAATGTTGGTGAACGATTAAATTTCCATTTAAAAAAACCGAGTTAGTGGGTAAAAATCACATTTAAAAACTTTAAGCGCCTCTAGAGAATTAAGTGATGCAATCATATTGCTCTTTTTATTTTTATAGTAACGTAGCACACAAACTAAAATATATTTTGGGCACCACAGCACTCTGGATTCAGAAATAGATTTTTTAATAAAATTTTTAATGTTTATCAAAAAGTGACCAAAATGGATGTATTGTATTCAAAATTTCCTCTAGATTCCAAAAATGTAAAAATATATAGGGTGTTCCATTTAAAAATCGAAAGTAGTGGGCATTTCCGGTCAAACCGGATGTGCACCAAACTTGATTTTTTATTGAAAATATGGCATTTTAGTCGTGTAATAAGGACTCCAAATTTCAATTTTCTATTCCAAATGTTTTAGGAAATATCGGGGCGAGCGCAATTCGTGACTCACCCGGTATATAATTATTTTCATGTTTTCACTCGTGTTTAAGTATATTTTTTATACTTGTGACTATTTTGTTGTTTATCTAGTAATATTCCTTATAGTTTAAGCTAGAAATGTGTTTTATTTATTGCTATGCTCTTGTTCACTCGTTATTCGAAATAAACACATCTATCTATCTTTACGCGCGTGTTATATGTAAATACATTTTAACCTCCCCACAATAAAATTGTGGGCGGTTACTAAAATTGGTCCAAAATCGAAAATTGAGATAACGTCAAATCTTTACGTTTTGAGGTCCCAGGAATCCAAAAAAGTGGTTTTTGAAAAATGTCTGTGTGGGTGTATGTGTGTGTGTATGTGTGTATGTGTGTATGTGTGTTAGCACGATAGCGGCGAAACTACTTAACGGATTTGGATGAAACTTTGCACGAGGGCTTCTTTAGTGCTCTAGAAGATCTGAAAAGGTTTTGGTTGAGATCGAATTACGTTTAGTGCCATTTTGGCACAACAACTTGTTTATTTTATTACTACTTACAATTTGTAATCTAACTATTGGAAAGCAGTTAAAATTCCGATTTCAACGATATATCACACTTGCACCTTTTTTTTAATATACCTACAGTTTTTTATACAAATTGTTGTATAGAGAACAAACAAAATTCAATGTCTATATAATACCAACATATGTAAAATTACGTCATACGTTGTCGGTGGCTCAGTGGGCTAAAGCGTCGACTTACAAATCAGGAGATTGACGGTTCGATCCCAAAACAGTGCAGTTTTTTTTTCTTTCTTTTTTCAGTATAAACTATTAATAATTGCGGAAAATGTTACATGATTAAATATCATCATATATTAGGTGTTTATAATTATTCAGAGTTTGAGGATTGGTCACTAGTTTTAAATGAAATATAAATAATTCTATTGCTGTTTTGGCGGTGAACACATACGACGTCGTAAATTAGATAAATATAGGTGGGTCATATTACAATAATATATTTGATTTAAAGGCATGTCATAACGGCTGATTTGAATTGACTATGGCATTTGCTACTGCTACGAATCAAGTTAAAGTTAAAAAGTAGCAGACTGCTTAGCAACTCATCACTAATTTCAACCACCGGGTGGGGAGGTTCCAGCCGCTTCCAGTAGCTGCCGATTTTTTAAATTTAATTTTAAAATAATTTTTGGAAATTAACTTTATTTTCTAGGTGAATGCTTTATTTTTTCGTACCTTTGTAAAATAGAATATAACAAAATAGTCGCAATATTCAGAATATGTTTTCAATCAATACATTATTTTATTTTAGGTTTAGGCTTGCAGACATTACACAGAGAGGCATTAATTCGCAGAAATGTTGTTCACAAATAGCTTATTATATGATGCAGCAGGAATTGTCGTTGCTCTGCTGGCAATAGTAATAACATATTATAAATATACATATACATATTGGAAACGCAAAGGTTTGGAGGGCCCTGAACCATCTATACCATTTGGAAATGGAAAAGATTTATTTACTGGCAAGAAACCATTTGGTGACCTTTGGCGTGATATGTATTTTTCTCTAAAGGCTAAGGGCCTGAGACATGGTGGGGCATATCTCATATTCCGGAAAGTATACGTAGTGGTTGATTTGCAACTGGTCAAAAATATTTTACAAAATGACTTTCCTCATTTTTTGGGCCATGGATCATACGTGAATGAAGAAGTAGATCCACTCTCGGCAAACGTTTTTAATTTGGAGGGTCCTAAATGGAAAAGTATACGCACTAAACTTACACCCACGTTTACCTCTGGAAAAATGAAAATGATGTTTCAAACTGTAGTTGAGTGTGCAGAAAATTTGAAGAGTCTATTAGATGATTGTGAAAAGGAAAATGCTCCTATTGACATAAAGAGTATTATGGCTCGCTTCACGACAGACGTAATAGGTAACGAATGCAATTTTATTTTAATAATAGTAATAATAATAATTTTATTGTCCATGAGATCATATAGAAATGATATGGGACAAGTCAAATGACCAATATTAGCACAAAAAGCACTCACGGTATAAATAGACAACACTATAAAACATAAAATACAAAATATGCATACGTAATACAAAATAATTATCTGAAAAGAATGAGTACAGGAAAAAACACAATAGAAAAAAACGGAAAACGGAAAAAAACAATAGAACATTTTTACAGCACCTTAAAATTTTAATTTAAATCATTTCTTTAATGTGTTGTAGCAGCTTGTTGAAGAGTTTTATTCCCATATATTTGGTACTTTTTGGCATATTGATCGGTGTTGTGCGAATGGCTTTGCAGCCACAGCCATAGATTACAAGTATAGATAGATAGATAGGCATATTGATGACACATGAATTGGAACTTGTAAATAATTTTGATTACAAGTTTGGTAATCATGGATTTTTTTTTTAATTTTCAAGATGGAGTTTTCCAAGCAATACTATTTCTAATATATACACGAACACAAGTGGTAACACATTTAGTTCTTTAAATACATTTCTGCCTGAAAAAGACTTGTGTGCACCAGCTATCGAACTAATATATAGTTCAAATGTATTGAAAAATTGAAAAAATTATGTGTTCATTATATGTCTATTGTAAATCATCCACTAAAATTTGAATAATGTTTATTGGACGGTTTTGAAGTTCTGCTAAGTTATATTGAAGAATGTTCTACTTCATAAGGAAATTTTGACCATACCAGTTTTAAATCCATTGTATCTTGGAAAATATGCCTACTATATAAATAACATTTTAGATGTCCATAAAACACGGCATTTTTTGTACGAGGAAATGTTTTCATAAGTTTTCATTCTAAAATTTTGCAGTTATTTTCAAAAACGTGACCTCATGTTCATTCGGTTATATATCAAGGTATTTAAAAAAAAATGATAAAATAGTTAATTATATAAAATGAAAGCATTTTCAGAAAAAAAAAATTGGTGTATATCAAATACTAATTTAGTTAGCAAGCGCAATAGATAATATTATTGCTCGTGCTCTATATTATCTGTTCCACTTGATAACTAAATTAATATGTCATATATACCAATTCCTTTTTCTGAAAATACTTACATTTTATATATTTAACTATTTTATCAAAAAATAATGCCTTGATAAGTAACCAAATAAACATGAGGTCACGTTTATGAAAAATAACTAAAAATTTTAAAATAAAGAATTATGAAAAAATTTCCTCGCACAAAAAATGCCATGCTTTATCGGCATCTAAATTATTAGTTATATAGTAGGCATATGTTCCAAGATATAATGGATTTAAAATTGGCATGGTCAAAATTTCCTTAAGAAGTAGGACATTTTTCAATATAATCCAGTTTCAGTGGATGATTTACAATAGAAACATAATGAACACTTAATTCTTATTTTTTTTCCGCTCCACTATTTTTGAGATATTCGCAGTTAAAGTGAAGAGTCAATACATTTGAATCGTATATTAGGTTTTGCATTTTAAATACTCTATGAACATGATGTGAGATCCCCAAAAATAATTTCGTAAGTTAGCCTAAAATAAAATTGTGCATAGTAAACAACATAAAGGATTTAGTAACAATATCCTTCAAAGGAAACAGTTGACAGATTTTTACAAAGTACGTCTATATGCTACTCCTAGCTTAAAGCATTATCTATATACATAAAGTCTGTCTCAGTGTTTATGGCGTGAGAGGCGTACAGTCTAAGATGATTTAAAGCGAGGGACGAACAGTGTCGGACCAACCAGGTCAAAATTCGTTGCACGGCTATGCTAATTGAGTAAGCAAACGTCGGACCATGATCGAGTTTAACCTCATGAAACAATGAAAGAGATGGATGTATGATTGTAGAAGTTTTGTCAGTGGACAGTTGTATGTTTAGAATAGATTACCGTTTGATATGTGTATGAATGGGAACAAATCTTAGAGCAAGGAGTAGCTCGAGTCCTACACATGCCATTGACGCTGAGACAGACTGTACTTCTAAATATTTGTATTTGTTTCAAGGACATCCTGTCTAGACTGCTTATATTGTATTGCATTATTCTAGGAGTAAATAGTATATATAGTGATTTAGCCTTATTTATTAATAACTTATTGTTGTCAAACCATGCCGCAAGTTTGTTTACAATATCTTGTGGCGTCTCCCTTAGTTTAAGTACTCACATTCACGCTTAAATAAGAAGTATCATCTGCGAACAAAGTTCGATTATTACTACCGATAAATCCTGACAAGTCATTCAAACAGTATAAACAATAGAGGTAGTAGGACTGATTCTTGGGGTACTCCACGAGACATATTCATTACATTAGAGAGGTCACCATTTGTTGCAACTTGTCTTCAATCAGACAGATAAGACTAATCACCACATTGGCCTCTAAAATCGCATTTATGTAACTTGTTAATTGATACCTATATCATGATCAATAAGAGCCAAAATATTTCTTATTATTAATCAAATTTTCATATAATTTATCAAGAAAATTAAGGATGACGATTTGAGAGTCGATCTGCCTTCACGAAGACCATGTTGTATATTACACAGTATCTTATATTTTGCTATGAATATAGTCATTCTGTTAAACATGGCCCTCTCTACAATTTTTGAGACAGCAGACAAAAGTGAGATGGACGATACTTATTATCAATGGATGACATGTCTCCTTTTTTTGTACAACGGAATGACCGTAGAGTCTGGAGAATTACCCTGTAACACTGACTTTCTTTTAAAATATGAGGTGACACTCGATCAGATATATCCATATCCATTCGGGTATGGCATAAAAATGTGCCAAAATTAATATTTCTATCATGAATCATTTCATGAAGCAGATTGCATACATTATCGTTTATCTCCAACAACTTGTTTGCAAATATAATAAATAAGTACTTTGTTACTTTTCCTCATTTTCTGTGTGTTGATTTTTGTGTGTTATATAACCAGAAATGTAAAATAAAATATGCTGTTTCTGAAATTGTTTCCACAACTACCCAGATACTTGAGTACAACACTCCAATACCAACACTCGACGTGCCAAATATATTGGCATTATTCGGTGATGATGGGCTCAATTAGGAATATTATCTTATTGCATAATTTGAAAACGTATGTTTCAAATAGCAGATGTCCAAAAAATCAAAATTTTATCACAGCGGCTTCTCACTCAAAGTAGTTTTAAATGAAGCGTGCCGCAAAACGGGGCGTAGCCAACTGTGATGTCACACCAGTCGTTCGATAGGTCGGCAATTAGCAGCAACGTCAATAATACATGAGTTGTAGTGAAATTGTATGTTGATAGAACTCTGATAAAGAAATTGTAAATATGAATGAAATGCCTACTATAATATACAATGGAACCGTAATGTAACACTTAATAAATGACACAACTGAAAATACGGCGTTCCATTTGAAAAATTGAATTACGGCATTTTTTATTAGCGAAAAAATAAACTCAATTTTCTCAGCACTCTTTATAAGATTAATGTTAATAACGTTTATACCCTACTAGCCGCCAATATGCCCAACATAATAGTAGAAGTGTGAACAACTCAAAATATAAACAACACAAGAACTGCTGATCTGCACATTTGGATGTGGATGCTTATGATTAAACAATTGGGAGTTAGTCAGCAAATGAAAACTGAGACATTCACAAGTGACCAATATTGATTAAAAATATAGTTATTTACTTTTGTAGTATTCGATATAATAAATTTAATAGTTTCATAAATATAAATATTTACAATTATTTAAAAAAGTAGCGGTGGGATAGACCTGCTTGCCGCGAGAGTGGTTCCTACAGTGTCTTTTGTGTCCTTATTTGTGAACTTTAGTGCCCGAATTATATGTGCCTAGTGTCTGGAATGGGAATGATCACACGTATGTTAATACCTTTATTAAGTATTTTGTTTACTCCATGTCATTGCAATCTGATTAACGTATAATATCAATTAGAAAATTAGGGTAAAAGGCCTAGATGCTATAATCTTGTTGCCATTCATTACTGACGACTCGGCGCTTTTCGGCGCTGTAACATAAAAATTATTAAAACGGTCTCCTTATGTTTTGACTGTTATTTATTAATTGATCAACCAGAGAACATTGAGAAATTCTATTTTTAGACTTTTGTTCATTCCGTATTTCTTGGTTTATAAGCAGTATTCTCAGTACATTATTATTTATTTATTTTAAACATTGCTTGTCTCAAATTTTGTTTAAATACCTATATATTGGGTGTCTTCAATAATTATTTAATTATTTTGTGTAATTAACGTAAAAATTATACTTAATTACGATTACACTGGGTGTCCCCAATAAGTGTTTAGTGTAATTAACGTATAAATTATACTGAATAATTTCTGCGAATTTGGGAAAATGGGACAATGAGAGCAAGACCGACCTCCAGTAGTTCGAGCCGTTCGAGCTCTAGCAGCGGGTATAATTAAACAAAAGACCCAAGAAACAAACAAAGACTCATGCCAAGCCCACTACGACTGGAAACAACGAAAAACCAGCTGTTACGGATGTACATAATGAGCCGCCAACGAGTCAAAATTCTTTTGTAACAACTACGGATCAAAAAATTTCTAATTGAAAAACTTTTTCAAGAAAGTTCGACAATTTACAACCGCAGAAACTGGTTGCATAGCGAGACTGCATTCCTGGATTTCTCCTGGAAACCCGAATTTATCCTGTATAAAATGGATTAGGGGAAGGGATTAGACTTACCATCCACACGTTAGCTGTGGCCGAAATTTGCTAGACTTGGCCCAACGTGTGGAGCTACCATTTTTTATAAGAAACGCCGGCAAATAACAAGCAAAATTTATATTAGTGCACGGTACGTGAGAGACACCGCCTGGTGTGACGTTACAGCGTTGCCTGTTTTAAACTTTGAAGTGCTATATGGCTCATTGATTGAAATATTTTAACAGCTTATTTATTTTAACGTCCTGGAGAAGTTTAGCTAATGCTATTCCACCACTTGACCAGGACGGCGAAATGAGATACCACCCATCTAAGTAACGGACTCTCCCGGCGTTGCTTAACTTCGCCGATCGAGTTCTCGCCACAATCAATCAATCAAAACAATCAAAACAAATTTATTTTAAATTAATAATACATAATTTTCCTACCTAGGCACTCGTCTGGAGCCAGCCAAACATCCACAGCACTAATCGCCATGGTAATTGAAGGGATGGACAGAGCGAGGCTAGGTTGGATTAAAAGTAAACTTAAATAATAATCACTATCTCCTTTCGCGGGATCGGCGAATTAAAAAGTGTATAAGATAGAACATGTAAAAAAAATTTAAACTTAAAACAATTGATATATGCAATGCAAAAGACGCTGGTGTAGATAAAATATCACAGATATATATGATAGTTCGGCACGGGAAAATTACTATCCAAAAAACCCGTTCCAAGCAATGCAGCAAGAGCGAGCGGCTATATCAGACCGCATAATTTATAATTTAAAATGTTTGTTTTCTAAAGAATTTAATAATAATAATAATAATAAAGGAATAAATATTGTTTGGAAGAAATAATTTAGAGCGACATAATAAACAAAAAATACAAAAAGGAAACGAAGAGAAAAGGTAAATATCTGAAATTGTGTTTGAGAATTTTTATAATTGAATAGAGAAAGTGGGTGTGGCTAGATATGTTGCCTAAAGATGGGCAACGCCTGGTATGGTAATTTGTGTTTGATGCGAAAAGGTGCATTATGCTCTCTGATTCGCGTGATGTTGTTTGTTAGTGGGCTATTACCAAGTTTAAATTGATAGAATTTTCCCGATGTAACTTTGATGTAGTCCACTAGTGGCGCTATGTCGTGGCAACGTGCATAAAGGTCTCTTAAGGAGATGTATCGTGAAGAATTTGAAATGAGGCGCATAAATTTATGTTCCAGAACTCTTAGTTTATTCATTGTCGTGTCCGGTATACTGCACCATACCGGAGCCGCATATGTTAGGGCCGGTCTCACAATAACAGTGTAAATTAATTTTTTATTCTGTCTGCTGAGTCTACTATTCCTGGCTAGGAAACCACCTGCCACTGAAACCGGCACCTTACCTCGCCTCACGATCTAAAATGTTTGTGAAACAGTTAGGGGTAAACGAACTTTTAAAATAATGTGTCTTATAACCAGAAGGTAAATTTCACTAAATGAGCCTATTTATAATGAGTTTAAATTATCTGCTCATAATACCAACATGGTTGGCGAAACGCGGCTCGAGTGTTGTGGTCATATGTTTTGGTGTTTGTGAAAACTGCTTCAGAAGCAGGGTCACATTCCAGCATCCTCTAGGAAAATAATTTATGTTAATTCTAGGTTCGTGTGCATTTGGAATTGACTGTAACAGTTTGAAAAACCCAGATTCAGAATTTCGCAAGTATGGTCAAAAAGCAGTGGATTTAGACTTAAAGGGAATAATCAGAGGAGTATTGCAGATAGTTTTACCACACCGATTCTTAAACCTGATAAGGTATAAGAGCAATGAACCAGCGGTTAATGATTTCTTCTGCAACATGGTAGAAGAAACTGTAAAATATCGAGAAAATAATAATATTGTAAGAAAAGATTTTATGCACCTACTAATTCAACTCAAAAACAAAGGAACTTTAAACGAAGATCAGAACAGTCAAAATACTGAGGACAAACTGACGTTAAACGAAGTCACCGCTCAGAGCGTTATATTTTTCATCGCAGGATTCGAGACATCTTCGACCACTATGAACTTCGCTACTTATGAACTTACCCAAAACCCCGATGTGCAGGAGAAATTGCGCGATGAAATTAATTCAGTTCTCAGCAAATATGACAACGAAATAACATACGACGCGATGATGGAAATGACGTACATGGATAAAGTTATTTATGGTAAGTTTAAACAATTTCTCAATTGTAGTAAAATCAGAATTTGTCATGACGGAAAATAATTGTAAAAATATGTTCATTCCAGAAACTCTCAGGAAGTACCCACCTCTCCAAGTTTTATTTCGGGTCTGTACTAAAGATTACAAAGTTCCTGATGCAGATGTAATAATTGAGAAAGGTACGTCGGTGATGATTCCTATAGTAGCAATCCAAAATGATCCAGATTATTATCCCAATCCGGAAATATTTGACCCAGAGAGGTTTAATGAAGAAAATAAAGCCAAGAGACCACCATTCACATGGTTGCCATTTGGAGAAGGTCCTAGAATTTGTATAGGTTCGTATATTTAAACATGTCCTTAAGGTAGTTATATTGAGAGAGGTGGACATCTGTTGGCGAATTGATAAACTCTCAAGTTTATCGATTTGCTAACAGATGTCGCACCTCGCGAGAGAGACAGTAGGGAAAGATTTGGCAACGCCGCATATAGTTGCTGACGCCAGCTGGTCGAACTAGCGTCTACGCCTCAAGCGGAAATAAATAATTCCGCATGCTCATTAGTGCTGGTTGGTTATTGTACCGCCTTTCAACCTATTTATTCCGAACTTTTTTTAAAAATATTTTGTAATGATTAATGTACTCTTTCACAAATTGAGGTTTGATTTGACAGCAGAAATAGCATTTTCCTTCTTTTTCCTATAATGATTTGATTCTTTCATATGACTTCTTTAGGTAAGGTTAGTTAGGTTGATTTTTATTTTGCTATCTAAAGGTTAATAATTATCAGCTCCGCAGGCAGTATTAGCGTCGCAGACAAGGAAAGGGAGTGCGGGGGTGTACCCCCGCTTCTTTCCCCACAAAATAACACAATATATTTCAATTTCATGCGGGATTATTTCTTGCGGCTTGGGGTTTAGACTCTAGTGCTAATTGACTGGTCTTTGTACATTCTAATAATTAAATAATAAAGTATTGATCAAAATATATTATACTATATTCATTCACTATACTACTTATTAAGATTCGGGTATCTATATTATTTTTGACAAATTAAAAAAAAATGTTTTTACCTCTTTAATAAATTAATGGAAAAAATATATACATACAATAAATAAAATCGGAATGAAAATTAGTAAGTCTTCTACTTATAGGATACTGCATTTGAAATAAACGCAAAGTATTTTCACGTATTAGAAATAGTGCGATGTCTACTACTCATGGCCCCATTCAATAATTTCAATAATTTTCGGGTAGCTGCCATTATGTTAGTAGACGGTAAATCATCTCGATAGTTATACACGTGCTTCGTAAGGAATTCATTTAAGTGTTGGTGCTATCAGTTTAAATCCCTATATATTAAATAAATTAGTACACATACCGATGTATTTCCGAATATTACACGCACATATATTGTAATTATATGATTCTTGAGGGGAGCCACAGAGAAAAATGTGTGTGATATTTTACCACAATTGTAGAAAATTGTACTTCAAATTGGTCTTAAAATGGTGACAGGAACAATTTGTGCAAATAAATAATACATTTTTGGAGCAACTATTTTGTACAGTTTATGCATTAACATTGTTTGAAATTTTTGTACAAACTTAAAAATCACATAAATTGAATTCTTTACAAATTTGAATTATGGTTGCATAAAAATACATAATTTTATTCCACTTGTGGAAGTTAGTTTCTACAATTTGTATGAAATTTTTAAATATATTCTGAAGGTTTCCTAACCAAACATTCACATCTAAACCTCTTCATTTGTAAAACATATTTACAAAAAATTGTGCTCTAAGTGACACAACGTTTATAGTTTTTAAAGAGAATGTGTTTTAGTTTTCCACAATTTCTAAATGAGAAATTCACAAATTGTATGTTTATTTTGTCAACTTTGTAATTCATTTTGCACAATATATATACACTTAATTCAAAGAAGCTGTTCAGTAATGTAAGAACCGGGGTTAGTTTTGCACAATTTATTACTCTATAATCTCCAAATCATGTATATATTTTTTGGTTCACTGTGCACTCATTTCACACACTATATGTATCCACTTCATTTTAATTATATTATTCTGTAACGCAAATTGTGAAATATTATTTCCAAAAGGATTTCAATAAAAAAAATTAAAGAATAAATATTGTATTTTAACAGAACAACAATACAGAATAGAGCATGCATTTATATAATATCATATGGTAAATGAAAACATTTCTATTTTTTTAAATACAAATAAATTTTATATGCATTAAGTTCTAGTTGAAAAGAAGTGGGTGACTTACATTTATGCTTAAAATAAATCCATTTAATAATTCTAATTTGGAAGGCTTCCAGTGGTTCTTCTTTTTAGCTTCTATTCCCGCAGTTTGTAGTAATAAAGCTTATGTCGTAGTCACGTCATATTCTAAAAAAAAAAATTACATTTATCAGTTCATCACCAAAATCAAATGTATTGCTTACTATTAGAATATATTCGTTTTAAAGCAGTTCTTTTACAAGTTTGCCTTTCGGGTTTAGTAGTTTAGGAACAGCTTTCTGTCGCTTCGCATAAGAAAACGAAATTACTCTCAAGCTGTAAACGAAATCAAGTATTAGAAGATAGGCATCATGCATGCTTCGCATATAAACAAGAAACCATTTTCATATTTATATGTTGACGAAGTTAATTTAAGACAACATGTATGCAAATCTTTAACTCTGTGTGAAGTACTTACCTCTGTGAATGCTGCGTGGAATTAGATCTAGGAAACCCCACTCGGTTAATAAGTTTTCAACAAATTCCATCACAAATGTAAGTACTTATATAATTCGGAAGTGTACGTCTTCACTTAACGAAATATCACCTGGATCTGATCTGATGCGTAATGGGCTTTTCCCTCAATTTTTTTTTATTGTGTTATTGGAAAGAGCCTATCAAAATATTACTAAAAACGAATTTTTATTTTTTTTCTGAGCGCATAAAACACCACAAAAAAAATACAAATGTTCCATAAATGAACAGCAGTTTGAAACGATAGCTTTCGGGCGCCAATGTGACGTCATCATAAACTGCACCAATCAGTATGAGATTAAACGGCCGTCAGAATTAGCTATGAAGGTGCATTCAAAAAGAACCTCACTTCTCTGCCTTGCTTTCCACAACCTGCAATTCTATTGGTGCCTGAAGTACATTTATGAGGAACTACCAATAGAATCTCATATTGCAAAGTGATAACGCTTAATTGAGAACGTGCGTTTATGACGCCCATTGACAGTGCCAAGAAGTATCTGTCATAAATCACGAGAGTGCAGCCCAGCGTGTTTACTTCTTGTTTGGTGTTATAGTATTAATTTCTTTTAAAAATATGAGTAAATGTGAAGACAGATTTGTAAAAGGTCCACTAAAAGAAAGAACAATATATACATACGTTAAAATGATCTTCGCAACAGAAAAATCCAGGAGCAGTATAAACAATACCTAGAACTTTTGCAACTTTCCACCATAATTTTCGAATTTCCAATGTTGTTGGAACTCGCAAAAATAACTTCGTACTATTTTCACTATTATTTGGACACACTGGTACAAAACAAACCTTTTTAAGCGGCATTTTATAATTAGAAGAGAGCAAAATTAATTTTCGTATCGAACGTAAACAATAGAAAGTGAGGTTATCGAATAAAGTTTGAACCTTTCAGTACACCGTTGCCAAATGAAACTGAAACTGGCATTATACCATATGTGAACCAAATGAACAAAAATAGAGAATATAAATCTGATATATAGATTTTAGAAACTCATACAGTCAAAAGTTGATACAATTTTTGCTTTTATTTAGTGTCAGAGAAACGAAGAATACGTTGTAACGAAAAAATGCGCTATTCAAAGTAGACAATTGATAACGGAAATACGATGTTCATGTAAAAAGACATACATCTGGCAATAGAGGATCCTCATTAAGAATACGACTTTTATTGGTCTAATCAGTGTGACGTCACGCATGGCGCCTTAAAACTTACGTTTCAAATTACCTGAAATAAAACTGATTTTGTAATGTAAATATTTGGTAGAACGTAAAAAATTGGAAGAAACTAAATTAAAATAAAATTATATTGCAGTTTATTATATGGCTTGATTATAGTGAAGTAGTAAAATTCAGTCATGCGGGAAAGGCCCATTGCCTGCGCGTATATGCGTAGCATGGCGGGCGCAGTCAGTACAATTTTTAACCAATAAACTTTACGTGAAACAAATGAAACAATTATACAAAATTTTAAAACAATATCACCAAACTGATTGTGAATAGTATGTTATTAAATTGTGCAATTTGTGCGGGTGGCATAGATTACTATTATTGTTCAGCGGAAATAAATATATTGGGACTCCTACTTTCACAAGTTTGTCAACAACCGTTTATAAAATAAAATCACACTTTTATGTTACACAAGTTGTGCAAATCCTTTCAACAATTACTTAAAACTAATTGTAAATAGAATGGCAACAAAATATATAGTTTGAGGATACTATTAACAATTAATTAAGTTAAATTGGCTATAATTTGTTGACAAAAAATAAATAAATTTAACTCTAAATTTCGCCAATTTGTTGGTCGAAGTTTTCAATAAATTCATCGTAAATAAATCTTTATATTGGATAAATAAAACGCACAAGAATTATGCACAATTAAAATGTGTAAAACTATATAGTTTTACACGTTGTGCCTTAAAATTTTACAATTGTTTAAAAAAAATGCAACAAGACGTTGTTCCAAACATTGTGCAAAATGTTCCAAAGCGATTTCTCTCTGTGAGTGTACAATTAAATGAATAAATTGTCGTATTCCAACCTCAACTTTTTCTAGCTGAAAAATCAAGGTCATTTATTCAAAACTGGCGTCATTTAGTATTGCCATACTTCCACAATTAATGACACAGCCAAAACTTGCCATTCTGTAAAACTACAATGTCCAAAAAAGTACTAATATAATGAAAAGTTCGATCAGTTTCCATTTAACATCTAGGAAATTTGGGTTTGTTATTCCTAAACTGTTACAAATGTCTAAATTTGTGACATTACGCGCACACGACTTGTATAAATCACTGAGTCACTTTCGCCAATGTTCAAATGTTGATAGTATTACAAAAAAGTGTGAGTGGCTCACACGCAATCTTTAGGGAGCAACACTTTCAATCTTTCTCGATCTCCCTGTAATGCGTGCAAAGTAAAGTGCAATGCAAATCAGCTTTCTTGTAAGCACATTGTTTTGATACATCCTTTCTTGCAAGTACATTGAATCAAGTTCTTGAGGGCTTTAGATATATCTGTGAATTACGACGGTTTTGGAAACCAAACGTTTTCTAGCATATATCATCCCCATTTTTTAAGATCAGGCGAAATCTGTCTGGAATTGAAAGATTGCCCCAAAATGCGACCACGTTGATAACTACCCATCAAAAAGTATTATTTCTATGCAGCTTTCAATGGTAGTATGCTGAAAATTCTTCTATTTTTGGATCTAAATAAGTGGTTTCTTACGAGCTTGATTCATTTCACTGCAAGCAGAAGTATCAGAATTATATTAAAACAAAAACGATCTCGGTAGAGTCAGAAAATATTGAAGGTCAAGTGTACAAAAAATTAATTTTTTTGCGAATATTTCACTCCACATGGCTCGAAGATCAATTTAGTCGCGTCATTTTAGCATGAAAAATCTGAAAACCTTAAAAAAAGAGGTACAGGGTCAATTGACTTCATTTTTGTCGCAAATGCACTGCTGGCCACTCGAACTTACACATAGAGACTTTTAGGCAAAATTTAAAGTTCAATATTTTCAACAGGAATGCAAATTTTTGAACGCGGCTTGCAAATTTTAAGAGCTAGTTTTTTTCGGATTAAGTTGCGCGACGTGTATTTATCGTAGGGCCATAAGTTTATTATATACGGGGTGATCAATGAAGTCACGCAAAAAATCAAAAAGTTTGTATGAGTGAAATTTCCTCCTGATAAACAGTAGCATTAATGGTTTGGTTGGTAATGAATAGCTCGGTTTTACCATTTCTTTTGATACCTACCCACACTATAACACCTCCGCCACCAAATGCTTCTTGAGGGGCCATATTTTCCTCCAAATATCGCTGATTTGGCCTTCTCCAAAATAACATTCGGCCATCGGAGTGAAACAAATTAAATCTTGTTTCGTCAATAAATAAACAATGGCTCCACTCCTCATTACCCCAATTCGCATGCCGATTTGCCCATGCCCGCCTATTCGCTCTATGGCGTTGTAATAACCGCACATATTTTGCTCTGCGACGGGCTCTATAATTTAAAATGTTTGGCATTACGTTATGTTTTTTTTCAAAAAAATCTCACCTCAAGTTGTTTTTATTTAATGTTCTTCTCACTGTTCTGTCCGAAACTCTCACCCCAGTTTGTTGTCTTAAAGAGTCATTTAGTTTTCTAGAGTTCTTTGTTCTATTCCGCATAGTTTCTCTCATTAAAAAAATTATTTCGGTTCTTTGGTTTATTTTTTTTGTATGTCCACCCCCATGCCCATAATTATGATCACCAGTAGTTTCGACGCGGCGGTTCAAATTATAAATTGTCTTTCGGCTGACATTGTAAATGTGCGCAACTTGCTGTTTTGACATTCCTTCGTTGAGAAGTCGAATGCAATTTTCCCTTTCTGCCGTGGTTAAACGCCTCATATTAATTAAACTTTACAAAATTATAACATTGAAATATGTCAGATTATTTCTAAAATAATGTAAACAGTTTTTAATTCCATAGCAACAAATTTGTTTTTCCAATGCCTACTTTGAAATTGACGCGTCGCGTAGAAATTACACCCGATCATAATTATGGGCATGGGGGTGGACAAAGAACTCTGTAAAACTGAATGATTCTTTGAGACAACAAACTGGGGTGTGAGTTTCGGACAGAACAGTGAGAAGAACATTAAATAAAAACAACTTGAGGTGAGAATTTATTTTTACAAAAACTTAAATAATGCCAAACTTTAGAGCGCGTCGTACCCTACGTTTTTGTTTATTTTCGACCCGGTATAATGTGTAAATTTCAACCCTCAAATAAAATGCTTAGACCATAGAAAATCTACGTGAAATAAGGATTCCAAATCCGCAAAAATCACCAAGAACCGTCAATCCAATGTCAAGTTATAGCATTTTAAAGATTTCGGTATCCAAATTTTATGTTGAGTAGTGTGTACAAGGCCTAAGGGCCTTAATCCAAAAACTGACAAAACCGTCTAGAGATATTGATGTTACCTTAGTAAGGAACCATATTGCAACGACCAAAAAAATGTTTTGCGGAAATTTCACTCATACAAACTTTTTGATTTTTTGCATGACTTCATTGATCACCCCGTATATAATAAACTTATGGTCCTACGATAAATATACGTCATGCAGCCTAATCCGAAAAAAACTAGCTCTTAAAATTTGCAAGCAGCGTTCAAAAATTTGCATTCCTGTTGAAAATATTGAACTTTAAATTTTGCCTAAAAGTCTCTATGTGTAAGTTCGAGTGGCCAGCAGTTTAGTTCAGAAAGGCATTTAGAAACAGTACCATTTATTTTTTGGTGGAATTATTTACTTTTATTTTTTTTCTAAATAATTAATATTAATGGTCAATTTAATTAAATTAATTGAATAATTTGTTATCATAAGCAATATGCCATGGAATTAGACGAAAATGGTTACTCGGGGTTTTCTCGTATCGCTAATCACGAATCTGAAGTTCAATTTAGGAAATTCGAAATGGCGGACCGGAAATCCGGCCATTTTCCAGAAGGAATGAGAATGGATACCCTGACTTTGAAAATATGTCCTCGGGGGTTTTTCGAGGTCGCTGATTACGAATCTGAGGTCAAAATTAATAAATTCAAAATGGCGGACCGGAGGTAGTCAGTTTATCAGGAAAGGTCGTATTTTTTAGTTTTTGGGCTGAAAATGAGCACTCGGGGATTTTTGAGGTTGCTGATCACGAATCGTAGGTCCAATATACGAAATTCAAAATAGCGGACCGGAAGAACAGTAATTTCTCCGGAAAACCTCGTATTTTTTACTTTTTTCGGCCTTTTTTGGACGTCAGATTCGTTATCAGCGATAACGAGAACCCCCGAGTTCCTACTTTTAGCCAATGAAGAAAAGAATACGAGTTTTCCGGAGATATGGACTGTTATTCAGGTGCGGTATTTTGAATTTCGTAAACTGGACCTCTGATTTGTGATCAGCGACCTCAAAAACCCCAGAGCAACTGTTTTCGGCCCAAAAATGAAAAAAATACGAGTTATTTCTGAGAAATTGACTCCGGTCGGCCATTTTGAATTTACCAAATTAGACCTTGGATTCGTAATCAGCGACCTTGAAAACCCACGAGTACAGATTTTCAAGGCCAAGATATTCGTTCTTATTTTTTCAGGAAAATGGCCCGATTCCCGGTCCGCCATTTTGAATTTGCCAAATTGGACTTCAGATTTGTGATCAGCGATCCCAAAAACCCACGAGTAACCATATTCGTCTAATTCTCTGGCATATTGTGTATGATAACAAATTTTTAAATTAATTGGAAATTATTGGAAAAAAGATGAAACCAAACATTTCCGCCAAAAAATAAAAGGCACTGTTTTTTCTAAACGCCTTTCTGAAACTGTTTGTTACAAAAATGAAGTCAATTGACCTTGTACCTCTTCTTTTTAGAAGTAAAATGCCAAAATGACGCGACTAATTAGGATTATTATAGAAATGAAAGAATGAAATTTCCGACAAAATATTTAACAGAATACCTTAATAGAAATAAAACTATTCCGATTTATCAGTCGAATTTGATGGTTATACAATGTGCTACAAAAGCTCTTGTTTATATTACGGACAATATTCTTAGAACGTTGGATGAAGAACGTGCCCTAATATCGGTTTTTTGGATGTCTCAAAAACATTTGGCAGTGTTAACTGTGATAAACTTAAATATTATGATTTAGATGAGATTCCTTTATATTTTTAATATGCTGTATAGAAAGGCGTTCTCAGTTCATCAGTACAGAACTAGAAAAATCATGAACAGAACTAGGTAGTTTCGGGTCACCCTCAAGACTGTTCTGAGGTGTCTGTTGTTTCCCCTGTATACAGCAATGTATCTGCAGATTTAATATTGATGTAAACACACACATAAGCCGATGTTATTCAATCCAGCAATGATTTAAATAATTATTATAAAAACAAAGCTTTACAAATAAATACTATAAAAACTAACGCTACGCTCTTTTGTGGGAAAAGGAATAATCCAATCAAAATAGAAAAAAAAAAGTTGAAACTTCATAGTAATTCTCATAGAGCTGAAAATTGGTACAGACCTTGCATACACTATTAGAAATGAAATGTCAAAAGTGCCCACCGATCACATGTCGGCTAAAAAATTAATTCAAGGTCAAAGGTCACAAATATCGGTATCTCGCATATTTCTCTTAAGCGGCAAATGTCGTAAAAATAGATCATACAAGGTTTGTAGATCATGCAATTATCTACAAAAACTATTTCAATACTGTTTTCCTACGAATCATCAGTCATGAGATATCCCCATTTCAAATATTGAAAATGCTGATATGCACTTACACGCGGCTTGCATACATCATCGGACGTTCAATATAAGTAAAAATAAGGAAATATAACAAATATAATGAGGTTGATGTTCTTGTCATTGATATAGCAATAGAACAATTCAATACAAATAAAACTATCGTTGTTGGTGAAGATGTTGATTTGTTAATACTACTGCACGAACTCCAACTGAAAAGATTATTTACTTTTAAAACCTGGGAAAGTTCAAATACAAACAAAAATGTATTCGTCTCAAAGTTTAACTTCATATCCAAAATGTCAAGCTAATATTTTATTTTTACACGCAACAGCTGGCTGCGATACTACATCAGCATTTTTCAGAAGGGTAAAACAACAGTATTTAAATTGTTTCAAAACGTCATGGTTTAATTGATTGCGCAGAAGTATTTATCAAGATTGACTTTTCTCGTCGTCATCTCAAATGGAATTGGCTTCTTCCTGCTATGTATGGAGCTCCAAAAAAAAATGATTCTATAGACAAATATAGATATTTAAGGTTGGTAAAAGATACATCGAACAATAAAAGAGTTATCCTGTCTTCCTTCAACATCTGCTGCTCCTTATCAACATTTATATCGTGTCTACTGTCAAATTCAAGTATGGCTGGGCAACGGACAGGACCCATATTATGGGATGGAAATTAATGCGCAACAGTTTGGAGCCAATTCAAACTCTTCTCCGGCCTGCTCCAGAAAAACTTCTAAATAGTATTGTTTGTACTTACCAGTATGTACCAATTGCCAAGGCCAATCTTACTCCAATGTTGAATCAAATACAAGAGATGAGAATACTTATATCAATGAGGAGATAACTGATCCGTTTTTTTTTACAACAATTTACAGAAATCCTGCAAGGAGAGCAGTAAGAGGACGAAGAAGAAGACATGACTGTTGAAGTGGAATTCGAAGATTATTAATCATACGACGATTTTTAAAAGTCAGCAATGATCCGTTCCACTTTGATAATAACCAACAGTACCATTTCTTTAATCAACAGGAAACTGTCTGATCAGACTTGCTTAATCATAATCGATCGTGAATTATGCCCACTGGGGAAACCACGTTAAAAAAAATGCGCCACGTTCACCCTCATAGGTGGCGCAAAAATGTGTGCATGTTATGCAGAATACGACGTGTCCAACTTTTGAAATCGCGATATCTCATGATAGACCAGTTCCAAACCGGTTTTAAGAGGCCAAAAATCTGAAAAATTCTTATCAGTATTTGGGTGGTGGGAAAATTTAGGATTAATGGTATGTAAATGGGGAAAACTCGATTGGACTGCAACAGATAACCGGAAATGGGGTAGGGGTGTGAAAAGGTGTGTTTTTAGGGGTGAAACGTGGTTTTTTACGACTTTTGGAAAAGTAGACCTCCCATCGAAAGAAGTTTAATGTAAAAGTTGTAGATAATTGAGAGATCTACAACTTTTATTCGAACCATTTTTTTACATAACCTCAAAAATATGGAGAAAAACGCCAAAAACCAATTATTTGGTTTTTTATTTTTATCTTCCACAAAAATAATTTGATTTTAATGAAGTTCTGTGAAAATGTACATTTTCATGCCTCAAAATAGCTGTAATTTTTTTGAAGCGTAATATTCATTTTTTGATTTTTTTGGGAATTTAATTTGAAAATAAGGCCTAAGTTTCAATGGAAAAAGTACATTAATAAAATTCTGATTCTTGAAAATTTCAGGACAGCCTTTTATTCATTGAAATCTCTACTTTAATATGGTGTAAAAAAATCATACTGTTAGTATGGAAAAACATTGTCAAGAATGGAGAAAACCAAAAAGACACTTTTCTCAAGATATATTTTTCCGTAAATATCACTAATGCCTCGTTGTTCATTTAAATAAAGTGTTGAAGGGGGTGCAAAATGGTAATTTTAATGTAATATGTAATAAGGGCACTTTAACTAACCGTTTAAGATTCGAACTGCTGAAAACCAAAATGTTTAAACAATAATTTTATCTAATAAATTGCTAAAAATGACCATTTTTAGACAAGAAAAAAATTAACTGTTACTGTTTCAAAGAATTTCTTTTAACATTAGCAGCAAATATGATGTGAAAAAGTATTTGCAGTATGAGCTTGCTCCATTTCCATTGTCACTATTTACAGACAATAGCCTCAGAAAAAATGTTATGTCGCATCTTTACGATAAATTTACGGGCATTGATGCATTGCCGATCTCCAGTAATACTGTCCACGTTGTTGATGGTGCTGATGCCACAATTATTAATACAGCTGTTGAATTAGCTGAAGATCCTACAAAAATCGTAGTAATTGTGGGTCAGGATGTTGATCTTCTAGTTCTGTTAACCCAATTAAATTTAAATAATTCCGATATTTATTTTCACAAATCAACAAAAAATGTTCAAAATAATATTGAAAATAAAGATCGAACAATGTGTTGAATCTGATGATGTAGAGCAGCTTCGCAAAAAAATTAGATTATTATAAATTTTGATTATGTATTTCTCTAACTCTATTTCGGAAACTACAAATTTCACAACTAAATGTGTCGGAACAAGTATCATTCCAACACACTGTTATGGTATAATACCGCACGGCTTCCGACAAATCAGAAGCCGTAGTGGTTCGGTTGCTATGGTTACGTCTAGCTTCGCATTTGACGTTTTACTGTTTTGAAGTTTTTTTGTATAATTGCTTAAATCTTGTTAGAGAAAGTATAGTCTACAACACGTTTGGAATGGCATATCCCACACTCGCGAACCGTAGTCCTCACCTTCGGCTCGGACTTCAATCTTTTCGCTCGTGTCGAATATGGTCCATTCCAGAAATTGTTATAGAATATACTATTCTACTTTGTAAATTGATTTAATGTAAAATACGTAATAAACTTATTCTTAATATGAGAGTGTCCATAAAGCATAAAATAAAAAAAATTGATTGAAGGAGCCGTTACTCTATGGTAGTTAATAATTTTGCACAAATAACTAAATAAAATACACTACTATGTTTTCTACCACTATGTATTTACAAAAATTTAGTCCATTCGATGTAAAAAACATGTTCTCTAATATCCCGACGGATGAATGTCTACACCTCATCAAAAACCTTTTAGATACATGCAAAATAAACCATATAATCTCTTACGAAATCTTATCAGCCTTCGAGATCTGCCTGTCACAAACGTACTTTCAATTCGGGGAAAAATTCTACTTACAAAACTCAGGCTTACCCAAGGGCTCTCCACTTAGTCCTCTCTTAGCGATTTTTATGACACACTTAGAAAAAGAAATTCTAAATTCTACTTAGGCAAGAAACATATTAATTTTTGGTATAGATAGTTGATGATGTTTTAGCCGGTTTCAACGGTACTACCAGACAATTGAACAATTTTTTAAATTATGTTAATAATATACACCCGAAAACACAATTTACATTAGAAATAGAGTCAAATAATAACATTAACTTTAAATTTCCTGTACCTTACAGACCGACATGGGATCGGTGGAAACCTTTGACGTTTTATTTGTAATACTGTGTTCAAGGTCTGTACCAATTTTCATCTCTATGCGAATTATTACAAAGTCTATTTTGACTGCATTAGAAGCCCCGGCCTGAAAATACAAGGCGCCGCCGGCAAGAGAAACAAGGAGAATTTTAATATGTTGTTCTTTGTGGTGGTTAGGATCATTGATCAAGAATCCAGCATACATACATTTTATCAAGATAAGAATCCCATTTGCTATAAATGGACTACCATTATAGTGATCAGAACGAAATGTATACATCCAAAATATTTTTTTAGGATTACGATTTGGTATGATGCAGACAAAGCTAGGACTCATCACACTACTAAAAAATTTTAGAATTTCTTTGAATAAGAAGACGAAAACACCTTTAACGCTTAGTACACGTAGTTTTATTGCTTCATCCGAGGGAGGAATTTGGCTAGACCTACACAAATTACAAAACTGACTACATTTTTATCATTATAAATAATATTTTTATAAACAGTATTTTTTATATGATTATACACTTTACTTGTTTGTTTACTTGCACTTTATTAAGATTTTAAGAATGTATAATTTAAACACTTATTAAGCACTTATTACCCACATATACTTATAAATCATATAATTACTTACAATGTACTAAACTTTCTGTGTATTGCTACATTTTATATTATTTTACATATGATAGATAGATAAATAGACCTTTATTAGTAGCTTCTGCTATGCAAAAAGACAATAGGATACTGCAATATAAAACTTAGCGTAGATAATAGTATACAATCAATTGGAATGACAGATATGTTGGAAACTTACTGTCAATCAGTGATTTACACTTTATGTTAAATTTATTTTTATTTTACTTGTTCTTAAATACATAAAAAAATTCAGCTGTTATCTTTATGCTTTACTTTTATTTTAGATATAAATAAATCGTTAAATATCTCATGCATATACTCATATGAATGAGTTATTAAAAAAACCGCTGCCCAAGGAATCACTACTTCCATATCCAGATTTCCCATTTAAGTCTCTTCAACATCTTGACTATATCTATTTTGCACTCTAGTATGTGGAAATAATAATTGGTCCTAGAACTTTAATATATTTGAGGCAGGAGTCATAGAAAAAAATTTGGGGTGTTGAATTCTAGCTTATTTTTATTATTTTCCCCTATTTACCACCACACCCCCACCCTCAACCTTTTAGCGGAACCCTCTCAATCAGGTGCCATTCCAATACATAAGTGGACCAAATTTCAAGTGAATATCCCAATTATATTTTATTAAACCCTTTAATAATGGAGTAGGGGTGGTCGAGGGGTTGAAAAATGTTATAAGAAAATATGAGGCCTTGGCTTCTAGTATATACACCGAATCCCAAGTTTCTATACTCTTGCCAGCATGCTTTACTTATTTTCTCCTATTTACCGCTACTTACCCCCCACCCCTTCCACGGAATCATCTCAAAACGGAATCAAGTTCCAAATGCCGTGTACGTGTACCAAATTTCACGTGAATATCTCAATTTTATTTTATGATGCCCTTTATTAATGGCCTGGTAATGAAGTCATGCGTTTGAACCTTACACGACGTGATAGAGCGATGCCATTCGGTAAAGTGTATACGAGCACAATTGAAACCATATATAAACTAGAATCCGGCAAAAACAGTCGGCAGTCTTTATTGTACATGGGCGGAGGTAAATAGAAATGCTTGTTATAAGAAAATGTTATACTTTTTTGAAAATGGAATTCATTTTTATTATTTTCCGTTTATTAGATAGGCTATTTTTGTTCATTTCGCCATTAACATATTTCTGAAGTATTATATCAGTTTTAGATATAAAGTCTAAAATTAAATTTATTGGTAGTGGAGTAAAACTAAAATTGTAGGGAATTGTCTTACTATAGCAATTTTATTGCTGGAACTTGTTGTAGACATTGCAGGAAGTTTAGGAAAAAGTTTTGGATTAAGTGCGTGTCCCGGAAAGCTTTTGTTTAAACAAAGGAATGTTCAATGTCGTGTTTTTTCGCAGTTTCTCTTCAATAACTGTGGTTCTAGGATTATTATCGTAATAAGGAAAGAGAAACAAATTATTCACGTTGAAATTGCGGAGAGAACTAGATGTATCCGAACTCCCTTGGTCAATTGGTTAAATTGAAAAACATAGAAACAATTGTGGGTGGCCGTTTTTAAACAATTGGTAACAACTTTAACAATAATGCATTAAATTTAACCAAACTTTAGAAGAATATGCCACTAATGGAGATAAATTATGGTGCCAAATTTCAAGTCAAAATGTTTGTAACTACGGCTCAAAACTAATAACAAAATCGAAAATAGTTGACCGTGTTTGGGAATCAAGTAGTACAACAAACTTTTTTTTTCAGATTGTAGCTTGTTTTATGTACTTTTCAGCGGCGTTAAAATAATTTTTTTTAGTATTTTTGAAAATCTTTTTTTTTTTTTAATTTAATTTTTTTTTTATACAAATGCATTTTACTCATCAATATTTTACCCAAAATCAAAAATTATTAACATACATTAAAAATACACAAAACAACAAACAATTAAAAAAAAAGTTTTGTCTACTCCAATTGGGTGCCGAGATATGACATATATTGCATTTTAGTCATTTATAAACAAATAAAGTGAAATAGTGACTTGAAATTAGCACTAAACATTTCATAATATTTTTAACTATTAATTGACTATGTTAAAATATTTTTAATCACATAAGTTGTTGCAATATTAAGGAATTTAATTTGCCGAACAGCATGCACAGCCTACTCCTATAGAACGTTCTAGCGCTCATTCGAGGTACGTTGCATCAAAAAATTGCACCAGTTGGTCGGATTTTCACAGCAAGGACGATGTACACGCACCTCAAGTAAGCCAAATCTCTGGAATAAACGATTTATTTATGTATTTTCTCGTAAAATGTTTTTTTTTTATTTCAGGGACATAAATTTAAATCTACCGTGTCTATTCTGCCTGTTTTCCACGACAAATCTCAACCTATGAGTATGATGGCGTACAGCATGGGTATTGTAGCCGATGTAACAGAGCATTTGAACCCAGGGTAGTCACCTGTGGTCGTCAACGACGCCCCCTTGTATGCTTCTAGGCAACCACCTATCTAGGGGCAGTTATGGAGAAATCCATCCTAAATATCTATTTTTATTTTTACACATTAACCAACTTTTACGCATAACAATAATAACATTATGCAAATTACCTTATCAATAATTAAAATATATAATAATGTAAACAACTTTCCAAACCACATGAACTAGATAAGAAATAGTATAAATTAGAATTCAACTTGTAATTAAATCAGTTATATTCCAACCTTTGTCGACGTAACTCATAAATTGTAAATAAGTTTATTACCCTGGGTAATAAAAGTATTTCGGAAATTTGTGTTTATCAGTGAATACAATTGGGCCCGGTCGCAGAGCCCAAGGTGCCTCCACTTTTTAAAGTGAAAATATGGGTCCGACCAACATTCGTAACGAGTGGCATCACTCTATCACGTCGTGCATGGTTGTTGGTGGATTCATCGCTTCGCGGCTCCACTATTTGCAGTAAGCGCAGATGATCTCATGGACCTGCTTGACAACCTCCAGGCAATAAGCTCTGAGTACGGTTTGTGTACAAATTACAGCAAACCAAAAGTTATGTTTGTAGGCTGGGCAAATTGAAACTACCCATACACATTAAGGAAAGGTGATTGTGAGATAGTAAACAACATGGACAAGACCAAAAACTGCGAGTATGAGATTAGGCGAAGAGTTCAAAGGGACAGATAAGCAACTTGACAGTTGATAAAAATTTCGCTTCATATTAATATCACGCGGCGCACAAGGATTAGAATTTCTAATGCTGTACCTACCTTCGTATTTCTTTACACATCTAGAACATAGACTCGTAGAGACGCAAACAGATGACGCATTGATCATTTCGAAATATGGGTTTGAAGACATTTGCTACTATTCCCCTGGACAACCCATTGCAGCTACAACATGATTTTTCAAGAAGTACATCCTCCATAGCGACTTTCCAATGCCGTATTCTCCCCAATCCTCTCATTCTTTGGCCACTTCAATTGGAAAGAGGACAGTATAGAACAAGTAATAGTCCAGGGAAATCCAAATGGCAGGAGACGAAGAGGACGATTTGCAAAACGTTGAGCTGCTGTTACTGCAGAGCTAATGGGAAAGTGTTTGATGAGACCGTGAAGTTGAAGATATGGTTTATAAGGCATTGTCAAATATGAAATCATATCAATACCACTAGTGTTGACTAGACTAGACTATCTAATGCCACTATCCACTAATATAAATAACCCTATCGAATACAAAGTTCTGCGCCTCATATGGACACTACCTACACTTTCTAAAGTTTTGTAACATCCGGAATGCTCGATAGCATCCTTTGTTACACTGTTAATAATTATTAGAAAAATTATAAATTATCGGAAATATTATTCCCACAAACTTTAGTATTAATAGAGTGCCCTTACTCCGTGTACTATGATAAACATACGTCATCTGTGAGAGTTAGCGCTAGCTAATACTAGATGGCGCTGCAGGAATGAAATTCCAACTAAATATCGCTGGGTGAAACTCTTTCTTGTTGAACCATTGAACTAATAAGACGTATTTATAATTTCGTTTGACCTGTAAAGGGGATAATAGAATTTGAAAAACCTCGTGACGATCACATGAGGTAAGGCTTTAATTATTATACCGGTAAATATCGTCTAACATTTGAAATATTGTTTTAGGTTTTTCTTATAAGTTTTTTCTTAGAATTTTCTGATAAACATAATTATAAATATACGTAATTTTTTCTTATAAGTTTTTCTTATAAGTTTTCTTATAAGTTTTCTTAGAATTTTTTCGTAATTATAAATATGCGTATTTTCTTACATACGTTTTTTGATAAGTATTTTCTTATAAAAAATTACTTCCTAATCAGATTTAATTACGTCTAATGCTGTTAACGTCGAAGTATTTCCACGCTACATTATTTGCTTTGAGCAAGATTATTTACATTCAAGTTTTAAGACTTACTTACTACGTTTCTACTAAGCCAGTAATATTCATTTGAAGTCAACCTTTCTATATTACATTTTGAATTGGAATATACGAAACATCCTGGGCGAAGAGATTTTCTTCATCTTGTCTTGGCGACAAATATACGAACGTTTCTACGATTTTATAACTTTAAATTGGGATTAAGGCAGCCACATGTGAAAGCATAGTCCACACCATCGGAGAACAGGACCGTATCTAGGAATTTCCTGGATCAGGATAACAAAATGAAAGATAAGTACTTTTCATTGTTACCAATAAAAGGGATTATTTTCACATGATCGTTGAGTTATAAGAGTTAAAAGTGTCTAAATTTAAAATATTAGATTCAAGCTAAATCTATTATATTTTTGGTTAGATTACATTTTAAATCCGTTGTTATCATTAAATCCATTGTTGTATATTAATTCGTAGTTGCTTATATCTTGAATTCGTTGTCGCAAATACTTCGCTGCAGTATTGTTTCGTAGTTGCTCTTGTCGTGATTCCTCATGATTGATATCTTGTTGTAGTACTGTAATGCATTTTTGTTGTTGATATAGTAAGTCGTGGTTCAATTTTTGTTGTAACGTGAGTGTTAAGTCTATGAACTTTGAGATGAGGTTACGAGGCATATCTTTTGTAATAAGTATAGTTATTTTGTCTCTCGTAAAGAATCTCAAGTTCCTAGTTTTGTTGTAATATACGATTTTAGTGTTGAGGTGAAAGTTACGAGACGTATCTGTTGTAATATATTTTTGGTTCTCGTACACCTCAAATTTATTTTGCTGTTAAGCAAATCTGTAATATAGGCCAACTTGTAATATAGTATTTTGTATATATTTCTGTGTGATACTTTGCTATACAGTATCGTTGATGCTGTGATAGTATATTTCTTTGTAATATAATATTTTTGTAATATAGTACTATTGTATATATGTAACTTTTGTCTTTTGTTTATCTATATCTTTAATTTTCTTTGATTACCCTTAGTAATCAATGGCGCCCAAGCTTTGAACTCCACGCCCTTTTGCTCTCCGTATCTTTACTGTGCTAGCCAGGTTACACCAGTGACGCTAACCACGTCGCTCGTAGGGTGGCCCACACTTGAACACTTGGGCAATATTTAAACAACGACTAAAACCTTCCTTAAATAGCCACAGTTTATAAAATAGTTTTGTAAAGACATCTCTCCATAGTAATAAAATTCTATACAACAAACAATCTACTTTTAGAGCAATTCATAGTAGTATCACAGTGTTTCTGTCGGCTATCTTTGGTGTTCTGTTTAGTCAAATACTAAAGTGTTATTAGACTAGTTGAAGATGTTTGACAGAATTAATCATGTACTATTCTTGGTTTCGAACAAAATACTGTAAACTTAGTAAAAGTTACATTAGTAGAGGACAACAAATAGTGACATATAACGAAACCTTTTCTAAACTATTACATTGTATAAATGGAGTTTCGCGAGGGTCAATTTAAGGCTCTGTTTGTGCTCCATGTACATATCAACATTCAAATTCAGTATTATAGCATATTTTCAATACAATTTCGATGTACACAATTGATGATAGCATGAATTTGATGTAATTGGAGCTGTTGATGTAATAAATAATGATTCGAATGATTTGTTTGATTACTCATTACCTATCAACACTATGAGATCTAAAGTGGTGCTTACTGAATCAAGAGCTGGTCGATTCAGATGCTTGGAAGTGGTAAATTTTCAATTAAATGACATTTTCGTACTGACATATTTACGAATATTTAAATCTTGTACTATATGGATTATAATCCACGTTACAGTATTCGCGGAGTCATTTATTAAAGACTGCATGTTCAAATTTAAATTAATTTGGGTCAGTCCACTTAGCTTCTCCAGTTATTTTTTTTTCTTCAATTTGCTAGCACACAATGTTTACACCTAGCATACCCTAGGTCTAAACATTTTCAAAGCTATCACACCTCAGCGCAAATAATAAATAGGGGTTGTTTTCGGAGAGAGGGCAAGTTGACGCTACCCCCCCTCGTTATTTTTTCCTTTCAAGTTTGCTAGCGTATGTTATTAACACCTAGCACACTCTAGCACATCTACTTTCAAGGCTAGCACAGCTACAGGGTCGTTAATATTCAGGGCGTAAGTTTCACCCCCCCCCCCCATTTTTACCTTGAGTTTGCCAGCATACAATGCTTACATCTAGCATACGCTAGCACAACCACTTTCAAAGCTAGCACACCTACAGGGGCGGTAATATACAGGCTGCAAATTTTTTCCTCTGCCTCCCCACCAGTTGTTTTTCTGTCTTGAATTTGCTAGCACACAATGCTTACATCTAGCACACGTTATGCTACACCTACAAGCGCGGTAATATAGATTTTGCAAAATTTTTCCTGAGCTGCCCACCCCCACTTATTTTTTTGTCTTAAATTTGCTAACACGTAATGCTTATACCTTATATCCTCATGGAAACATCGTTATAAGCATTTCTTGTCTCTTAACTATTTTTCAAAAAAATGTGTAGTTTTTAATACATGAGCGTTTATTTTGAATTTTTGTATTTATATAAATATTTTCATTCAATGCAGAAAAACAGTTGGGAAAATTGAAACATTTTTTCAGACAAAATTTGTAGAAAATTTAATTTGGATTTTTTTATTTAGATTTATTTAATAATAAGCACAGGTTTCAAAATGTCCTCGGTTTTAGGCCAACCTAAAATTTTGTCGCCGTCCGTGCTAACTCTCGTCTTTTTGCAAAACCCTGTTTTTTTCGTAATTCTACCGGTCTATGTATTATTCACTTAATTTACTTGGTCAACTTTTAGCACATTTAGCACATTAGTAAAAAAAAATCCTTCCCTGGAAATAATTCGAAACATTGAATATGTAGTACCTACTAATGTCCAACAATAGCATATCATTAATAACGTGCATATTATGTTAGGGCGGCCATCTTGGAAAATGGCGGCCATCCCTTATATTTAAGTACGATAAAACACAAGGCGACTTTTAATGACTTCTTCGCATAAATGTAAAATTTGATAGGATACGACTGACACGTAACCAATTTTTTTCATGCCTTTTTTTTTCAAAGATAGGCAAAAGTAATTGGCATAATTCAATTTTCCATGGAAGCAATAATAAAAATTGTCCCACCATGAAATCTTTTTGAAAACCACTATATATTATATTTTAAGTATGTCGTTATTATTATTGGGGTGTTAATACACCTCAATAATAATAATGATATACTAACATAATAATTTATATTACCAAAATGATTGTAAAAATTATTCATGAAATAAAGTTTAATTTATTTATTTAGTTGTTTAGTTGTCTATGTGTTAACATTGTGTGCTATCAAATTTGAGAAAAAATGTACATGGGGACTAAAAATGAAATTTTAACCCTCCATTTAACCTCTCTATTTTAACCCTCTATTATATATCTGATCATTTTTGGTAAGGTAATCTGAGTAATAATAGAAAATTTAATATATCTGTGGGCGGGACAAAATTTGAACCATGTATATTATCGACCCTGTAGGAGCGCTAGTTTGGAAAGTGGTTGGCTAGGGTGTGCTAGGCATAAGCATCGCATGTTGGCAAATTCAAGAAAAAGAAATAACTCGAGGGGGGGGGCTAAGGAAAAAAATTACATCCTGGATATTACCGTCTCTGTGCTAGCTTTGAAAGTGGTTGTGCTAGGGTGTGCTAGGCGTTAATAATATATGCTAGCATACTTGAGATGAAAAATAACTGGGGGGAGTTAGCGTCAACTTGCCCCTACCCCCCGAGAGCAGGCCTTATTTATTATTTGCGCAGGAGTATGCTAGCCTCAAAAATGGTTGTGCTAGGGTGTGCCAGTTCTAAACATTGTGTGCTAGCAAATTGAAGAAGAAAAAATAACTGGGGGGGCGAAGTTGACTGACTCAATTAATTTATATCCACCGTAAGTAATAAAGTAATACTTAATACTTTATAACCGAATTATGTAAAAATTTGCCGCTCTTACGTTTAAATTATTGTGATGTAGTCTATGGCACATGTGTAAGTAAACATGATAGCTTTGTAACGGTCACGTTTTAAAAGAACACTCAGTATTTACCGTAAATTAAATAACAGCCTGTTTAATATTCGTGTATTTACAAAATTGTTTTTATGCTTTCGTAAAATTTTATCTCCGAGCGGTTAGTAAGACCGTTTGACCTTTCACTCGTTGCAGGCGAGGACAGGAGGTGTTTGCTTCGTGAAGGTAAATTTTCGTTGGTTTTAGGGAGTCGAGTTCCGGCTTTTAAGCCGATAAGACACGAGGTGAATTGGATCTCCGCGAATTAATAAAGTGCATTTTATCAATGTTGTTATTTGCGATGGAAGATGGTGAATTTAACCGCCCTCGGTAATTAAAAGATGTTACTTGCGAGGGAAGATAGTGAATTTAACCGCCCTCGGTAATAGATGGTGTTATGAACTATCATTCAGAACGCATGCAATATAAGTGCTTGCGAATTTACGTTTTTAGTCTATTTTCCGTTTGTTAAGAAAACAGTAATTTAAAATTGGTGGAAATTACATTCGAGAGTTTATAAGAAATCACTTACCATGTAATAAGTAAGAATGATTTCAAGCTGATTTGATATTTGTGCAACAGAGTGCCTGTTTTCGTGTGACATGAAGTGTATGTCCATCGCTCTGTTTTAAAGAGTGTTTTTGTTAACGTATTTTCACTATGTTCTGAAGATGTTGGCTGAAATAGCGGAAGTGTAGTTTGGTACATAGTAAACTAAAACCGCCGCGCGCCGTTTACTAGTGGAGTAACACTTGGACCAAACTGTAAGTTTTTAGATTCTATTTGTTGTCGCGGCAAATGTATATTGTCTACGGCTGAACATTTTAAGCTAGGGTAGACTGTGTTTTCGCCCGCGAGTTCAACGATTGAACTTGTACAAATGAAGTACTAATTACAGTTTTGTATTAAAATACTGCATTCAAGTTAATAGTTGTTAATTTCATTGATCATTAAGAGGCTCGTCCGCCGGTCCTGATTTTGTTTACTGTAATAATTATTACTGCTTGTTGTAAATTTTAGAGTACTTTATTCAGTAGGTGATATCATTTAATTTATGAAATATTGGGAATTGCGTTACGTAACTACAGGCCTGAGCTACGGTTTTACTTTTATTAGAATATTTTGAATTTTTCATCGTTATGTTTTGATTAAATTGTGACCCTATATTAATGTTTCTTGATTTTGTCCAATTTTTATGATGTTTATCTGTAATAATTTGTGTAACAACGAGGTTAATATAATATTTTTTATAACAGTTTAGTATTTCTCTCCACATTAATATACTCGGTGTTTCCTTATCGGTCCGGGTGTTATATGCATTTGTTTGAATTTATCTAGTAAAGTCGCTTAATCGGATAAGGCTGCGTCCATTATATTTTTTTGTTGAGTATATGGGGTTTCCTCATCCTTATTAGTCTATGACTTGTTGATGCCTGTCACTTAATAAGCAATTATTGAAAGGTAAGTGAAAGTAAATGATCTGACAGATGTCAAAGATAGCCTACGCCCTGTTATTGTTGACCTCATGCTCGAATAATTAGGAAATTGAAAAAATCGTAAGTAACGAACACTGAACGTTATAGCGTTTACTAGTTAAAATGACTACTAATCTATCTACGAAACAAACAAATCTCCGTCATATTTAGGTATACGAAAAACCGCCACCTGAATAATCCCTAGTTCCACATCCAGATTTCCTATCCAACTTTCTTTAAAGGGAAACATCTTGATACTATATTCGCACTCCAGTATGTGGAAATAATGTATTTGCCATAAGGTGGTAATGGGGATGGCTGATGCCAAAAATTGTGCATTGAGGATGGCGGTGGATGTGGCAAATGTCAAAAAATTGAATACCTTGTTTTCTAGTATATACACCATATCCCAAGTCGTTGGACTTACCAATAAAGCAAACTGTTGCTTTATTTATTTACCACTATTTACGTCCAGCCTTTAATCGAAACAGGCTCGAAACATAATTTAAACAAAGCATATACCCAAATTGCTGGAAAACTACTTTCATTTACCAAAATATATATATTCTTCCCTACAGCGAACCTAGTTTTAAAACAAATCATAGTCTATTCATTACTTTGATTTTATTAGATTACACTAATATAAGGCATTTGGCAGAAATAATCAAGAGCAACTTTGGCAACTTTGCGCAACATAGGTTTCGGAGGTAGTACTGCATGCTTAATAAAAAGTTACATTAGTAAAATATCGTAAACAGTGAAATATAACAAAACTTTTTTCGTATCGTTACATCGCATACGTGGAATTATTCAAGGGTCAGTATTAGGATCCTTGCTGATTTTCATATACACGTATCCTGTGCCACTTCTATGCAGAGGAGGTTCAAACTGATTTCTTCTATCGTGAATATGGATGCAATTATGCAGTTAGCGCTGATATACTAAATGATGGTTTTCTTAATTATTTTATTACTTATTAATTTACTGTTTATCTAGTAACCTTAGAGAATCGAAAGTAGTGGTTTTTGGGCCAAGATCTGCTCCATCCAAAAGTTTAGAACTGGTAAATGTACAAATAGAAATTAGATTAGAAAGAAAAGATTAGAAATTATCGTTACTGACTGACGTTTCTAATAATTTGGGACTTTACGAGCGTGCACTATAATCTGCATTACCGTAGTCGCGTATATCATGTAGGTACTAAAGACTGCATATTCAATTTCAAGATTAATCCGTTCAGCTACAATGTCATTTATAAAAACGGCAAACATAAGCGGACCCAGTACGGGTGCCTGAGGAACAGCAGATATAGCCAGGTCATCAATACGCAGATACCACTGCATTACAGATACTGACGTCTATTCTCTAGATACCGTATATGTGAGAACTTGGTACTCTCACATTTAAAGTATTATGATATAATTTATGGTCCTTGTTTAACTATACATGACTTTCAGCATATACAATGTGTACAAAAATCATGTACTCGTCTCGTTGTCGAACTAGGAAGGTTTCAAGATGGTTCTCATAAAATTGTAAGTTAAACTGGTTACATACCTATAGGACAAATAAATCTAAATCAGATTTACGTGATAAACTTTAAAATTCATATTCATAATATAAATAATTACGTAAAGATAACAATTCCACTTGTTGTTAACTCCTTAAACCAATTAAACTCAGGAAGCATGTTAAATGAATGTTTCTCAATAATGAGTTAAACATTAATTTTAACGTTTAATAAAAAATATTATAAATTAGTATAAATCTTGGAAGTGAAATAAATATATTAAATTGGTCCTACGTTTTCTTCATCCTATTGCAATATTGTCATAATTTTAACTACCACTTGTATTTTCTTTATCCTCGACCATTATACTTATTTAGCAATATAATGGCTGGCTTGTGAATTAACTCCACAGCCTTTGTTCCCCACAAAACATCCAAATGGTTTGTTTTTCCATTCGCAATTAACTGCTTAACAACGACATTTGGTAGATTAGCTGCCAGTCTTTCTGCATCCTAAAAATAATGTTTTCGATTATAAAATAAGACCTCTCTAAAAAAAATAGAATTAACGTTAATAATAGCAATGGGAACTTGACCTTGGATTGATATACTAGTATTGTATTTATATTTGTATTATTTGACAAAATTGTATTTTAACGACAATAATTAGAAGTAGAAGAATATTTAATCATTTAGACACGAATGTATTTTATTAGGAATAGACTATGTATATGTTTGGTAAAGTTCAGTTGTTTGTAAAGATTGTAGAAAGTTTAGAAAATTAAGTAAATTGAAACAGCTGAGAATATGCCTAGCTTTTTCAATGACAGTCACAAAATCGAAGAGACGCTAGTTTTTAAATTATTTTGAAGCTGAGACCTGATCTCAAATATCAAAGATTTTTCAAATTCCAGCAAGGGGCCGCATATTTCTCGTAATACTGTTGATATTTTTAAAACTCAGCCCTGTATATATTTATAACGCTCTGTATCAGGGTAACATTAAATGTAATACTATTGGTTGTAGCATTTGAAATAGATACATGAATAATTTCATATTTAAATGCAGTAAATTGACTCTAATTACTTCACTTATTTGAGTATAGAGGGATGCATCACTCAACTTACGATCTATAATTTGATAGTGCATGGTTGCCTATTTTCGATGTGAAATTACGGGAAGTAAACATGTTTTCTTTAAGAATAATTTGAGTTAGAAGTTAATGGTAAGTCCTTGTAGTTGGGTTACATTGTGAAATTCAGTTCGACAGCCACAAGATAGCTGAACAGCGGCGGTCCCGATTTTGTGTTGAAGAATTTGGTTTTACATCGCTAACACGTTCGTGGATTTTATTTGATGTACCCAGTGTTTCTTTACTGTCCTGCCGAATGCATTTTGTAAATTCCATGAAGGAATTCTGTTGGTTACCGTAATTTTGTCGCACGTGTTTCGTAAGGTTATGTAATACTCTCTATATGAGGTGAACTTTTATTTTATTTAGTTTGGAGTTTTATTTAGTTCTTATTTATTGTGATTATTATAGTGTTTGGAACAGACCTATGTTTGAATAGGCATATTTGGGTCAGGCAATTTAACGATTTGTGTAACCGCCCAGCTATTTGGTGCTGTAATTTTGGTTATATGGGGCCTAGTATTTAGAGAAGTAATAAGAAGGGGAAGTCTATTACTCAGATATTTGATTAAATGTGGGTCTTGCTGACACTTAGAGAAGTTTTGGCTTGGAGAGTTGTTCGCAGCAATCTTCAGGAGATTCATGTAGAAATTTTGGTGCAGCACGAAGTTGTAGTCGTATCCAACGTCGAGAACGTCTAGGAAGTGGTGACAGGTCACGCTGCAGTAGTCAAGGAGAATGCCAAGGCTCCGATCAGGTTTTTTGGGTGTACATTTTTGAAGAAATTATTATAGATTTATTCACTGATTTTTTGTCCATATATTAAAGTAAATCTTACTATCATTTTTGCAATCATAGTTTAACGCTAAGTTTATATGTGAATTATTGAAATGCTTTAAGATCTTGTGTTGTGAAGACTACGCACGGTACCATGCGAGGTTAGTATGCATTTGGCCATTTTGAGCATGAAATATTTGAAGGAAGCATGTCTATTTTAGAACATTATTAACATCAGAGTTGCACAGTGAATATTGTAATTTATTACCACGCGCGTTTTTCTCCATTTACGCCACAGTTTAGTGACAAATAAACTCGTGGTAAAGTCTTTTAATTCATTGTTGAAAACTATAACTCACTGTGTATGATATATGATTCATGGTTGCGAGAGAACCTCTTGCCTTTATTTATATAATTTAAATCACTTGAATAGTTTTGTTAGAACAAATATATAGAATTTTATTCATTGGGTAAATATCAAGTTGAGTAACTTTATTTGTTTATTTTTTTGTTGTTGTACATCTCACTGGTGTTGTAATAAATGTCTAATTCTACATGTTCTTGTTATTTGCACGAGTGCACCTGATATTTGCTTAGATTTCATAGTAAAGTGTAAATTTTGACATTACCGATATATTTTGAGAATTCCATCGCATGACTGCTAGTAACTTAATTTTGCTCCTGGCTAGCAAAATTACTTATATCACTGTATCTAGTATACAGTAGGTGACGCCCTTTGAATGTCCACACTTTAAACCCACGGCCCTATGTTCTCCAAGAAAAACTAGCTTCCGTTCCCACAGGTGAAACACATTTTAATATTTAGGTATTAAAACTGTCACATGGTAGAATATTTACAATGTTCTTTATTATAATCTATCTGTCTTAAGATTGGCTAGTTGGTTTAACTAGTACCAAATTAGAAATACAAAAACTAGAAGCACCTGAGGTCCACAATATTACTGCTGAGGCAATTAAATTAGTTAGTGAGAATGGAGTGAAAATCCCCCACAGAATATGCCTGAATGTATGAGAAACCGGAATCTGTTCCAATTGGAAAACATCAATCCTCGTACCACTGCATAGGAAAGACCGATCCTTTCTTATCACAAACATCTGTTGAGACGTTTGTGATAAATATAGACTGCTGACATTAATATCACACGCTAGTAAAGGAATGCTGTGTGATCTGTCTTGGCAAGTACACTTCAGTGCAATGTAATCCCGTACACCTATCTTTCGCCATATTAATCACCCCTTTATTTATTCATCAGCGTCATCAAGGAGTTATCGCCACTCATCTGTAAAAATATCCGATAGGTTAATAATCACGTTAAAAAGACCGGTAGTGCGTTTAACGTTGCCTTCTATTTTTAGTTACCGCTTATGTCCGGTTATTGGTTATTTTATTGGTATCAAATTCCAAACATAGACGAAGCATTTGCTACACGAAAGTTGAGACAGATCCATTACGTGAAGAGTGGAAAGTGAAAATATTTTCCCACCTACATGGTGTCTCAGGTTTTAATCTAAAGCTTCTCTTAGCAAACACGTCATTCTATTGTGAAACGACACCTATTTTTTATTTGCTTTCCCATTTTCTCGATTTTACAGCTAGTTTTGTATGTAGCACTTTTCACTTATACAAACACATGTATAAGACATGCACCTAACCTTAAATTTTATATTTTGCATTCACGTATAGTCGCTTAAGTCCACTCGTTAAATATGCTGAAATAACCGACCCTGTAATTACTTATTACGCCCGATTATTGAAGCGCATGCGCTTTCGCCGTTTTGGCAAGTTAACGTAATGGTTATTTTAACGTGATGTGTGGCGGTAACTCCCTATTGTCATATCTGGCAATGCCAGACTTAACTGAAGAACATGGAAATATTTTAATTCTCTCTAAAATGGAAGAGGGATATGGTCTATCAGAGCAGTTACTAACCATTTATCAATTGATAAAAAGTATTGTTATGAGCGTGAAAAAAAGATGGAAATAGGAAAGTAGCGTAAAGAGAAAAGACAGTTCAGGCCGATCGAGAGGAAAAATCCGTTTCAAACAGCAGGAGACGCTGTTTTCATAACAAGTTTTCGAGATCAAAAGCTGGCCGAAGGATAGGAAAATCGGAATTAGAAAACTGTACAAGTGCAAAGAAAACCATATTAACAGAAGAACAGAAGTAAGCCCGCATTCTGTTTTGTTTGAATTATGTGTATCGCCCGTTGATATCTTGGAATAATGTTGTGTTTACCGATGAAAGAGTTTTTCAGTCTTGTAATGACGGACATATTCGGGGTGTATCGTACTGCAAATACCAGGTTTCACGAACGTTACGTATCTCCTCGGAACAGGTCCGGGCGATTCTCTGTTAATGTTTGGACAAGGATAAGCATGCATGGCCCTGGTGTAACGTGGCGTAATGGTAGATTTAATGGACAGGTTTACAGGGATATTTTGGAAAACGTTATGCTGCCTTCGATGGAGCAATTATATCCAAACAACACCTTCAGTTATCAAAACGACAACTACCCTATTCATACTGCCAAGATAGTTACTCAATGGTTTGGGTACAATAGAATTGAATTATTGTCGTGTCCCTCGCACAGACCCAATTCAGAATATCTAAAACGACTTCCTATCATAGTGTTTTCTGGAATACTCTCATTTCTTGATCATATCAACCGGAGAAAAGGTAATATAGAACGTTTAATTGCCCAGGGGAAACTACATAGCAAGCGTCGAAGGGGAAGACTAATAATACGTTGGTCTGAGGCCACCAAAGAGCTAATGGGAGGGAGCCTTGGTGAGGCCGCCTGCGTAACAGGCAGCTGCGATAGATGGTGCGAGACTGTCGGACATAATATTTAGCCGCGAAGCCAATTGGCACATTACATGAATCACAAAACTTCTAGCAAGACATTGTGATTAAAAGGACGATTAGTTACATCATACTTACCTCAACTGCAACATAAACATCATCCGACCCGTAATATAATCCCACAGGGGATGATATTGCACTGAGGTTGTAGTTTGGTGGCGATATACTGTTATATGCAATTATATTTCCTGCTACGCCATAATCGTACAACCTGAATTCCCCTAAAACATACAAGTAATATATTTAGTTGCTTTTAGAGTAAAAAGCTTCTGTGAGATCGTGCAGTGTTTGACGGTTTTTCGCTCAGAATTCTTTCAGATGAAACCGATTGACGTGAAATATGGACAGTATGTAGGGAATGGTTCAAGGAATAAAAATTATACAGTGCCGATGCGTGCTTTCACTATGGGGGTAGTTGCCACCCCTTCTCTAGGTTGAAAGTTAGTACACTCGAAATAACCAGAAATCTATAGGGGGGTGAATTCTAAGCAAGAAATGTTCTATGAAGTTCTTTCAATAAATTAATATTCCTCGAGTTATTCGCGCTTGAAAATGTTGATTTTTCATCTTAGTAATGCATGTTTTAGAGCGATTTTTCACGAATAACTCGAAAACCTTACGTTCTATCAGAAAAATCATCAGGAGCAAAAATGAAGCTTATAAAATAACAAATCATCCTTTTTTGTTTCTTTAGATGCAATACGAACCCTATTATGGCTCGGTGAAAGTGACTGTTTGTTCGCCGAAAACTGAATTCGAACCGTTCAACGTTAAATAACCGAAAAACGATGAAGTCTTAGAGGAAAACTTGTCAGACCTTTTTTAAAGTACTTGAATAGATCTTTAAAATGAGGGTAATAAAAGTCGTTAGTTTATCCTTTATTCAGTTATGATGAAAATAAAATAGTTGTCTGGTTTTTTCGGAGAAAATCTCAGCATTGAAACCAATGGCTTAACCGAAAGAATTGGAATTAAACGTAATCTATGTACAATAGGGTGGAACGAAAAATTCGTTCGATTTCAATTATTTTGCCATAGGTGTCAAAATGTGCATTTGGATAAATAAAATTCGTTCTCAAAAGCTGATCGACCTATCTTAGCATTTTCCGGTTCCTCACGGGATCGAAAGTTTGGAAATTTTGGTGATTTTACAGGTTTGTACTACCTTCATTGGTTTATTTAAAAACATATATTTTTTGGTCGACATAGTACTTAAAATAATTATTAAAGTATGATAAAAAGCTCCTTCAAGTCAATTTGCTTTATTCTAATATTTTCCGGTTCCTCATTGCCTTTAAAAATCACTTATGGGAACTACGCGACAAATAACGCGCTCGAATACAATCACAGTCCAAGCTACAGGCGTCTATGACTGGGGTGTGGAGGTAACATGTTCCAGTCTAGATTCATTTGTTTGAGTATTTCTTGAGTATTGTTTTCAGGTGTGTTTTTTTGTGGGTTTTTACGTCTTTCGTGGTTGTATATTGATTTTTCGTTAAGTGTTACAATATTTAAGTTATCATGGTAACTAGAAATCAACTTTGTTTGCAAGCTATTTGGGTCAATTTAAAATATTAAGTTATCGTGTGTTACCTACTTTAAGGACGTTATTTTTCGTTATTTATTTGTTTAGAATGATATGCTGATCTAAGATATAAATGTGCTGGGAAAGATCTAGGTGTTTCTGAAATACTCAAAAACGTTTTATCGAAAAGTGAAGATATGCATCAATTCCTACTTTTCATGGACGCTATAAGCAAATTCAGAAGAACTTAAAATCTAGATAAAATACTGCGACCATGGTACCTAACCAAGAAAATAAAAATGACTGAAGAAAGAAAAGCAATATCCAGTGCATTGAAAAACAGGCCATCATGTAGAAATTCCAGCATTATTAAAGAAGCAAACCGGTCACCTGTCATTCAGCTTACCAGCAGTATGAAATTAATGAAGATAAGGAAGATGGTGTCTAACATGTCCTTACGTCACAAACCGTTAAAACAGCAATACGAGAATTTAGTATACCTAAAATAAGTTTTGAAGTCCAATGTTACTGAGCCGGCAGTGACTGCCAATATGGAAATGTGCGTTATCAAAGCGTTAGATGTAAATTTTAAGTTTTCACGATCCTTGCAATACCAAAACTGTTTCGTAAAAAGGTATAATAACTGAAATATTCAACACGTTCTGTTCTTGTTTATTTTTTCTATCTATTTGGGTGTTTTTTAATGAAATGCGTGATATTATTTGATGTTCGTCCTTCTACAGTTGCTGAATTTAGAGAAAAAAATTATAAGTAGGACCCGATCAAATAAGTTATATTTTTGGAAAAAAAATGCTTAGAAGTGCATAGTTTGACTTCCTTGAGGAATCTGAAGTGTCGATAAAATCATTTAAAAATGTGGCACAGCGATTTATGGTACATTAAGACACTTTTTGGTGACTATGACGTTGCCAATTTCCAAAGGAAAGGAAAGGAAAGGAAAAATAACTAAGAAAAAATAAATGGTATAAAAAAAGCTGTTTCTAAACTTTCAAAAGTCATTGAGGAATCTGAAAATAAAAAAGTACCGTTTTCAATTTTTGCACAGTTATGATTAACAACCAAATGCACCTTTTGATAACTATGTGGTTCGAAAGAAAATCTCATTTTTCGTTCCACCCTAATGTACAATTTGCTCTATATAGGTACTGGCAATATATTCTAGCAGTTTAAACTGCCTAGATTTGAAAAAAGTTTTATTCAATTTTGAATTGATTCTATTTTTCACAATAATTCAAGAATTGAAACGCATGGTACAAACATTTTGGTTTTTTATTATTTCTCCAGGATGAAAATTAATTGACATTTAAGTTCGTTTTGAGTGCAAAGACCACCTTCCTTGAGCCCCCTAAAGTCAAAAATCTCAAAAACGAATGGTTTAAGGAAGTTTAGCTTTACAGGCATTGTAGCTCTTAAAATTACCTGTCTAATGGTGTTATCGTTGCAAAATCAAGGGCGTTTTTCGGTGAAAATTTCGAAGCATGTAAATTGTTTTATACTCGACAATTTTGGAGCATTTGTAAATACATCTAAACACTTATGCTCATATCTGCATAAGTGCAAATATATCCTCATACACGACACACACAAAGTTTTTATTTTTCCCCTTTAATCATTTAATAATTTCACTTTTTAATTTTGTAACATGCGGAATGCTCAAGAGCATCCTTCGTTACACTGTTAATATTTATTAGAAAAATTGTAAATTATCGGAAATATTATTCCCACAAAGTCTAGTACTAACAGAGTGCTCTTATTCCTTAGACTATAATGAACATACGTCATCTGTCATCAGTTAACGCTCACGAATAATAGATAGCGCAAGGTATGAGATTTCAACTAAATAACGCCGGGTGAAAGTCTTTCTCGTTGAACCATTGAACTAGTTAGACGTATTTATAATTTCGTTTGACCTGTAAAGGGGATATTAGAATTTGAAAAACCCCGTGATGATCACATGAGGTAAGGTTTTAATTATTGTACCGGTAAATGCCATCTAACATTTAAAATATTGTTTTAGGTTTTTCTTATAAACAGTTTCTTTTATAAACGATTTTTCTCATATTCTGATAAATTAAGAATTAATTTCTTAATAATCAAACTTATTCGCGTCTAATGATTTTAACGTAGAAGTATTTCAACGTTACATTATTTGCTTCGAGCAAGATTTGAAATTATCTACATTCAATTTGCGATACCTTCTACGTTTTCCACTAAGCAAGCAGTATTCATATGATGTCAACCTTTCTATACTACATTTTGAATTGGAATATACGAAAACATTCTGGGCGAAGAGATTTTCTTCATTTTGTCTTGGCGACAAATCTTGTACGAACGTTTCTACGATTTCATAACCTCAAAATGGGATTGAGGCAGCCGCATGTGAAACATAACTTTTAAATCCATAATCATCGGAGAACAGGATCGTATTTAGGAATTTCCTTAATCAGGATAACAAAATAAAAGATAGGTACTCTTGATAAAAGCCAAGTGTCTAAAGTTAAAATATGAGATTCAAGCTAAATCTATTATATTTTTTTTAGATTATATTTTAAATACGCTGTTATAATTAATCCATTGTCGTACATTAATTCATAGTTACTTATATCTTAAATTCGTTGTCGCAAATATTTCATCGTAGTATTAATTTCGTGGTTAATTTTATCGTGATTCCTTACTGTAAATATTTTATCATAGTATTGTAATGCACTTCTGTTGGTAACATAGTAAGTCGTAGTTCATTTTTATGGTAACGAGAGTGTCTAACGTTTATGAGTTTTGAGATAAATTTACGAGACTTATCTTTTGTAATATAGTTATTTTGTCTCTCGTAAAGAATCTCAAGTTTACCTAATTTTGCTGTAATACATGATTTTGAATATTGAGGTAAATTTACGAGACTTATCTTTTGTAATATAGTTATTTTGTCTCTCGTAAAGGATCTCAAGTTTATCTAATTTTGTTGTAATATATGATTTTAGTATTGAGGTAAAAGTTACGAGACGTATCTTTTGTAATATATTTTGGTTCTCGTAAACACCTCAAATTTATTTTGCTGTTGAACAAATTGTAACATAGTGTATCTTGTAATATGCTATTGTACATATGTAACATTTGTCTTTTGTTTATCTTTATCTTTATCTTCACTTTTCCTTGATTATACTAAGTAATCATGGCGCCCAAGCCTTGAACTCAATGCCCGTCTGCTCTCTGTATCTTTACTGTGCTAGGCAGGTTAAAAGCAGTGACGATAACCACGTCGCTCGTAGGGTGGCCCACATAAGAACCACCTGGGCAAACTAAAACTTCGTTTTCTTAGCCACGATTTTAAGTAACATGGTAGTTAATTTTAATGATAAGGGCGATTTATAAGGGACGAGACGTTGCAATAAATCAGAAATAATATTATAAACACTGACGGGATTTAATTTTTTTATAAATGAACCATTAAAAAATTTCAAGGTGCTGAATATAAATTTTTTTGTAAATTTCGTAATAAGGTGTGGTTTTTAAGGGTTCAATCATTGCAATAAATCAGAAATAATATTAGAAATAATGAGGGAGTTTTAATTCATTATAAATGCATCATCGACAAATTTCAAACTGTTAAATATCAATATTTTTCTAAATTTCGTTAAAGGGGGGGGGGGGTTAAGGGTTGAAACATTGCAGTAAATCATAATTTATATTCCAGAACATGAAAGAATGTTTATTTAACATATTAGAACATGATTTTAATCTAAGTAACGAAATCTATGGTTTTTATATTTTTTGTCAGAAGAGGTAGTTTTCACTCCCTTAATACCAAAAACCCACATTAAGAACATATAACTTTTGAAGAGGAGGGGTAAGATAAGCTTAATTACCAATTTTTATCAAAATCATGTCATCCGAAAAAAATTCTGAGGTAATGATTTATTTTTACCGTCAAACATTGGACTAAGGCAACTGCAGTAAATTTTGTCAGATGTGCCGCAACTAGAGAGGCGTGGATCACAAGACATCTGCCAAGACGTTGCAAATAGGAAGAAGAAATGTGATTAGTGGGCGTTCTAATTTCTACTTTCGTAAATAAGAAAATCACCTGAATCCACCTAGATAATACTGCGTCTGGGTTTTAGCACTCTTTTCGCCAACTAAGTTGGCATTAAATAGAGCTGATTAAAACAGATGTTTGTTTGTGACCATATGCCTCAAATATGGTGAAAATAAGTTTAATATTCGTGCAGAGTAATTCAATAGTTAAGACCTACCTGAATGAGCATTTTGAAGGTAATGTTTAATTTGATTTACTGAAGCACCTGCTGGATCATTAGTTGCCATAACGGTATATATAGACTAAAATGTAAAGGATACATTTATATTAGTAAAAACATCATGGATCAAAATTCACTTAGAACCACTAAGATTTCTAAAATGAATCTAAAACCGTAATTTTACTATTGAAGAAATATAATACGATTAAATAACCGAAATTCTAGATGTTATTAGAACTCCTTAGTATTTTATTATACTTCTACTAATTAAATATTAGTTTTACTTACTTCATTAGTCTGACTAGAGGGACCAGCTGCCATTTCAAAGATGCTCTGACAAAAGTATATGACTGGGGAGTTAACGTTACAAACAAAATTGGTTAATTGTGAAAGGAATTTCTTGTGCGGAAAAAACTCATGCACGTCTAGAAAATCCACGGCTACCTAAAATTTAATGACAATGAAAATGCTATAAATGTATATTAGTAAACAATTTATGCACAAATTTCAGTTTTATTATTATTAGGAGTAACTTGAGATTTTTAAAGCGGAATTCAAGCAGTTGCATCAAGTAGGTACTTGTGTTGAAAAGAGGAGGTTTATGTAATAGGCCAGTTGTCAGGGAGTTCAGGATGTGTAAATACCGTCTTAAATCGGGAAAAAGATTTTGCTGTTGGAACCAGTTCATAGGCCTCTTTTAGACATACTAATTTTTCCCTCTCGCCGGTCCCCCGGAACAACCCCAATTTTGGGGTTATCAAAGTTCAAGATAAGTAAACTCTCTATCGAAATCTATTTTTACGTAGTATTAATATTCTTGGCGTTATAGGCGGAAGTTAAGCATCGTATCGCATTCGCTCTGTATATCGACACTTATCTACGCTTTCTGTTAATATTTAAAACAATTGGTATTTACAACCATTATAATTTCATTCAACATTTGTGAAGACGTTGACCTTTTAATCATTACAATAGGATTATCCACACGTTGTTCAAACATGTACTTGATGAAACCAAGCTATTGAATGAATTTATTCTTCGAAATACCCAAAAGAAGTTGCGGATAACATATTATTCCTCCACGCATTCAGTGAATGTGACAAAACATTTGCATTTTTTAGGACTACGAAAAAACGTAGAATGTTTTAAAGGGCCCCAAGTTTCACTGATGTTATAGATACACCAGGACGAAAAGTTATCTCAGCCCTTTACAGAGCAGAACCCGATCAGCATTCTTTGAATGAATTTAGGTATAAAAGGTCAGTGGCAAAAAGCACATGTAACCTTGCATCGTTACCTCCTACTGAATCTGCTGCATACCAACACTCTTTTAGAACTTACTGTCAAATTCAGCAGTGGTATAGCAATACCAAAAGTCCTCAAGACTGGGGTTGAATCAGAGAAAAAAAAAGATTTTTCCTTTTACTACCAAAAACCAAGCTGCTCCACAAGAACTATCGAAAACAATAAGCTGCAAGTGTATAAGAGGCTGCAAAGTTGCATGTGCTTGCAGAAAAGCTAAGATGTTCCGTTATTTGTTGTGGATGTCAAAGGCAATCGGGTACAAATGTCGAAATATGTGTAGGAAGTCCCAAAGAATTAGACAAAATTAAGATAATGCCACAAATAACATTTAGACAATACGTTTATATGACTTAGATCAAGCTGAAGAACCCGAAGAAGAGACATTAGGATCTTTGGTTCTGGATGAACATGAGAAGGCTCAATCTGATAAAGACGATCCAGACAATAATGAAACCGACACTCACAATTTTATTGAAGCAAGAGACATTTTGAATCTTCAACTTCGAAAAACGCCAAACGAATGTAATGCATTAGCCCAATCATCAGGGATTTTAAGGCGTCACTAAATGTTATATGGCTGAATTTTTTCAGAATAAATAGTTTCGTTGGTGTAAAATACGATAAAAATAGTTACAGGTGTCGGCGACCCCTAAAAAAAAATCGAAAATATTTGCCGAAATTGGGCTTTTGGCCAATAACAAAAAGTATATCAAAAAGCTAACAGCACTAGGCGACAAAGGGAGAAACTTCGCATTAAAAACGTATATGAATTTTTTTCTGTACGATCAAAAATGTAGGCCCCAGTTTTTTTTTGTTTAACACATGAGAATGGAACGTGGCGACACAAGTACTTCACGCGAAGCGTGCACGGTATAGAACGGTCTACACCAAATTTGTTGTAATTTTTTAACTAGTTAATGAAATTAAGCCGAACAAAGCCTAAATAAAACGAGAAACATGTGACTATTGGATTATCATATTTTCAAATATAAAAATGATTGTACGTAGGAATAGTACATATATAAAGTTGGAACATAAATATATTTCCGATGAAATCGGTAAAAGCTCTACCATTTCTACAATTTTGAAGACAATAATTTGAAGCTCTCACTTATTACTCTTCAAGTAATGTATAAAAAGATCCGATGGTTAGGTGTGCCAAATGATTTTTGTAATAAAAGTTACTAACGTTTATTTTATCCCTAGTTTCACGAATCTTGGAGCAAAGACAAATTTTTCTATTATTTTCGTAAAATAAAGAAGGTTAATTCAAGTTTTAAGGTAAATCCCCATAAAATATCTTAATGCACACATTTCAAGTTTTAAAAATCGCATTTACAGAAATGTGATAACGCGATTTAAACCAGAGTAATAGGTGATTAAAGTTACTGATACATATCAAATTTTATCACTTTCTCAAGGTTTTGAAATTTTGGAAGTGTACATCTTCAAAAATTAATTTTTGAGATTTTCTTCACTCATAGGATCTTCTTATAAGTTACTTCAAGAGTAATATGGGAAAGTTTCCGATTTCTGAGAGAGAAAAAGAATTAGAAGTAATTTAACCAAATAAACAAAAAGAGGATTTTGCCGATTGGGGACACCACTTAAAAAAAACTCGTCAAACGCTCTACTCTACCGCAAGGTGGTGTGGAAACGAGGGCATTATGGTAGTAACCACCGATAGTTGTAGACATTCAGATTTATAACTTCAAGAATATTAATACTACGTAAAAAAGTGTCTGAAGTACATATTTCGATACGGAGTTTATTTGTCCCTAACTTTTATCACCATCATTTTTTTCGTCGGACCGTTCAGAACTGCGATAATGGCAAATAACTGATTTTTCAGCGATATTGTCCCAATTGGGGGTGTTCCGGGGGAAGCGGCGAGGGGGAAAAATTAGTATGTTTAAAAATGACCTATAGTGAACAGTAAAATCTTTTTCTCGATTTAAAACGATGTTAAACTACCTGACGCCTGGTTTATAACAAGTTGATAAACTAATGTTTTTTTGACAGAAGTGTAAATTTTTGTTAAATGAAGCAAATATAAGTTCTACAAATCTTGGGAGTGTCAGAAACCTACTTTACGAATACTATTCTACTTTTCGCTATACATCATGGTCTATGTAGTGAATACATTTATTATCTACCTTATTAATAGCATTTATGCAAAACCCCGAGACAGGTCAATTTATAACTCACACTTCAACCCTCTTTCTGTGACACTTACAATCCCAATTTCTTAAATTGGGAGTACTTGCGATACCTCATTTGAAATATATATTCATTCCCTATTCAGAGATATCAACTATTTTAGATTACGTTCACTAGTTATCGAGAAAATCTATTTTGAAAATTCACAACACGAGTGATTTACAATACATGAAGTAGGCTATCAAGCATGCCTTGAATGCTGTCATAAAGTATTATTATGTGACAATTAGGTGTCAAAACTATACACTAAGGTTTAGACGGCATTTGAAATATTAACAAGTTAGCCATTATACGCTTAGCCGATTTACTGCATATTTTATATAATTGTTACACATTCTGTAGAATACTCTTCGCATTTTTTTTTGTAAATAATATAAGTTTTAGACGTTTTAATTACAAAACATTAAAAAAAATCGATAAAAGTATTTACACAGAACTTCCCTCTTTATTTGTACAGGGCGGGTACTCTTAAAATTTATTAATTACGAAACCGCACATGAGAATAGTAATCGGAAGGCATTATTACAAAGAAAACCTGACAACTTTTGGTCAAAAAAATATACAGAGTGGTCATCCGATAGCAAAAATTCAATATTAAACAAGCTAACCATTATACTCTTCGCCGATTTACTGCACTTTTTATATAATTGTTGCACATTCTATAGGATACTCTTCGCAGTTTTTTTGTAAATAATATTAGTTTTAGACATTTTTAGTTTAATTGCAAAACATGAAAAATAATTAAGTAAAAAAAATTTTTTTTTTACTAAAAAAAAATAGTAACTTTTTTATTTATTGATCGATTTTGCTCAAAAACAATAGATTTCTTCCTCTAGATAACGCTAACTTACTGTCCAAATTTCAATCCAATCAGACTTTTGGTTCTTAAGTTATCGTGCTTACAAGAAACGTGACGGATGGACAGGCAGACAGACGAACAGACAGACGGACAGACGGACAGATAGACGGACAGAGGGACGGACTGACATTTTGAAAGTTGTTCAGAATTCGAACACCAACACAGTGATATAAATATTTTTTCTCTACGAGGAATATTACCGGTTTTAGAATTGTGCTGATCGAATGCAATATACTCTTCGTTTTGTATTTGCGAAGAGTACAATAAAAGAGGCCAAATATGGAAGGCTTGCGTAAATACCTTTACAAATAATGACCGCAAAAAGGCCTAAAATTCGTCTGTTTTTGCATAGTAGATAGTGGGCCAAGGAAAAGGGCAAAATAAATCCTATAGGGCTCAAATTAAACTTTGAGAAATTTTTAAAAGATAAAACAACTCTGTTATTACTCAGATTTTGTATTGTATGATTTTTTTACGAATTATGTATTATTTTGTAGCGTATTTGGAGGAATTTAGGAAATTGCCCTACAACCTTCCAATACCTTGTAATAATTAAAACATCAACACTAGAAAACGAAAAAATTCATAGGTCCTACCCACATGATACAATCGTCATGGGATTTTCATTAAAAAACAACTTTTATTATGAAATAGGTTCAGAATGTCATGAAACGTGGAAAATTAAAATTTGAGCAAAAAAATTTTCTATCTTTCTACTGATAAAAAAATATTCGAAAAGTTTTGATTTTTTTTTTTTAAATAAGTTTGGAATATCATGAAACGTGGAAATTTTAAATTTGAGCAAAAGAAATTTTTCCACCATTTATTCTTGGTATAATAGCAAAAAAATTCAAAATATTCTTGCTTTTGAATTTTTTAGTTTCTGAAATAAGTTTAGAATGTCATGAAACTTGGAAATTTTAAATTTGAAAAAGTAAAAATATTAAAAATATTTTAAAAAATTTTTGAAAAAATTTTAAAATTTTTCTTTTTGAAAAATGTCTTTATAAAATAAATTTAGAATGTCATGAAACGTGGAAAATTTAAATTTGAGCAAAAAAAAATTCCCATCTTTCTACTGGTAAAAAATTTTTCAAAAAGTTTTGAATTTTTCTTTTATTCTGAAATAGATTTAGAATGTCATGAGACGTAGAGATTTTAAATTTGAGCAAACAAAAATGTTTTCCGTTTATTCTTGGTAGAGTAGTAAAAATACGAGTAAAAATATTTTCAAAAAATTTTTTCTTTTGAAAATTTTGTTTCTGAAATAAGTTTAGAATGTCATAAAACGTGGAAATTTGAAATTTGAGAAAAAAGTCCATCATATATTCTATTAGTAAAAATATATTTTACAATATTTTTTAAAAAAATTTTGACAAAATTTCTAAATTTTTCCTTTTGAAATTTTTTTTATGAAATAAATCTAGAAAACCATGAAACGTGGAAATATTAAATTTGACCAAAAAAAGTTCGTTTTTCTACTGGTAAGAAAATTTTCAAGTTCTGGATTTTTTTTTCTGAAATAGATTTAGAATGTCATGAAACGTGGAAACTTTAAATTTGAGCAAAGAAAAATTGTTTTCATTATTTATTTCCTTTAGACGTTCCACCCTGTATATTTTCCAGTGAAAGTTCAACCATTTATTCTCTGGTAGTAGTGTCAGCTACCTAGCTACCTACTAAATTTGAGTAGTCAAGTAGTTTTTTGGATAATGCACCAACAGACAGACAAACAGACTGACGAAATTGAATAATCCGTATTTTCGTAATCTACGTAATTTGAAATGTGTAAATTCGAAAAAATCTCGAAGGGTGATTTTTTTCTCGAATACAATACTTCGCTTCGAAATGGAAGTATGTAGGTACAATGTTCAATGCTAGATATCTCGATCACTCGATTACACAGTCCACCGTCAGTAGAACAGAACGAACATTTTGGGAAAATGGATACGTCTGAGATCTTCCTAAAACAGGAAGAAAAAACCAAGTTGATGAGGAAAAACAATTAGACAATTTATTCTGGGCTTTGAGCAAAATGCGTAAAAGTCGATCAGATAAATCGCGACTGAAAACAATGTAAGTGTTGAAAGCTTTGAAGAAAGAGAAGTATCATCCTTTTGAAGTACATCTAGGACATGCATTAAACGAAAATTATTTTGATTTCAGCATTGAATTCTGTGAAACAATGATGAGTATGTCCCATGCAAATCAGCAGTTTACAAATAGAATTCCATTTTCTGATGAAGCGACGTTTTGCTTGAACGGTGTCGTTAATAGATAAAACTGTCGATACTGGAGTAGAGAAGATCCTCATTGGATGATGGGTTACACTCAATATCGCAGAAAAGTTCATGTTTGGGCTGGGATTATTGAAAATAAAATTATTGGTCCCTGTTTATTCGAAGGTTCATTAAATGGTGAACGGTAGCTACATTTTGTACGTACTTTTTTAGTTCCAACATTAACAAGATTATATCCAAATAAATACATCGAAATATTTGATTCCCGCAAGATGGAGCTCCATCACATTATGCAATTAAAGTTAGTCTTATTTAAATACAGTGTTTCCTGTCAGATGAATTGGTAAGCGTGGTGCAATAGGGTTGCCTGCCCGTTCTACTGACAGGTCGCCACTAGATTACTTCTTATGGAGGTACTTAAAGTCAAAAGTATATGTTAATAGACCGGGTAATATCGAATATTTAAAAAATCGTATGAGGTAAGAAGTTGAACAAATAAGTCCACGGGTGATACAAAACGTTCTTGGGGTATTTACTAACCGCCTTACGTATTATCAAGAAGTGAACGGTTTGCAATTTGAACATTTACTTTAAATTTATTTCAATTTTATAATGTTTTTGTTAACTGTTTTTTTTTTTTAATAAAGAGTTATTTGATATTATTTGGCTTTCCTTATTTTAGTGGAATAAAGAAGTCGGACGAATATGTTACAAATGAGGAACGCAACCACCCCGCCCTCTGTTTTCGAGGATGCTGAATACGAATGTGGGGGCAAAAAAGGTGTTTATTCAGAGCAACCCCTTCAAACGGCCAAATGGCACTCCTTTTATCGGTCAGCAAGGGTTTTAATGCGAATTTCTGAAGATTTGACCGGGACATGATAAAGAAGGAAGAATAATATCAGGTACCTGACTGTGACCACCCTTGGTGGTTGAATCGACCCATTCAGGGGTGGGAAAATGATAAAATATATCCCTTCTCGTTGAAACTTGTATCTACCGTTTTCGAGAATGCTAATGACGAATACAATACTTTCAGGCGACGTCGACCCTTCCTACCTCCTGAAATGTCCAGAAACCACCCATATTGCGTATATGCTTTCATTAGTGCTCAGTGGATTCTACCCTCGAAGGGGTGGTAAAGTGATTTTACTCCTCTTCTCACATATACCCCCCGTTTTCGAAGATGCTGATGACGAAAAAATACGTTTAGACGAGTTTGACCCTTCCTACCCCCGTAAACGCATAAAGGCCACCCCCTTTCAAGTGCTTTATCTCAGTAATGCCCGGCAATGCTTATTTGGATTCAGAAAAATCTTCATTGAGAAAAAAAGGATTCCCGCCCTGCAGAGTGCTGGATTTGAAATTTCTACCGGTTAACGGCGTGGAATGGGTCAACCAGTGTGAAGGCATTTTTTAAAGCTGTAAACTAATAAACTAAGAAGAAGAGCAAACTCATTTTTCACCTCTTGGGAGGGTAGAATCCACACTTAAGGATTGCCACAAACTTCTCTGACCGTTATCCTTCCTGTATGGTTCAACTACTATTAAATTTTCATCCATACTCCTCTAACTAAGTATTGCCGAGCAGTAATAAAAATATAGATGCGAAAATGGTGGGTTCTTGGTCGTTTGGGGGAATAAGAAGGGTCGAAGTCACCTAAAAGTATTTTATTCGTTATTAGCATCATCGAAAACGAGGGGTAAAGGATCCAACGAGAAGAGATGTATTTCATCATTTTCCCAACCTCTGGAAGGGTAGATTCAGCCCCTAAGGATGGTCACGGTCATGTCTCTGGCATTAATCTGCGTCCTTTATTGCGCCCCAGTCAAATTTGCAGAAATTCGCGATAATGAAACCCTTGCTGTCGCGCGTCCGTTCACGAAAATCTATAACAGGAGTGCTTTTTGACCGTTTGAATGGGTTGTCCTGAATAAAAACTCTTTTACCCTCATTTTCGCGGTCAACACCTTCAAGAACAAGGGGAAAGGTGGTTTGGCTGCGTTTCTCATTTGTAATAAAATCGGGCCAAAATTCCGCCTCATTGACTCTACTATCTCTAGTGTTGTGATTTTTTAAAATTGATATTCTTGATGAATAGTGAACGAAATTGAAAAAAGTTGATATTACTTAATAGAGAATAAATATATTTTTTACCCCCTTTCAATTTGTAAGTGTCACGGTAAGGAAGTTGAAGTGAGTGGTTTCTCTGAAAAGTGTAATTTTAAAATAAAAAATTGACTTGTCTCGGGATTTTGCATAAATACTATTAATAACGTGTAAAATGAATGTATTCGCTACATATAGACCACACCATAACGATTGACAAAATGTTAAGGAAATATTATTAAAATTATTGAAATTAACCATCACTTCTGAACATCAAAGAATAATACTAATAGTCGAGACAAAATAAGACAAATGCCCGTTACAAGATTAATCATTTTGGGCGAAGTTCAGTTGGGATGATAATATGTGCATTTTCTGTACATTATACAGGGTGTAATCAGTTTAATGCCATTAAAAAAAAACTGATAATGGGGACCGACTAGACAAACAAGAAACCTTTATGACTTTTCCCTCTAGGGGCACTTGAAAAAAACTGATCTAGGTCAACATTTTTAATATTATGGTAGACAATAATTGAGAACCACTACTTTTCTTGGTCAATGGCCTTGTAGTTCCTAATTATACAACTTTTAAATTGTCATAAAAAAGTGCCCGCCGGCACACGCAAAGGCCTTGGATCATCGACCGCCTTTGATGGACCGCCTCAACTGAACTGAGGCAATTAAAAAGAGGTAAATGATTCGTTCTCTCTTCGTGCACAATTGCAAGCAAATAATGGCCATAGAGGTTTAAGCAGAGCATTTAATTACATGTCTGTTTTTTAATTTGGAACAAAATATTGTATTGTTTATAATTTAGAAAATTTAAATGTGGTTTATTAACATTTGTAACATAAATGAGTGTCCTGGGTTATAAGCTTACTACCTACCTAAATGCTTCAAAATCTCTGCATCTGCGTCAATATACAGTTCGGTACGTCGAATTAAGGACATACGTACTCCGTTCAACACTAAAGAATAAACTATCAATGTCAATAAAGAAAAATAAAAGAAAAGCTTGTTCCAAAATCCAAAACGGAATACAAAAGGAACGAACAAGTAAGTTGTGTCTGTACGTAATCAAGAATTTAATGACTTGAACGGTAAAGTCAATAAAATAAATCTTAACTATAAATACACAATGACTCGAAATTCAAAAATAACAAAAACAACGAACGGCGGGGCGGGTTGGACGTGTGTACATAACAAAACACCCACAGTAACTAAAATATTGCGCGAGAGAGAGTCAGAATATAAGGCAAAGACACGCGCGACGATCTAAACCTACTTCAATATTCCAGCAGTTCTCAAAAGATTTTATTGAAAATTTACGAAATTTTTGTTTATTTTTTTCTCCAAAACTATCAGCTTTAGACCCCATGTTATATAAGGTTTTTTTGTTTGTCTCGTCGTTCCCTATCACCAGTTATTTTAGTGACATGAAACTAATTACACCCAGTATCTGCTTCATCTTTGTCTAATTTCAAAATTCAGAACGAATTTTAAAACAATGATTGATTTGTTCGAATAATATTTGAAAATTAAAAATAAAACAGTAATATTATTTAATTTTGTAGGTTATTAGTAGGTTCCAATAGGTACTTACCAAATAGGAAATCTATTAGTAAAAATTATTTGTTGTTTAAATTATTATTCAAGGAAATACTTACATCAAACAAATATAACCTGTTTTTGAAAAATCGTATAAATATTTGCTGAGCATTTTTCAAATATGATACAGGAGACAATAGCAACGACAACGTTATCTTTTCATTGTACTCAGGTTTAGTCGCTGCCATGGCCAGAAAAATTGTACCTCCTTGAGAATGGCCCACGTAGGAAACCTTCGTGTATCCCGTCAAATTGATTATGTAGTCGATATTTGCTGGTACGTCATGGATTGCAGCTTCATGCCAACTGCAATTAAAAAAGTCTTCAACTAAATACATTTATTTGTCCTTTTAGTATTTCTCCCTAATTAAACGAAATATTTTTTTGAGTTTTAAAGTTGGCGTTATCTTTTGAATAATATATTTTCTCTCGGTATTGATGTTGTATATAATCTTGCATGCTTTTTTGAATTTATTTAGTGTGTTAAGAGTTGGTATTTCATGGGGTACTGAGTTAAAAATTTTGGGTCCTAGAAAGTTTAAGTTTCGCTGTCCTATTGTTTTGTGCATAAATTATGTGATTTTTGCCTTGTATTGTATTCATGGGCTGGTAATCGTAATAGATTCTTGTTCTTATAGATATAAATACAAACTGTATAAAAATAATGCTGATTTATGTCAAAGATTTTAATTTCATCAAGTAATTGGTCCTAGGGATACATAATGCTTTTGTTTAATATTATTTTAAAGAATTTTTTTGTAATATCTCTATCGGTTTTAGATGATTGTTGAGTACACCTCCCCATCCCAATATTGCGTTATTTATATGTGGACTAACTAAAGAAGGGTATAATGTTTTTAGATCTTTCTCGCTTAAAATGTATTTGATCTTGTGAAATAGATATATGATGGATCTAAGTTTTTTGGTTATATATTCCATATGTTTATCCCATTTTAAATGAGAGTCCAGATATATACCCAAATATTTAACGCTATATGTTGAGTTATTGTGTGTTAATGTGCCATTTTCATTAATTTCCAATGCGTTATATGGTGGTAATTTGTTTTTGTAAGATGAAAAGGGAATAAAGAAAGTTTTGTCGAAATTAACGGTAAGTATTTTATTACTAAACCACTGTTTAATACGCGTGAAATCTGTCTCTACTTTCTGTTTTAATTTAGCCCAATCTGTGTTAAGCAGATATTTCTGTTATTATGAAGAAAAATATTTGATAGAGACCGCTGTTGAGTGACATAATATGTCTAGTCGCTGCTATCTCTCATGGGTTTGAGTTTCAGCTGCTGTAGATGGCAATATCGCAGGGAATAGTTGTTATGATGTATTTATGTACGTGTCCTGGTAGAGTGGTTGAATAGCAATAGTTAAACTCCACCAGGACGGTAATATAAGGTCATAAAAAAAAAATTGAAACGCTTAATAAAGCTTGGTATCCTGTTCAAAAGTGTCGACAGGGATATGTGGTAGTTTATGACCTACTGATTATAAAAGTCTGTATGGACACGTCTTTTAGCCCACGAAAATTGGCGTTTGACCTGGACAAAATTAGTAATAATTCGAATTTTTGCACAGACGTTCTTTAAGGTGTCCCAAACCCAAATCCACAAAAATCACAAAAATCTCAGCATGTCTACCCAAGATTGGTATTTTGCATTTTTTCCCAAACCTCGCCTTTTTCGAGATATTCAAAGTGGAATAAAATACGATTTTTTTTGAAAATATGTCGCTTCCTATGCATCGGTCGTACATGAAAACAATGTAAAAATTATTATACTCTTCGCAAATACAAAACGAATAGTATATTGTATTCGATGGGCACATTTCTAAAACCGGTAATATTGCTCGTAGAGAAAAAAATTTCACTGTGTTGGTGCTCGAATTCTGAACAACTTTCAAAATGCCTATCCGTCTGCCTGTCCATCTGTCAATCCGGGTTTTCTCTCCAAAACTATGCGTTTTTCGAAAAAATATGTAGAGAACAAAATTAAAGAGGAGGATGTTCTTAGCATATTTTCGCTAAAGTTAACCGTTTAGGCAGAAAAGTCGTCGTGCATCCGCAAGCTCTACCACAATTTGGCTTGCACTTACATGACAAAAATACAAGTAGTGCTTTGGGAGCAGGATCCTTTAATGTGGTTACTGGGGTAATAGGCGAGTGGTTCACCCCTAAAAAGACGCTTAGAAATGCGAGTTACCGACTAAATTTTTTCAATAAAAGACTTCTACTTGAAACTTTTTCAGCATTGTAGAGCATATTTTTCTGACAATTTACGTAGTTTTTGCATAATTTTTTAGGTGGTCCTTCAATAGTTATAAACAAAAATGTTGTAAAAAAAAGAAAACTTAATAAATCGCTCTGAAAATATTTTCTGTAATAAAAACCGACCAAAATAAACACTTTTTGTCTCTTGGCCTTTTCTCGAAAAATGCACGGTTTCCGAGATATGGCCAATTTTTCAAAAAAAAAAACGCGAAAATAGGCGACCTTTAGGATTTTTTTTCTCAATAATTTCTGAATGCACAGTAATTCTGCACACGCCAAAATAAACGGCAGTTCATCTACTACAGGTGTGATTTTTTATGTGTGGAATTATGCTCATTAAGATTAATTAAAATTGAATTTAGAAAAGTACCATTGAAAATCAAAACAATAACAAAGCAAATAACATGGCGGCCGAGGGTTAGGGAAGCAGAAGTCGCGCGTCTGCGCAGATGACGCGCACGCGACCTACTAAAATCCAAATATTTTATATTTTTGATTGATTTCACATTTTTATTTATAAATATGCACATTGATCATAATAATAATATAATATAATTGAATAAGAAATGTAAGAATTATATTATACATCAATAGAATGAAGTTTGAGTGGTTTTTAATTAAAAATATTCATTATTTTAATTCATAAAGTTACAAGACGTTTTAGCTTTATATATTTTTAATTAATGATGTTGTATAAACCACATTTTTAATAAAAAGATTTTTCGTATTTCCAAAGTCATAAAAAATGTATAGGAACTTAAAAATTTTGTTTAAATAATATCCTCGTGTTCTTCTTCAATAATATCTAAAGCTGAAGTTTGTTCATTAATGTTTGGTGTCACATTTTGACATTCATCGGTGCATGCACATACAGAACAGCATTTCAGATTTAATGATACACAATTACAATTGTTTGTCGCACATTTTCCACTACATGAACAAAAATATTTTTGAAGCATGTCCAATGCAGTGTCTCCTTCAAAGTAATTGAAATCCAAACAATCGTTTTCAATTTTCCAACCGTGAACCAACGGGTCAAGGGATACTATTTCACAATTTGTAGCTTGCTTCCATTCACTTATTTGCCGTTTTGCTCTCAAAAAATGTTACAACAATGCTGGATAAGACGGTGGAAGTCTTTCGCTAGTGACATTTTTTTTCAATGCGATTGTATATTTTAACATATTTATAGATTTCGAGCAAACTTTCCATTTACTTTGAGGATCATAAATTTTCGATAAAATAAATATAAAGTTAGAGTTTTAATTGCGTCCTCCAAAGGTAAACTATCTAAATTTGCAAAAATTTTCAAATCGTCTTCGGTTAATTTGTTCAGAGCCTTGTAAGCCGTTTTTTTCCCAATATTAGATATTGAGCAAGTCATGTCACAGCCACTAATAGCATGCATTACGAAAATACTGGCAGATTTAATTGGTCCACTATTTTTTGCTATAGTGTGTACAGGTATATATCGCGAATGGTACTTTTCTAAATTCAATTTTAATTAATCTTAATGAGCATAATTCTACACACAAAAAATCACACCTGTAGTAGATGAACTGCCGTTTATTTTGGCGTATGCAGAATTACTGTGCATTCAGAAATTATTGAGAAAAAAAATCCGAAAAGTCGCCTATTTTCGCGTTTTTTTGTTGAAAAATAGGACATATCTCGGAAACCGTGCATTTTTCGACAAAAAGCCAGGACACAAAAAGTGTTTATTTTGGTCGGTTTTTGTTATAGAAATCATTTTTAGAGCGATTTATTGAGTTTTCTTTTCTTTACAACATTTTTGTTTATAACTATTGAAGGACCGCCTAAAAAATTATGCAAAGAATACGTAAATTGTCAAATAAATATGCTCTACAATGCAGAAAAAGTTTCAAGTAGAAGTCTTTTATTAAAAAAATTTAGTCGGTCCATGCTGTTTTTATGGGGGTGAACCGCTCGCCTATAATACCAGTTTGGGTTTTCTTCCAACCCCATTCTTCAGCTTCTTTTGAACAGCCATACCATTGTTGTACTTGATGGTTGGTTTGTAAGGAATGCTGTCGTGCAGCTGCGCTTGTCGGTGGTAAGGATGCCAAATTAAATTTACTTTTTGTTACTGACTTCACAAAACACTGGTATCGATATTTATCAAGATCAATATTCTCTTCGTCTTGGGATCCATAGAGTGCAAGAAGAAATTTCTCACCTGCATTAGCAACTTCGTCAGCGGTGGCATGTTCATTTTTAAATACTTGAATATGAGCTTGTAATTCTCTATGTTTTTCTATAGTTTATCCTCCCTTGATTAAACGGGGCCGACGTGGTATCACAGCAACTTATTGCGTAGAGGAACAAGATGTTATCCTTCACTGCTTCGACGCCTTTAAACTTTGCGGCGAATAAATATTTTGGACTGTGTTTCCTTTCCCAGGCTTTAGGAGGTATACATTATCATGAGACTTGCACGGTGCTGTCCTCAGAACAATGAGGTCGACATCCTCTCCAACAACAATTGCGTAATCATATGAAGATGACATCTCGATAGCTGTATATATTATTAAGGTGTCTGCATCTTCTGTAGCCTGGATTAGAGTGAACTGCGCTTCCTCAAATTTCCGTTTCAAGATGGATATAAAGCGACCCTTGTTTCCATCGTTTGACAAGAAATTTGTCTGTGCAACTGTGGGGGTCATAAACTCGTCAAACAAGACATCTGCTGTATTTATTTATTTTTTATCTTCGCCGTCGCTCTGCACTTTTCGTGCCTGTTTCTTCTGCGCTTGTAGAATAGCCGTCGAAAACAGCTACTGCATTAGACTGATAGTGTCTTTGTACATAATTTACGTAACTGGTACAAATCGAAGCAAATGTTGCATTTCGGCTCCAAACGACTCGATGCAACAGCTAACCACCGTCAATTACGTACACTTTGTTGGTTGTAAAGTCAATGTCTGTAACTGGCAAAATAGGTTTGTACAGTAGAGACGCAGTTTTTCGCATTCCGGCTTCAGAAAACAGGGACAATGGGTACGGAGCCAACTCACACTGCAGATGCTGTTCGAGTTCTTCGTTGCTCTGTTTTGCAACACAAAGTCTCTGAAAAATAAGTAGTGAGTCAACGGGCACTACTTTTTTCAAATCGCATATTAGATAGGTAAAAGCAGTTTAGGGAAGTTAACAGAATATGTGGTCATTTAATCAGCTCTTGAGCCTAAACCGTTAACTTTAGCGAAAATATGATAAGCACATTTTTTGTATGAAATTTCCACCTCTTTAATTGTGCTCTTTACAATTTTTTTCTAAAAACGCATAGCTTTGCATAGAATTGCAAAAGACCGTTTTTGGCGGCAATCTTGGCAAGATGGCGGTGCCGGCGGCAAGTCTCGAATTGTGCATTTTATGTATTTTAGTTCTACACATCCAGACCTACAAACCTGCCAAATTTCAAAACTTCCCGAGTTATTTCCAGGTAAACTCTTCTTTTGATCCCCAATGACTGGCCTATAGATGATTCAGAATGTTGAGACAGTAACAACTACTGACAAAAAAATTTGCAATGATGATGAGGATTCTGATTTTCATGATAGTCATGATTATAATGTTAGTGACAATGATAGTTCACAGAATGAGTTGGAACTAGATGAAGTTGAGTATGAGTCAGAGTAGGATTAATGTATATAGAATGCCTTATGTAAATATCGACGCAATTTTCGTTTGCGTTCTACCTCCTGGGTGGCGTGGAAACGAAGGCAATTAAAATTTTATTTTTAGAAACTATAAACGTACCAATCTTGCAGATATTCAAGTTCTCTTCTGCTTGTATGTAGACTTCGGGCGAGGTTTTGGGAAGAATGCAAAACACCAATCTTGTGGATAATTGAATTCTCTACAACTTTCACGATAACTTTTTTGGCGCGAGAAACTCGGCGAAAAAACATATTTTTGAAAGTTTGACCTTGAATATCTCGAAACGTTGTGGGAGGTTTGGGAAAAAATAAAAAAGACAAAATGTAGATAATTTAATTCTATACAACTTTCACTTTGACCTCGTTGGCATGATGGTCGACCGTTGACCGATGCATAGAATGCGAGATATTTGCAAAGAACTTTGGCCTTCAAAATCTTGGGTAGTCATACTAGGATTTTTGTGATTTTTGTGGATTTGGGTTTCGGACACCTCAAAGAACGTCTGTGCAAAAATTTAGATTTTTATTAATTTTGTCCAGGTTTCCTCCGTTTTTTATCTAATTTCCGTGGGCTATTCCAAAAATAGAGTTTTTCAAATATATCTTTTCCAAACTAGAAGATTTCCATCGTGTTAGACAATCAAGTATTACTTTGGACTTAATAGACTTTACGTCTTTTAATTTCAGCTGGTAATAATTAGTTTCGCCACATTTAAATAATAAAAAAATGGTCAAGTCTTAATTAAATTGAATGCGTATTTTTACTTTGCCTCCTCGAGCGTGATCTGAGTAAAAAAATTATTACTGAATTTTTCACAACTCCTGCCGTGTAACGTATGAAATGAGCCCCCCTCAGTGCAACATTTTGTGACACTCTGACAAAGCCCTCATCTCTTAAACGATATATTCATTTTGTGTATTGCCTTCTTTCAGCCGTCGAAGATATTGCTGAAATATTAAAAGCTTTTTAAAACCAATTTCGAATTTCTTAGGACATGCATAGTGAAGCTTTTGGTTTCTATGAGAGAATATTTATAATAATTAGATCATATTAACTGTTATGTATACAACTTATTTCGCGGTGACACATCACCAACAACCAACTCTGTTTTTCACGTCTCGCTTTTGCAATACAAAGCCAGCAATTTAGCACGAATGCATAGTAGGTTACGTAGAACACTGCACAAATTGCACACGACTACTACTTTGAAATGGAGCCAGAATAATCCTCAAAGATTCTCAAAAACGTAAGATGTAAGTTAAAATAAGTCCATAAAACAATAATGGTTTGGGTCCGGTTTTTGAAAAATAGTGGTCTGGTCCAGGTCACTGCTTAAAATGGATTTGACGTCCATATGAAAACTAATATAAACTGTATTATCACTTATACTAAATGTAAAGTATTTGAGATAATGATAATGTATCAAATACTTCTAAATCAATACATGGAACGAATTAGGTACAGTCGTTTCTTACCTGAAATTCCAAAAAGCGGATGCATTTAAGTCGGGATCCAGAGTGACATGCTTCCTACTGTAAGTGTTTCCTCTGATATTAAGCAGCCATATATCATAACCTTGTTCCAAAATCTCAAAACCGATAGCTCTTCCTGGACCAGCGTTTAAAAAGTCATAGAAAGTACACAGAATACAATGCATGAATACTACTGGTGGTCTTTTTGTCTCGATTGATGTTACGTTTTTGCCATATGGTATCCTAACAGTTAACAGAATGTAACCGTCCTCAGTTGTAATGGTATGGTTTTCATATGTATAGTTATTTTTTTCTAAATATACAAACTGAAAGAGAGAAAGTATTTAGTTGCTTAGTCGAGTCATAAAAGCTATTGATTATTGACCAAGAGCCTGGTCCACCATCTAGCAATTTGATATTTCGTAAAAGCTGTAGAAATATTTCTGAAGCAAAGATTATAAAAGAGCGTTACCCTCAAGAAAACTTTCAAAACGTCTTTACAGTAGCTATACATTGGCACCATGTTATAAAATATTTCGGTCGTTGTTGAGATTTTGTGAATCCTATTGGAACCATTACAAAAGAATTATATACACATTTCTGCAGGCATTCAGGACTGTCGCTATATAACAGTTTTATTAAAGCTTCATTTAATGACGTTATGAAACACACTTCACTGTTTCTTGCATTATTGCTATGTGAAGACTATGCAAATGGTTTATAAGAGCTTTTAACTAGCCGTCATAAAAAATTGTTGCATCTAGACAGACACCAATAAAATAAAACAAGAACTTGTGTACATATGTATCCTAAAAGTGGCAAGAAATATTTTTGATCTTAAAAGCATATAATTTCGTGATTAAATACTAGATAATATCCTACCTAATAATTTATTTAACCCTTAGTTGGTCGCGTCGGTGTATTTTATACACCAGGTACAGTTTAAATGCCATAAGTTTGAGAAAAAGTCGTTTTCCCTCTCCATACGAAACAAGTCTTACGTGCTAAATGCCGTCGATGCTGTGCAGTGAGAAAAATTGTGTACCATTTCTGATAAAGTGTGTATATAATTATTTAGTTGGTGTGGTGCACAAAATACACCAGGCGACCAATAAAGTACGAAATAAGTTTAAAAATTTATTAAATATATTTTTTTTTAGTCTAACAAAAATATTATTTTTATATTCTAAGAAATGGAATAGCTTTTATAATTAGACGACGAGGAATGCGCTTCTTTGGAAATTGAATATGATGAAGAAAGTGATCTTGAGGAAGAGGTATGGAACTATAAAAAGCTCTGGAATGAGACGATGTGAATGTCTCAAAAAAATATATTTTTTGCTCATGAGATACCACCTACAAGATCATTTGAACATGAAAAAGCTACCTTTGAATATAAGAATTTTGTAACAAAAAACTGTAGGAGCAGATATCAATGTAACGGACGAAGATCAAGAACCCCCTACAAGAATTAGATCCAGATGCTTTTTGTGTGGTAGGAAGAAAAATAGGCTTACCACTATGCCGTGTGAAACCTGTAAAAGATGTGTGTTCAAAGAACATAGCCAAAAGACAATAAAATGTAACAGTTGCATTAATAACACAGAATTCATAGATACTGATTAGTTTGTTTAATTTTTTTTACTATATTATGATCTTGCTTTTGTAAAATAAAACACCAAAAACCAACTCTGTTTGCTTTCCTTACCTCATTTTAAGCCTATTTGTTTTTAGAAAATTTAAATCTCATATATACATTCGCTTTGTACAAAATTCACCACGCGACTAATTATGTAACATTTCGTAACGCGACTAACTAAGGGTTAAGAGACGTGTTATGGTTTACACCGATTACAATTTTTAATGCACAGAAAATTTTACTGCGAATTATGGTCATATTGTTAACACGTCCTACATTTACTGATGATTTTTAATAGTTTCTCGAAGCAATATAGAAATCTATATTACGAATTAGAGTTGTTTGCAATGAAACTTACACTAATTTATCTTAGTCATCATAACTTTATAATTTGAACGCTTCCATCTCCATAAATACAATGAAATATATGAAAACTTTTCATGCTTTATCATATTTACTATCTCGAACGCTGACCCATTAAAATGCGTTTAATCTATAAGACACTTCTCTGTTAATAGCAAGCAATGTAAGATAATAAAACTATTAGGCGATTCCTACAAAACATGTATAAAATAATGTGTTTTAGAGGCGACGGACTTATAAACAGGATTATACCGTCAAATCATTAACAGTTTCTTTAAATGCACATTTTGAATTTTAGCTATAGATTATTCAGAATGCTAATAATGTTACTAAAAGACAGGTTGCCTCATAAAAATAAGAAAAAAAAAGGAGAAAAAGAGAAAAAGGCTTCACAATTATTGGTTTAATTTCTGTCAATGAATCAAATAATCAAATAGATACCTAATATATGAATGCAGAAATACTTGATTATAAAATAAATTACAGAAAAATAGTATCAAAATTATTGGTTTATTTTCTGTCAATGAAGCACCATAACCTCAAAATTTTTGTTTTTGTAAGCTATTCTCAGTTTTAATGATTTTATTCGCATTTCTAGATTGGAACCAATCGTGTTTTTATTGTAATCCACTGTGATTGTACAAATAAATTGTTTATTTTTGCACATTTATTTTATCAAAAACTGTGCGAAAATATCCCAAATGCCAGATACGTCTAAAATACACACAGATGATCCTAATTTTGAAGAAACGTGTCAGAAGAAGAAGACGATAATGATGTTTGTGATGATGATATGTTATAGAGAGCAAACAGGAAAGCGGGGAGGTAGAAAGGGGACGTAGAAGGCAGTCTTTATGGATTCAAGAAGGATATTACATAGTTATCTTACGCTCCCTTAAGTCCCCCAAAAAAATATATCAGTAGTGCTGATTTGATTAATTCGGCAAACAATGATCCCAAAACAGAAAGACCAGAAATGGTCATGGATTACAACTTCACAAAAGGAGGAGTAGATAGCTTGGACAGAAAATATGCCCAGCCTAAGAACTAGGCGATGGCATATGACAATATTTATACTATGGTAAATATATGCACAGTAAATGCATATACTTTTGAAATAAGAGCTGCAAAAATCCAGGGGAAATGAAACGAATGGAATTTTTAAAAAAATTGCAAAAAGCCTAAGGACACCGTACATGCAACAAAGAAATTCAAATGACAGTAAGTTAGAAAGAAACTTTATTCGCGAATAAGTGGTATATTGCAAATGTGAATACAATAACATTCTAGTCCATCAAGTCCTAAATTATGAAAAAATGGAAAGCAAAAACGCATGTTATAGTCCAGTCGGTAAAGCAAAAATACACCAGGAGCTGGCAAAAATGTTATCTGAAATTTTCCTTTCGTAACTGTTAGTGCGAGGCTTAAACATCACAAAACCACAAAAATCAGTTCTGGAGGTGCCGCGTAACCCCCCCAAAAATCCACTCCTTCAATGAAAAAAGCCTTATTTTACTGGTAACTCGTTCACCGTTGAACATATAAAAAAATTGCTCATCATAAAAACAGAAGCTTAGATAACATTTTTTGTTAGGGAAATCTTTATAATTATTGGACTATTACTATTACTAATGCCATGCAATGCAATTTTTTTACTTTCCACTTTGCTGCTTTTAATTGTAAAATCCACATTCATAATAGAGAGATAATAGAGAGATATTGCAACTTCGGTTTACAGAGCCTTTAATAAAAGTTTCCTTTAATTTGACATGTACGCATGCGCATTGAAAATATCGTTAAGCATTTTTTTTTTTTTAATAAAATACAGGCATCCCGTATTTAACTTAAATATGGGCAAGGCTTTCCTTTATTAAAAGCACCTTAATTTTGACACATTTAGGAACTTTTTGTCGAAACTTGCATCAGACGAAAATTCCCTAAGGAAATTGTTACTCTTGTTGGCGATAATAGCACAGGAAAAAGATAAAAAAACGTGTGAGATTCAAATATGAGGAGACGTAATTTCGCAATCGTATTATATCCCATCTTTGAAAAAGAAAATTAACTTCTATTTCATCGTCAGTCATATTATTTAAATAGAAGTTCACGGGTTCTGCAGCATTAATTTGTTCATTACCGATATAAATATCAATTATGTTATGTAGAAGTAACATTTCAATTTCATCATCATTAATACCAGCTAGGAGAGCTACTTCTAATTATATTGTTCTCCCATATTCATTTTAAACTAGAACAAATGATAATACCGGCAATGCCCAACTTTGATTTTTTGGGTTAGGGATAATTGTCAAAATAAAGTATTAACATAAGGTATGAGGAGGACACCGTTGCAATAACTCACTTTAAAAATGGATGATAAATAGGAATACAGGATACTTCATTTAAAGTTTCTTTTAATAAAGTCAGCCCCTTTTCGTTTTGCAATAACTCTCTATTGCAACTTCGGTTTACAGATCCTTTAATAAAAGTTTCCTTTAATTTGACATGTACGCATGCGCATTGAAAATATCGTTAAGCATTTTCTTTTAATAAAATACAGGCATCCCGTATTTAACTTAAATACGGGCAAGGCTTTCCTTTATTAAAACCACCTTAATTTTGACACATTTAGTAACATTTTGTCGAAACTTGCATCAGACGATAATTACCTAAGGAAATTGTTACTTTTGTTGGCGATAATGGCACAAGGAAAAGATGAAAAACGTGTGAGATTTAAATATGAGGAAGACGTAATTTCGCAATCGTATTATATCCCATCTTTGAATACGAAAATTAACTTCTATTTCATCGTCAGTCAAATTATTTAAATCGAAGTTCACGGGGTCTACAGCGTTAATTTGTTCATTACCGATATAAATACCAATTGTTATGTAGAAGTAACATTTCAATTTCTTCATCATTAACACCAGCTAGGATAACTACTTCTAATTGTTCTTCCATATTCATTTTAAACTCGAACAAATGATAATAATACCTGCAATGCCCAATTTGGATTTTTTAGGTTAGGGAAAATTGTCAAAATAAAGTATAGTGAGGTATGAGAAGGACACTTTTGCAATAACTCACTTTAAAAATGGATGATAAATTGGAATACAGGATACTTTATTTAAAGTTTCTTTTAATAAAGTCAGACCCTTTTCGTTTTGCAATAACTCTCTAATGTTAGTTTCGCCGTTTTGTAATATCATTTAGTTTTTCTTTATTGAAAACAAAAAAAAGTTCGTTTTCTGCTTATTGTTTAAAAATAATAAGCAGAACGATAAATTTTTAGCAGTACTGCATACCGACACGTAGTCTTAACTGTACGTTTTGTATAGTTCACTCCATACTTATACTGCACATAGAAGACTCAAAGCTGCCGACCGAGCTAATACATAGGGAGGATTAAATAATAAATATAATGTTAATAGACAAAAATTCATTGCTCTCATGAAAAATAAGTTCTGGCATGAATAAGATAAGAAATAAACAAAAACACGCTTCTTCAAATTCAGATTTTTAACTCTTGTGATATAATTACGCGAATCACCCTTAATTATGAGTAATTCGTCCACCAATGCATCGGATATTCCTGTCTTGATGCAAAACAGAGTAAAATTTATTAATTTACCAGAAACGTCATAAAGATAAAAATTAGAAAATACGATCTCTAGTATCTCTAGTAGGTATTTATTTTGTTCATTCTAATACGCAAAAATTTGAAATTCGGCTCTGTAGTACCCTTTCGGTAGCTAATAGCGCTGTCTTTGATATTTGGATAGCTGGTTTGTATTGCCTTTTTTATGTGCGTTAATCAAATGGAGACAACTATAACGGTAACAGTTGAGACAGAACAGGGGTGCAAAGCGATGTTTTGGCTATGGAGAGCTGATATGTTCTGCTCACTTATTTTGTATCGATTGTAAGGGCCACAGCTGCCTAATTTATCCTGTTTTTAAGAACAGGATAATAACGATTTTGTATATAATATTATTACAATAATCAAAAAGTTTTTATATTCGCTTATTGCAACAGTCTTAGTTATTTAGCAATCATTATTTTTATCAATGCTGGTTGATTCCTTACTGTCTGGGGTAGCCATAAAATGTAAACATGCAGCATCTCATAGTATGAAATATAGATAATCATTATCCCCTTATCAGAAAATGATTTTAATAAGTAATTAAACTAAACCAAACAAATCGTTGGCAGTGATTTTCATAATTCCTTAGGAGATAATATATTACGCAGAGACGTGTCGTTGTTCTAAAAGCAGTTTTCCCGATTAGAAATGACAGACTTTTCAACATCCAAATTTAGGTCTTTACCTTGCATTGGAAATCCATGTGACAAAATTTAAAAGTTTTTAAAAAAGCAGGGTCTAACTATTGCTTATTGGACTGTCGGCACATGTAAAAATAATAACGAAATAAAGAAGAAATTCTGGGAGCTTACTTGCGGAATTTGTTCCAAGATACATGTTGGACAAACAGCAACAAACTTTAGAGAAGGTGTTGGAAAACATCAAATCTAATAATCCTCAAACTTTTGTTAACCATTTGACAGTAGACAAACACTTATTGAATGATAACTTTGGTAACCTTCATGCAGTTAGTAACAAAGTAAATCAGACGTTGAATTTAATAGGCAAAAATCTGAATATTTTGAGGTGAATATAAATATGAAATCTAAACCAAAGAGCATAGCAGGATAAGCATGGGTTAACTGTCCGTTATGGATCTGGTTCATATTTTGGAGGTAAACTCCTACCAATATCACAATAACTTACGCCAAATGCCAACTAGGAAAACAAAAATTACAAAAGTTATGAACGGATTTTGAAAAATGTTAAAAAATTGATTTTTTCAAATGCGAATGAGCCGAATCCGAGAGCTAAAATATACAGGGTGTAATCAGTTTCATGTCATTAAAAAAAGTGGTAATGGGGACCGACTTGACAAACAAAAAACCTTTATGACTTTTCCCTCTAGGGGCACTTTGAAAAAAACTGATCTAGGTCAACATTTTTAATATTATGGTACACAACAATTGAGAACCACTGTTTTTCTTGGCCAATGGACTTGTAGTTCCCAATTCTACAACTTTTAAATTGTCATAAAAAAGTGCTCGCCGGCACACGTAAGAGGTAAATAATTCGTTCTCTCTTCGTGCACAATTGCAAGCAAATAATGGCCGTAGAGGTTTAAACAGAGCATTTCTTTACATGTGTGTTTTTTAATTTGGAACAAAATATTGGATTGTTTATAATTTAGAAAATTTAAATGTGGTACTATCATTTGTAACATAAATGAGTGTCCTGGGTTAAAAGCTTACTACCTACCTAAATGATTCAAAATCTCTGCATCTGCATCAATACACAGTTCGGTACGTCGAATTAAGGACATACGCACTTCGTTCAACACTAAACACTAAACTATCAAGTAACGTTGTCGATAAAGAAAAATAAAATAAAAACTTGATGCAGAAGCCAAAAAGGAATACAAAAAGAACGAACAAGTAAGTTGTGTCTGTACGTAATCAAAAATTTGACAACTTGAACGGTAAGTCAATAAAATAAATCTATAAATACACAATGACGCGAAATTCAAAAATAATAAAAACATCGAACGGCGGGTTGGACGTGTGTACATAACGAAATACCCACAGTAACTAAAATATTGCACAAGGGAGAGCTAGAGTATAGTTTTCTTCAGATCAGATCTATTAAACACTCAGAAAATGTTTGTCATCTCTACCGCATCGCTAAAGACCACCAACATTTTAGAGCTATCTACACAAATATTGAATATCATAGGCAAAGACACGCGCGACGATCTAAACCTACCTCAATATTCCAGCAGTTCTCAAAAAAATTTTATTGAAAATTTGCGAAATTTTTGTTTATTTTTTTTTCTCCAAAACTATGAGCTTTAGACCCCATGTTATATAAAGTTTTTTTGTTTGCCTTGTCGTTCCCTACCACCACATGAAACTAATTACACCCTGTATGTGGGCATTATGTAGATTATAAAAAAAATAATACTCAATGAATGAAATGAATAGGAGGTAAAGAAAAGATTTTAATTATGCAACAAATTTTCCTCTATGAACCATTTAATAGAACACTACTATTTTTTTTTCTGTGATATGCTCATATCCTAAGTAACAACATATATTTTTTGGAATAAGTTTGGAGGATTACTTCATAGTGTAACAAAATAAAGAATAAATTGTGAAAACTGAAAAAAATTGATTTCCTCAAATGAGAATAAGCCGAATCCGGAAGCTAAAATATATGTGGTCCAGGGCATTATGTGGATTATAAAGAAATTTAATACTCAATGAATTAAATGAATAGGGGTAAAAAAATATTTTAATTCTGAATCAATTTTTTCTTTATGAACTATTTGATGGAACACCACTATTTTTTTGTCATATGGTCATATTCTAAATAACAACGTATATTTTTTGGAATAAGCTTGGATGATTGTAAAAAAGTTAAATATAAATTTTGAAAAATGAAAAAAAATTATTTTCTCAAATGTGAATGAGCCAAATTCGGGAGCTAAAATATAAATTGTCGTTATGTCGATTATGAAAAAAATTAATACTCAATTAAATGAATAGGGGGTATAACAAATATTTTAATTTTGCAACAATTTTTTCTCTATAAAGTGCTTGATGGAACACCACTATTTTTTCTATGATATGTTCATAACCTAAGTAGTAATATATAATTTTTGGTCAAAAAACACCAAAAAAAATTAACAAAAAACCAAAAAAATTGACTGGGTAATGCTAAGAACGGGTTATATTCAGCAAAATGAAATAATCCATGTGATCTGAGTAAATTCTTAATAAATCAGAATCTCCAAGCTATTTTGTAACAATAACTTTTCTGACTTTCAGATAACCTTCATGGGTGGATATCCCCCCTTTCTATATAACTCTTTCTTGAAAGATTCATGTCTCAAATTGAGATTATGAGTATCTTGGTGCAAAATATGGGATTTATTGGAAAAAAAAAAGAATTTACGATCAAATGACTGAAAATATAGCTAAAGGTCAAAGTCAAGGTCATAACTAGCTTACTCATATTCCTACAACTTTTGTTCTGGTCAGTTCCTCTGAAATCTCAACAATAGCACTTGGAAAGTTAAAAAGTATATGAATAATTATTATTTGACCTTCAAGTGTCGTATCTTGAAATCTATGGACTTTTTAGACCTACTGCACATAAGAACTCTTGTTGGGTATGGTTCAACGAATACATTTCAGCCTGTTTTAGCTCAAACGACTGTAGGACTTTTACCGTGTATTTTTTGCGAGGTCCTTTGAGCGAACAAAAATTTGCAGACTGTCGGTCTGTCTGTTTGTTGATCTATCTGTCGGTCTGTCTGTCTGTCGGTTTGTCTTTTGGTCTGTCTGTCTGTCTGTCGGTCTGTATATCGTTTGCGCACGTTTCTCTCATACAGCCGGTTTTACAGTCGTAAGTTTACTTTCATGTTAGCTGACCCTCACTTGCAGGTTAACTACAACTTTACCGACACATGCGTTTTTCAATATAATGTTAAGTTATGATTTGTAAACAAGAGGTTGTGAATAAAATTTATAATGTTGGTACTGGAGAAATGGGTAATATACATAAAAAGCATGAATTTTTGTCAAAGTCTCGTCACCTGCTATTAAATATAAATGTCAGAAACAATGTATGAGTTAGTGGCCTATTATTAAATAAGTAGTTAGTATTTAGTCTCGATCTATTTAAAAAATCTCTTCCAACATATTCTTCGAAAAAGTTAGGTCTTTACAGGAATACCTCGGCTCCTCATCACTGCTATATGCATTTACTTCGTACTTATCCATTTTTAAGCGAAATTGCAAAAAATTATTTTTGTAATACCTGTACTGTAAGTGGATCATTATTAACAAATTTTTATTAGAGTAAGCTGAACTTACAATTCATTTACTGGTTGCCATGGTTACAGGGCTGTAATATTCACTTACAGTCCGACGTGGGCTGTAAGTGAATATTACGTACTAGTTTCCAGATCACCAGAAATTTTAGGTAAAAAAATCTATCGTTGAAACCAAACATTTCATGCATACACAAAAGTGAAGATATTATTTTAAGCATCTTTATTATTTATGGAAATGTGAAAAGTACAATTATTCATATTATCAACAGTCAAAATTGATGTTAAATTTTTTTGTATTTCTTTAATTACTTCAGGACCATCTAGTGGAGTATTCTCCATATTATCCGAGAGATCATTATCAGATGTTTAATGAGATGAACCGGCTTCTAGGTTGCTAATGTTGAAAATCTTGTTAGCTACTTGTATTTTGTTCGTTAAAGATTCCGCAACATAACTTTCTGCTACTGCCGAGGACTTCCACCCACCGTGCCTTTTCAACGCAAGAACATCGACTCCGCTGTTAGCCAAAAGAGTTGCCGAGGTTCTGCGAAACGAATGTCCACTGTAATTTTTTGCATTTTCCAAATTTAAAAATGTTGCAATATCAGACGGAATTTTAGCGAAAATATTTCTCCCAACTGGTTGATTAACGCATTTCCCATTTTTATATCTCAAGAATAATCTTTTATTTTCTGAATTTTTTGGTCGCAGACTCATATATTTCCTGAATAATTCCAGACAGTGGAAATTGTCATTGTCTACGATAGTGAAACTTCTTGAAAGGTGATTTTTAGAATCAGGTATTTTGATAAGTATTACGCTTCCTTTATCAACAATATCGTCTACTGTTACCTTGCATAATTCATCTTTGCGGCAGGCTCCCGCAATTCCCATAATAGCAACGACCTTCTTCATCAGATATGTTTGGTCAGATGCTTCACTCAAAAATTTTACAATGTGTTCTATAGTAAACACCTCACTTTTTTTGGGACGATATCCAATATTTTTGTTTTGTAAAAATGCCCTTAATTTGGCATATTTCGAAATGTCAACATTATCATTTAAGGAGATGGTTGACCGCAGCATGGAATATTCGCACCATAAACTGACTGGAGATGTATATTTTTTAGATTTCTCTAGAAAATATGCGAGTAAAACCGCCTCACTGGTATGAATATCCACATATTTAGCGTCACGCCACTTTCTAAATACATCATATGTGATTTCGTACCTTTTTTTAGATTTCCCAGGTAGAAGCGATGTACAAGCAATATTTGCAGCTTCTTCGATGTCCATAATAGTATTTCCTCAAAAACTGCTTGTCAAACTTGACTTTTCAACGAGTTGTTTATCTATTAGGCTTTCTTTTGTTAATTTCTAGTATGTACGATATACCTAATTTATTTAAAATATTAAAATTTAATTTTGACAGGTAGTTGTCAATAATTCAAATTTAACTCATTAATTAATTTTCTTTGATTTTCGCAGGTATTACAAAAAACTCGTAGGGCCTCGGTTTCCCAAACTACATTCTCGACCTGAAAAGTATCACTTACAGTTCATGGTACGTAATATACTATTGTGACAGTTATTTTATAGATTTTAAATTACCACTAAACTGCCAACTTCTAGTTTACCCACACCTCATCTGCTAGTAAAGTCAACTATTAGATAACTAGAACGTTGAAAATACCCAGTTATTGTAAAGCCCAATTTCTATAATTACCTGAGAGTCAACTCTGACTAGAAATTAACCCGTGATTGTATGACCAGCTGTTAACAAAATAACATTGAGATATTTACTTAAAATTTGGTACACATATGTACTGTAACAACATCTGGAAGTAGATTATATTTTGAGACGATTCCGTTGAAGGATTGGGGGTTAAATAGAGGAAAGTAAGTAAGCTGCTAAGAGTAAAAAACTTGGGATTTGACGTATATACTAGAAGTGACGGCCTAGGGTGATATTATTCATCCCTTCACCACCTCCACTCTCTTATTAAAATGGTCAATAAAATATAATTTAGATACTAACTTGAAATTTGGTACACGTATGTATTATAACCACATCTGAAAATAGATTATATTTTGAGATTATTTCGTCGAAGGCGTGGGGGTAAGTAGATATAAATATGGAAATATAAGTAAAGTAAGCTGGTAAGAGTACATAAACTTAGGAACTAGAAACAAAGGCCTCAGATTTCTTTCTAATATTTTTCAATCTAGATGATTCATCTGAAGGGGTGTGAGGTGGAGGGTTGTGAATAGAGGAAAATAAATAGAGCAAGCTAATAAGAGTTTAGAAACTTCACTTTTAACGTATATGGTAGAAACCAACGCCTCAAATTTTTTTGTGACATCTGCCCCAAAATTAAAATTCTATGACCAATAATTGCCACATGCTAGAGTGTAAATATAGTCAAGATGTTTCCTTTACAGTGACTTGGATGAAAAATCTGGATGTGGAAGTAGTGATTCCTTAGGCAGCGTTTTTTTTAGGTATGAACCATTTTGTAAAAATTTAGTATTCAAGAACCAACATCTGTCTGATGCATTTGATGCAGAAGTATCTTTCATACAATTTTTTTTTTATTTCAGTAGCAAAATACGAGAGAGAGCAAGAAAATTTGAATATACCACAAATAATTAATTATAGATAACACAGGCACACAAAATTAAAATAAGTTTGGCAAGCATACTACACTCAAACACTAAAGAACTAACAAGATAGGACAGTCAAACGGAGAAGACGAAATAGACGAAGACAGTTGTGAACCAAGGACTTTATATATATGGACTCCGCATCCCTATACCAAATTATGGTCCAAGGAAGTGATATGATATTATATCCCTTACTCACTCCACTATTACTCCATTGGACCATTCAAAAATGTAAAGGGGTGCATCATACAGACTTGTCGAGTTTGAACAGATCGGACGCGCTGCGCCGTTTCCGAGTTACGGGGACGGGGACATGAAGCCAGAATTTCTTGCTGAAATATTGTACTTTAAGGTGCCACAGGCGAAACGTAAAAAAATAATGTATAAAAAAGATGAATCATAGCACATTTTCTACAGAAAACTTTCTGATTTTCGTTTCATTTAATAACTATTTCAGTTATAGGCCACACAAATACGAAAACGATTTATAAAATGCCATCAATGGCAACTTAATACAGACATTGCATAGTAGAAAAAATAGGGGACGGCTGGATTATTGCACAAACCTTCCTCTTGTGGTTCTAAACAACATCCCAAAAGTCCCCATCGATACGTGTGCCGCTAAAAATGTTACAAGGGGTCAAAGGTCACAAAAAGCGGTTCTTCGCGAATATCTCGTTAACGGTTACTTTTATCGAAATTATAGTGGTTATCAAATTTGTAGCTTGGAAAATTGCCTACAGAAAATATTTTATTACTTTGTTTCGTAAGACTAACGAATTTCGAGAAAGTTCGCTTCAAAAACTGTTAAGGTTTATGTTTCCATGATACGTGCACTCCTTTCCTAACCACCTTTGATATAAAGTAGAGTACAAGATGTTGTTTTAAGTTGTATCCCCAATGGGCATAATCCACTTTATTTGTGGTCGAAAAATGTTAGAGTATTAGAGAAAATAAACAAATTATCAATTTCTTTTATTTGAAAAGTTATTATTTATAAAAATAATTATAAAATAATAAAAACAAAAATAATTCATTTATTTTTCACCTGCATGTTATTTGTTTATTATATTTTGGATACGGTTACCATAAACACATTCATAATCACCACGGGCATAATGAGCGGGCGTTATGACCATAACGTCCTGTTTTATGAGAAGCAAACAAAGAGTAAATGATTCATATTCCTTATCGTATAATAGTTTGGATATCGGCATTACATTTTCTGTGGCTTCTCCCGCATTGTTTTGGATATTTTGTGGTACTTCCATATTAATTTTCCTTTTTCCTATATCAACAAACGTCAAAATATCAACAACTGTAAGACACAGTTAATAAACGTCAAAGTATCAGCAAATGTCATAGACTACTAAAGGTATTTAAAAAACAGAAAAATATATTTTTTCTACAAACACACTAATATTTATCCCTTGTGAGGAAGCTACTTCACAAGAAGAAATTATTGAAGTTGAACTTGAAGCAGTGGAGGAAATTCTATTAATATGCTCTATTTCTCAATTGTTAGAAGGACAATTATTTGGAAGAATGTGATAAGCAATCCTCTTTTTGTTTTCTAACGAATCTTCCAAGGATCCTTCTGCAACACTCGAACTTTTCAATCCTCCATATCATTTTATTGTACATAAATTTGCACCAGAGTCTGCTAACAAGCTAGCAGATGTCTGACTAAACCGATATCAACATCAATAGAATTAATTTCCTTAACACATGAATTAAACTTGTACATAAAATCTCTTCCTAAAAGTGGAGGACCACCCTTATCTACAACAAAAATATCAATTGGGTGTGTCTTATTATAAGATATTTTTAAACTAACTGTACCTACAGGATAAATTTTATTTCCAGAATAACTAATTAAAGAGGTTGTAGAGTTGGACAATGGCAAATAGGCAAAATTTTTTTTGTAAAATTCTTTCGAAAATGCAGTTATTGCACTTCCACTGTCTAACTCCATATCTACGTAAATATCATCTAATTTTACATTTAAATAAATTGGTGATTTTTTACTATCTACATTTATATTAAATATATGTAAAAAACTGTCATTATCTCCTTGCTGATTTTCGGTGACTTCTAAAAAATGAGACGTTTTTTTGTTTACCGAATTATGATGTTTTTTACATACATTTGATAAATGACCTTTTGCATGGCAATTATTACAAATATAATTTTACTTCCACATCCACGTAGTGGATTGGAAGTATAGTAATCGCAAAAAAATTTTCAAAAATTTTTATTCGTGAAATTTATACCGACATTTTGCTGACACATTATTATTCCTTCCACATACTGTACAGTTGATTTCTCTACTCGTTCCGGGACTTGGATGACCTTGAGCTTTATTTGCATATTTCTTTCTCGACGGCGATCTCGCAGAACGTTCGTTATAGTGTAGATTTCTGCCTGCTCCCCTGGCCGTAGCGTAAACACGGTGGATCCGAGCTTCCAGTTTGACATTTTGTTCTAAGCCGCTTGAACTTCCCTGGTAATAATTCCTCGCCGATTCGACATTCTGGGCAATTTTCACTGCTTTTTTAAAATCCAGAGTATTACTGGTCTCTTGTAACAATTTCTCTAAAGCACGACCGGTTTGCATACTAAAAATAAATTTATCTTGAATTGCGATGTTTAAAAATGTTCCGAAATCGCAATTTGTAGATAAATGTCTCACTCTTACAGCCCAATCCGTGATAGACTCGCTATTTTCTTGACGTGCTTGATAAAATAACATTCTCTCGCCCCAAACACTTCTTTCAACACAAAAATGTTCGTCGAATTTTTCCACTATTTCATTATAACTAGCTTCATCGGGCTCTTTCGGAACTAATAAGTTACATAGGGTACTATAAGCAGACTCAATGAGGTTGTTTAATAAAAATCCTCGCTTTATAATAGGATCTATGCTGTTTATCAAGAAAAACTGTGACACTTGTTTTTTGTACACTATCCAGTTGTTTACATTTGGGTCAAATTCGCGGACGTTTCCAATTGTCATTTTCAATTTCGATAAAGCTAACTGTTAACGAGATATTCGCGAAGAACCGTTTTTTGTGACATTTGACCCCAAGTATCATTTTCAGCGGCACACATATCGATGGGGACTTTTGGGTTATTGCTTAGAACCACAAAAGGAAGCTTCATTCGAAAATCTAGCTTTCCGCGAATTTTTCCGAAATTTGAGTTTTTTTTTGTGTTTATTCCCCGAATTAACTATTATACGCTATACGTTAATATACATCAATGAAATAAACATAGGGATCCTTCACATATTATTGTTACGGGTCAAATGTAAATTCAGCTTGTTTTCAGAAACGATTAAAATGCCATATTATTTATTTAAAGGATGACTTAAAAACTTAATATAAATAAATATAAATAGTATGATATAAATACTTGTTTGTAGAACTATGTTACTTTTCTTCAATAATATTATTCAGAAGCACTTTCAGCTCGTGAATTTCTTGTCTCAGAATATCCATTTCACTGGCTGCTGCCACCACCGTATCCTTTTCTCGGAAATATCTTTGCACCAGGTGAGTCATGAGGGCGGGATACTCGAGTTCATTCATTTTCTTATCTGCATTAGAATAAAAGGTGTTTATTTTTATGTACATAATGGATTTAAATAATTATCATTACCAACTACTTTTGTTCCTTGCATAAGCTCCATAAAGGCGTTAATCCCCCCAGGTGTGGGTATCAAGTTAAAGGGCGAAGGCGTTGTGGATTGTAGCATATATTCCAAATAAAAGTCGGTTTTTCCAAAGGTCCATTCTACATCCAGATTATCTATAACTCTTTGAAAAGTCGCAGACATTGTTGCGATTAACATATTCAAGATCATTATTACAATTAGTACCTCAAAGAGGGCGAAAGCTATATAGCCTACTGCCTCCGTAAAGGTGTGTGTGTTTATAATTGTTGTGCTGGGATTATCTCCTGGTAGATTTTCTATTATGACGTTAGCCGACTCTAGAGGAGCCATGCAAAATATAGCCCAAAAGAGAGTCTTCAACGTAGACGAAAAATCAATGAAAGACGAAACTTGTTGAGTTTTAATATCGTTGTCTACTACTTGAATCATTCCATCGTAAGCCTGGTAAAACCTACATAAACCAGCCGAGAATGATATCATGACTATGGCAAAAACCATTATGTACTTTGCTAAATCGGCACACATTTTTCCCAAGGATATCTGCAGCGGACCCATGTAGTAGTTCAACCTACAGAAGAACATCAACTTGAAAAATGCCATTATCGTCGCAACCGCGAAACACCCCTCGGCTATGAGCAGCGGGTCCAAGTAGTGCCAATACTTTCTCTCTAAGTCCACTTGATCGTAATGAACGGAATCGAAATAAGATGCCAGCCAAAACAGGAACGTCAATAAAAACAAGATATTGGTGATTACCGCGTGCCAGTTCCAAAGCTTCTTGAAGTATCTCCAAGGACCTTCCAATATGAGCATTCTGATGATATTCCAAATATGTCCAATTACGAAAATGATAATAATGGTCTCCAAGCCGGAGTTTGGCGGTTTTCTTTTCTGGCCGGTTTTGTCCAAGTTCGATTCCAAGAAGATTATTACTAGAAACACGCTGTAAGCCGCTATGTGACTGATCATCTTATTCAGTGGTATGCTCCAATGTTTGACTAGTGCATTTCTAGGTGAAACTAGACATATTATCATTATAACAGGAAGAAGAAATACACGTATGACTGGAAAAAGGAGTTTCAAACCAAACGGTTTAATTTTGTATTCGTGCCAGTCTCCACACCAAGCCGCCTCTACAATTTGTTGAGTATTTGGATGGGCAACAAAAGTTTTTTGCTTATAATCCATGGCAAGCACCAGTCTTGGAAACATAAACAAGTTCGCTGCACGCATTCCAGAACCCTGCGTCAGTATTAGTTCCATTTCATTAGTACTTCTGCAACAAGCGATTAGGTCTACCGCGAAGCTACTTATTTCAGCAGCCAATTCGGCATAAGCTACTTTAAATTCTGGCACGAAGAAAGAACACTGCTGCAGCTCTTGTGATAGGTGGAAAGCTGCCAAAATTGGATCGTGCGTTGAGTAACAAATGTAAGCTGGATTCGAGACTGCTCTGTACAAGTTCAGTTTGAGACTTTCTGAATGTAGCAGATCGTCGTGTTCGAGTTGTGATCGACAGGCAGTACATCTACATGTTGGTGGATGGGGCTTGCTAATCCTATGACCTCTTTCTATCAACATCTTGATTATTTCATAATGACCACACTGAGCTGCCAGAATAAGAGGGGTTACATAATCTGGAAAGTCTGAACTATGAGTTACTCCTACGAACTCCAAACTAGGTGCAGTTTGGTTCAATTTATCCAGCAGCATGATCAATATGTTCGGTTGATTCTCCTTAACTGCATGTAAAACGCAGTCTCCTATATCTATTCCTGGTTGAGTTAAGAGAAATTCTACCATGAGTTCTGCATGATTTTGGACTGCTATTAGTAGAGCAGTTACTCCTTGAAAATTCGTGGCATTGATATTTATTGGAGTATTTTCTATATATTCTTTAACGAGTATAATATCTCCTAGAATTAATTTGAGTTTGAAATTAGTATTTGCTAATCTAGGATCACTTTAATAATGACTAAACATACACTACAGGTAATATAACGACCATCGATGGTATAGACATGTCATCTTTGATTTGAAGAGACGATAAATTATGTAGATTTAGATTTTTGATGGAGGAGCTGGCGACTGGCCTTGCCTACTGCGACCAGTATAGGTCTATTGTAATACTCTTTTTTGTATCTTAGGGCTCCTTATCCGGACATGGTCCTTACAAGACTTTGGTTACTAGTGCTAAACGCTATGACAGGAAAGAAGAAGGAACTGTGAATGTGGATTGTCCTTTATTATCCAAGGATACAATCGGAATATGGGTGGGCTGAATCCATTGGATAGCTTTATAGGACGATATCGCATTACCCTAAAAAGTAGAAAATGGTACTTACGAATTTTTAATCATTTACTCGATTTAAGTATGGCCAATGCATGGGTATTATACAAGCGAGTTTTGACTTTAAAAGGGAAAAAAATTAGAAATATTACCGCAATCAAAATTTCGAACCGAAGTATGTTGCAAGTATGCTTGATATGACCTATTGCAGGAGGGGTTTGGCTAGCTCTAGACAATGGTCGTACATCCGTATCCATAATATGTTAAAATTAATTTACCAAAGTCGAGTATAACTACGTGACGCTATGTTTTAAGTGTGGGCTCTTAAAAAGTTAGACATTTTAGAGAAGACATTTAATGTTTATTATTTAGTTATAGCTTGAACTTGTTGATTTAAATTAACAATAGTTCTACTGCTGATAACATTTAAAAACTAGAAAGAAAGCAAGGATTTTCACTTTGTCGCACACTAGTTTATAACTTCCAGATCCACTTACTGGATTGGAAGTATATTAACCGTAAACAAAATTCCATTTTTTTGTTTTAGGTTTAGAATGTCATGAAACGTCGAGATTTTAAATTAGAGCGAAAAAAATTCTGTCTGTCGGGCTGTCTGTAATTTTTTTTGGCCGCACGTTTTCCCCGGAACGGTTTAAGATATTGACTTGAAATTTTGTACACGTATTTATTATAACGATATCTAAAAGCGGATTGTTTTTTCAACATATCCGGTGAAGGGTTGTGGGATAAATAGCGGTAAATGGGGGGTAATAAGTAAAGCTGGCTGGTAAGAGTACAGAAACTTCAAATTTGATGTATGTACTAGAAGCCAAGGCCTCAAAATTGTTTATAATATTTTCCATCCACACCCCACACCCCACTCCCTTATTAAAGGGGTTGATAAAATAAAGTGGAGGTATTCACTTGAAATTTGGTACACGTATGTATTATATCGATATCTGGAACTAGATTATATCTTAGGATTATTCCGTTTGAGGGTTGGGGGTTATATAGGGGTAAATAGGGGAAAATAAGTAAAGCAAGCTGGTAAGAGTACCTACAGAAACTTGAAATTTGGTGCATGTACAAGTCAAGGCCTCAAAAATTTTTATAATGTTTTCCATCCCCCAACCACCCCCATTATTAAAGGGGTTGATAAAATAAAATTGAGATATTCACTTGAAATTTGGTATGCGTATATATTATAAAGACATCAGGAACTAGGTTATATTTTGGGATTATTCTGTTGAAGGGTTGGGGGTTAAATAGGGGTAAATAGGGAAAAATAAGTAAAGCAAGTTGATAAGAGTACAGAAACTTGAAATTTGGTGTTTGCACTAGAAGCCAAGGCCTTAAATATTTTTGTAATATTTTTCAACCCCCCACACCCCTGCTTTATTATTAAAGGGGTTGATAAAATAAAATTGAGATATTCACGAGAAATTTAGTACACGTATGTATTATAATGATATCTGGAACTAGATTATATTTTGAAATGATTCCGTTGAAGGGTTGGGGGGTTAAATAGGGATAAATAAGAATAAATAAGTAAAGCAAGCCGGTAAGAGTACAGAAACTGGGGATTTGGTGTATATACTAGAAGCCAAGGTCTCAGATTTCCGTCCATTATTTTTCAACGGTTTTTTCTGATAAAACTCTGCTTATTTCATCATGAAATTTGTTCTACTATAACATGCAGAAAGAAAATGTAGCGTCTTAATTTGGGCGCTAGGTCATGATTGGGTCAAGCGTTATCCAAGTCAAACTCCATTTACTGCACGGCACGTCTAACAGCAAAATGTCGTTTGCAAAGTTGTTTATTAAGGATACCGCCTCAACAATGCTGTATTTTGTCAAGTCTTAACATGAGCCCAACGTTTTTTTGCAGTCTTTCTTGAATATCTCTGGTTGTATAACCCATATCGCAATAAAGAGAGAGACACAAATTATTCACAATGAAATTGCGAAGAAAACTTTTTGGTCAATATGCCAAGTCGCATAATATGATGCCATTTTAGGGAGGCCATTTGAAACAATTGATGATAACTTGAACAATATTACACACATTCTAACGAAACTTTAGAGGAATATACCTCTTGTGGAGTTAAACCATCAATAGTACGGCGAGTTAGACAAAAACCCTAAATTTGAAAAGGTTTACCAATTGAATGGATTATCACGAAAATTTCTGGATTCTGTTGGTAATTGATGTCTAGATCAAACTCCGCAAAAAAATGTTGCAACTATTGCCTCGTAATTTTTACTTCCCTCGCATACCGAAGGGAAGTATTGTATTCGCGAAAAAATCACCATCCGAGATTTTTTCGGATTTTGACGTTTCAGAACACGTAGATTACGAAAATATAGGTTTTCCAATTCCGTCAAGCTGTCTGTCTGTCTGTCTCTTTCTGTCTGTCTGTCGGTCTGTCTGTTGGTGCGTCTGTTGGTGCATTAACTAAAAAACTACTTGACTGAGAGCAGTCAAATTTGATAGGTAGTTGACTCTAGTGTCAGCGAAGAAATAGTTAAACTTTCACTGGAAAAGGGAGTAAATGATAAAAAAAAATTTTTTTTTGCTCAAATTTAAAATTTCCACGTTTCATGGCACGCTAAACCTATTTCAGAAAAAAAAATTTGAAAATTTTTTTCACCAACATTTTTGAATTTTTTTTTACTTCTCTTGTTCAAATTTAAAATTTCCACGTTTCATGGCATTCTAAAGCTATTTAAAAAAATTTAGAAATTTTTTTTCCATTTTTGAAAAAATTTGACCCCTAAAATAGATGGAACATTTTTTTTCTTTGTTCAGATTTAAAAATTCCACGTTTCATGACATTCCAAACCTTTTTCGAAAAAAAAATTTTGCAACAATTTTTCACCATTTTGGAAAAAAAAAATTACCACTAGAATATATGGAGAAAAATTTGTTTTGCTAAAATTTAAAATTTTCACGTTTCGTGACATTCTAAACCTATTTCAGAAAAAAATATTGGAAATTTTTTTCACCAACACGAAAAATTTTTTACCACTAAAATAGATAGAAAAAGATTTTTTCTTTGCTCAAATTTAAAATTTTCACGTTTCATCGCATTCTAAGCTAAGCCTATTAAAAAAATATATTTTTTACCTCTACCTACTGTAGAATAGAAGGAAACTTTCCTTTTTGCTCAAATTTAAAATTTCCACGTTTCATCATGACATTCTAAACCTATTTCAGAAGAAAACAATTTTGAAAATTTTTTTCCCAACATTTTTGAAAAATTTCCAAAAAAATTATATTTTTTAACCACCACTATACTTACAGTCCACTACGTGAATGTTGAATTGATAATGTGGCAGATGGCAATAATATTTGGCATATGCACCTATTATATTTTTATTGAAAAATGTACAGGGTGGTCATCCCAAGAAATAATTCAGTCATGGTGGACATTTGTATTTGCGCAAGCCTTCCATATTTAGCACCTGTTATTTAGTATTGAACTTTTGCTGTTGGATGAGTACCCTGTAAATTTTTTTGCCCAAAACTTATCAGGTTCTCTTTGTAATAATAGTGATAACTATATTCCTATCATTATATTCAATGTCATTTCGTAATTATTAATTTTTTAGAGTGACCGCCATGCCCAAATAAACAGGGAAGTTCTGTGTAAATACCTTTACCGATTTTTTTAAACAATGGTTTTGTTGCTAATTTGTTAACTACCAAAATTAAGGTAAACTTATAAAACAAAATGGATTTTTAGATTACTTGAGGAAAAATAACAACAAATGCCTATTTTCCGAGATATGGCGGTTCGAATTTTTCCAAAAAGGTGGGAGTGTGAATAGAAAGCGACGAGTAAAAATCCACAAAAATTCTGGTGAATGTATCATTAAAATACAAGACTCTTCTTCCGTTATGACTTTTTCCTTAAGTGCACTGTGTCGAAGTTTCTCCGGAGAAACACGAAAAAAGGACCCTTATCGAAAAATGAAAAATCTCGTAAATGAAATTTAATCATCTGGAAAAATTCAGAACTATAGGCTATTATATTCTTTAAAATCTTAATCTTTTATACTTTTTTTGAAACATGAATATTTCCCGAGTTATAAACAGTTTTTCACGATCAGAAACGAGCCCTAGATCGTTAAGAACTGTTGAGAATTCGGAAAATATGCACGTTACAGAAAAATTACAAGATACCAGAATATTAAAGAATACCTTATAGTCTAATAGCTGGGCTACATAGAAAAAGTTTGCATCAGGTACACGATTGATTCCTATTGGGAAAGGATCCTTTAGTGTAGCCAAGTACAAATCGTCTTGTTTGCCAGCGAGATCCTGTGGGTTAAGCCAGGGGCGGGGGGTCAAAAATGGCAAATTTCTGTATTCAAAATATTACAAGGTATAGTGTTTATGAAGTCAATTGAAACTGGTCAGTGTTAAAGCACAGGACCTTGCGCACTTAACTTGATATTTTGTCCTATGTATTTAACAATGGTATCGAGAATCGAATAGTAGTTGAAACTGTGCAGGTGAGTCCTAGACTGGCAATGTAATCAGCCCGAATGAACCATCTACGATTGCACTGGTTTAAAGATAAAAAAAGGGGCAGGTCCACTAGCACAAAAAAAACCTTATAAATCGTTTCTCAAGAGTCAACGTAGACTTGTGAGATATGTTGTCATTGGCCTGCGTTTGAGGACGGGTGGCGACGATTGGCTGACACCCGGGTATTCCTCAATCCGATTGGTCGGTCGGTGTTTGAGTTATATCAGTCATTAGTCAACGTGGACTCGATATTTCTCCAGTGCAGCGCGAAAAATGATTTTCAGAACAGCTATATAACAAATAACCCGCCTAATTCGGTAATTGTATTAGATAATGCTTCCTAACATTAGCGAATTTTAAATAAAATACTAAACACCAGTACAAGGAATACATTTTAAAATTCATGAGAAAAAAATATGGAAATTCCTGTACAAGTTCCAATAAAGCGCGAATTACTGAAACGAATAAAAGAACAGAATTTCAAAAGGGAATATGTTATTGATAACTTATCCAATATACATGGTCATACACTTTTGCGGTTACCTCCGTACTATGCATATTTAATCCTATCGAGATGGTTTGAGCAACTTTAAAAAATCGTTTGTGAAAATGTAATGACTCTCCAACGTTAAGCGCGGTAGTAGTTGATCATATAAGAGAAGTAATAAATGACCTCGACAATACTTATCTATGGAAAAATTGCGTTAAGCATGTAGTTGAAAAAGAAAATCAATATCCAACACTACCCCCCATTGCGCCGATTACAATTCAACCGGATAATGATCCCTCTTCAGAAAGTGAAGATTTGGACTCGTCAACTTTTAGCATTTAACTTTTTGATATATATTTTCAGAACAAAATATTAGGTATGAAGTTTACTTTTTTATTGTCACATTTCTTGGAATATATTTTATTTAGTTGACAAGAAATTTTAATTTAAGTTACTTTATTCTAGAGAAATATTTTAATTTTGTTTTTATTTATGTTTTATCTATACAAGTATTTATTTTTGTTGTACTAATTCTTTGCTTTGCTTTGCGGCACTTTCGCCACTAGCAATTTCAACAATTTTCTGCGTTTTTTAAGGACAGGTAAAAGCTGTATTCGTAATTATAGTCCATTTACCTTGTAAAATTTTGAATGCCGGAATTTGACATTTTTGACCCCCCGCCCCTAGTTTAAGTCACGGGATCTCGCTGGCAGACAAGACGATTTGTACTTGGCTACACTAAAGGATTCTATTCCAATAGGAATCAATCGTGTACCTGATGCAAACTTTTTTTATGTAGCCAGCTCTCTGTCTATTAGCTTATACGTCTAAATTTCATAGTTTATGAGATTTTTCATTTTCTGATAAGGGTCTTTTTTTCGTGTTTCTCTGGAAAAAATCATGGAGGAAAAAAGCGTTGTATTTTAATAGTACATTCACCAGTATTTTTGTGGATGTTTTCTTCCCCCTCCCCCCTTTTTGGAAAAATTTGAACCGCCATATCTCGGACATAGGCATCTCTTCGTAAATTTTACAAGAGTAAGAAGTTGTTATTTTTCACCAAATTATCTAAAAATACATTTTGTTTTTTAAATTTACCTCAATTTTGGTAGTTAACAAATTAGCAACAATATCATTGTTGCAAGGCAATAGCGACCATTTTCTTACGGAGTTTGATCTAGATATCAATATGAAGAGAATCCAGAAAGTTTCTTGAAAATCCATTCATTTGGTAAACTCTTTTAGTTGGAAATGCTAGTTCGACTACACTACAAGCCAAGTTTCAAGTTAAAATGTTTACAATAACTCCTAAAGAACAATGCAAAGTCGAAGATACAATCGTTGATAGTTTAGAGGCTTCAATCAAAAATTATTTCAGATTATAGTTGTTTTTATGCTTTACTTATTTCCTCCTATTTACCCCTATTTACCCCCAAGCCTTCATCGGATATGTTCAAAAACAATCCAATTCCAGATCTTATTATCTTATTATAATATATACGTGTACAAAATTTCAAGTCAATATCTTAAACCGTTCCGGAGAATACGTGCAGACAAGAAAAGTTACAGAAAGACCGACAGACCGACGGACAGACCGACAGACCGACGGACAGACCGACAGACAGACCAACAGACAGAACATCTTTTTTCGCTCAAATTTAAAATCTCGACGTTTCCAATCCACTAAGTGGATGTGGAAGTAATAGGCTTCTTTGGATGGTTCTCAAAAACGCACCACCGAATTTAGTAACGCTGTGATTTTATCATCCTATCAGGTGTCAAACTAACATATTAAACAATGAAAACTCTTTAACGCCATTGTTCCTTTCTACCCCTTAATTTTGGACATATTCAATAGCCTATTACCTAACGTATAACAACTTTCACTAATTAACTTTTATTATTGTGTATATTCCATCAACTTTTAGCATTATTATATTGTGCAAAGTATATTGTATCATTCTTGCAGGTGATACTAAGGTGGTTACTGATGAATGAAATGTATTGATGTTTGCTTAACTTCAAAATTAGAAATAGAAAAATAAATTATAGGGTACTTATTGATACTTAGCTGTTTTGTTAAAAAAAAATAACTTCTTCAAACGAAATAAATACGTACGGTTAAGTCAGTGGTAGACTATTTATGAATTCTTCGCTGACCATACTCGTTGTGAAACATTTTTCTCTCAGATAATAACTTAGATAGATTTTCAATGTTGCATAATTTTGGTCATTATAGAAGTGATCTAAAATATTATTTACTACATTGTGGTTTTCAATGTTTACCTGATGCTACCAAGTCAAAAAACTTCTTTTCATTGTCTTGTAACTGTGGTAAAAGTATGCTTGGTCTAGGTACAAGAATTTCGACTTCTTCTGAAAGTCTCCTATATGCTCTTTGTGAATATTGCGGCCCAAATAATGGAGGTAACGGCGGTGGAGGCGGTGGAGGCGGTGGAGGTGGTGGAGGCGATGATGAGCTCTCATCTCTTTCATCGCTTGGTTCCATTGATTAATTAAGAAATAACAAGGGTATCTTATTATATATACATGTATAAATTGGTGTCAAATATGACATGTCAACATGACAATAAAAATATATTTTAAAATATCAGGGTACCGTCTGAGAACAAAATATGTTTCAATGTTACCATCCACCACATGTAAATTAATATATTCCAAGAACTGTAATACATTTGAAGCCTTAGTTATGATTTTCTTTGCCATAGCATTCGTTTTAGGCCTATGACGTTTCAATTGAAATAATTACTAATATTTCATATCAAATCTTCAATTCATTTTCACAATTGAGCTGTGTCGAGTGAGTGTTTTATTTCCAATCAAATATTGTGAATACCAACACTTGATAAATGCACTGCCTGTGACTTTTTTAAAACTGAACCCGGGTTTGTCGTTTGACATAGCACGACAGATAAAGGAAACACGTCACATCGCCAGAAAACTATGTAATGACTTTAGCAGTACATGCTATCGGCAGAAAGGTGATAAAGAATAATTCTATATTAAGGTATTAGTGTGTTTTTAAGTATATTTTGGTATCCCGAATAACTTCTCAAAAGTCCCCGAGGTAGAATGCTACGTCAAACATTTGGCAACAATGTAAACGTCAAGAATCTTGCTCCGAAATGGTTTCTGTGATTTTCTTAATTCCGACGGCCAGGACCATATAGAAAATAAAGCGTCCTTTAAACGTAAAAGCTTCATTTTATCCTTCAGATTTGTACCATAACCCAGTTTTAAAAGAGAATTAAGCAAGAAAGTATCCTTTTTTGGTAAAATCTCAATATTGGTCTTTTACGCATAGTTAAAGTCAACTGCATTGTTAACATAACCTACAAATTTATTTTGACAGTCTGGAAGGCACACAAACCTCATCCAATGGCTGCGTTCATCCGAGCAGATCGCTACCTGAGCGCTCCTTCACTGATCGGTGATCGCTCTGCAACCGGATGAACGGCTCAGTCTCAGTGCTGTCCGCTGCCGTTTGTTGAATTTGTCATGGTGTAATTGTTTTGAATTTGAATTGTAAATTGTAATTTGTAATCATAATTTTATATTAAGAGGCTAAGAGTTTTATAATTATATTAAATTACGGTTTTTCGTTGTATCCTTCCTTAGCTTTGCTCGTCTGTTGAAATGGAAAACAGAAACAGAAATTTAGTGCTATTGCTTGCGGGTGATATAGGTTTAGATATGAATATTGTGCAAAACATAGCAGAAGGATTCATAAATCCGTTGCCATTAAAGGAATTAGAACTTCAAGAACGACATAGAAGTCCCCGAAATAGACACTTTTATGAGGTTACAATACCAATGTTTCATGACGATTTATTTAAGGACCATTTTCAAATGTCTCGATTAAGTTGTGACTTACCATTTTGAAGTCGAAAATGTAAATCTCGATCTCCTGCAACATTATAATGTACATTTTCGTGTTCATATGTCACGTCAAACTCTGCGTTCTCCATTTTTCTTCTAATATATCAAATTTTCCGTTTCCGATCACTGATCAGTCGATCACTGAGCACAATTTTTGTTTGCTACAAAAAATGGCGTCCGATCCAAGAGCGCTCAGTGCAAGAAGTGCCGTTCAGCGGAATGATCCGTGATCGCCAGGTAGTGATCTGCTCGGATGAACGCAGCAAAGGAATACAAATGTAAACAATTAGAGATGAGATGCTAGCAGAAGCAGTTTAAGCTTGTTATTAAAAACTAACAGTTTCTGCCCATCTCTAGAAAACAGAACAATGAGTAGCGTTCGTTAAACAATTTGAGAAAAATGGAATGCTTTGAAAAGTTCAATTTATGTAAATATTGCAAAGAGTTGAGTCAAGTGCAAATATCTCATCCAAGATTAATATATTTAACGAATTTAATGGAAGATTGCGATCAGGAAGCGTTAGAGTCGAATGGCTTGTTTACGAAAATCCAAGAAAGTCTGCTGCAGATGTCAAGTAAATATGGCTTTTTGCGTAAAAGAAATTTGAACAAAATTGTTTCAAAATATTACATATATGTCTTAAAACACAGACATCTAATTAATTCGTCACCTTCCTATTCACCATTAAGAAGAGAGGATGGGTTAGAATTCAAGCAACATTTAAATCTTACTATGTTTTTACATCCTACGTTTTTTGAGTTCTAAATTGTTAATGCATAATAATTTAACAAAGTTGTGTTTTCTGTTTAATGAAACTTTATAGCGAATAATAAATAATAATGTTAATTCAGAAATTTTGCATTATTCACAGGTATATCTACATTATTTAATGGTTGTAGATCATATGTTTACCTTTTCAACTGTCAAAAAATTTTCACTTAAATATCGTGGCGCCTCGAAAAAGTTTTCGGATTTTTTTTTTAATTGCCATGGTAACTAGTCAAAATTAAGGTATCTTATTGGTTAAAAAGCAGAGGTGTGAAATTTTCATCTGTAAAGATTACATTGTCCCAAAAATTTTCATCATGCACTAAAAATGCAAGCGCAAATCCCAGTCGAGCTTCTTTATGTGCAACTTTAACTAGGTATTTCTGTGCTGCTGGATGACAGCGTTCTGTTTTTTATGCTGTGGCGTAGCTCCGATTCTCTTACTCGCCGGCGACCAGTACGTCTCGGTCCAGGAAATTTCATTTCTTCAGCAGCCTGAATTACTGAGTGAAATGGATTTTCTACTAATTTATTTGCCAATGGCAGATGTTGCTGTTGAGTTGATATCCTTCGTCGCTCTGCTCCAGGATTTCTACTAATCATATCGTTTACTCTCCGCTTTTTTAAAATATTAAACACAGAATTTTTGTTAATATTATAACGCAGTTCAATTTGTCTTTTTGACATTCCATCTTCTGCTTTAGCAATAACTCCAGCTTTAACTAAATCGCTTATATGGGACATATTAGTTTTGGCACACTTGCAATGAATTTTGACAACTAACTGATAATGTCACAAAACACATGGTATACAAGAATGGTAGTTATGGAATCAGCACGCATCGTTGATCGTCGACACGAGTACCTGCGTAAAATAAAAGAATACCGAGATGCAAATAAAGACATAATTATTTATCTTAACGAAACATGGTTTGACACCCATGATGTAGTTCAATGCGGCTGTGTAGATAACACCAAAAAGTGTAATTTAAGTGCTCCATATTTTAGGGGAAAAAGAATTATATTTCTACATACTAGAAGTAAAGACGATTTTATTCCAAATGCGTTGTTGATGTCTGCTAAAAATATCAAGCAATCCTCTGTCGACTACCACGACGATATGACAGCTGAATTATTTGAGAAGTGGGCAGAGGAACAGCTGTTACCAAATATCCCACCAAATACTGTAATTGTTATGGGCAATGCGTCATAACATTCGCGGCAACACACAATAATTTCGAACACCAACACAAGAAGAGGCTGTTGAAAAAATTTTTGAAGCACACGATCATACTATTTTAGGTCTGCCTCCATATTGTTATGTTTCCAACCCCATTGAAATGGTGTGGGCTGATGTAAAAACAAGATTACGTCAATATAATCAATTGCCCCAATTAAGTGAGTCTGTCTTTAAGAATATAAAGATAATAGTAGACGAAATATGCAAAAGCGATATATGGAGGAAGTGTGTATCTCATGTGATAAAAAGGGAAAATGAATATTCTCTTTTACCACCTATTAATACAATTATTATTAATGTAAATACCGATTCATGTTCTGAAAACTCGGATAGTAACGAATGAAATATTGTTTATTTAAAGTTCATAGACAGAGTTTTTCAGAAAATTGTTTATGTAACGTCGACCTATTTCCGCTACTGAGACCAATTACCGAGACCAGGAAACGAGTTCGGTCTTTAGAATTTTGCCGAGTCTTCCCCTATAGAATAGTAGAAATTTTCTACCCGCCTAACATCATGATACTGCAAAGTTCACAGTATCATGGCCTAACATTTAATAAACAAGACAGTCGCCGCTTTACGCCCCATTGGAAGAATTATATACCATCTATGCAACTCCCGCCTAAGACTACATAACTTTGCCGTTAGAAGACGGAACGAGAGGTAGGTCACTAGACAATAGACGTAGCCTTAATGCATCATTTATGTGACTAATCAAATGTGATAAACATATTTTTTTCATTACCCAGTTCTATTGAATAAAGGTATTATAGAATCCCTTTCTTTAACAATTAAGGAATAATTATTTAGTATTTAAAGCATTTTTATATTTCTATCGCCTCCGCCTGTGTCCCATAAAGGAGATGCCGACTTTACTCCGAGTTTTCGTTTTTATGCTGTCCCAATTGAGATCCTATGTACTATACTATAGTGTTAGCATTCGAGTATTATCGTTCAAGTGTGTTTGACCTTACAGAATCAGTTTTGTTTTGTACATTTAAATATCATATTGGGCTTAACGTAAATAATAAATGATGTAAGTGGCCGAAATATATTATTCTTCCTATCCATTTTGAAGACTAGTGTCTACATGTTCCTTAACAAAAGTTTTGTTAGTGTTAGTGTCAGTGTTAACAGTTTTAAAAAATTAAGAAACACTTACTGGATTTTCAGCAGTATCCAAAAGGGGAACACTAGGTGATACGTAGTATATAATTATGCAGAAAAGCAGTATCTTCGTTAAATTCATTTTATAAATTTCACACACACATCTGTAGATTTGTTTGTATACGTTGTTATTCATTTGAAATTAATTTGATAAATGAGGTCGGAAGGTCAGCCAATATATTAATATTCCTCTGTACTTTCATTTATATTCCAAAAGAATCCAGATGTAGCTAAAATTGAACCGTAGCTTTAATATAATTGACTTTTAATGCACTCTAATTTTAAAGTTGTGAATACATTCTCCAGTCTAACTGATACCTATGTTTAATCAGATATCATTAGAAATGATAATGACCTAGAGATTAACAAATATTTTAACCAGCTTTGTGTCCGTGACTTCACATAAAATGACATCAAGAATGTGGGTGATTTCTTTTGTATTTGCTGGACGCGATATGAATTATCTACTAAAGCAAAGTTTAAAGGATCGCATGACAGTTCACGCGTAAGGTCGGTTAATCGAGGATTAATTTCAATAGAACAAAAGGTCTCCCACATTAAGAATGGCAAAATGTCCCCTCTCTCGGAATTTAAAATAAATTTGATATATTGGTTATGGCAGTAAAAAAATAAGGTAGTCGCAGTCCATACGACCCTAACGCCCCTCCCTATTTCCACATGATTAAAGAAGGGGTTATTCTGGTTTTAATTTTTTTTCTCATGCTGTGTTTACGCGAAAATTTAGAAAAAAATCTTAAAGTAGTTGACTATATTACCTATTTATGGAATTTTTTTCCAAGGTTGTGGATTTTTTTAGACGAATAATTTGCACTTCGATTTTTGTTCCTATCATAAATACTCGCAAAGTTATCACCATTGCATTTTTTTTACGATTTTTGCCCCAATTTAACTACTTTTATACTAATTGTTCAATTTAACAAGAGGCATACTGTCGTAAAATTAATTTTACAGTGACCTATACTTTTGTCCCATAATTCCGTGAATCGATTCGATAATCCACCGACGGTTTATTACAAATCGGGTTTTATCAGACTCTCTTGTAGTGAGTTGATTCCTTTTTCCTTTCAGGGAAGACATTAAAACTTGATAACTATTTTGCTCTAACAAATCTACCACGTCTCGAAGACCACGATCAAGAATGAATATGTCTTCAGATTTCACGATATTGCTATATCAAGATTCAACATCTTTTAATGCATCTCTTAAAATTTCTGCATCATTGCAAGTTCTGTTATATATCCATTTATCGTACACCACGTAACACATGGTGAATGGCTTACATAGAGACAATTTTTTTGCCCATAATATGATTTCCTTTTATTGCTACTTTTCTCATATCGTACATATGTACCATCACATATAGACACTAATTTATCACTGATGTCATGTAAAAGTCTAGTTGTTGGAGCAATTTCGTTAAGAATAAGCTCTCTTGATTTAGCATCGATGCCAAAGTGTACTGGAAGAACATCTTTTTCAAAACTATTTAAGACAGAATGAATTGAATTGTTGACCTTTTCGTTTACTTCGATATCACTGCTATTATATTATCTTAACTTATATAAAAATATTATTAACGCTTTGAGTCGTTTCGATTTTCAGAATTTGACATACATGACATGCTATTGAATCCTAGCCTCAACGGGAACGTCTCGCAAATTATTTTTTGGTCAACAAATGAAATATAATTTGTGAGTAGATAATACCCGTTTAAACAGCAACAGTACTGTTTGTAGGGGTTCTTTTAATCCAGGAGATTCATAAATAGAGAGATCACTTGTGTGTTGTGACAGTCTTCCGATAAAGTTGGAGTATTTTAGATTATTGTTGATTGTTGATAAAAGTGCAAATCCTTCGTCTTAAAAAATGTCGTATGAGTTTTTGCGCTAACTTTAAGCACTCTGTTAAATTGAAAATCAGCTTAAAAATAGTTAAATTGGTCCAGAAGGTAGCATTCGATAGTTAGAACAAAATGACAAAAGAACATTTTATGTTGCACCTGCATTTTTGGGCCGAAAATTCCATTTTAAACATTTTAGAATATATTTCATGGGGTTAGTGACCTTAAATAACCTTGAAAAAAAATCCATAGATAGGTAATATGGTCAACTACCTACATGATTTTTTTTCGAATTTTAGCGTAAACACAGCCTGAGAACAAAAATAGATACCAAAATAGCCCTTTTTTTACCTGTGGGGGAGGGGGGGTTGGGGTCATATGAACTGGGACTACCTTATTCTTTTACCTCTATAAGCAGTATATCAAATTTATTTCGAATTCCGAGAGTGGGGACATTTTGCCATTCTTGACGGGGGATACCCTATTCTTAGAATTTTTCCAAAATTTATTTCGTTTACAAGTAACTTAAAGTTAAAGATATGAGTGGTATCTAGTTTTTTAACTTTTTACTTACTATCTCAGCATGTGGTAGTGAATTGCAATTTTGTTTCGCCCTAATTTCTTAGATAGTAAATATGGACAACGGCGCCTACTACGTCGTTTTATCTTATAAGTTATGCGGCCGATTGATTAACTATATTCATCTCGAAAGCAGTCTATTTCTAAGGTCCATGATAAGTACACTTTTCCTTCAAACTGAATTAGGTTTAGGATTGTTAATAAAAAGAGCGATAGCATTATGAACCTTCTAGAATCTACATGAAAAATGAAAGCAGATTTGAATTCCTCAGTAAAAAACCGCTGCCTAAGGAATCACTATTTCCACATCCAGATATTCTATCTAAAGGAAAATTTCTTGACTTTATTTGCACTCTAGTAGGTGGAAATAATTGGATATAGAATATTAATAATATTTGGGGCAGATTTAATTAAAATAAATTGAGGCAATTACTGCCCCCCTCCATCTCCTCAACGGAATTATCTAAATCAGACATCATTACAATATACACATGTACCAAATTTCAAGCGAATATCTCAATTTTATTTCATCAACTCCCTTATTAATGGAGTGGAGGTTGTGGGGGGGATAGATAAAAGCCCCCCAACCCTTCTACGGAATCATCACAAAATATAATTCCAGATGTCGTTATAACGGCTACATGTACCAAATTTCAATTAAATATAAATATTATAAAAAATCTGGCTTCTAGTCTAAATACTAAATCCCAAATTTTTGTACTCTTACCAGCTTGCTTTAGTTATTTTCCCCACTTCACCTCTATTTAACCCCAACCCTTTAACAGAATCATGTCAAAATATAATTTAACTACAGATGTTATAATACATACATGTACCATATTTTAAGTAAAGATCTCACTTTTATTTTATCAACCCTTTTAATAATGGAGTGGAGTTGGTGGAGGGGTTGGAAAATGTTATAAAAAAATCTGAGTTCTTGACTTCTAGTATATACACCAAATGTCAAGTTTGATGAAAAATATTATAAAGAAATCTGCTTGGCTTCTACACAGAGAGAAATCGCTTTGGAACATTTTACACAATGTTGTGGAACAACGTCTTGTTGCATTTTGTAAAACAATTGTAAAATTTTAAGGCACAACGTTATATGGTTTTACACATTTTAATTGTGCATAATTCTTGTGCGTTTTATTTATCCAATATAAAGATTTAGTTACGATGAATTTATTGGAAACTTCGACCAACAAATTGACGAAATTTAGAGTTAAATTTATTTATTTTTTCTCAACAAATCATAGCAAATTTAGACTTAATTAATTGTTAATAGTATTCTCAAACTATATATTCTGTTGCCATTCTATTTACAATTAGTTTTAAGTAATTGTTTAAAGGATTTGCACAATTTGTATAACATAAAAATGTGATTTTATTTTATAAACGGTTGTTGACAAACTTGTGAAAGTAGGAGTCCCAATATATTTATTTCCGCTGAACAATAACAGTAATCTATGCCGCCCGCACAAACTGCACAATTTAATGACTTACTATTCACAATCAGTTTGATGATATTGTTTTAAAATTTTGTATAATTGTTTAATTTGTTTCACGTAAAGTTTATTGGTTCAAAATTGTACTAACCGCGCCGGCCACGCTACGCATATATGCGCAGGCAGTTACGCATCAGATCCAGGTGGTATTTCGTTAAGTGAAGACGTACACTTCCGAATTATACAAGTACTTACATTTGTGATGGCATTTGTTGAAAACTTATTAACCGAGTGGGGTTTCCTAGATCTAATTCCAGCATTCGCATAGGTAAGTATTTCACACAGAGTTACAGATTTGCATATATGTTCTCTTAAATTAACTTCGTTAACATATAAATATAAAAATGGTTTCTTGTTTATATGCGAAGAATGCATGATACCTATCTTCTAATCCTTGATTTCGTTTACAGCTAGAGAGTAATTTCGTTTTCTTATGCGAAGCAACAGAAAGCTGTTCCTATACAACTAAACACAAAAAGCAAACTTGTAAAAGAACTGCTTCAAAACGAAGATAACACTTCTGATGGTAAGCAATACATTTGATTTTGGTGATGAACTGATAAATGTTATTTTTTTTTAAGAATATGACGTGACTACGACATAAGCTTTGTTACTACAAACTACGTTAATAGAAGCTAAAAAGAAGAAGCACTGGAAGCCTTCCAATTTAGAATTATTAAATGGATTTATTTTAAGCATAAATGAATGTAAGTCACCTACTTCTTTTCAACTAGAACTTTATGCATATAAAATTTATTTGTATTTAAAAAAATAGAAATGTTTTCATTTACCATATGATAATATATAAATGCATGCTCTTTTATGTATTGTTGTTCTGTTAAAATAAAATATTTGTTCTTTAATTTTTTTATTGAAATCCTTTAGGAATACCTCCAATTTAGGAAATAATATTTCACAATCTGTGTTACAGAATAATACAAAACTAACCCCAGTTCATACATTACTCAACAGCTTTATTGAATTAAGTGTGTATATATTGTGCAAAATGAATTACAAAGTTGACAAAATAAACATACAATTTGTGGATTTCACATTTAGAAATTGTGGAAAACTAAAAACACATTCTCTTAAAAAACTATAAACATTGTGTCACTTAAGAGCACAATTTTTTGTAAATGTGTTTTACAAATGAAGAGGTTTAGATGTGAATGTTTGTTTGGAAAACTTTCAGAATATATTTAAAAATTTCACACAAATTGTAGAAACTAACTTAATCTGTTCAGAGATTTGTTCCACAAGTGGAATAAAATTATGTATTTTTATGCAACCATAATTCAAATTTGTAAAGAATTCAATTTATGTGATTTTTAAGTTTAAAATTTTCAAACAATGTTAATACATAAACTGTACAAAATCATTGCCCCAACACACGTTTTTCTCTGTGTAGTGTTACACCAAATGTCAAATTTTTGTACTCTTACCAGCTGGCTCTACTCATTTTCCCCTATTTATCTCTACTTACCCCCCACTCCTTCAACGGAATCATGTAAGGATATAATCTAGTTCCAAATATCGTTATAATACAAACGTATACCAAAGGAGCCCGCAGTTTTTTATAGTAAAAATGGGTCTTAGTCGATTGTTCTGAAACTTGGGGAAAATGTTCTCCTGGGCCCTTTGATTAAAATTCCTTTTGACCACCAGATCGACCGAATTCGATTTTTTTATCTAGAGCCCATTGGAAGTGTTAACTTCTGCGAAGGTCTGGTTAAATGTTCCATAAAAATTCTGAAAAGATTCAGGCTCATTATTTGGAGAAAAATAACTATCTATGTCTCTTGCTGTTTTTTAAACTGCTTCCTTCTCCCGAAAAAAAAAAAAAACACACAAAAACAAACCATTTTTTTTTAAATTTCTTTACAGGGGAAAAGTTGCGGGAGCATAAGTTGATTTTTACCTAAAGAATATGCTTGAATATTTTGGGATCTTTCTGATATAAACAGTATCAAACGCATTAGCGAGGTCCAACAATACACATAATGAGGGCATTGATTACTCTACTGCATCATACATGAGTGTGGTAAGTTTTTCAATAACATCATTTGTTGATTTCTTTTCTTGGAACCCAAACTGCATATCTCGTATTAAATTATAATATTTATGTAAATATTCATACTTTCTTTATAAGTTTCTCTTACATTTTATTGAAATTAGTTATGAGTGATATTGGCCTACAAATTTCAAGTAAGGTTTTATCTCCGCTTTTATGTATAGGAGTTAGGTATTATGGACTCTTTAAATTTTGAAGAATAGATGTCAGTTTCAAATACTTATCACAATAGTTTATAACTATTGTGCTCGGGTAACAAACAGTGGAGTAATTCCATGGTTCAATAAAAGTCAATGGGAATAATATCGATTTAACAAAGTTTATTTATCAATTACGCAATGGTGAAAAGAACACAGTTTATAAATTACATTGCAGTATCAATAAAGGATATTCAATTAAGTAAACTGAGAAAATAACAATATAGCAAAGGGGATGATGATTACCTCGACTTTGATCAAACCTAGCAACCTTCACTATTAATCTAATATCTGAATGTAGTTTATAATCACAAACGTTCAAGGAAACGATATAATGAATAATACGAAACCCGGTACGCCAACTGAATTTCTTAGTGACTTTCCCCTACCAATTATTAACTTAAACAATTGATTTCTTCGGTATCTCACAACTTTACCGTTGATATTGACTAATTTGATATTTGTCCCTCGACAATAGAATCACAGCTGGGTTGCGATAATGAATAATTTGACTTATGTCATTAATTGACAGCTGTCATTAAAATAGTGGATATGTCACATTTGATATTTAAATTGACGCGATGCTTGGCACTGTGACAGGAAAACACGGGGCGCTAAAATATTGATATTTATCACTTTGACATTCAGTTGACGTGACGCTTGTTACCTTGACAGAAAAAATACGCGACGCTTAAATATTATTATAAGTTCGTGACGTCTACAGCACAGATACTGACGCTTAACGCATAAAAACTCTCCAGCTTATAGTAGCGGCTGTAAACATCGTAAAAAAATCTAACCAATACACCTTTCAAGCGTTCCACGTTAATTAACTCCCTCAGCTATGAGTACAAAATCTCTCACCACCTGTAAGGTGGAGGCGCTTTCGCATGCTTAGACTAGGTCAGCAGATCGCGAAGTGTACGTCGTCTTCCAGATTAGGCTTGATTCAAGAACCCCACTATAAGAAAATAGTCCGAGTCTCTCACTACCAAACCAGTGACACCTATACGATGTCACAACAATATCTGAGATTAGGAGTCACGAACCTTTCTTTATTTTCTACGGGACAAGAATCAATTTCTAAGCTCTTGCATCGGCTTTTATATTAGTGGGTTGCTAGGTCTATACATTTTCGTAGTTACTACATCTCCATGGATTATATTATTAAATTATATTTTATATTTTATTATATATATCATCAACTGATGTTGATGATTTGTCCGCAATGACGAATATAGTTTACTCTTGTTAGTAAGTACTAACCTTTGATCAAATCTGGTAAATAATATGCAAAAAGGAATTCATCGTTACAACTTTGTTATATATGTAGACTAATGGTGTTAATAAGTATTCTTGGTTTTCTTTAATAAACTCTGATGTGATACCATCAATACCTGATGACCTATTTGGTTTTAATTTCCTTATACACATTTTTATTTCATGTTCATTAGTAAAATTGAGCAAAAATTTTGTGGAATATGCGGTGGATAGTATTTAAGTCTTTCTGCCATTTTTCTGCCAACACTTGAATAGTGTTGATTAAATTCATTCGCCATTTCCAGCTTATCTATAATTTGGGTATTATTTTTTTTAATTATACTTTATATCCACCTTGCCTTTATCTCGTCTATTTATCGATGTTTTCACTCCATCCCATAATTTTGCTCGTGACTTTGGATTTATATATTAGTTCTTTTATGTCATTATGTTTGGCCTTTTTCACTAGACCATTTATTTTAATACGATAGATACTGCGCTTTTACATTATTATCATTAGGATTTTTTAAATATTTGTTGATAAAGTCTGACTCGTTTATTTGTTTAATTAATTATACCAGCTGTGATCCATGGTTTCCCTTTTTTATTCGCATTGTTAACTATTTTAGTTGTTGAACATTGCTCTAGCATATCTTTTAGTTTTTGTAAGAATATTTTCACACATATCACAGGATCATTATTTTCAATTACTTCAGAGCATTGTAGATTTTGTAGACAAAATTTCAATTTTTACTTGTTTATTATGGTGTATTGATTTCTATAAAATGCCTCATTACTTTTTGAGTTACTTATTTTATAAGTAGTTACATGATGGTCAGTTATCATATCATTATCCTATTGATAATGTTGATGTAATACGTGATCTAGGAATTTACTTTGACTCTAAATTAACCTTTGTACATCACATCGAATCAATCTGTAATAAAGCTCTAAAAACCCTTGGATATATTAAAAGACAATGTACAGAATTTAGCAACATTTATGCCATAAAATCTTTATATAACTCAATAGTTAGATCTCAACTCGAAAATTGTTCAGTTATTTGGTTTCCATACTATCAGATACATATAGACAAAATTGAACGAGTGCAAAAAAGATTTCTGCGCTATATAGCGTTTAAACTCCACATTCCCAGTGAGCAAATCTGCTGTAATGAAATACTAACTCTTCTCAACATTCAGACTTTACAGCAACGGAGATTTAACTCAGACATTGTCTTGGCATTTAAACTCTGTAACGGAATTATAGACAGTCCAGAACTGCTATCTATGTTAGACTTCTATGTACCCCCAAGACAGCTAAGGGATTCATATACATTTTATATTTCAAATCACCGTTCTTTATACGGTGCAAATTTAGGTATCACCAGGGTTATGAAAAATGCCAACACTATACAGCTAGATTTGTTCAATATATCACTATATAGGTTAAGAAACAGTCTGTTATCAAATAAGTCTAGGTAATATACACATTCTTTGTTAATTATGTCACTGTTATTATATACACATGTACTCATTGGGCTTTCCCGTAAATAAATAAATAAATAAATAAATAAATATATGTGTTCTTATTATAGCCGCAATATCTCGCGTTAGATTTACTTGGTATTTTCTAACAAATATATGATCTAGGCATAATTTGGACATATTTCCCTTGTATAATTATTTATTTGTGGTATAAGCCCATGTTCACTCAATGAGTATAGATACCCAAAAATCGTCAAAACTTCTTAATTCTCAACAGCTCCGATTTTGATATTTTTTTTAATGTGTATTGCATCACTTGGGATGTTTCTGATTTTGAATAATATTAAAAAACATATTTTAAAAGAAAATGATCAAAATTGGAGCTGTTGTTGAGAATTAAGAAGTGAAATCCTTCATTGACTAGACTAATTGGTTAATTCACTATATCTCAAAGTAATTGTTCGATATGCCCATCTTCTAAGTTAAAGCACTTTTCAATATGATAATATTATTATTAAATTTCAAACTCTCCTTTGGGGAGGAAATTTCACTGATTCAGAGGAGCATTACTCCAAAGGATACACATCTGTTGGGGCTCGTTCTAGGTCCTTGGACCCTTATGACGACGTTGGTCATGTCTCCCTCCAGCAGATCAGAGTCCAGATCTCAACAAGTGATGACGGATACTCCTACTCCAGGATTTCCTTAGAATGTACTCTATTCCCAATAGTGCAATCTTCTGTATTTGTTGACCAAGCAGTCAATTCAGACTCCTAGTCACGAGTACTAGTGCTGGGTTACTAAGAATCATAGGCGTACAGAAATTATTTTCGGTGGCGCGGACATATTTTTGCGATACCGATATATCGAATTGCTTTCACATGACCCAGTGGAGATAACTAGCCACTCTGTTGCATCGGAGAGTGTATTTCGGTGGTACCAAAGTAGTACATCCCGCTACCAAGTGACTGGCATGTCTCTCTGTCAAACTGCACATCCTGCACTTGCTGTCAACAGCTTGTTTCAGGATCATCCTCTGGTGGTATCCGGTATTTAACGCTTGGTCCTACGCTACTATTTATTAAACTTTGAACAATGAACTAATATGATATACATAGCACTTATTGGATAAAACAACTTGTGGGGCATGAATTTTTGGTTTCACTAACTATTCCATACTTTACTTATTTGCAGTGACGGTTTTGCCAGTAGGTAATATAGGCCCAAGCCTAGGGCGGCAAATGTTAAGGAGCGGAATATTTTGCATTATCCGAAAAATATTTAAGCTAATTACTAATATTATAAGAAATAATGAATAAAGTACTATTAGCTTATGTCATCAACACTCGATTTCTTAATTCAGTTTCCATTAGAAATTGTTAGTTTCAAATCAGTGCCATATTCTACACTTGATATCAAACTTATAGCATTCTAAAACAGAGAAGCTCTCGATCTGATAAAGACATGACATTCGTCTGCTCAACGAGAACTTAAAAATAGGTATTAGAATCTTGCTTTTACACCAAAGCTACAGATATTCTCTCGCTGATTAAATTGGATTTGCTAAGTCTTATTGATTACTTCTTGCTTGTAAACAAAATAGGACATTATTATTTATTATCTAAATTTCCGGCTACTGTGTAAAAAAACATGAGTAAAATTGAACGCAGGAACTTTTAACTCAAAACTCTGCCAATACCATTAGAGTTATTAAAAAAATGAACATAGACAATTTTATGGAGAATTAAATTTTCTATAAAAAAGTCAAGGGTAGCATATGTCTGTCTTCTATACCTTAGGTGTGAGAGTGATTAAAAATTCGACAGTGTTGTACTTCTCTATCTTCGTCATACAGCTGCATTAAAATGACATGGAAGGAATACACAGTTTAATAACAGACGTCGTTGAAATTGCCCGCATGCCGATAGTGTAAAGAAGGAGATTCACTTGTTGATGGCATTTCGTAGCTCGGCTGGACACTTTTACATCTTAGACTTAGACTGCTATAAGTTTGATATACTCTATGTATACATATGCTATAATATAATAAAATAGATTAGGTACGGAGCGGAAGATCGTCGACATCGCCCCATTACCTATATGTGCAAAAACTGTAAATTCACCACTGCTTATTCGCAATATTGTCCGGTGTTTAGTAAAATAGTAATTTATTTTTCAGAACACATTTTTAGATATACCCATAGCTCTTAAAGCTTGCCTGTTCTCCCAGAAAGAATCAGAAGGTGTACTAGGGCTGTAACTGTCTCACGTCCATACTAAAATATATACAGGGTGACCTAGAGTTAAGAAGCCAAACGGTCAGGTTCGATTATTCAGATTAAAATAATACCTATTTCATCAATACAGTTTTTTTCCAAAAATGCATCCCCTTCGAGTTAGAGTAAAAAAAAAAGAGAGAAGAAAATGCGTCTCGCTTCATGGCATTTATTTCAAGACAGTGAAGTTTGGAAAATTCACAAAAACTGCTCGACATAGCTGTCACCATTTTCAACGTAACGCTCACACCTGCGAACAACAGACTGACCAACTGCACGACACTTTGTTGGTATGATCGATCCATGGGACTACTTGAACAGTCCTTTCCTGGAGGGCAGCTTCGTCTCCACTGAAGTTATGAAAGCGTTGTCAGCAAGTACCAATTGCGTTGAGAAATGTGAAGAGTAAACATCTTCAAATATGGTCATGTGAAGCAGATGACGCCTGGAGTACCCTGAGAGGAACCCTCTCCCGGTTGGCAGAACAAAATCCCCTGAGAGTCTCGTGGATACTTCTAAGTATAACCTCTCTAGATATAGTGCGATATCGCCGGACGAATGGTTGCGGAGTGCTAGCTCCTCAAGAAAGTATTATGTGGTTTTGTTTGCATTTTCAACCCTAAGACATTATTATTTGATATTTACCTGTTTGGGTAAAGCATAACTCATGTTGCTTTGTTATTTATGTGACTGTTATTTAAGGTGACCATTAGGAATAGGATAGGAAAATATTTATTATTTTTGGCCATAACTTTTTCCTTACCACTTATATTTAAAAAAACTATAAGACTACCTAATAGAACCATAACAAGAGAATTACTATGAATTTTCACTCAATAATTCCCGTCGTATCCAAAATAATTGGATTTAAAACTACAAAATAGGAAGATTACCACAATCTCTAAATTTAAATCTAAATATTTTGCAAATACCTCAAAATATTGAGTGATCATTCATAGTAATAGTTATGTTATGGTTGATTTACTTCTTGAAGTTTTTCATGTTCTCCATTTAAATTATGATAGGTTCTAAGCTTTTTAACTTTTTTGAAGTATACATTATCAGTTATGGGGAAAAACTCCCTTAGAAGCTGTTTTAACATTTCAACGAAAAACGTAGTTTTTTTTGTCCTTTTTGAACACAATATCAGTTTATTTTTATATTATATTTAGTAAAAATATAGATTATCTATAAAATATATATATTTTAATAGAAATTTTCTTATTTTGTCCTATTCTATCTATTCTATCCATGAATAAGTGTGAAACATTTATATTTGACAGTGACTGATAAAAAACAACAGATCTCCACCTATCTATTAGCTAGCTAGTATTGGAGCCTGTATACATTATGCATGTTTAAAAGTGAATTATTTATTATTTGTTTGCTTATAGTAATGAAACATGTTCTTTATAGGATTCTGCAAACAGCGGAACAAAAACTATATATGATAACTAAAAGAAGAACTGTATGTAAAAACATTAATGAAATCTTTGCATTTTTTCGATAACCTGACTTCTGGTTATGCTAGCAAGTTAAAATCCTAAAATAAAGTCCAATTTCTTATTTGACATTCTAATTATAACACTAGCATCCAACATAGTCCCCTACGGTATGAAGATTCAGTTAAAAATGAGAACAAAGGCCTGAAATGAATTTATTTACTTAATTTGTCTTAAAAAATGTGTCATTCTAATAGATTACATTTTCATAAAATCTCTCATTTTATTTCTTGGATAGTTTTGTTTCCGCTGTTTGCAAAATCCTATAAAGAATATATTTCATTACTAAAAGCAAATAAGTAATTCACTTTTAAACATGCATAGAGTATATAGGCTCCAATACTAGTTAGCTAATAGATAGATGAAGATCTATTGTTTTTTATCAGTCAATGTCAAATATAAATATTTCATACTTGTTCATAGATATTGCCTTGGTTTTGCATGAAACATGGTTATGAGTGGCTTTGTGCCTTTCTGATGAGCTCAGAATAACGGCGAAAAACGCTTCAAAGGCTAAGCATTTCCAAGAAACTGAATGAGAAATTTTGTGAAAATGTAATCCATTAGAATGAAACATTTTTTAGGACAAGGTAAGTAAATAAATAAATTTCAGGCCTTTGTTCTCATTTTTATCTGAATGTTCATACCATAGAGAGTCATAAAGATACTAGTTTGGATGCTGGTGTTATAATTGTACCGTCCTAAAGTTCCAGGACGCTACAGAATATATATAATTTAATTATGGGGTTCTTAAAACCACTATAATAGCAGATACTTTAAATTTATTAACATTTTGTTCACAGAAACCTAGAGCTGCCGAAGTCCTCATCCCCACTCGAAAATCTATCTTTAAAATATACACCGAGCGCCATCTGTACTTTACAAGCAAACTCAACCGATTCTTAACGAGTAGACTTGAATTAACTTTAAAGTATACACCGAGCGCCATCTGTTATTCTACCAGCAAACCACCGGCTCTTACTAGTTAGAAATCTAGATAGTTTTGGTAAAAATTAAACAATAAACTTTAATTAATAAATTGAAGCAATAGAAATTTAGTAACAAATGAGAATTATTAATGGGAAGTAAAATAGTGCAATAATTAAGTAGATTTGATAATAAAAACAGAATTTTAAGTAAATACTTTTTATCATTTTGCGGTTGGCAACGATTGAAAGCTATTTTATAGGAGACAATAAATTAGGCATTTCCGATTCTTGAAGCTAAGAACAAGACGTGCTTGTGCTGTCTTGCCGCAGATTTAAAGCCTCAAATTCCTGGAGATAGGTAATTAAATAAACCAATATCTACTAAATTATAATCACTGACATTTATTGATTAATGTATATGTATTTAATTTGTAAAATTGCCAGCATTCAACCCGATGTTAAGGGATATTTAATAGGTTAATTTTTGAAGTGCTTGGATAGAGATGCACGCGTGCCATAAAAAACAGCGTCAGTAGCTAAAATCTATGTTGGATAAGGAATTACATTTAATTCTGTTGCTTATTGTTAAGGGGAATTAATTGTGAATTTAAAGTTTTAAACGCGATTTAAATATAGGTTTGGGCAATAGTAGAACGCGGTTTTTTTAAATTTTGTAAGGTTATAAAAATATCTTGGAATTTGGTAGGGCATTTTTAGAAGAAACGTTAAGGTCTTAAAGCATTACGTGGGGTATTAACGCACCCAGAGTGCCTTTTCAAACAAGTAAATGCAAGGTAGAGTAACACGATGGACTCTTTTAGGTGTGAGGTATTAAGTACCAGCCTGTGAGGTATTAAGTACCAGCCTGATGAGCTATTAAGTGCCAGCTTGAAGAGGTGGTAATGACCAGCCAATAATAAGCTTTGGGTGTCAATTTAAGTGACCAGCTTGATGGTGATGGTCCTGTGAAGATAACCTTGTTAGCCCAGGAGGAAATTTGTTTGTCCATATCCACACATGTCACTGAATATGGAGCTTGAATAGCGACTAAATGGTAATCAATCTAAGTTTCAACTTTTATCAGAATACGAAGCAAACAGAGGAAGGGGAAGAGAAGATTTGAGTGGGACGAGGCGCTCCGGCAGCTCGTGAACAGGATCTGTGGTGAGAGTGTCATTCTCATTTGAACATCAACACGCTCAACTTCTTGTGGAATTTTCAATTAACATAATTTTTAGCCTTCAGCAAATGTAAATTTTTATCTTTAACTTTTCATCGGCCGTCAGCCTTATAACATTCTTACTCCTACATATAATTTATGTAAGGAAGGTAGCTACCCTCTAAATTCAATTTTTTGTTAATAAAATATCTAAATTTATATCAAATATTTACCATTCCAGTTTTGTCTTTAAAATTTTAATATACAACTTATTTTTCTTACTTTGTGTTTTTCATATTAAATTCTCTAAAAACTCATGATACCTATGTAAACATTAAGGCCACTGAATAGCCACAGTATTACATTTTTGAAAACCAGTAAGGCATAGGTATCGAGCAATTGGCTATTGGCGCCTAACAATTCTAAATTTTAATTAATTTTCGAACCACGACCCAGCCTCCACAAAATAAATGAGAACCGGGTAGTTTCATCGTTCCTATTCCACTCAGGGGCAGGAATTGATGTTACAAAGTGACGCATTCACAACGTGGGGCTTGCGAGTATAGAAGTTGAGTGTTATTAAAAAAAAAAATAAAACTTTGAGCTGTTGAGACAAATTGTCACATTTTTAATTTTGTCCTATTTTTTGAATTTTCTTACTGTTTATATATTTGTGTGTATTACTGATATTATGTGTATTGTTTATGGTTGAGACCTCAAGATTTGATTAGATTAGTTTTGCAAAGTCGTGTATACTTTTGGGTTAAATTAAAGAAGGTAAACATTGCGGTAAGACAGTTACAGGAAAATTTTTGAGTCCTTATTGGAGGAATAAGATAATCGTAGGGTGAAATACGAGTTATCGTAGTATTTTTGAGAAAGTCTAGAAAAATAATACAGGGGTTATAAATACTTAGTAAGCCAGTGAATTGAATTTTGATATACCTTGCAGTTTGTTAAATTTGAATAGTCGAGTTAATCAAAAGTAAACAAAATGTCTGAAATTTTCATACCTACGTTATTACAAGCTGATCAAGTTGATTATGAGTTACGCGTAAGAGGTTGTACTACAGTTAGGGACACAGAAACATGCTGTAGACTTTTAACACGAGCTCTAATAGCCAAACCATGTAATGATTTATCTCTGAGAGATCCATTATTTAATTTTAATACAGAGAAAGTACAAGTAAACAATACTTTAGATTCCATCAGAAATATAATTAATAATTTAGATAATCCTACGGAGGATGATTTGCCAGTAAAACAGGTTAAGTCACAGTTGGTACATATTATGGTACGAATAAATAGAATGCCTATCCCAGAACAGAATTCTGAGGAGACGGTAACATTTCAAAACGAGTCGAGGGCTACGATTTACTTACTAGAAGCAGATCTTTATGATAAACTGAATTTAGAAGTAGTAGATGATTTGGCATTACAAGTAGGCACTGGTGTAAATATAGCAACTAGTCCTAGTACTAAGTTTGTACCTATCTATAAGTGGGGTGTCACGTTTGATGGCCAGCCTAATAATGTAATTTCATTTATTGAACGAGTTGAAGAGTTAGCAATAGCTCGAAACGTCACTAAAAGAGAATTATTCCAGTCAGGGTTAGATCTTTTTTCGGGACCAGCTCTACAGTGGTATCGATCTGTTAGAGGTAGTAATGAGGTTAGAACTTGGGAAGATTTGGTAGAACAGTTGAAAAATGATTTTTTACATGAGGATTTTGATAAGAGTATGAGTGATTACATTGAAAAGAGAACACAACATGTGGATGAGCCAGTACATATTTATATTAGAATCATGGAAGCTTTATATAATAGACTAAAAACAAAACCAAGTTTAGAAGAACGCATTAAACAAATTAGAAAGAATTTATTGCCATATTTTGCTACTCCTTTAGCATTATTGACTATAGATACAATTTCAGAATTAATTTCAAAGTGCAAAAAAGTAGAATACGCTGAGGAAAGTACCAAAAAATATATACCGCCTCCTATGAGAAGTAATTTAGTGGAAAAGGATCTTTTATATGTTGGGTTGCCTTCTTTAGATAAGAATAATGTTAGGGAATCTCATGAAAAGCCTGTTAAGTCTGTATCACCACCAAAATCAAATTTTAAACCTAATCGTAGAAGTCAACCTGGGCAATCAAATGTTAATGAAATCAAAACTACCAAGACACCAGTAATCTGTTTTAATTGTAAAGGTGAAAATCATGTTTTTAAACAATGTAGGGCTAAAAGAAATAAATTTTGCTTTAAATGTGGTGAATCAAATGTCACATTTAAAGAGTGTAAAAAATGTTCAAAAAACTAACAAGGGGGCCACGTAAAGTTAGTCAACGTCCAAATCCCCGTAGTTATAGTAAGTTTAAAAATGTTGTGACTAACAAATCAGATTGGAATTTTTGGTTAAGTAAAGTAAGAAATTTTTACAAAACTTACCGTATAGTTAGTGATGAAGTACAAGTAACACCTCTATTGTTGTCTAAAAATGGTGACGATAGACCTTACATTTCAGTTTTTTTATACGATAAGAAATTTTTAGCTTTAGTGGATACTGGTTGTAATCGTTCTGTAGTTGGAAGCAATGGTGTGAAAATTTTAGAACAATTTAAATGTAAATTTGTAACGTCAGATCTAAGATATGTAACGACAGCAGACGGTACTCCTCAAACTGTCACAGGTATAGCTCACTTACCGCTCAAGATTAACAACATAGTTCGAATACTTAAGGTTTATATAGTTCCATCTTTGCCTAGTTCTTTTATTTTTGGTATAGATTTTTGTAGGTTATTTGGCATTCATTTAGATTTTGAATCAAATACTTGGGTAAATAAAGTTGGTAGCATAAGAGTTTCAGCTCTGTGTCGTGTGAACACAGTTGAGACCAATGATGGCGGTTTGGCTGACTTAACTGGAGTTCAGCTCCGGCAAGTTGAAAAGGTCAAGCAGTTATTCAAGGGACTTAGTTGTGGGAAGTTAGGCCTTACCGATAGGATGGTATATCATATAGACACTGGAAATGCTGAACCTATCAGGCAGCGCCAATATCTTTTATCACCACATATGATGAATATTTTAAATGAAGAACTTGACAAAATGTTAGAACAAGATGTAGTTGAACCTACTTTTAGTGAATGGAGGTCGCCAGTTTTATTAGTTAAAAAGGATAATGGAAATTATCGATTTTGTTTTGATGGTAGATCTTTAAATTCAGTAACTGTTAAGGATTCATATCCTTTACCTTTTGTAGACGGTATATTGAGTATGTTACGGGACGCTAAATATATCAGTAGCATAGATTTGAAAAGCGCTTTTTGGCAAATTCCACTTTCTGAAACTTCCAAACCCAAAACCGCATTTGCTGTTCCGGGAAGGGGCTTATTTTGTTTTAAAGTACTACCATTTGGTCTTGCAAACGCTGCACAGGCTATGCAACGGCTAATGGACATTGTTATAACACCAAAATTAGAAAATAAAGTTTTTGTTTATCTAGACGATATAATTGTCACCGCTTCTAGTTTTGAGGAACACGTATCAATTTTAAAAGAAGTGTTTGATAGGTTGAAGGATGCTCGCCTAACAGTAAATTATGAAAAATGTCAGTGTTTTAGAAAATCTCTAAAATATTTAGGTTATGTAATTGATACTGAAGGTGGATTACGTACAAACCCTGAGAAGGTAGAAGCGATGATCAGTTATCCTCGTCCTACAAATACAACTCAGATAAAACGATTTATAGGCATGTGTTCGTGGTACCGGAGATTTTTACCTCATTTTTCGACTTTAGTTGCTCCGTTAAATGATTTGCTAAAAGGGAAACGTGGTAAAAGACAACCAATTAAGTGGAATGAAAATGCAGAACAAGCATTCTTGGCACTTAAGCAAGCGCTTATCTCTACTCCAATCCTAACTAGTCCTGATTTTAAGTCAAATAATTTTGTTATACAGTGCGACGCGTCTAGTACAGGATTAGGTAGTTGTTTGACACAAGTACAGGGAGGAGAAGAAAAGGTAATTGCTTTTGCCAGTCGCTCACTAAATAAGGCAGAAAGAAACTACAGTATTTACGAGTTAGAAGTATTAGCCTTATTGTTTAGTTTAGAGAGATTTCGGCCCTTCGTGGAAGGTCAGAAGTTTACAGTAATAACGGATAACTTAGCGGTTAGCTGGTTGCATAAGTTGAAGTCACCTACTGGCAGATTAGCTCGCTGGATGGTTAAGTTGCAACAATATGACTTTAATTTAGTGCACCGTAAAGGTAATTTAAATGTAGTTCCTGACGCTTTATCTAGAGTGCAGCGGGACGAACCGTCAGATAATGAAGAACAAAATTTTACAGTAGGTTCATTATCACTTAATCAGGAGAATCTAGATGATTGGTATATTAAATTACGTACAAAAATTTTGGCAAATCCAAATTTGTATCCATTTTTTAAGGTAGAGAATAATTTAATCTTTAAACATGTTGCTAATAAATTACCGGTGAAAACTAATTTAACAGAATGGAAACTTTTGGTACCACTTTCACAACGAAATAATGTTCTAAAACAATGTCACAATGAAAGTACGGCAGCACACTTGGGGTATTTTAAAACACTTAAGAGAATTTGTGAAGATTACTATTGGCCTAAAATGCGTAAGGATATACTGAGATATGTCAAGTCATGCAAGACTTGCGGTTCGCAAAAAGTGTCATTTTCACGTTACGGTTTAATGGGGAAAGAAAAGAAAGTAGAATTTCCATGGCAAGTCATAAGCGTAGATATTTTTGGTCCGGTCACAAGAAGTAAAAGGGGTTTTTCATATCTTTTAGTAGTTTTAGATTGGTTTACTAAATATGTTCTCGTACATCCCATGCGTAATGCCACAGCTCAGACTATATCTAAATTTATGGAGAATGACGTATTTTTAATTTACGGTGTTCCACAGTTCATAATGGTAGACAACGGGAAGCAGTTTGCTTCATCAGTTTTTAAGAAACTGGCCGATCGGTACAAAGTACAAAAAATTTGGTTTAATGCATTGTATCACCCACAAGTAAATCCAGTCGAGCGATCGAACGCTACGATAGGTACAGCTATACGCAGTTATATCCAAGATAATCATCAGGATTGGGATGTAGAAATTTTCAGGGTTGCTCACGCAATCAGAACGGCTACTCACGAAGTAACTGGTTTCCCTCCTGCTTTCTTGAATTTCGGCCGTAAAGTTCCCATTACAGGAGACTTTTACGGGCAAGTAGAGTCAACATCAGGCATTCAACTAGCTCCGGGTGATAGGAATAGGTATTGTGATTATACGACATTTTGGTGATTTTCATGCGCTTGGAAAATATCAATAAATGACATAACAACGTCATTCTTCTTTGTGTTGTCCTTATTTTCATCTATACTTTCTATTTTTCCACTTCTATAATTCTTTTGTGTTACTCTACTTAGGTTTATGTTTGAGGAAGGGTTAGGGCAAACTGAATTTCGTTAGGGAAACCTTCTACCTGTTAGTTTTTATTATATTTATTGTATTCTATTTGCCAGTCTTGCTAAGGCATTCTCGTGGCCTGGTAAATAAATATAATTGTTCAGTTGTGGTTTGAAAGTCAAGGGAAATTTGTTTGGAGGGAATATTTTTCCTGGATGGTCAATTTGCCCCTTGATAAACAGTGAGTTAGTTTTCCTTTCGTTAGTTCAGAGTAATGTCTTTACCAAACCTGACTCAAAAAGATTATGCTTTGCTTGTAGATTCCTTTTGTATTTCTGACGTTTCTGGAGAACATCCTACTTGAAATCTTCTAGTATCTCAATTTTGGTTAAGTGTTCTGACTAACTTCGTTCTAGTTTTGTTTGTTTAAACTTTAGTTACTTTTAGTATTATATTTTCTAGATGTTTACAGGTAAGAAGTAATCATTATCCTAGTTCGTAGGATATTTAACGGCCATTAAAGGAACTTGTTCCGGGATGGGGATGGACTAGTTTCGGCCGGGCTGTCTTGAATGACAGGTGGTTAAGGAGGGTCGAGCGTAAACATGGGTAAGGGAGCTTGTCAGTCAGGAGTGACCTAGGTCGTCTGACGGTCTTCGAGAGACATATCTCAACCTCCCCGCTTCACCTCAGCCCTTGGCCAATCGCTCGATCGAAACACTGTTCATCGCGCCTGAAGCAAGAGCTTTCCAGAACAATGGTCCTTTTTGTTGTTTAGTCGTCACGTATTTCTAGTTCAGCCTCTTGGAGCTATATCCAAAGTATTTTAGTTGATACGTACGTCTAATTTCAGCCCTTTGGAGCTACATCCAAAATAAATTTGTTTGATTTATTAACAGTCTGGATATTTTATCCCACTGTTAAGGATAGGCAGAGAACTTGGTTCCTGTATCGTGGTTTAGATGTGCTTATGTCTACTCCAATTTCAGCACTGGCAGCCGCTACAACGCTGCTCAGGCACTACACCACAGTGTCTGTGGAGACTGATGTTTGGGTCCTCTCCTAAAACATTTTATGTTTCGTTTCCGAACTCTCTACAAAGGGTTTCTTGTATGTGAAATGCAATACAAGCTTTATATCGATTTAATTCTACTTCCAATTTTGTGTCTGAATAATTAGTATTCAGGGGATATTTTATATCTGGTGGAATGTGGTATTGAATAGATTATGTTTTTGGAGCCTCTCGGTCTCTGAAGTAAGTGAAATATGTATAGTGTATATGCTAATATGGCTTGGATTAGTACTACATTGACTTTACCGATTGTGTCTTTCCCAATTTTGTCCTTATTGAATTTGTCGTTACTGATTTTGTCCCTGAAATATTAGGCGTGTAGTACGCGAAGCTACTGTTGAGTACTAAATCCTCTCTTATAGCAGCATTCACTAGTATGTAAGATATTTACTTTTAGTTAGTTAGTAAGAAGTTAAGGTCTAGGAACCGTAGCTGTCTTATAGCTTAATTTAGTTACAATTTGGTTTATAATCATTTATGGTTAAGTAACCATATCTCAATTCTTTTAAGTTAGCTTTAGTTATATCCATCAGCGGATAAGTTGAAATTGAAGTCTCAATTTATAGGAAAAAATACATGTATGGTGGTACACATATTTTTTGTAGAGGGAGAGAGAAAGTGTACCGTCCTAAAGTTCCAGGACGCTACAGAATATATATAATTTAATTATGGGGTTCTTAAAACCACTATAATAGCAGATACTTTAAATTTATTAACATTTTGTTCACAGAAACCTAGAGCTGCCGAAGTCCTCATCCCCACTCGAAAATCTATCTTTAAAATATACACCGAGCGCCATCTGTACTTTACAAGCAAACTCAACCGATTCTTAACGAGTAGACTTGAATTAACTTTAAAGTATACACCGAGCGCCATCTGTTATTCTACCAGCAAACCACCGGCTCTTACTAGTTAGAAATCTAGATAGTTTTGGTAAAAATTAAACAATAAACCTTAATTAATAAATTGAAGCAATAGAAATTTAGTAACAAATGAGAATTATTAATGGGAAGTAAAATAGTGCAATAATTAAGTAGATTTGATAATAAAAACAGAATTTTAAGTAAATACTTTTTATCATTTTGCGGTTGGCAACGATTGAAAGCTATTTTATAGGAGACAATAAATTAGGCATTTCCGATTCTTGAAGCTAAGAACAAGACGTGCTTGTGCTGTCTTGCCGCAGATTTAAAGCCTCAAATTCCTGGAGATAGGTAATTAAATAAACCAATATCTACTAAATTATAATCACTGACATTTATTGATTAATGTATATGTATTTAATTTGTAAAATTGCCAGCATTCAACCCGATGTTAAGGGATATTTAATAGGTTAATTTTTGAAGTGCTTGGATAGAGATGCACGCGTGCCATAAAAAACAGCGTCAGTAGCTAAAATCTATGTTGGATAAGGAATTACATTTAATTCTGTTGCTTATTGTTAAGGGGAATTAATTGTGAATTTAAAGTTTTAAACGCGATTTAAATATAGGTTTGGGCAATAGTAGAACGCGGTTTTTTTAAATTTTGTAAGGTTATAAAAATATCTTGGAATTTGGTAGGGCATTTTTAGAAGAAACGTTAAGGTCTTAAAGCATTACGTGGGGTATTAACGCACCCAGAGTGCCTTTTCAAACAAGTAAATGCAAGGTAGAGTAACACGATGGACTCTTTTAGGTGTGAGGTATTAAGTACCAGCCTGTGAGGTATTAAGTACCAGCCTGATGAGCTATTAAGTGCCAGCTTGAAGAGGTGGTAATGACCAGCCAATAATAAGCTTTGGGTGTCAATTTAAGTGACCAGCTTGATGGTGATGGTCCTGTGAAGATAACCTTGTTAGCCCAGGAGGAAATTTGTTTGTCCATATCCACACATGTCACTGAATATGGAGCTTGAATAGCGACTAAATGGTAATCAATCTAAGTTTCAACTTTTATCAGAATACGAAGCAAACAGAGGAAGGGGAAGAGAAGATTTGAGTGGGACGAGGCGCTCCGGCAGCTCGTGAACAGGATCTGTGGTGAGAGTGTCATTCTCATTTGAACATCAACACGCTCAACTTCTTGTGGAATTTTCAATTAACATAATTTTTAGCCTTCAGCAAATGTAAATTTTTATCTTTAACTTTTCATCGGCCGTCAGCCTTATAACATTCTTACTCCTACATATAATTTATGTAAGGAAGGTAGCTACCCTCTAAATTCAATTTTTTGTTAATAAAATATCTAAATTTATATCAAATATTTACCATTCCAGTTTTGTCTTTAAAATTTTAATATACAACTTATTTTTCTTACTTTGTGTTTTTCATATTAAATTCTCTAAAAACTCATGATACCTATGTAAACATTAAGGCCACTGAATAGCCACAGTATTACATTTTTGAAAACCAGTAAGGCATAGGTATCGAGCAATTGGCTATTGGCGCCTAACAATTCTAAATTTTAATTAATTTTCGAACCACGACCCAGCCTCCACAAAATAAATGAGAACCGGGTAGTTTCATCGTTCCTATTCCACTCAGGGGCAGGAATTGATGTTACAAATGAGAATGTCAAATAAGAAATTGGACAAATTTATTTTAGGATTTTAACTTACTAGCATAACCAGAAGTGAGGCTATCGAAAGAATGCAAGGATTTTTACATGTAATTTTTCTTTTAGTTCTCATAGATAGTTTTTTTTCCACTGTTTGGAAAATCCTATAAAGAATATCTTTCATAAATTCTGTTTGTTAAAGAAACGAGAATTTCTAGCCAAAGTCTACTTATATCCATTTCAAATAAATAGAAATATATTTTAGCTGAACATTACTAAGAACCACTAGTTGTTCTGCCTTGAAAACAGTTAAAGTGACTACTCACTCTTTTGTATATAAACAAACAAGATGTCCTAGTCAAACTTGACCCACATCCGGTTAGCATAACTAGACGTCCTTTTAAATTATTTCACTAGATACTCAGTTTGAAAAATATATTAATTAAAATAATCTAGAATTCTAACTGTAAATACCAGGAGATCCACTCTAGTTCATTTTTAAACGAAACTAAGTTGAAAAAGTTTTACCGAGTATAGAAGAAAAAATCTTATTTTACCAGGAAAATCGACCCTGCACGTTGGGCGTTTAACTCTGGGCCACCTTGTATATTACCCTTTACGTACAATTTTCATGCTATTAGCATTCCATAAAATAAAAAAATAGTTATATATCAAACACAAAGATACAAAATTTAATCACATATTTTCAACATATATTTTCATTTTTATAATTCTGTAATCTTATGTACAACTTCAGACTTACGTTATTTTATTTACAACATATTATAGAATTCCTAAAATCCCACTAATTCCACTTATTCCACCAGTTCCTTTATTGTATTGACTTAGCTGTGTTATCGCAAAATTATTAACCAACGATTGAACTTGTGTTCCCCACAGGACGTCAACATGGTTGGTCTCCACATAAGGAATTACATAGTTTGAAACAAGATTTGGTAGATCAGCTGCCAGTCTTGTGGCGTCCTGAAAGATACTTATATTAACGAAGCTATACCTCATAATAAAATACACATATTTTATAATTAATTCATGTTTTATAAATATCAGCTTGGTTGGTGAAAAGCGAATTGAGTTCTATTTAGAAGTGAGAGAGCAACAAAAGCTCACTACAAATGCGAATCCTATAAAAACATAATCAAGGTACTTTTTATGAATTTCTGTCTATTATATATTTCATTGTACTTTCAGAGAAAATTTGTTCGATATACTCGGACTACGACATTTCTATCTAGCTATGTTTAATATCTGGCGATCTGTCCTGGCCTTTGCCGCTGCGATTTGTCGGTGGATCTCGTTTGTAAGTTATCATCAAAGGAGAGTATATTAAGGAGTACTTAATAAAGAACCAACCGATCAAAAGTCAATACGTATAAATCGTCATTATGACACAGTAGGATGTATGTATATAGTTTCCAAATTAATAGTCGTTACACAGTGTCCACAATATATATTACAGACGTAATAATGATAAATTATAATGAAACTCGTAATGAAACGTGAATAAATTTTCATGATAGTTAACATTTACTATTTTTTTGCAGCATGCGTTAACAATGAATCTTTTGGTTACCCAAATAATTGAAATATTGATATAAGGATGTGATGATAAAACAAGAACGCGGAAGCAGGCATGCGAAATCTTTAATACTAAGTATCCTGATATTGTCTATAATTGTTCATTCGTGGCATATTCAGATTTTCTTACTCTTTGTTGGGTATTTTGCCACTAAAAAATATTTAAAAATTTTAATGAAAAAACCTTTGCGCCAAACGGATCAGACAGAAGTTGGCTCTTGAATTCTTGATAATTACAAAATGTCTCACCTAAAAATGTATAAACTAGATCAATGTTATAAACTAAAAAAAAAAAAATGGAAATGAAAGCTAGACAGTTAACGTTTCGGAAGAATATCTACTACCGCTCTCAAAACTTTTTGGCCGTCAACCATGACAGTTCATTGTTTATACATTTTTTTTAGTTTATAACATTGTTCTAGTTTATATATTTTTAGGTGTGAGACATTTTGTAATACTCAAGAATTCAAGAACCAAACTCTGTCTGATCCGTTTGGTGCAGAGGTTTTTTCATCAAAATTTTTAAATATTTTTCAGTGGCAAAATACCCAACAAAGAGTAAGAAAAAGTAAGTATCACGACCGTCTTATTTCTCAGTCTATGGTTAGTTGCGTAGAAAATAAATTTCGTGAATTTGAAAATGCCACAGATATTTCTAAATCTGGTATAAAATACATTTTAGACGATAAAAAAAAAATGGATAACTGTATTAGTAGATATTCAAGATAATCCACATAAACCTCCGAGACAAGTTGCCGTCGATAATGATTTTAGTAAATCGTTCATATTGCGTCTTCTAAAAAATAAAAAATACCGCCCATATATAATTCTTTTGGTTTAAGAACGACGATGATCTTGATCGCCGATTGGAATTTTACAATCATGGCAAATGGTAATCCGTTATTTATAAAAAAATTCGATTTAAATGTAACTGTCAACAAACAGAACTGTAGATACTGGAGTACAGAAAATCCACATTTGATGATGGAGGCCAATACTCAATATCGTGAGAAGGTGAACGTTTGGGCTGGAATTATAAATTCACAAATTATCGGACCATATTTCTTTGACAGCATATTAACTGGCGCGCGTGACTTAGATTTCTTGCAAAATTTCTTAGTTCCAGAGTTAAGAATACTTTTCCCAGATATTGAGAACCCCAATGAAATTAATAGAAATATTTGGTATCAACAGGACTGAGCTACACCACATTTTGCATTGGAAGTAAGATCTTATCTCAATCAAGTTATTCCCAATAGGTGGATCGGTAGACGTGGTGAAATTGAGTGGCCTGACCGTCCTCCCGATTTGACCCCACTTGGCTATTTTTTTAGGGGTTACTTAAAATCGTCTACTTCAGCAGGCCAAATAACGTCGATGATTTAAAAGACAGAATAAGGCAAGAAATGAATCGAATCACGGTAACGATGCAAAACGTTTTAGAAGAATTTCAGCAACGCGTCTATCATTGTCAAGATGCCACGGGCGCTCAGTTTAAACACTTGATTTGAACTGTTTCATTTTCTTTTATTTACTTAGTAAATTACATGGCTGACACAAACAGCCCCATAAAAAATATTAACAATGCTATTTGAAAGATAAAATCCAAGATAAGAAAAACCCAATGATAAAATGAAATTCTGATGGCGGCATCCAATTCAGGAGACCAAAATACATAAAGATTGGTAGGTTTAGTTTCTGGGTCTGAACTTTTTACTTCCCTCGCATACAGAACGTTTCAGAACTTGTAGATTACAAAAGTATAGGTTTTCAATTCCGTCTGTCTGTCTGTCCGTCCGTCCGTCCGTCCGGCTGTCTGTCGATCTGTTGGTGCATTAACTGAAAAAGTACTTGACGAAGGACGGTCAAATTTGGTAGGTAGCTGACGCCACTGCCACCGAAGAAATGGTTACACTTTCTCTGGAAAATATACAGGGTGAACCGTCTAAAAAATATTTTTTTCGATCAAATTGAAAATGTCCGTGTTTCGTGGCATTCTAGGCCTATTTCAAAAAATTTTTTTTTTGAATATTAAGAAAAAAAATTTGAAATTTTGAAAATTTTGTATAAAATGGATGATGGTAAAATTTTCTTTTGCTCAAATTTAAAATATCCACATTTCATGACGTTCTAAACATATTTAAAAAAAATGATTTGAAAATTAAAAGGGAAAATTTTTTTTAAATTTTTTATAAAATGAGTGGAAAAAAATGTTTTAGGCTCAAATTTAAAATGTCCACGTTTCATGATATTCTAAATATATTTAAAAAAATTGGTTTGAAAAGTTAAAAAAATATTTTTAAAATTTTTTTTCCCAGGACATGGAATTTTATTTTTTTCTATTTTAATATTTCCGCGTTTCGTTATAGTCTAGGAAATGACGTGCAAAATCGACGACGAAAAGTTACCGTCTGCCAAAACAAACATTTTGCGCTAGGTTTGGTCCAGTAGCAAACAATTTTTTTTTTCAATTTCCGACTACCGCACACCGCTCGGAAGTTTCGTCTGCCAGCGTAATTGGGGTACATGTAGCACTTACACTAACTACCTATGCGTAAAGGTATCGGTAACAATTTGATAAAAAAAATGTCTTCCCCTCTCCATATTCTCCCACCATACCAAAAATTTCCAGAGAGAAAAAAGTTTCGTAGTCATATGCCCTCCTCGATTACCGATTGGCAGACGGTAACTTTTCGTCGTCCGTTTTGCACGCCATTTCCCTAACTATATGGAGGAATTAACACCCTCCGATATTCGATGAGCACCTGCTACAATTTATTTCTGGCTACAGGGCGTACAGGCCTATTCTGAAAACTTAGTTGCACTAAAATATTATTCAACAGGGACAATGGTCACTAAAAAATGTTCCAAATGTCTTAAACTGGACAATACCTATACACAACAGTGAAACTTTTAATTTTAGACTCATTTTATACTAGGTCATTTTTGCGAGAGATAAGGCGTACTGTTTCACAATTTTTTATTTAGATTTCTGTGACATGTGTTTCGGCCTTTCGACCATTATCAGAGTTATAACAACTGATAACGGTCAAAAGGCCGAAACATATGTCAGAGAAATCTGAATGAGAAATTGTGAAACAGTAATACCAAGTGTTTTTACTACTTATTCTATTTGATATGTTTCACCAAGAACCTAACGCAGACTCAGTTCAATTAATTTAAAAGTTGTGAAAATATGTCCGTTGTATATGTACTTCTTAAAACTTAAGGTAAATCTTCTTACACTTCAAAGGGTTATTAGACTGCAACAAAGGTCTCAAACGTGGGTCAAGTTTGGTTTGGGAATCTTTGGGACTTACAGTCAAAGTTTCAAGTCAATCTGATCACAAATATACTTCCTGCAGCCATTTGAAAATTACCTTTCTTTACAACCCAAAAACTTTGTTTTGCCATTTTCTCCAAGAAAAACCCTTTTTTCGCAGCGCTCCTTCGGGCACCAATAAAAATATCATCATAAAAAGTATATACAATGAAGATATTTTCACAACTTTTAAGTTGTAGGCCTCGCGTTTTCTTTCGACTTTTCCGACGCCCACTGACAGCCTATGACTCGTCCTTCGAAAAGATGACCTAGTATAAAATGAATCCAAAGGGTGTAACAGGATCATGGTAGTTTTGAAGATAAATGATTGAAATTTGGAGTATCCTAAATACTCAATAAGCGCCATTTTTGACATTTTTTTTCACGTTCGGTGACACCGGTGCAACACCCTATTATTTCGATTTTTTATTAGTATTTCGATATTTCTAGCATTACATGAGTCGTTTGAAATAAATCGGAACAGTCATGGCACACTTAAATGAAAAACTAAAACAGACATTGACGTTTGAAATATCACTTATGTGCTATTATTGAATTAAGGAAATTATGCAGAATTCAAAAATGCAATAATATATGGGGTCTTCTATTTGCAAATCAGAAGTTAGTGTTACTTTCGGTGAAACAGGAAGTGGAAACAATCATGTATATGTCAATAAGAGGCGTTCATTAAGTATATAGTATTGTCCAAATTTTTCATGTATCTTCAAAACTAAAGGGAAAAGAATGTGTACCTTGGTTGTGTCACACACAGTATGCTTCGAAAATAGGTGTCAGAAATGCTTGTTTTTCGTACTTATTTGATAAAACCTTACCATTTCTGTCGGTCATTGCAGTTAAGAATCTGAATGATGTTAAATGTCTGTGGACTTCAAAAGTACTTTTTCAGGACACAACACGTTTTCTAGAACTTCACTTGTGTAAGTTCTTGCTATTTATATTATAAACGTTCAATTTGAACAAAAAAGGAAATACGATCAAGAATCGAACAATCTCTGAAGACTTTTACAAGCATGAAAAAACTTTTCGTTAGAACGGATCTTAGCTTAAACCTCAGATTGTGCGTGTTTATTAGGTATTCCATCTTCTCCGCAGTGTTATATGGGTGCGAAAGCTGGACCCTTGACTCAACAATCGAGAAAAGGATGGAAGCTTTCGAAATGTATTTGTACCGATGGATACTACGAATATTGCGGGTACATAGAATAACCAATATCGAAGTCCTTCGTCGCTTGCAAACACAAAAAGAACTGATACTCACCACTAAAGTACGAAAATTATATAGGAATATATAGGACATGTAATAAGAGGAGAAAGATGATGCTGATCATAGAGAAGAAAATTCAGAAGACGTCAGAATTCCTGGTTGAAGGATATAAGAAATAAGAAGATGGTTTGAGCGCACGTCCGTAGATATTTTCCGAGCCGCTGTTTCCAGGACCATGTTAACTATTTGGATGGCCAACCTTCGTCAGGAGAAGGCGGATTAAGAAGAAGAAGAAGAATACGTCCATGGACTTCTTGAACATGATTGTTATTGGAAAGCAAAAAATAAATATGTGTATCGTCTGTATTTCGTTATATCTTACAATGTTATGTCTCACTGAAAATGTATGTAATATAAATAATAATTAGTAGAGATCCTAAAATGGTGATTTGTAACACACTTGTGTAAACTTAAATTTGGTTACTTAATTTTTACTACGGACTTTAAAATAAGGTACACAGTACTTAAAATACTTACCGTTACGTCACAAAAGTAATCACTCGTTCCATAAATTAATGCCACAGGAGCAGTTATTGCACTAAGATTGTAACTTGGAGGTGTTGTTTGATTATAAAGAATTTGGTTCCCGTCTGTGCCATAATCAAATAATCTAAATTCACCTGCAAACAACAGATACTGCATCAAGTAACTTCTACTAACCATCAGACTAATATTCCAATTGTTGCCATCCGTCTCTTATCACATCTTACCTGAATTGGCATTTTGTAAGAAATGAGTCATTTCTTTTGCTGAAGACCCAGCTGGAGAATTTGTAAATATAACTGCATCCATAGACTAAAAAATATATATAGAGAAAACATATTCTTTTTGAAACCTAAAAAAATCGAAGTGGCCATAATATTAAGAAACATACTTGACATAAAGTAACTTTCGTCATTTAGTGATATTTTGGAAAAGTATTGCAAAAAAAAATATTTTTTGATGTTTACTGCCTTCTTCCCTATCAATTTTGTCATTTATGCCACATAAATATATTTCCAAAACGACATAGTACAATTCTCAGGGTATTTGAGCTAGAATTAAATAATTCTTATGGAAACTTTTGATTCTTTGGTAGGTTTTTAACAGTAGAAAAGTATTTAAAAAATTGCCAACGTCACCGTGGGCAGAGGATAAAACAAAGTGGCGTCAAACTTAAGAAAAATTCTGGAAGTAGGTAACCTTTAAAATAGGAAAAATACAAAAACCATCATAGAGATGAAAATTAAATGGCAGGATATTCTACGAAACGTAATTACAAAAGTTTCGTATACCTTTCCTCTAACCGTTTTCGTGTAAAATAAGAAACAAAGTTGTAGAGTTGTCGGCCAACGCGCAAGCATCAAAATTAGAGTTTTCCATGCGTATGGATGCAGAAACTTTAATAACCTTTTAAAAAACGATCAGATTATAAAATAATTGAAACATTTACTCTTAGTGGGGTCGATCTGGATTTCAAAAAATACCGATATATTTTAAAATTTTGTTTCTCCCATATCGTTAATTGCATAGTTGCCTATAATTTAACGACTTATGGAACGCATCATCGGGCGGGACGGGGGGTAAAATATATATTATACTATATATTATACCAGTTTACGTGCATTCGCGAGTGTTTTAATTTTTAACTGATCAATTTTTTTTCCTAGGACTTTTAATAACTGAACTATCCGCGAGAAACGCATTTTTCCTATATGTACCTATTAATTTCCACCATCACCCTCCCACCCGAAAATTGAGTTCAATAAGTTGTCAAGGCAACTATGTATAAAAGTGAATTATTTATTATTTGTTTGCTTATAGTAATGAAACATTTTCGTTATAGGATTTTGCAAACAGTGGAAAGAAAAGCTATCTATGAGAACTAGAGGAAAAACTATATATAAAAATATTAATGAAATCTTTGCATTCTTTTGATAACCTGACTTCTGGTTATGCTAACAAGTAAAAATTCTGATTTGCCATTCTCATTTTAACACTAGCATCCAACCTAGTCCCCTACGGCTAAGCAGGCTCATTTTTAACTGAATTTACATATCGTAGGGGATCATGTAGATACTAGTTTAGCCTGCTTAGCCGTAGGGGACTAGGTTGGATGCTAGTGTTAAAATGAGAATAGCAAATCAGAATTTTTACTTGTTAGCATAACCAGAAGTCAGGTTATCGAAAGAATGCAAAGATTTCATTAATATTTTTATATATAGTTTTTCCATTAGTTCTCATTTTCTTTCCACTGTTTTCAAAATCCTATAACGAAAATGTTTCGCAACTATGTAATTAACAATATGTAAAAAACATGATTTTAAAAAGATCGATCCTCCACAGGCACTTTTTTCCTCGAGATCGTCCCCACAATGTACAATGACTTTAAGAATGTACATACGCTGTGAGCGCCGCACAGTGGGGCCAAACCGAGCGTTTTCAAACAAATCAACATTCTGAAGGCACATTATGACCAAACGAACTGATTTATTTAATAAAATACTGAGAACTAAATTCCTAATCGATCCCTCCAGGCGGAATTTTAATCATCGTTAATTTCGACAGTTGACAGCTGTCTACCTGCTGTCAAAATACAAAATCAAGAAATTTCTCCACAAAAAAGCTGATTATTGGAAAAATTCTCTATTTAGGAATTTACAACTTTGACACTTGGTAGCTGTCAAGTCTGCCGTCAAGTGTACTGTCAAAGTAGAAAATCTTTGAATTTCTCCCCAGAAGTGGCCGTTTTAAAAGAACAACTTTTATTTAAGTTTTTTCGCAATTAACACTTAATTACTAAAATTTTAAAACGTCATATCTCAAAAAGTAGAGGTCCCATTGCCTGGAAATTTACAAGAAAGGTGAAGGTTAGTTAGTATCAATATTGCTCAGAATTTCACGTCAAAATGTTAAACACTACCTGTAAAAACCAATTTTTTGAAAAATAATTAAACAATTTTTATTCTGAAAATTAAAATTCCACCTGGAGGGATCGATTAGGAATTTAGTTCTAAGTGTTTAAAAAGAACATCAGCTCGCTTGACCACAAAGTGACTTCAGAAAGTTAATTTGTCTGAAAGAGTTCGGTTTGAAAGTTTTTCACCACCATATCATGAAGATCCTAACACCACTGCAATTCTTACAATAAAGGGGAGAGATAGTCCCTTCAAATGTGAAAGTTGTAAGTATGCCCAAAGTCATTTTTTTTCACGCGCTACTTACCTCAAATTAAAAAAAAAATGTCGTTCGTAGAATGTATGGTTACGGATATACTGCGATTTTTTTCATGTGGCGTGATTATGAAGCCTCCGCTGTCCCACCGCTTTTCTTTTCCACAAAATAGTACAAACTATTTCAATTTCTCTCTAAGCACAAATGCGCATGCAGCATTATTTGTGTTCGTTTGGGGTGTAGACGCTAGTTACTTACTGTGTTAATTTCAAATAAAAAAGTGAATAATTGAATCAACTACGAATAAAAGAAACATTATCTCAGCTCCCAAGTGGCTTAGAAAATTTTTTTTTAATTCGCAGAAAAATCGTAGCTTTAAAATGATCCCAGTCCCAATGACGTAGGATTAAAAATAAATGAGTTATTCTATTTGCTTATGACTTTAAAACGTGCAAGTTACGATAGTTTCAAATGCTTAATTTATAATTAGTTATTAACAATTGATAATAAGAGGTCATGCCGATAAACAAATTTGATTTTAAAAATTCTTGTTGACTTTTGCAGGCCTTCCTACTTGCTATATTTCTCATATAAAACAGGTTTTCCTATTGTTCTTAGCATTTTTTATTTACGAAAACTAATTTTCTCAGATTTGCGAATTATTTAAACAATGGTACTAAATAAAAGGTGTTGCCGAAGCATGATATTCAATATTCTTGGCCTCTTTTACATGAGTCAATTTTTATATATGAAGTACCTTGCATTTTTCATTTCGGGGTTTATTTGGACTAAATCTATTACACTATATTCCAGACACTATGTATACCACAGAGATTACTGCCGTAGTTATTTATTAACATTACCATTTTAATAATCATTTGTGATTTAAGGAGTTTATAAATTAAGTTAAGGTCATTACTTAATTAAGCAGAGGAAAGTTGAATAATTTTCCCTAATTGTAATGTACAGTGGATAGTTTTGATTGTGCCGCTAATACAGAATAGATTTGCATGTAGCAAAATGTGTCACTTACCTCATTTCTTTGAGTAGATGGGCCAGCATCTACAGTAAGTATGGTGTCGCAGAGAATTATAGTGGGTGCATCAGTATTGCAAAGCAAGTGGGCCAATGCCGTGAGTGTATCGCTGTGTGGAAGAACATCGCGCAACTGAAGAATCTCTACAAGAGTCTAAAAGGAATAAAGATTATTCATTTATATACAATCATACTTAGAATCGTAAATATATATGTACTGATGGTCAATTTGGTTACAGAGATGATAAATCCGCAGAACTAACAACTCTAAAATTTCTTCAAAGAATCTGCCACAATCTTCATAAAGCTACAAACTATTCAGTTTAAGAGTGAAGTTCAAGTCCTGAAACTGGTTTACACAGCTACACGCGCTACAATAAAAATTTTGAGGCGGTCACTGTTCGAGTCGACCCTAGGTCGCAAGGGCCAACTTAGTGCGAATTTGCGTCACGTTTTGACCAATGGAAAGGTGAAAAATATTCTCCTAAGTCTAGAAAATGTTATAGTCTTAAACTTAATGTAGTATAATCTATTCTTTGATCTAATTGTCATATTTGACTCTGTTAATAACAAATTTCTTAAGGTCAAGTGACAATCGCGAGGAATAACTGGAAATATTCTGAAAAGAAGAGTTCTTCGCACAATATTTAAAGGAACTTGTGGAAACGGAATGTGACGTCGCAGATACAATTTCGAACTACATCAGTTATTAAGAAAGCACGAAGAGCCTGACATCATAACCAAAATCATAACCTCGCGATTACAATGGGCAGGACATATAGAAGGAGCACGAACACGTACGTACCAAAAACGAATGATAAGCTACAAGGAAGGTGGAAATAGGGAAGACCAAAACTCAGGTGTGAGGACGGAATATTAGAAGACGCATCAAAATTTTAAAGGAAACTGGAGAGCAGCTGCAAGAAATAAGGACGAATAGAGGAGGAACCTTTGAGAGGCAAGGACCTGCACAGGGTTGTAGTGCCATAGATGATGATAATTCTCAAAAGCTCTAGTTTTTATCTAGGAAATCGAAAAATATTAGTAGCACTAAACTCAAAGACATACAGCAGTCAGTGACCATGGCTACATTTAGCAATGACAGCGCCAGGAGCGGTACGCTTGAGATTTTCAATTTTCTTAACACGTTCTGCCCTTTGCTTTGAAAACTGGAGATGTTTTCAGTGGAGTCTATGTACAGAAAGAGAACATTATACTCCATTACATCAAGTTAATATATTCCGAATTGACCTTTAAAATCCACCCAGTGGTAAAATTAGTAGATTAATTTACAAGAAATTTTGCACACAAAATAAGAAGTTACAAAATTTACGACACAAAAATACTAGAATTAATTCCATCACCACTGTAAACAATAGCACTCAATTTGGCGATAGAGTTCTTAATTATTCAGACACCAACTTTACAGTAAAAGAATTGAAGTTTTTAAAAATGGGCCACAAATACTCACCACAGATCACCAAAAATTCATCTATAGTAACCCTTGTAGTAGAAACAGAACAAGCTTTAAGAGGTATCGATAACGCACAGGTATTAAAAATAAAAATATCCAATAAATTAAATAAACATAAAAATATAAAACCAAGTAACTTAAACGCTTCAACTGTTAAATCCATTAGGAACAAACTTAAAGATAATGGCTTAATCCTAACAAAGGTAAATAAATCCAACTATGGTTATCCCTAAAAAGATCCTAACTGTTCCTAAAAATACAAATTAATTTGTTTGAACCCTCGCGCACCAGGACTGTACGGGCTAATTAAAAACCATAAATAGAATACTGACCCGTCGCGTCGTATCATATGTCAATAGTCCCACTTACAAGTTAGGAAATAAATTAAACACGATTTTTAAAAACATAACAAATTTTCAACCTAAATATACCATAAAAAGTTCAATTGAACTTCCTAAAACATTGTCAGATCGCGATATTCCATGGTATCTTTCCATGTTTCAAACATGTTTTCAAATATTCCTGCCGAAGAATATAAACCACTCATCTTAAATATTTTAGATAAATATCACGTTAACACTATTCAGAAAAGCAAAATTAATGTTAGCCTTATATCTATTATGTCTTAGTCCAAATTATTGCCAATATAATAACAGATATTTTACTCAAGATGCAGGTTTGGCAATGGGCTCCCCTTTGAGTCATCTTTTAGAAGATACCTTTATGTCACATATAGAAGATAAAGTATTGAAATCGCATAAGGCATAAATTATATAAAATTTTGGTACATATATGTGGATGAGGTAATAGCCTGCTTCAGAGGTACACAAAGACAATTAAATACATTACTAAATTTTATTAACCGTATCCATCCCAATATCAAATTCACAGTCGAGGATGAAAAAGATGGCAAAATAAACTTTCTGGACCTAAAGCTAATACACAACAAGAATAAAATAAATTTTGAAGTTTTTTCGGAAACCCACATATACAGATACCACTATTCCAAACACCTTATTCAGTCCCAATGCACATAAATTAGCAGCTTACAATTCAATGATACATTGGGCTTTGTCATTACCTCTCTCACAAGACGCCTTAGAAAAAGAACTAAAAGTCATAAAAACAATAGCAATTAACAACTGGTTCCAAGAAAAAACAATACAAAATTTAATTAATAAGAAGCAGTACAAATTAGCCTGTAACAGCATCTATCCTCCTGTTAGAGGAACGTGAGAGCGAATTTGTATCTTTGACATATTACGATGACGTTTCACAGAAAATTGCAGGCATATTGTCACATCATAATCTTAAGGTTGCCTTTAAACCGCAAACAAAAGTTTCACATTTATTATATAATGCAAAAGATAAAATAGAAAAATTCAAAAACTCAAGAGTTTAGAAATTGTCATGTTCGAACTGTAATGCCTTCTATATAGGTCAAATTGGTCGATCCTTTGAAGCATGATACAAAGAACATCTACGTTCTTTCAGACACCAAAAAACAGACCCCACTTTTTAAAAATATCTGTTAGAATCAAATCGCCATTTCCCAGATATAAATACTCTTGATATATTACACGTACAAAATAAAGGTTTTAAATTAAATGTATTAGAATCAATAGAAATTTTCAAATCAAACTAAACCCCGTGTAATTACTTACTTAATCACCAGTTGGACCTATATAACACACCCCTTTTTAATATGTTTAATTCATAATCCTTTAATCCCTTTATTACTTTCTGTTAATTTTAGTTCTGATAATTTTAAATCCCCTACACCGTAGTAATAAAACTAGGTAAATAATGTAAATTATAAATAGCTTAGGTTTACTCTTGTGTTCATTCATTTACTAGAATAGCTTTGAAGATGATACATTGAAGAATCGAAACTATAGTAGCGCTAAGTTACAATAAAATACAGTGGTAGAAACAAAATAAGTATTTTAATAAATCATTATGATCGACTGCCACACAGTAACGCCTAAATCTATTAATTTTTTTTTCAGGTGATATTTTTTAAAAATTTTGTGTGAATTGGTAGGTGTGCCGCGAGCTCATCCCATAAAAAATAATTCTGATCATTTTTTTAGACTGCATTTAATAAATAAATTTTATAATTATTTATAGGCTTGTGCTATCAAATCCCATACCATTTTCCTTCCACTAAAATCGGTTGATCTGTTCTAGAGAAAAAAAAATCGGTAAAGGTATTTACACAGAACTTCCCTCGTTCATGGCAGTCTCTCTAAAAAAATAATAATTACGAAATGACATTGAGAATAATAATCGGAGTAGAGTTATTGCTATTATTACAAAGAAAACTTGATAAGTTTTGGTCAAAAAAATATACAGATTGCTCATCCAACAGCAAAAGTTCAATACTAAATAGCAGGTGCCACATATGGCAGGCTTGCGCAAATACCTTTACAAATGTCCACCATGACTGAATTATTTCTTGGGATGACTACCCTGTACATTTTTCAATAAAAGTATAATAGGTGCATATGCCAGATGTTATTGCCATCTGTCACATTTTCAATCCAACATTCACGTAATGGAGTGGAAGTATAGCGGTGGTTAAAAAATTTAATTTTTTTAAAATTTTTCAAAAGATGGTAAAATAATTTTCAAATTTTTCTCTTCTGAAATAGGTTTAAAATGTCAAAGGTAGAAATTTTAAATTAGAGCAAAAAGGAAAGTTTCCTTCTGTTCTATAGTAGTGCTAAAAAAAGTTTAAAAATTAAAAATGATGTATTTTTAAAATAGGTTTAGAATGATATGAAACGTGAAAATTTTAAATTTGAGCAAATAAAAAAAAAATCGATCTATTTTAGTGGTAAAAACTTTTTGAAAAATGTTGGTGAAAAAAATTTTCAAAATTTTTTTTCTGAAATACCTAGGTTTAGAATGTCATTTAAATTTGAGCATTCTGGTGTTAAATTTTTTTCCAAACTGGTAACAAAATGTTGCAAATTTTTTTTTCCGAAATTGGTTTGGAATATCATGAAACGTGGAAATTTTAAATTTGAGCAAAAAAAATTTTTTCGTCTGTTCTATAGTAGTGATACATAAATGGAAAAATGTTTTCAAATTTTTTGAAAAATTCTTCAAAAACATTTTTAAATTTGTTTGAATAGTTTTAGAATGTCATGGAAACGTGGATAGTTAAAATCTGAACAAAGTGATATCTTAGTGATGAAATTTCAAAAAACTTTTTTTTTTAATCAGGCTTAGAATGCCATGAAACGTGAAAATTTTAAATTTGAAGAAAGAAAAAAAAATTCATTTTAGTAGTAAAAATGTTTTCAAAAATATTGGTGAAAAAAATTTTCAAAATTTTTTTTCCTGAAATAAGTTAAGCGTGTCATGAAACGTAGAAATTGTAAATTTGAGCAAAAACAAATTTTTTTCATCTTGGTAAAAATTTTTTCAAAAATGTTTGAAAAAAATTTTCAAAAATTTTTTTTTCTGAAATAGGTTTAGCGCGTCATGAAACGTGGAAATTTTAAATTTGAGCAAAAAAAAATTTTTTTCAACTTGGTAAAAATTTTTTCAAAAATGTGAAAAAAATTTTCAAAATTTTTTTTGTCCTGAAATAGGTTTAGCGCGTCATGAAACGTGGAAATTTTAAATTTGAGCAAAAACAATTTTTTTTCATCTTGGTAAAAATTTTTTCAAAAATGTTTGAAAAAAAATTTTTTTTTCTGAAATAGGTTTAGCGCGTCATGAAACGTGGAAATTTTAAGTTTGAGCAAAAAAAAATTTTTTTCAACTTGGTAAAAATTTTTTCAAAAATGTGAAAAAAATTTTCAAAATTTTTTTTTTCCTGAAACAGGTTTAGCTCGTCATGAAACGTGGAAATTTTAAATTTGAGCAAAAAAAAAATGTTTCACTATTTATTCCGTTTAGACGGTCCACCCTGTATATTTTTCAGTGAAAATTCTACCAGTTCTTCGCTGACAGTAGGGTTAACTACCTAGCAAATTTGGCTGCTCTCCGTCAAGTAGTTTTTTAGTAAATACACCAACAGACAGACAGACAGACAGACAGACAGACAGACAGACAGACATACCGACAGACAGACAGACAGACAGACTGACGGAATTGAAAAACCTATATTTTCGGAATCTACGTGTTCTGAAACGTCAGAATCCGAAAAAATCTCGGAGGGTGATTTTTTCTCGAATACAATACTTCCCTTCGGTATGCGAGGGAAGTAAAAATTAATTCTTTTTACCACCATAACTTCAATAAGCATAGTTCATAATTATAGTATTTCGACGCCACTATCAACTTATGGTCAAAATTTCGACAAGTATGCGCGTAGGCAGCATACGTATGCTTGTTCTGCTATGTCCCTTTTACTTTAAGATTTCTCAAATGAAGGACGAAGGAAAAGGAAAGAAGAAAGGTAAAAAGGAAAAGGAAATAAATTAAGTTTCCGAATCGCCAGCGCCGGTGAGATATTTCATTTTTATATTTAATTGCTTCATTTGTCATAAAAAGCAACGTCTAACTGATCCATTGGTGTAATAGTCACAGTCGTAGAGCTTATTTCCCAGTAATATACTGTATAATTATATTATTTTGTAGATGCCTCGGACGCCATTTAAAAATAAAAAAATATATGTGGTAAGAAGTCTCAAAAAGAAAAGTAGGGGAATTAACAGAATGCCACGACTAATAGGTTAACATTTAGACAATTTTAAGGCATCTGTCTGTCTGTTAAGAATCACTTCACTTGCTAACAGCACGCTAAGTGTCAAAACTGCAGAACCATTTAATTGCAATAAATTCAGTGATCAAACACTTACTCTTAAGCTTTTTATATTTTACCTTTCAGAATACAACTACATTTCATAGTGAAGTTAACATGAAACATTTAGCTTCTCGCAGGAGGTAAATTCCATTAGGTATTTCATTTAACACAATTAAAGAATGGTTTAAACCATCAAACAAATAATTGGACTGTTTCATTTGGCAAGTACATTAAAAAATAAATACAGGGTGTGGCAGTAGTGGGTCGGATCTCGATATATCGAGTTCTACGATATCTAGAATTTAAAAAAAAATTGCAAGTAAACTAGATAAGAAAGTCTATAACTAGAAATTGTGTTCGAACATACAGGGCAAGCCAAGACGAAATTACAGGACCAAGTGCCTTTTTTAAATAGAATGCTGTGTATATCAGTACATTTTTTGAAGCCTATGTCTAGGCTCTATTCATTTTTATATTAGCATTGAATATCTCCCAACCACTTGGATATAATATATTTTTTTGTTGAAATAATGCAATCTGTATATGGATATTAAAAAGATCACTGCAGTCACAGTTATGGGTTTTAAGAAAAATGTATGTAAATACCACTTACGAGACATCTAATTAATGTTTTTAAATCATTTTCATTTCCTAAAACTGTACAGGATGGCCAAAAACTATTTTCCAATTGAGAACTGCATAAATTGAATTTTCTCAATTTTTTCAAATGTATATTTTTCAACGACGTGATGTAGAAATGAAAAGCAAACATTTTTTGTAAGTACTTCCCTATGGCTAATTGCAACCAATTTAGTTTTATTGAGCAATAATTACAAAATTCAAAAATAAACTTAAAAAGAGAGGTTTCTTCCACATGCTGCCCATTTTGATTGATATACATCTCTATGCGCTTTTGAAATGAGGTTCCCACTGTTCCTAAAACTGCTGGTGTGATAGATCTAAAGGCAGCTTTTAATCTTATTTCCTCTATATTTTGTACTGTTGTTGGTGTGTCTCTATAAACAATTTCCTTCACGTATCCCCATAGAAAGAAATCCATTTTTGTAAGATCTGGGGATCTAGCGAGGCATTTAGTGGGTCCATTTCTTCCAATGCATTGATGAGGGTAGGTATTACTTAAGTGGTCTCTAACTGTATTTAAATAATATGAAGCATCATCTTTCTGAAACCACATCCTATTTCAAATTCTTTCAGGGAGATTTACCAATAATTGCGGCAGATAGTTTTCCAAAAAATTAAGATAAATAGCTCCAGTCAATGTACCATCAAAGAAATGTGGCCTTATTACATGTTCTCCAATAATTCCTCCTCAAACATTTATAGACCATCTCTGTTGGTTATCAACTTGCATAAAAAAGTGAGGATTTTCCGAAGCATAATAATGGAAATTGTGCTTATTAACAAATCCATTTTTATGAAAAGTTGCCTCATCGGTGAATAAAACATTATTGAATTTTGCATTTTACCTGTGGCCTAATTACAAAATGGGCTTGTTCGGCATTTTTTTTTTATTTCACAAATCGAAAGTGCAAGTACAAATTAATGGATCTGCAAAAAATCAGAATCTTATTCGCACGTTTAGTATCTTAAAAACTATTACAAATTTCCATCTCGCGAAAATGGGGCGTGGCCAGGCGCTACGTCACTATACGCATAGACTCGGCGATCTCAATAGACTTGATGCTCCTTATTGGTTATAATTATAAGTGTTGTCGAAGTATTGTTTGTTTTGCTTACTACTTGACAGTAGGGGAGTACAATTTGGTGAAATGTCAAAAAATTACAATTTTCTCTCGCTCCTGCCAGAACGAATTTTCGATTTCGACCCTGCAATTTACGATTATAATTCATCGCCGACCTTCTCCTTTCCGTAGACACATAGAACGAGCTTCCACTCGACGTATTTATTTAGTTACCAGCGTTTAAAAATTCCATGTTTTTCGACTTTTCAGGTGAAATTTGAAAGGTCCCAGAAAGCCATTTTTCTTACGTCACTTGCGTATAGTGACGACACAAATGAGCGCTCGGTTTTTGCAACTATTACTAAATTCAACTCCTTATATCTCGAGAACGGAAAAAGTTAATACCTAATACGAAATTTTAAGTGTATAATGAGAATATCGAGTACTATATGAAAAAGTATAAAAACCATATAAAATGAATATCATGAAACAAGCCCATTCTAGGCGCTTTTGAAAATCGTCAGATCAGATAATTCCTGGTGCATTTGAATATGATATGCATGCAACTTATTTGTTTTAAGATTCGACCCACAGACCGTCTACTTATTCCTACTAATGAGCTCACTTCTCTTTGACTAACATGGGGATTCTCAACCGTTGCCAGCACCACAGGAAACTCATTTTCTTCGTTCACAACACGCTTTATTCTATCACTTTTTCTTATTCGACATTTCCAGTTTCCAGAAATCTATCGAGAAAGTTTTGGAAGCTGCTTACATCAGGAATCCTTCCTTCAGGTTAACGTTGGTGATAAATTCTATTGGCAAGTAAACAATTTCTGTCTGACTCACTTAAAACAAAAGTTATGTCTACAAGTTCTGCTTTATTAAAATTCATATTGTACAATTCCAAATATTTTAAACTCAATACAAATTGTAACTAACGACCGAAAAGTGTGACAAATGCTCCGTTGTACACGACAATTTATACCAAACTGAGGTTTTATTGCTTATCGAATAACGAAAGCGGCAAAAAAATGTACAAAAAAAACCATTACAATAAAAGACCTGTTAAATACTATTTACTCATGTCAATGAATTGAAAGAAATGGTCCCACTAAATGGCCTCATTTCAAAATTGCATAAAGACGTGTCAATTAAAATGGGCAACACGTCGAACCTCTTTTTTAAAGTTTATTCTTGAATTTGAAAATAGTTATTTATAAAACGAAATTGGTTGCAATTTTCCATAGGGAGGTACTTACAAAAAATATCCGTTTTTCATTTCTGCATCACATCGTTGAAAAATATACAGGGTGTTCCATTTGAAAAAATGGAGAAAATTCAATTTAAAAAGTCCTTAATTGAAAAATAATTTTTGGCTTCCTTGTACAGTTTTAGGAAATGAAAATGATTCAAAAATATTAATTAGATGTTCCGTAACTGGTACTTACCCATAATTGTGACTGTGGTGATATTTTTAATATCCATCTGCAGATTGCATTATTTCAAGAAAAAAATTCATTAGATCCAAGTGATTGGGAGATATTCAATGCTAGAAAGAGACTTCAAAAAATGTACTGATATAAATAGCATTCCATTAAAAAAAGGCACTTGGTCCTGTAGATTCGTCTTGGATCGCCATGTGTGTTTGAAAACAATTTCCAGTTATAGACTTTTATGTCTAGTTTATTTGCAATTCTTTAAAAAAACTTCTAGCCATCGTAGAACTCGAGATATCGAGGTCCGACGCATTATTGCCCCACCCTGTGTATTACTTACGTTCCATAATTGAAGATTATCTTTAAGCAACAGTATTCCAGGAGATTGTGCATACTGTAGAAATGCCACTGGGGCTAATAGTAGCGAAAAGATAAGTTTTTCATTATATTCAGGTCTTGAGGCAGCCATGGCCAGAAAAATTGTCGTTCCCTGAGAGTGGCCAATATGGTTTATTTTGGAAGATCCAGTCAGGTTGGTAATATAATCAATATTTGCAGGGATGTCATAGATCCCGGCTTCATGCCAGCTGAAATTTAATAAAAAATTGATCATTAAATAAAACTATAATGGGTGCCTTCCTTGCCAATTGTGTTAACTACATGTCAAATATTATTGCCATCTGTCGCATTTTTACTTTCACATCAAAATAGTGGAGTAGAAGTGAAGTACTCGTAAAAAAAATTCAAAATATTTGTTTGTTTAAATAGGTTTGGAATATCATGGAACCTGGAGATTTTAATACGAGCAAGATAACATTTTTAAGTATCTACTCTCTTTGAACGGTCCACCCTGTATATTTTTCAGTGAAAATCTACTCATTTCTTCTCTGGTAGTACCATCGACTATCTACCGAATATTAAAGTTCTAAATTATTACACGCAGAGGTCGTTTCTTTGCTTAATATTAAGGAATACCTGAAATTCCAATAAGCTGCAGACTGAGTGTTTAAACTAACATGTCCAATACCATAAGTACTTCCCCTTGTATTAGCAAGCCAAACGTCATAACCTGCTGCCAAAACCTGGAAACCAATACTATTACTAGGACCCCCATTTAAGAAATCATAGAAAGAGCTCCAAATTCCATGCACAAAAAGGACTGGTGGCTTTGTTGAACTGGTACCAGACAGAAGTCGAACTGTCAGCAAAATATAACCATCTTCTGTGGTAATTGTGTGATTTTCATAAGTAATGTTTTGTGTTTGATTTAGTGCATCCAGATACTGAAACTGAAATAAAGTATAAGTCATTTAATTCTTAGGTTTTCTGTTTGATGAATGTTTTCATACGATGTTAACATCTTCAACAATTTTTATTTTCATATTAATTCCTGCCTGCGCACAGTGGACAAAATGCCCGAAAACGTGGCCAAAACCCTTAGATGTAGTTCAATATTACTGGCAATTGGTATATATGGGTTTTCGAGGTCACTGATTTCGATTTTGATATAATTAAAAAAACGAAATGGCGGACTCAATAAAGTCGACCAATTTATTAAAAAAATGGTTTCTTCAGCTGAAAGTCAGTGTATCTATAGATGTTTCCGGGGTCGCTGATTTCGAATTTGATATCATAAATAAAGAAAAATGGTGAATCTAATATGACCGACCTTTTATTAAAAAATTAGTCTTTCAGCTGAAAGTCAGCGTACAGAGGTTTTCGACGTCGCTCATTTCGAATATGATACACATTTATAATAAAAACAAAGAAAAAATTGATTTTTCTTAAAAGATGGTGCAATGAATGAAAGGTGAAGATATAACAAAAAATATTATTATCATACAATTGTATTGCAACTGTTATTCGTCGTCGGACGAAGAATCACTTTCATCATCGCTACTTTGCATTGTTCAATTTGAATGTTTAAGTGTTGACTCAATTAACAATTCTACCGCTTCGGATGATAAGGATTTCATTTCTTTCGCGGGTAATTTACGTAGTCTCGAAATAAAAGGATCTGACGCTACCATGAACGTCAACAAAACATCTTACAATATGTATTTGTAAAATATTTAACCCATTTAGTGTACAAAAATATTTTTTGAGACATTCTTATTAATGTATTACACTAAATGCAATTGTTTCATTTGTCAAAAACCATTAAAAAAAAAGGAGCGTAGTGTGCGCGAGCTTCAATGCATTCATGCATCGCGACCGAAACAATTAAATAAATAAAAATGGAGAAGCTTCGCGAAGCTGATTTTTATAGGCATTATGAAGAAGTCTGTAGCGAACACGGGTGGAAAACCTTCGGAAAAATAACTTAATGCTTTTTTTGTTTACATTTCTTGAAACAGGAACGAATAAAATCCATATTTTACATGCTAAATTTGATTATTAATAAAGTAATTTTGATAAATTTGAAGTACATAGTTAAAATATACTTACACTCATAAACACAACCCTTTTTTCAAAATTAAATTCGGACAACTGCCAAAACACACAATGAAGATTTTTAGGGAGCGCTGTTTTTTACGAAACGTGAGCTTGAGCTGCAACGTCATGACGCTCGGTTTTACAATGGATTTTTTTATTAGATATATACACACGGGTCTAATAAACAGTCACGTCATAAAGTAGACAGACATATCACATTAAGTATCTAGGGCATAAATAGTCATTAAATGGAAATTTCTATTAGGGGGTTTTGGCCACGTTTTCGGCCATTTTGCCCACTGTACGGTGGGGTAAAAATAACTATAATTTTTCTACGTCGACTATTTCCAGTAAAAGAAACTTTCAAGAAAATATCGTAGGTAGAAATTGAAATGCTGAATTTCATAACAAGGTTGGGAAATATGTATTTCCCGAATGAGTGCAATGCATTACACAACGAGCATTACGAGTTCTGCAAATTAGACTAAAATGAAAAACAATTTTTACCTTATTATGAACAAGATTGTTTCTACGTCACGCCGTTTCAAAATTTAAGAAAATAAAATATAAATCGATTCAACTTTTGTTGTTTAATTTGACAAATCTATTTTACAAACATGTAAAAAATTGAGCATAACGAGATTACATAAAAGAGCGTAGAGTGGTAGTGCTTTATTATTATGACAATCAAACATCTCGTTTATAAACGGCATTATTTAAATTATTGAAATTACTATCTGTGATAAATACTGAATTTGATATCTATCATAATTTTCAGGATAGTAGAGTGCTCGTGCGCCCGAAAGTGCCTTAAAAAATGAATTGGTAGGGGTTTAAACACTAAAAGCTGATACCTGGCTAAATCGATAGCTTATATATAGGTAAACTTCCAAAAAAAGTTGTCCAAAGATTGTCATGTACAAAAGGGCGTTATTCGCAATTTTCGAGTTATGTAGTGCGTCAGATAGCCAAAGGTCAGTTCTTTCTTTCGTAAAACTTTCATAATATTCTCTGTAGCCGTTTGGCTGTAAAAAAATTAATTATTTTTAAAAAAGCATTGCATCTTATGGGAAACGCAGACTTTAAAAGTCCGTATCTCCGTTCAGTACTCGCTAAAAATTAATTAATTTTGCCGTGTTTTTACATTTCTCACTCCATTACTCGGAAACTAGGTCTCAAATCAAAAAATTTTTTTTACAAATTGAAAACCGATGCTTTCTGACTAAGACAGTACTGTTAAAAATATTTTTGCGGAAATAATAACTGAGTTATGATTTAAAAACCAACGCAACTACAAAATCTCTAGGCGCTTAGAACTGCCGACTTCGATCGCCCTCCTGCACCGCACTATTCCCCGCGGTCGAACGATTCCCTAAGTTCTGTGATCTATCGTGTATTATTTTGACTAGTGAGCCCTTGCTTATTTGTAATTAATATTAGCTCGTGTGAATTAATTTATTTCTCTATTAGCTGCATAAATCTTTAAGGGGTAAGTGTGTATTAAATTAATTTTAATTATTTCACACATACCTAGATGCAAATAATAATTCATGTAAAACTAATACTAGAAAATCCTGGTACCATAAAAAGTTCTTCGTTGCCAACTACTAGCAATACGAAAATTTGTCATATTTTCGATGGAATGTTTATTGTACAGGATATGGGTAAACCACCTAATGGTAAAACATTTGGGGAATATTCAAATATATTCTCATCCACTGTTTTAAAAATGAATACAATTCAGGTGATGTACTTCTACCTCAGCAATGGAATTTATTTATTAATTCAACTAATAACAAACGACAATTAACAAATTTTTTATCATTACAAACAACTAAGTGAATTATCTAACAGACAAACAATTCAATTTGCGACAAGTGGCGGATTGCTTGACGTTATGGAGTACAAAAGCAATTTTAAGTTAGTTGATGATTTGTTAGTATCAAATCACGAAAAAGCATATACTAGAATTTTGCTTCATATTTTATCGGTAAAAAAAGCTGGGTACAATAAATGTATTATTGATTCCAAACATACTGATGTTTTGGTACTTCTTCTCACTTCAGACAGAAAGTTTCGCACAGTCTCACACAGAAAGTTTGGGTGAAGGCTGGAAAGAAAGGGCAAGAACGATTTATACCGGTACATAATTCAGAAATAGACTCTGCGTTATTAAAAAACTTACCAGCTTTTCACTCAATTACAGGGTGTGTATTGGTAAAAAAAGTTGTTGGAAAGTCTATCTTATATATTCCAAATTACTTGATCGTATTGGAACAGCTAATTTTGACGATACCTTGTTCAAAGAAGTTCACACCTTTGTTTTAAGAATATGTACAAGCAAAGAAGATATATCCTCAGTAAATAATTTACGTGGTATACTAGCAGCTTCAAGAAACAGAATCCAGAAATTCTACAGAAAACAGCATTGCCTACAGGCTCATTATCAAACCATTATTTAACTCAGTGCTCTTAATCCCTATAATGTATTAGAACATGGTTGGCAACTTATCAATGGTAATCTGGTACCCTTATTTCAAACTCTTCCACCTTTTCCACAAGATCTGGCTACTTTAAGCAGCTACGGATGCAAAAACTTATACTTAAAAGTTAAAATTTTTTCAAAGAAAATCATTTTTATTTTCAGATTGTAAATATAAATGGTGCAGCTGTAAAAAAAATAAAATCCCGTGCATAGGATCTTGTCGTTGTATGGGTAAAAAATCATGTTCAAATGTTTCTTCAAACGAAGATAATACGGAAACAATTGAAGAAAATGCCTTTTGAGGATGAAAGCGGTGAAGACGGAGAATAATATTTTTGCGGAATTTATTTATTTATCTTATGTTTATGTTTAAATTAGACGTTACTCCAAGCTGTGTTTAATAATTAATATTTATAAAACTACTATTGTAAAATAATAAATAGGTGATAGATCACAGACACAGGATTTATATGTGTCGCAGATCTTATAGGCAACGTTCGATCGCGGGGAATAGTGCGGTGCAGGAGGGCGACCGAGGTTGGCAGTTCTAAGCGCCTGGAGATTTGGTAGTTGCGTTGGTTTTTAAATCATTACTCAGTAATTATTTCCGTAAAAATATTTTTAACAGCACTATCGTAATCAGAAAGCATCGGTTTTCAATTTGTAAAAAAATTTTTTTTTATTAGAGTCCTAGTTTCCGAGTAATGGAGTGAGAAATGTAAAAACACGGCAAAATGAATTGAAACAAATGAAAATATATTACCAGAAAATACTAGTAATTATTCAAACTTTTACAAAATACTTATCACAAATAAGTTTAAAACATATATCTTTCTTATATCAATTATAACAAAGAATATGCCCATTATGAACAGTACAACTGTTATCATAATGTTATTTTTAATTTAAATTATCCTGCTCAATGAAACCCAAAGATAATCAAAACAAAAGCACTTACCGATATAGCAGTAACACAAAACTTTAGAACATCCACAGACACGTGTTTCGGCATCTATGCCTCTTCGGTGCGGCTTTTTCTAAAGTTCACAATCAACTGAAATATGTAAGCAAATACTCGTGTTATAACTATCAAAGGATTACCAGAACAGGATATTAAAAATTAAAATAAGATTATAGGAAATTCCCCGTAAAGGGATAATTATCAATATAATTATATGCAAATGCAACTTCCTGGAACTGTAAAAGCTCTATAACAATAGAAACAAATGAAAATATATTACCAGAAAATACTAGTAATTATTCAAACTTTTACAAAATACTTATCACAAATAAGTTTAAAACATATATCTTTCTTATATCAATTATAACAAAGAATATGCCCATTATGAACAGTACAACTGTTATCATAATGTTATTTTTAATTTAAATTATCCTGCTCAATGAAACCCAAAGATAATCAAAACAAAAGCACTTACCGATATAGCAGTAACACAAAACTTTACAACATCCACAGACACGTGTTTCGGCATCTATGCCTCTTCGGTGCGGCTTTTTCTAAAGTTCACAATCAACTGAAATATGTAAGCAAATACTCGTGTTATAACTATCAAAGGATTACCAGAACAGGATATTAAAAATTAAAATAAGATTATAGGAAATTCCCCGTAAAGGGATAATTATCAATATAATTATATGCAAATGCAACTTCCTGGAACTGTAAAAGCTCTATAACAATAGAAACAAATGAAAATATATTACCAGAAAATACTAGTAATTATTCAAACTTTTACAAAATACTTATCACAAATAAGTTTAAAGCATATATCTTTCTTATATCAATTATAACAAAGAATATGCCCATTATGAACAGTACAACTGTTATCATAATGTTATTTTTAATTTAAATTATCCTGCTCAATGAAACCCAAAGATAATCAAAACAAAAGCACTTACCGATATAGCAGTAACACAAAACTTTAGAACATCCACAGACACGTGTTTCGGCATCTATGCCTCTTCGGTGCGGCTTTTTCTAAAGTTCACAATCAACTGAAATATGTAAGCAAATACTCGTGTTATAACTATCAAAGGATTACCAGAACAGGATATTAAAAATTAAAATAAGATTATAGGAAATTCCCCGTAAAGGGATAATTATCAATATAATTATATGCAAATGCAACTTCCTGGAACTGTAAAAGCTCTATAACAATAGAAACAAATGAAAATATATTACCAGAAAATACTAGTAATTATTCAAACTTTTACAAAATACTTATCACAAATAAGTTTAAAACATATATCTTTCTTATATCAATTATAACAAAGAATATGCCCATTATGAACAGTACAACTGTTATCATAATGTTATTTTTAATTTAAATTATCCTGCTCAATGAAACCCAAAGATAATCAAAACAAAAGCACTTACCGATATAGCAGTAACACAAAACTTTAGAACATCCACAGACACGTGTTTCGGCATCTATGCCTCTTCGTTGAATAATTACTAGTATTTTCTGGTAATATATTTTCATTTGTTTCTATTGTTATAGAGCTTTTACAGTTCCAGGAAGTTGCATTTGCATATAATTATATTGATAATTATCCCTTTACGGGGAATTTCCTATAATCTTATTTTAATTTTTAATATCCTGTTCTGGTAATCCTTTGATAGTTATAACACGAGTATTTGCTTACATATTTCAGTTGATTGTGAACTTTAGAAAAAGCCGCACCGAAGAGGCATAGATGCCGAAACACATGTCTGTGGATGTTCTAAAGTTTTGTGTTACTGCTATATCGGTAAGTGCTTTTGTTTTGATTATCTTTGGGTTTCATTGAGCAGGATAATTTAAATTAAAAATAACATTATGATAACAGTTGTACTGTTCATAATGGGCATATTCTTTGTTATAATTGATATAAGAAAGATATATGTTTTAAACTTATTTGTGATAAGTATTTTGTAAAAGTTTGAATAATTACTAGTATTTTCTGGTAATATATTTTCATTTGTTTCTATTGTTATAGAGCTTTTACAGTTCCAGGAAGTTGCATTTGCATATAATTATATTGCAAAATGAATTAATTTTTACCGAGCATCGAACGGAGATATGGACTTTTAAAGTCTGCGTTTCCCATAAGAAGCAATGCTTTTTTAAAAACAATTAATTTTTTTACAGCCAAACGGCTACAGAGAATATCATAAAATTTTTACCAAAGAAAGAACTGACCCACGGCTATCTGACGCACTGCATAACTCGAAAATTGTGAATAGCGCCCTTTTGTACAGGAAAATCATTGGACAACTTTTTTTGGAAGTTTACCTATATATAAGCTATCGATGTAGCTAGGTGTCAGCTTTTAGTCTTCAAAGCCCTACAGGATGAACATTTTGAGCATCTGGGCTCTCTACTAGGATATAAAAATATAATTATGGTTAATGCTAATTAGTGACGACTTAATTCCTGCCAACGCAACATTGAAAATGCTACAGATAAGATAACTAGAGTCGGGTACAATTTAAGCTGATTGTGTCATGGCCGCCAAAATGTCTGAACTAAGATATTATTTGATGCATAAGAAATGCCAGTAGTTCTCAAACAGTTCTTTCCTGTAACAGCAATGATGTTGCTAAATAATTATAAAAAAATACGAAAGGTGTCATAAAATTTCAAGATTATTAATTTAGTAACTTCATCATTTTAGTGGAATTCTGATTATACAGTGTGCGCCATAAAGTTGGCTACATATGGGAAAGAATTGTACTATTGACATTTCTTAAAAACCCTATTGGGGGTTCGTTTATGTATGCCCGACAACAAAAAAATTACATTTTGACACGTGTCATGTGATCACCGGTTTGGCAGGAATGTAAAAAATACTTGACGGTGGTACCGAAAATTGGGTCAAGTTGTTAAGATATCGAAAAATTTTATTAAAAAAAGTGCATAGGACCCCATGTAACAATTTTGAAACAGATATAAAGAAAATAAAAAAGTGCAAATTTTACCCCTACCATTAATTACTATATGAGAAATCATAAATTTTTGTGTTTATTTCACAAATATTAGATTAGTTTCGACAAAAACTTTATGTATTTTAGTCGAATAAAGGTATTTGCATGTAAAAAAAGAAACGAACCCCCATTGTAATATATTCTAGAAATCTCAATAATACAAATTTTTTCCATATGTAGCCAACTTTACGACTGATATTGTAGGTATATAGGCTCGGGCACAAACGAAACTGATAACAAAAAATGAGTTGCCCAATTTACTCAATAACAATGAATTATCATAAAAAGAAATCGAAGACTAATATTGTTACAGTCCAGCAAGAATTACTGGGGGTATGGGCATTTCTTGCCAGGAAATGATAGGATCGTAGTATTAGTAGGGGAAATGATGTTAGTAAAAATAAAATATTATATATAATAAAAACATGTCTGAACTCTCTATGAGAATAACGAAAATACATTATTTTTCTTTTAGTGGTAATAAATAAATATTCTGGTTGACAAAATACATATTAAAAAAAAATTAACAATTATTTTAAAACAAATAAATTAAAACAATTCTGAAAGAACAACACATCAGCACATTTTCATACACACTAAAACACTTGAACACTATACTTTACGACACGTTTTCATAAACAATACAACACTACACTTGAACAATTTGTCTACTCGACGGACGTTCGTGTATTAATATATAACGTTAGAAAGTCGAATTTATGGAGATAGTAGTAATAAAAGACACATTTTTGTTGAAAATAAAGGTTTAACAAAACTCGCCACGCGGCTTAATAAAATAAAAATTTTAGAAAGAAAATTATTAATAATTTTAATAGAGCTTAAATAAAAAGAAATGTGGAAATGAGGATCGATATCGAACTCGCAACCACCTCATTTACATTTATTGCCGCTCGTTGTTGTTGTTAACAAATTTATTCAGTTTTTAAAATATAAAACATTGCCTCACCGGATCGAGATCCGGAGCCCACCGCGCAACCACGTCGCGCAGCGCCGTGGTGTTAGTACGGTTGGACGGATCGTGACCGGTTTGGGTCAATAAAACTTACATTAGAAAGATAAAACTCCGGCCGCCTGGGCGGCTTAAAATTGCCATTAAGATTGTACATGTTTAAAAACTTAAACTCTGGAACATTTAAAATTAACACTTTTTTTTTAAATTTGGTATTTTTCACTGATTAATTTTGGTTGCTAAGACGGGGATAAACTCAATGGAAAAAACCCGTTCGAGGGAATTGTGCCCCAACAGTCTGCTCGCCGTTGGCAATATTGCCGCTCGAGTATCTTACCGATTAAGATACGCCATCTTATGTTCATAATATTCTAAAACGTGTAATATGTACATACTAGAAAATTCTAAGATTAGTGGTTTGACATTGTTTGTTTGATGGATGAATATCCACTATTTGCCACTAAAAATAACTTAAATATTTCATATAAAGACTTTTCATATTTAGAGTGGTGTTAGTTCACGGGAATAAATAATACTTGTCGTCAAATCTCACAGTTTGATTGAGAATCGCTGAGCTTATGACTATGTTTCTCACTCCTCAATGTACATTTCATATTTCCGTCTCAAAAGAAGTGGGAAACAATCTTGGTAAACATACACTGACAATGTCTTTAGGCTATTTCTTTAAGTTTGTGTGCAAGAGATAGTAAAAACGTATGCGCAACATTAATTCATACATAGGTCATTTTAAACTGGACCCGACTTCTACAAGTTTAATATTTGAAACATCCAAGATAAGATTTGAACAAACTTACAGTCAATTTAATGAATGGTGCTAATATAAAATCCTGGAAAACTGTTCGGAAATAGTAGTGTCTACCTATTTTGGAGATAAAGCCAGGAAGTTAAGTTGTCTATTCTCTGGGCACATTATTATATATTATTATCCACGCTTATGCTGAAAACCGACATCGATATTAGCAAATAATCTGAAATTAACACCTTTCTTGAGATACCAGCAAGAGAATAATAAAATCAAAATATCTAAAGAACTATGTACACTTTGAAATTGATAAGTCTCTTTGTAACAGTAAGGACAAGAAAGTATTGATGATGATGACTTTAGTACCTACGTATATAATATATTTTTGAAAAATAATAGTTACGATTTGTTTTAGGACGCTGTTATTATAGTAGCGAAAATTAGAGGTGAATATGGGTTTTTGTTAGTAGGAGTTCCTGATACTAAGTCTAGGATAACAAGAACATTCGCTTTAACAAACTATAACAAATGGTGCATGCGGAGGTATAAATGACTTAGATATAAATGTTAATTATAAATTAAACACTGCGTTTAGATGAATCAATCTATATATTATAAATACTCTACATATGTTTCGGCTTATTAGGCCTTTATCAAGAGTATTACATAGTTAATACTAAAGTTTCCGACGTGCTTATTCTAATTTATACCTAAAAGTATTTATATCTTAATCTATTTATGACTTAATCTATTTAAGGCTTAATTTAAAATCCTTAATTATGGCAAAGTTTGGAGTGGACCTAAACGGATTATATAAATCAATGGATACTTCTTATCAATTTGTTTATTATAGGGGTATTCAAGAAATTTTGCTGGTAGTTCGTGGTACAAGGGTTGTACTTGAAAGATTTGTTTATTTCTAGTTGTTTTAGCGTATAGGGTTATTTACTTTGTGGATTTTCGGGAGACCATATACGCCCCATAGTGTCTTACATCAATGCTCCATCTTATAAATTGTGTAAAAAACTAAATCACATTTTACCAACAGTAATAAATTTTAAACCTAAATATTCCATAAAAAATTCTTTTGAATTTATTGAAAATACAAAAAATTTAATAATACCAAATAACGCAAAATTAATCTCCCTTGACGTTAAAAGTGTGTTCACCTCAGTCCCGCTCACAGAACTAAAATTAATTTTAAGTAATTTAATAGGAAATTCACAAATCAGTGAAAACGAAAAAACAGAGTTAAAAAATCTTTCGAGTGTTTGTATTGAACAAAACTATTTTCAGTTTAATGGTGAATTCTTTAGACAATAAGACGGGCTACCAATGGGTTCACCAATTTCTCCTTTGTTAGCTGAAATAATTATGTCAAACTTAGAAAATTTAATTTTTAGTAGCAATAACAGCTTAAATACACATGTGTTTTATTGGACTCGATATGTAGACGATATTTTTTGTATATGGACCGGTACAGAAAGGAACCTAAGTAATTACCTTAACTTCTTAAATTCTTTTAATAGTAAAATTCAATTCACAATGGAATCAGAGCAAAATAGTCAATTAAACTTTATAGATATTAATATAAAAAAACATAACAATCAGTTGAAATTTAGCATTTACCGCAAACCTACTACTACAGATACAGTAATACACAATAATTCGCAGCAATCATGGCAAATTAAGATTTCACCCTTTCATAGTCTAATATATAGACTCACTAATTTCCCTTTAGATTAAAGTGATTTTGATAGAGAATTAAATATAATTAAACAAATTGCAAGAAATAACGGATACAACGAGTCACTAATAGATAGCATGGTCAAAAACAAACAACGCAAAATACTTCAAAAAGAATTTTTCACTGTGTCTAGCAAACCTACAAAATATAGTTTTATTAATTATGTTCCGAAATATAGTAACAAAATTTCTAGAAAATTAAGCAATTTAGGTATTTCTACAATAAGTGTGAAGAAAACAAATATAGGAAACATTTTGGGTAATAATAAAGAAAAGTTAAATAAAATGGATAAATCTGGTGTATATAAAATTAATTGTAAAGATTGTAATGCTGTCTATATCGGTCAGAGTGGTAGAAGCGTTGTAAACAGGGTAAAAGAACAAACATATTTATCTTAAATAACAATAAAAATACAGGAATGTCAACGCACTGTATTGAAAACAACCATTTCATAGATACTGATAATATAAATTTACTTCATTCGGAAAGAAAAGGTAAACGTTTAGATCTGCTAGAACAACTAGAAATCAAAAAATCTTTCAGGTATAACCCTTGTACCACGAACTACCAGCAAAATTTCTTGAATACCCCTATAATAAACAAATTGATAAGAAGTATCCATTGATTTATATAATCACGTCAGAAACTTTAGTATTAACTATGTAATACTCTTGATAAAGGCCTAATAAGCCGAAACATATGTAGAGTATTTATAATATATAGATTGATTCATCTAAAAGCAGTGTTGAATTTATAATTAACAATTATTTTCAAGATGTTTCCCAAGGTACCTACCACAAGTTCAGTTCACTGACTTGGATATATACCGTGAATACGTAAGTCTATGTCCCCTTAATCTTAAACTCCATAATTTGTTTGTATTACAAGGTAAGGAAATGTACTGCACAGGTGAGTAGATTAAACACCTTTAGCAGAACATTAAAAATGGTCGCAGTATCTAGATCTTCCCAATGCTGCCAAGTATATTAGCCATTGTTTCAGATGCTCTTCTGCCTCCCTACTAGGAGATTAACACCATGACGACATCACACGGACGTACAGTAATAGAGACACAAGGTGAGATACTCAGTAACATGAAACAATGACCGAAATTCAAACTGAAGTAAAAGTCAGGAAAAGCCTAAAGACACAAAGTGAGTCAAGACTGCTGTGAGATCGGAAGAATTTAACATGTTGACGCTTAGAATTCAGAATCTTTATAAAAAATATAACAACTTTTATCTACAGGACTTCTGTAGATAATAATAAAAAATGCAAATAATACTGTTAGGTTACGTTATTGTCACTTGCTAGGGACAATTTATGAAAAGAGGTTACATGTAAACCTAATACATCGGAATTGTACCGTAAGAACTAACAGGGATCAGTGAGGTTCGCAAGTCACGGCCCCGAAACAGAAAACGATTAGTGGCAAGAATACGAATACAAAGTGAAAGCAAATAAAATGTAAAAATTGTCAAGTATCTGGGGTCGAGTTGGTAAATATGTGGCAAGTATTTTTCATAGAATATGCCAAGGAATATATATTTCTTTAAGAAGGAGATGTATGTCTATGACTAGAGGTTGCTAGCTGGCATCATTGCCACACTACAGTAAATTTACATATAAGTTTACGTAAAAAAAATATTATTGCTCTACTTTTCTGTCCATAATGCTGCATTATCTAAATTAACAAATACCTTTTGAGCAAGAATCAACATCAGTATTTATGAACAGAGCATTTACATAAATTATAACAAGTATCAGGCCAAAAACTATTCATTGCGAGTTTCTGCTCCTTTCATTATTGGTTCCAACAATTCTCTCATTTCTTAAATTTTCCAATATGATGTTCTCAAAATGGATTTCCCATAGAATTCCCAGGAATACTGGTATTTATTATTTTCCGACTGCATGAAGAAAACTCTGCTTTGGTGAATGTAAGCAACACTAACTGCAGCAAATGTAAAGACAGGTGACTCAAGATAGTAAACAAGGTGATATATTTTAGAGTGGACAATAGTGGCAGCTGCATATATGAGATTTGGTGAAAAATACAGATTGTAACTTGTCAGTTGAGCAAAATTTGGCATATCGAGAATATCACGAAACACACCAAGATCGGACTTGCTAAGGCCTTAATTTTCCATATTTTTCTTTGCGTATCTGAGACGTGAACCGCTAGCCAAGCGGACATACACCGAATCGATACTTTTAAGATGTGAATCGGGAAACATTTTATATTCTCCGAGTAGCCTCTTGCATTAATTACTCGATTCTCCAAGAAATGAGTCCCCAGAAGAAGCTTTCGTAGCCTTTCGAATTCTATTATCTTTCAGCCACATCAGTTAGAGATATACAACAGTTGATAGCTCAAAGAAAACCACATCGGGTTGCCATCTCAAGAGGCAGAGAGTTACCTCCAAAGCATTCGCCTGATACCAACGAGGCGCAGGCAACCTCGACAAACAGCGTGATGCTGCGCCGTAGAGCACATAGTGACCATCTAAAATCATAAAACCTTTCGCAAAATGTTGTGAATAAGAAGTATAGAATGAGGCAACTAACATGTAGACAACTGTTAGGTCTGGAACATTATTTTTTTATGGTTTTACATGTGTAATCCTGAGAAATAGGCTCGAATAACTGCAAATAATGCTTCACTTTGAAAAGCAATTTCCCGCCAACATCGGGGTAAGGAAGTGGTTGTTTTTATTTTAATTCTAAGAAGACGGAGTATACTTTCGCTCGTTTTTGAACCACTTTTACATACATCTGTCATCAACAACACTATTTCAAGAAATCAAAACACACGATTGTTGAGCCAAAAATTATAAAAAATAGCCGTTCTTGAGAATATTTTGGAAATTCCTAAAACTTAAACATTCACGTTTTGCCTGCTTTACTTTGAATTTTATCTGCTTTCTCTTATCTTACAGCTAATTTTAATTAGGACAAACGGAAATGAATAATCCATGGTTTTCGGATTTCTGATGCCTCTTTTAAGAAAATGTTTGAGGTTCCTCATCAAAATGCCATTCACAAACTTAGTCCTTTTCTTGTATGCTAAAATACAGCAAAAGTTATTCCTTTACGAAAGTACCTACCTGTTGACTGGAATATAATCTCAAACGTATGGACTGTAGATTTGAAGCAGTGGCGAGTTTCTTGAACGAAGATAGCAACTATCACAATCTCACAATACTCCTGTTTAAAATAACAAGTTGACAACAATAGGTAGTAGGTATTAAGCACTCGAGCAATCGATTTCTAGAACCTGCGTATTTCCACTGGTACAGAATTTTTCAAATTTATGACTCTTATAATTTCGATAAACTTACAGGATTTACAGCGGTGTCTAACAATGGAGTGTCAAGCTGTCCTTGCGCGGATGAAACTAGTATCCATATGCACAGCGACTGTAGGAAAATCATTTTGAATTTCTTTCTGTTGCTTTAATGTCATCCATGCTTATATAAACTTGTGATAATTATAAATAATAACTAATCTGATTAATACCACCTTGACATGTAGAATAAAAATTAATATGTAAATAAGTCGTTTTCTACATAAAGATTTTTGTGGATTTAAAAATATTTAGTCGTCATTGTTCTCCACTTATGTTGTATTACCCTTGAAATAATTCAATGATATAAAAAACAGGTAAATAGATATAAGATTTGATTAATTAGTCGGGAAGCCAAAAACGCTGTACTTTGACCGGAACATGTCAGCTCAACTTTTTGTGATAATTAAGAAAATGTAAACAACTTCTTTTATACCCCTTTCGTACTTATACTTGTGTCTCATATGAATAAATATAATTTTTAAGTACTAGAGGAACATTTTAAAAGCTCATTAAATGCAATTCATTACATTTTTTACGATAACTGTTACCAACTTTGCTTTGGTAGCTAATCCACTATCTAGAACAAATTCGTAAAATCTAGTGTAAATGTTGAAATTAACTAATTCACATTTTTGATAAGGTACCTGCCGACAAAATAGGTGTAGGTTCGACGGACAATATATTATTAATTTGTTTTATGTATTCAGTGGCAGAGAATTCATTCAGATGACAAAAAACAAAAAATAATATAATATCTTTTACTGCTCGGTGGAGAGTCGAGTGTTGTTGATGTATAGTTTACTAGGAATTCCTGGTGTAATTACAAAACACGAGACATAAAGTTTTGAATGTTCTAAACGTGAATTTAGGTAGTTGGAAAATATAGTTTAGCATATAGCAATTAGGCTAGGCATATTAGGAAAAAAATGGGGGTTCAGAGGAAAGTTTTGATATAGTTTTGATTTTCTCACCCTCTATGTTTTTTGTTCCGGAACTTTGTTTCTTTGGCACTTTTTGCCCAAATTTTGCCACTTTCTTCAGTTTTTAGCCTATATCTCAGAAAGGAAGCGATTTTTCGACAAACCCATTCAATACAAAATTAAAGTAGACAAAATTTCCTATATTTTTCATATATAACGTTTCTTTGGAAGACTAGCCGTTCCGCCGCGAGAGCACGCCAAAAAAGAGCCATATTCCCATATCTAGTGAAATTCACGAAAATCGCCCTTGCTATGATACTTAACTGTTGATCGTAAATGATTTATAATGAACTTGTGTTTTGTATGGGTTGTAATGAATGGAAAATGGTCTAAGAAAGGCAATAAATCTGCTCTATATAAAGCATTTATACCCACACAAAACAAGTTCAGCAGAAAAGTGCAATATGTAATCGACGGTGGGTTATTTACACAAAGTTCAATCAATCCTTCTCTGCAATATGCAACAGGTATGGGCCACAGGTATCGTTATCTTCGATGGATATCCTGAAGGTACGAAAGGTGGAACAAAAAGTGCCGAACTTTTGAAGAGGTCTATGAAAACGATTTCAGCTGACATTCTCTTCGATGAGAACATGACACCGACCACAGAGAAAGCAAATTTTCTGGCCATACGAACAACAAACCAAGCCAAGACAAATTTATGTTGAAATTACTAATTGTCGGACATTTTTTTGTCATTAATATTACGTACAGTTTGTATTGTTTTCCTTTTGTGTGTCTACATGTAATTTAGTTGAGCTTATTTATGTTGTCGTAAGAATTATTTATCTTTAACACCCTGGGCAGACTGCTTTTAGTTTTGATTCCTTTTTAGTAATTGTATAATGATTTTTATTATGTACAATTTTACTTTGTAGTTTACTGTCACATGCATTTTCGGTGATTTTCCATTATTATTCTGACGAAAGTTTTTTGTAGTTTACCCGCACCCTGAGCGGTCTCATGCTCTACCATTATTTGTATCTTTTTATGTATATTATTAAAGTAAGTTAAATTCAAAATTTTCGTTTTATTTCTCTCAAGTGAATTTAAGAAAACTTTAAATTTCCAGTGGGAACCCAATAATCTCAGACTCGGTCAACCCGTGAACCTAGTATTTTTCATACAGAACCGCGGAAACCTATCAGAGTATATTATATAATGTATATATACAACATACAGTATATTTGTGATTATAATTTATTATATACTGTTTATCTATGCTAAATATTATATTTTAGTATATAATGTAGCATACGTAGTGTAGTCCTTTTGTATAGTAGAAGCTGCTAATAAAGGTCTATTTATGTAATAAAAAGATGTCATTCCAAAAATTAACTGCAAATATCTCAACAATGGTTAATAATAGGTACTGGACAGGTTGACAAAATTTGTTCGGAAATAAAATGAGAATGCAAAAAATTTAAAAATATACAGGGCGTTCCATTTTAAAAGGTAAAGTTGCATAACCTAACGCCTTTTTGAAGCGTTTAGTACCTTTGCAAATAAAATGATCAAATGCATCTTTTTAAACAGAATAACTTTCCCATTTGACATTTCTTTCCATGTCTCCCCATTTTCAAGATAATGCTTATCTAGGGCTGAGATACCCTGTATATGATTAATTTTATGTAAACCTGTCCAGGTAAAGAATAAATGCGTGGTAAAAATACATGCGTTATATACGTTTAATTTTATATTTTCTATGTACTTACATGGTTGGTAAAAAGAAAATAAATGTATTATATAAGTACGTAATATATTAGTTATTAATTTTTATTTCTATGTTCCACCAAATTTACACTTCTGTATTTTTTATATTATAGTTGACTTTCAGATGATTAAAAGTGATTTATTTGGTTTCTGTATCTCCAGTAGTTATTATAAAAACCACCCTTGGAAAATAAAATGGTGTGTTTTGCACCCCAAAAAATTGATCTAAAAATATGAAAAAAATACATGACATAGAACTAATTGACATCTATTTTTGGCTTGGATTCATTCGAATATCTGTCATAGTTCTGGAGAAAAACAAAATTATCGTTAAGGGTTGTTACTCCCATATCTTCCTTATAATAATTATTATTAGAAAAGGGAAAAACAATGCTTTTAGATGTTTCAAATAAAAACTGTATTTTTATACACTCTACATATGTTTCGGCTTGTTAGGCCTTTCTCAAGAGCATTACAGATGAATACTAAAGCTATGAGGGTGGTTGTTCTAAAAATAAATGCAGTAATACCCAAACATGTGGAATTACGGGGATTTCAAGTAATAAAACTAAGGATCTACCTACTCGGAATAATTCAATGGGCTATTCTTAGAACCTTGTCTATTATAGGAGTGTTTATGAAATTTAATTGGTCATTGGTGGTACAAGTATTGCTTTTAAGGGATTTTTTTATTTCTAATTGTTCAAGGAGGTTTAAGCGTTTTCCTTTTCTTTCTGAATGGATTAAATTAATATTCTCTGTATCAATAAAATGATTATTTTAAATGCAACGTGTTGACATTCCTGTGTTTTTGGTGTTATTTAAAATGGATTGTTTATGTTCTTTTACCCGATTAGCTATACTTCTACCACTTTGGCCAATATATACCGCGTTACAGTCCTTACATTTAATTTCATAAACCCCCGATTTTTTGACTTTACTTATTTTTTCTTTATTGTTAACTAAAATACTTCCTAAATTTGTTTTGTTTACACTTATTGTGGAGATGTCTAACTTATTTAGTTTTCTACTTATTTTATCACTAAACCTAGGAATATAATTAATAAAATTGTACTTTATTGTTTTATTGGTTACAGTAAAAAATTCCTTTTGAAGTAATTTTCGCTGTTTGTTTTTAACCATGTTCTCTATTAGTGACTCCTTATATCCATTATTTATTGCAATCTGTTTGATTATGTTTAATTCTTTATTAAACTCTTCCTTATAGATGAAAGCAGAGGCCTGAAATTAAGAGTAGCAATACTTCAGGCAAAAGCAATAATTAATAGGTTAAAGCACGAATATAGACGTCAGTGCAATTTTCATAATAATATGCTAAACCGACAAGACCCTTTGAAATTTAAATATATATTCGTAAAAAGTAATTTCTTCCAATGACGCAATTTTAACTAACAAGGAACAATTTATGAAATTTTTTCAATGAAATAATCATTGTTCCGAGGGCTTTGTTGATTTCCAGTTGACAACCGTTGAAAGTAGAGTGAACAACAATTAAATAAATAATATTTTTAACATTATTTTCAGCAATCAACTTATATGAATAAAAATAAAAGCATAGGAAATATTTCAACCCTTAGCTATTTTTCGAAGAAGTGAAATGAAATTTTACGATAAGCTCTCCAAGCTTTTATTAGTCATATAAGATTTAATATACTATGCCTGATTATTTTTGTAATATTTGTATATTTTTGACAAAAGCATGTTTAAAAAAATGTTTTACACACATTTTGCTTGCTAATTTAGCCAAGATATAATTTTAAATATTTTAATATAAAAGACTCGGTGAACTTTTAAAGAAACTTGTAGTTTACATAATATGTATGTTTAAATACTTGACATAATAATGTGGGATAAGGTTACAACTAACATGGTTAAGGTGTTGTCACTGATATTTTATTTGTATTTAAACACTTCCACCAAAAATAAACCATTTACATATGTCTCATTTCTTGATTAGAAACCTAAATATAGAATCGGTTAAACTATGGAACATTAAGATCCGTAGCAAACATCTTAAGGAGATTTTTCCAACGGTATTTAGAGAGTTTGGTAAAAACGTTTGCTTGTTGGCGTTCTGAAGAGATGGCTTCACCAGAACTTCTCCAGACTCTACTTTTTCTGTCGATGGTTGTGAAATGCTTGATTTTTGCACAATCTTATTGAGTTGTGGTTATCCACCTTCAGCGATGGTGGCTCAACTCAGAAATAATGACACTCGCTGAAAATTCTTATCAGCTAGACTGGATCTAAAGAAAATTTAAACAGAATACTTAAGGTTGATTTCCTTGTTGCCACATCCCTAAAAAATCGCATCATAGAAGCCTGCTAGTTCTGTAGTGTTTCTTCCAAAACATATACCAATAATTTGTTCATATCGATATTTCAAAACTTTTTTCACATTTTTCGAATCTTTTGCCCAAATGCATTTTAGCTTTTGAGAAAGGCGATCTACTGCGAAGAAGGGATATTTGGTCTGGAAACAATAATCAGATAACAAAAACATACGCACACCACACAGTATACAACCCCCAAAATGACCAAGACCGTCTTGTATTTCAAAGGTAGATCAATTTTTGTAACTGAGAACTTAGTAGATCTAGAAAATATTTCATTCCAGTCATGTGTACCTTGCAGGTATCTCTGTGCAAACATTTTAATAAACGTATCTAGATGCATTTTGTTGCTGGAAATTGTAACTTTCATGGTAAACTAAAACATTTTTTAATTCAGATTTATCTTTCGAATTGCTCTTATTTTTCGAATGTGGTTATGAAAATTTAACAGAATATATTCTTCGGGGTTTGTGGCATGCTCTTCATAGCGCATTTCCAGTGACATACAGACAAAACCCACACTATGAATCGGTATTTTTTCCTAATCAACAACACAGCTATGTAATTAAACAAAGAATGCGAACTTGGACGTGAAAATTAGTTCAATATTAAGCTTGATATTGAGTTTACTTTAGATAGACATTAGCGTTATAATGTGAAGGTAATTGTAAGGATGTCATAGTCCATCGTTTTTTTTTCGCCAACAGATTATTATTATTACATTATTATTAATTAAGTATAGCAAATAATTTAAATGCTCTTTAACATAAATATTTTTATTAAATGACGAAGTGACTGATGTAAATATTCAGTAATATTTTCTAACTTTAAAATATAAAAAGTAACTCAGGTAGCAGGAGAATATGCATCTAGTCTTTATGAAATAGAATAGAATAGAAGAAATAAATTATAACGTTTTGCCTTTTGAGGACTATACGCACCAGGCGGCGATTTTCAAGGAATGAAAAGATCCCAATGTGCAAGAGATAGCCTTCCCTAACAACCACCCCAAAGTGCAAAAAACACCACCTTGCGGCGGTACTTGTATTTATCCACGGAATGGCTTTCAAGCAATGAGAAATGAAATTAGAGAGGGGTTTATGCCCCAATCGGCACGTGACAAAGTTTTATCTTCTTTTACCTTTGCAAACAGAATTCTACGGCATGTTTGGCGGCATGGGCTCATCTTCATAACACCTTTAAGGTGGTAAGACAAGTTTTAATTAATGGTAAATATGTGGTAAGAGTATAGGGATTTGATTTTCTTAAAATGTTTTCTTAACCGCTTCTCAAGTCACCGAGGTAACTCCTTGAAGATCCAGAATGATTTTGTGTCAGGTAAAAAAAACGAGGCCCTACAATTTATAGTGGAGTCCGAACCACATCTTGGGGATAAGTTTACAACTAAAATTATTTCTCGGTGAGCAGGGATTGAACCTGCTACCATCCCCGTCTATTTAACATTTTCTTCTATGTCTCACGATTTCCTAGATACTGCTTGTTTAAATAGATCTGGGACACGCTGTATATATAGCAATATAAACAAATATTATTATGTCTATTTGATTCAATAAAATTTTGAAAATTCATAGAATATTCGACTAGTACTACTTTAATCCTGTTGGCATCGTATGAAGATAATAAGAACTAATTTTGTCTCCTAGTGATAAGTGATAAGTGCCAAAACGCGAATCGAGTGTAAATTTGAGCATAGTGTACAAGGACTTGGGTGACTGGAGACTACTTCACATCATTTTGATCCTGATATATGTCATATTCCCGTGACAATAGGAAATAAAGATCTTGACAAAGTTTTAAAATATTTATTAACAAAACCAACAAAGTCGACAAAGCAAAGTTTCTTAAAGCAGTTTGTTGAATTAATAGAAGTTGCACAATTTCTTATCATAGATGTATAAGGAACTGTTGGATATTTAATTTTGGTGGATGAGAAGGAATCGGTGTTGTAGAGTAAAATCAGACAATTTTGTATCCTACATCTGACTGTATCTATTAAACATCTGTAGTGCATGATTATTCAGTAAAGTATTAATATCTGTGGCCCATAAGAAGTCCAGATGGGAGAAGAGCTCGTAATCAATTAAATGCTTATGAACAACATTCGGTAATTCTGCTGCAAGTTGTTCTACGTTCTGAAAATAGAAAAGATTAAGTTTTTAAGTTCTGTATTAAAATAGTGTAACGAGGTTTCATTTTCACTTTCATAACACAAACTACAGTCCATTGCAACTCTTAAGTAATTTATTTGATTGAATGTTCTGGATACTGTTTAACATGTTCAATAAAGCTTGGAAGCTATTCACTTGAGGGGATGAATTTTACTGTTGTATTATTAAAGTAAACCCCTATAGAAGGTGAACATTAGTGTATTAGATTTAGTTCTTTTAAAGATTAAGGGAATAATGTTTTTTCATTTATAATACTTACAACTACCGCAGACATGGCATCATTTTTCGCATAAAATAATATAACTGGTGCAGTGATTGATGAGATTTTATAATTTGGAGGCACAAATTGACGATACACTGCTAGATTTTTTATGGGTCCATGATCGTATCTTCTAAACAGTCCTGTAATTATAAATTGAATTCAGTGAAATTTTACACAATGAAATTATACAGGGTGTAATTAGTCTCATGTCATTAAAACTGGTGGTAGGGAATGACAAAACAAACAGAAAAACCTTATATAATATGGGGTCTAAAGCTCATAGTTTTGGAGAAAGAAAATAAACAAAAATTTCACAAATTTTCAATATAATTTTTTGAGAACTGCTGTAATATTGAGGTAGGTTTATATCGTCGCGTGTGTCTTTGCCTATGATACTCAATATTTATGTAGATAGCTATAAATTGTCGGTGGTCTTTATCGATGCGGTAAAGACAAAAGACGTCGAAGTTTTCTGAGTGTTTAGTAGATCTGATCTGAAGAAAACTATACTCTGACTCTCCCTTGTGCAGTATGTTACTTATTTCGGGTCACTGTGTATTTATAGTTAAGATTTATTTTCTTGACTACTGTTCAAGTCGTTAAATTCTTGATTGCGTACAGACACAACTTATTTGTTCGTTCTTTTTGTATTCCCTTTTGGATTTTGGACCAAGTTTTTCTTTCCTTTTTCTTTATTGACAACGTTAGTTGATAGTTTAGTGTTTAATGTTGAACGGAGTGCGTATGTCTTTAATTCGACGTACCGAACTGTGTATTGATGCAGATGCAAAGATTTCGAATAATGTAGATAGGTGGTAAGCTTTTAACCCAGGACACTCATTTATGTTACAAATGTTGATAAATCACATTTAAAGTTTCTAAATTATAAACATTAATCCAATATTTTGTTCCAAATAAAAAAACACACATGTAAAGAAATGCTCTGTTTAAACCTCTATGGCCATTATTTGCTTGCAATTGCGCAGGAAGAGGTAACGAATTATTTACCTCTTTATAATTGCTTGAGTTCGGTTGAGGCGATGCACCAAAGGCGGTCGATGATCCAAGGCCTTTGCTTTGACACTGCAGACCGCCGCGTGTGCCGCCGAGGACTTTGCACTTTTTTATGACAATTTAAAAGTTGTATAATTGGGAGGTACAATTCCATTGACCAAGAAAAGCAATGATTCTCAATTGTCTTCTATCTTAATATTAAAAATGTTTATCTAGGTCAGTTTTTTTTCAAAGTGCCCCTAGAGGGAAAAGTCATAAAGGTTTTTTGTTTGTCTAGTCAGTCCCAATTACCAGTTTTTTTTTTAATGACATGAAACTGATTACACCCTGTATACTCTATTTACGCTGACTTGATATTAGGTATGGGCAATCTGTAAGGTTCCACATTGTGCATTATAACCAATTTTTATTGACATGGTTAGATTAAATTAGGTTAGGTCGGTACATGAGTGAGCTTATATCAGACGCTCCACCGCGGCCACTCGATGTATTGTGGCTCACTTTATTGTAATTATATTTCACTCCATGAATTTAGTTTTTTAATGAAGCTGATAATTTATTGAGTAAGATATTATTCAGTTTTCTGATAATAATTGCTCCTTGCCAAATAATGGAAGGCGAGTTATCTCTGCTGCGAAACAGGTACATAATAGTCCAGCAAGCTATATTTTTTTATGAATTATTATTTCATCATTATAAATAGAACGTCAAAAGTCCCGATGGATACGACTTCTGGATAAAAAATGTACAGAGGTTTAAATGTCAGAAAGACAGATTTGGGCGAATATCTCGTCGTCCATTAAGCCTAGTTTTCATTAGTCGCGTTATCGGTCAAGTAATTTGGTCAGGTTCTAACTATCTCTCTAATTCTACACTTTACCACCGTGTAATCCTACTCTACTCGACCATAATCTAGTACTCGACTCGACCAGTTACGTTTCATTGGTAGAGTTAGAGGAATACTTGACCGCTAACTCGACTAATGAAAACTAGGCTTTAGTTCTAAAACAATAATGGAAAATTTGTAGCTTAGGAAAATATCTAAAAAAGGATATCATTTTTTTTCATAGAAGTAACCAACCAAGTTTTGCGATCTGTGCTTTTCGCAATTAGCTCCTTAGTGACATCAGCCTAACGTTCTATGTTGCAACAGAACAACGTCGTCAATTCGCAATACTCAATAAGTAGGGTGGATCTACTATTTCAATTTTGAGAGGCATCCTCTCCCCCTTTCACACCAAATATGTACTGTATCTGGTACTTCTTAGGAACTCAAGAAAATACCTGTTAATGTTTTCCTCAAACTAAAATGCAGAGCCAGAATAGATCTGCTAGTCGTAGCTGATCGCCTGACTATAAGCCCAATAACATAACAATCTAACTATCTAACCAGAATGCAATAAAAATGCACCATTGTTGTCACTAGAAATTTATGTGAAAGCTGTCAGTATTTAAACAATTTTAAGAAACAATACGAGTTGCATACAATGTTTTATTACAACCGTTCAAAATATGGAAGTTTTATATTTTATTAAGTGACGTATTTATTTATTTATTTTTTTATTTATAGAGCAATATGATTATTAGTATTTAAACAACATCTAAAATAATGATTTTTGTATAAAGCTGCTGCTTTTCCACTAATCATAAACGTTGTCTGACGCGAAAGCGTAGAAAGGCCAAACTCTTAATTTATTTTTCTAACTCGGAATTCATAATTGTTAAGTCAGAATTCACAATTACTAACTCGAAATTCATATTTGTATCTTGGATTAACAATTTTATCTTGGATCACAATAATCGTAAGTCGAAATTCCCAATTGAAAGTCAGAATTCACAATTGAAAGTCGGAATTCGTAATTATTAACTCGAAATCACAATTTTTTTAAATTTATTTTAATGCCTTATTTATATTAACGTCCTGGCGGAGTTCAGCTATTGCTGCTCTACCACTCAACCAGGACACGTACACATAGACATCAACACAACAACCATTCCCTGCGATATTGCCATCTACCGCAGCTGAGACTCGAACTCAGGAGCGATAACAGCGACTAGACATGTTGTGCCACCCAACAGTGGTCTAGGTCACTGCTACCGTCTCAGTAACACATGAAAAAACGCCACTAACATCCATACTCTGGACAGGATTCGAACCCGGGACTCCGTGGTCGCAAGCCAAACACCTTCAGCATTGCGCCACCGAGCTGGTATCTCGGAATTCACGACGTAAGTCCTAATTCGCAATTAAAGTTGGAAACTACAATTATTGTTAAATCAAATAGCTTACTATACTGGCTCAGCGTTTCAGAAACCGTATGTGGAGATGATTGAAACTCAAGTAAACTTAATAATGTATGCTGTATTTATACCAAACGAATGTGATGTTTCAAGAAATTCATCCCATCTGTCTCAGTTCGGCAGGCCGTGACCTACTAAGCAATAAAACGGCCTTGGGAAAATGCCTACGCCACTATTCATACCATCTTTACATTTTGCTATTTCTAAGATTTCAACAGCATACAGCTTACCATTACATTCCTAGTTCACCTTTTTATTGATCATAGGAAACCCAGGGGATAAAATTGAATCAAGCGAAAGGTCCAAGATTGATTAAATCAGTTCTAAGTATTGTAATTTGAAGTAATTTGGACAGACGAAACTTCCAATTATGACTAGAGTCGATAAGCACATAACCCATCCCAAATACGTAAGATCTGAAAAATCGAGTATTGATGAACATGTTGACAATCGTAGGATAAACATCAATAACTTAAAGTTAATTAGAAATGTAACAAGTATAAACAGCTGAATGCTTCTGAAAACTTAGAAATTGCTAAATGTAAAAATAGTATAATGATAAGGCCTTATCCGAAGTAGCCTGTATTGGTTAGTAAATCAATACACATAGTGAGAGATGACAGGATCTGTTGAACCATCACTCTAATTTACTATAAATACACCAAAAATTGTTAAAACTTTAGTTTCGATGATCTCCAGATAATGTCAACATTATCGGCAAAACGCGTCTCAAGCAAAGTATTCGAATATAGTGTAAGAGTAATCCGACTTAACCACTGTGAATTCTGAGATGCATTTGTGAATTCCGACTTAACAATTGTGAATCTCAACTTAACAATTGTGAATTCCCGATTAGAAAAAAAATATGAATAGTATGGTCTTTCTACGCTTTCGTACCAATGAGTGCGGCACGTTCAACAATTACGGTGAGCTAATTAAGTGTTACCTGATTGATATTCTTGTATGTAGTGAGATACCATTTGCAGGGAAACTCCTGATGGTGCATTTGAGAATACCACTTCAATGAATGTCTGTAAAAATATAATAAATATTATTTAGGATCTACATATAGTTCTCTACATCTAGATATGATAAGAATTCAATAATATTTTGTGAAATATTCATCAGTCAGTCCACCTTAATGATCTTAATCTCATTGTGCTAAGCTGTACGCGTCTGAAATGTTGGAATGTTTTATTACATCGGGACGCAAAGCTTCAGGTGCTCTAGTAGGCAATATGAGGGCGTTTAGTTATAGTATTTGAATTATACTTTGATGATCCTATCTTTGAGAGTACACTGTGCTCATTTCGGCGTTGATGTTTATAGATAAATAAATAAACTCATCTATAGCCCTATTCACAAAACCCATGTTACGTACCACTCGATTTAACTTAAATTTGTCGGTCGTGTGTTTATTACCGTGTGTCAAAATTTTAAGAATGCCGAATCCAACGAACAGCAAACTTAAATAAAAATGTTGACGAATCGCGGTTTACAAATAAATGCTGAACTTAACTGACTGACTAGCCAGCGTACGGTAGGCATTGCTGCCACTTTCAAATACCCAATTTGGATATTTTTATTTACCGCCAGACCGACTACGTAATCCGGGTTAGATATGGAACACCAAGTGCCGGTCGCGGCAGTGAGAGCCAAATGACGCACGGTGTGGGAATATAGGATGGGAGGTGTAGGTGTTTGTGAGATGCTTCTTTTAAATTTCCATCTGTCATAAACTTCTTACTTATTCTGCTTCTGAGACTTCTGTTTCTCCAATTTTTGAGTCTAGCCGTACGTATATCCTTGATATTTCTATGTTGTATTTCTTCTTTTTAGTTCTTCTTTCTGATGCCATTATTTGCTCTTTTATTGTATCCTTTAGCGAGCTTCCATTTTCGTTTCATCGCGTGTGCAGTAAGTTTTTTCCTATGATATTCTTGATATATGTTGTTTTTCTGCGGCCTTAATCTTCTTTAGTTGCTCTTATTTATTGTGTGCTCACGGGTGATTTCTTCCGCATCAACGTTTTCCTCGTCGCTATTTTTATTTTTAAACTTGACCAGTTGAGTTCTTCCCCTGTTAATTGTTTTTCATTTCCTCTTAGTATTTCTCTTTTATATTGTTGTTTCTACAGTGGGAAAATATTCCAAGTGTTATTTGGTGATTTGTTGTCTCTAGTATTCTATATATTATCTGTATCTACATAGTGTTTTAAGGGCTGTGTTGCTTCATGTTGTTCTTTTTGCCTTAATATCTTTAACCCTCTCGCTTACTTCTCTATCCACCAGGACATGGTCTATTTAGGAGTTGATATTTGCGTTGCTCCCGCTTTATGAGTTTCTTATAGTCCCGTCGAAGAACTGAATGTCTAGTTTTCAGCAGCCCTCCATTTTCATTTGACTATCTACGTGACAAGGTTTTCGAATGATTTCTTATCTGTATCCGCTTGAATTTCTTTTCCTACTCGTTGAAGTCGTCTAACTTTATGATAGCCATTTTTCTGTTTATATTTCTTCTAGTTTCTTGGGTGATCTGCAGGAATAGTCGTTCTGCCCGATTGCGACTAGATGTTGTTTCAGGTTTCCTGAAAATTTGTGTTTTCGTTTCAATACCCTGTATTAGTGCTTACTTTTCGTTTGTTTTCCAAGATCTATATCAGTATGCTGTAAAAGACTTTTATTATTAACTTTACCACGGTATAGTAATTTTATGGTGGCCTGAGAGAATACATGAGACACTCTGTGATTGATCTGCTAATGTTACAATGTTGTCGCTTACTTTATAGACCATTTTACGTTAGGCGTTCTTCCTAGAATTTATATGGACCTTAATGCTGGGGTTTTATTATTTGTAAGAACTTGTTTTAAATTAGGTTTATAAATTAGTAAGTATATTAGGTTAATACAGTAAATTAATATAGCTTCTTATCTGTCTGTCATCACTTGGTTTTATTGGTCGCTAGTTTATTTTGTTGTGGTGATATCCTATACTTATATTTTTAATTACTGCCCACAAATATTCATTATTTATTTACATTTTTCAAATCAGTTTTAGTTGGAGTTTAAGTAACAACAGAGCTAATACGTATATATTGCTTTATAAACACATATCACCTATTTGACGCTAAAATACAGTATTTAACCAATAACAACTTGAAGGCGTCTTGTCTTAGGTAGGAGTCCTATTAATTTCACGCGTCTACGTCTGCTCTCGTCGACAGCCAAACTAAGAATCCTGTGCAGTGAAAAATAACTTAATTATTTTGATTTTATAAAATGATCGTAGATAAAATCATGAGCGTAATTCAAGCGCAAAGTGTCGTTGTCGCTCTCGAGTGATAGATGCGTTTCGCTCGCGTAACTTACTCTCTCGAGCGACAATGAGGGACACTATGCTCTTAATATACATATAACTATTAACAGTTTGCTACTAACTCTGTTCAATTGCGCAGAATCAGTTCCACCCAACAAGAAAAGAATATCAGCACAGAGTTCTTGAACTGCCGATCCATCGTAGCATAATGCTCTTGCAGCATCTGTGATTAACTGTGAATGAGGAAGAATTTCGTGTAGATTCAGTTCCTCTGCTAGAAGCTGAAACAAATTTTAATACAATTACTAACTTTATATAGAGACACTGCAGAAGCAAGGTAATTATTATTCCTTTCTTTTAGTAGGGTTTTGAAAAATAAACATTGATTTAAAAAAACTGAAAAAACACGCTTTAATAACAAATCGAACTAAGGAGTTAAAAATAATGCAATACAATAAAACAATACAGTACAAAAAAACGCGGGGTGTTTATTACTATGAAATATTTATACCAGTTGATATCAAGCACCCTACGCTTTTTTGTATTGCATTGTATTATTGCATTGTATTATTTTTTACTTTTTAGTTCAGTTTGCTATTAAAGCGTGTTTTTTTTAGTTTTTTTAAACTATTATTTATTTTTTATTTTTTTGGTCTTAAAAATTTTTACAAGATAATTCTAATCTGGAACCTCGATAACCCACAGATAACGATTTTCAGTCGAATCCAACGATAATTGATAAAACCTATCCGCCATGTTGACGCCGCCATGTTGAACTTTTAAGTTTTGATGACATATGTTTTCTACTTATCAAGCCCTTTCCTTTGATACCCATATCAAGGGGGTTGTAAAGAAAATGATAATCCGCCATCTTGGGGCGGCGGCCATTTTGAACATATTATAAAATTAAGTATACTTATTGAGTTAGAAGGTAGGGAGAAGCTGTCACGTGATCAAAAACGGCATTATTTCGCCATCTTGTTACTACTTATCCATCAAATAGTGACAGTTTGTTTTCCGTGCGATTTATTGTGATTTTTACTCATAGTTTGTTAAATTTTACGCAATAAATATTAAAAGGACTATGGTGTCGTGTGCTAAAAGAAATTGCTCTTCTAGAGATGGTGTTGACAAGAAGAAATTAACGGGAATAGCATTTCATAGGTAGTGCAAACAACAAACAGAGCCGTATTAAAAAAACAGCTATTTAAATATACTCAGGTTATATATTTCATAGCATAGAAACAAATGGTTTATTTTAGGATTACATTGCACATTTTGTATATCAAGGTAAATAAAAATTGTTAAAACTCTTGAGTTTATTGAATTGAACATTTATTTACGTTATCCAGATAGACGGTCTCGTCGGAGTACAAAGTTCTTATTAATTTAATTAGTCCGGGTCTGGCAAGACCACCATATTGTTACTACATTTAGCCACGCCTACTGATGCCGTTTGTGTATGGGATGTCTTGTCCCTACCTTCTAACTCAATGAGTATACTATATTGTGTTGTCATCGGAGCTACACACAACTGCCAAGTTTCATGATGATACAACAATTAGAAGTGGGTGAAAATTACATTGAAAGATTCCGTTACATTGATAGATACAGGTGAAGCTAAAAAAACGTGTTAAAAAGAGAAAAAATAAGTGAATACGACAAGTGACATTTAAATAATAATAATAATAATAGTATAATAATAATAATCTTTATTTTCTTTAACCGACTTGCAATAAAGTATACAATAAGTAGTAATGAGTGAAACTAAATACGTAGATCCCACATAAGGACGGATGCTTATTTGTAGGTGTAAAAAGAATGAAATGAAAATGTAAATTCCATGCAATGTAAAAGTTCTCTAAAATATAGCAAAGGAAATAAATATATTACAAAAAAACTAGTGCTAGGAAGATGAATGTAGTGTAATTCACCATATCGTTGTATTAAAATAAATCGCCATTTATGCAATTACTTCCACATTGAAAATATCATCCTAACATCAATAATAAAAGCATTGAAAAAATTATTGATTCGTTTTCTTCAATTTCATTTTAAAAATATGAATTGTGTTTCGTACCTACTGCAAAGCCTGATAGTTAAATTATTAATTAGTACTTACCTCAAGAACAGTCCAATATTCTGACAGGATAGGTGCCAAAACCTGACTCATATTTTGCATATATGCTACGGGTGCAAGAGCTAGCATTACCGTGACTTTGTCATTATACTCTGGTTTTAAAGATGCCATAGCGAAAAATTGAGTAGTCCCCTGGGAGTGACCAATATAAGATAACTTTGCCTGTCCAGTTGTACGTAATATATGATCTATCTTGGCAGGTAAATCATAATATCCGCATTCATCAAAACTAAAAAAAATGGCTTTTTATTTTGTGCAAAATCTATTTTCAAACTAGAATAAACATTATATTCTTCGACTATTTCATGCACTTTTCATTTAACTGTTGCACATTCTATAGGATACTCTTCGAAATTTTTTTTGTAAATAATATTGGTTTTAGATTTGGTTTATTGGTTCATTTTACAATTTCAATTTAATCGGTGAAAATATATTAAAATAAAAAGAGTCAAAAAAAGAGAATATGCATTCAACGTATTGGGGAATTTGAGTCAAAAGCAAGCAAGCAAAGCAAGTTTATTTAAAATTATAATATACAACAACAATTTGTCTTTCTCAGGCACTCACTCCAAACCAGCCAGATAAGTTAAAGGGCTGGATGGGGCGAAGCTAGGTTAGACTAGTAAGAAATTAATGAAAATCTGTTAACTGCAGTTTGCAGAATGCAAAAATTAAATAATATCTAACTTAAGGATATATAAAAGAAAGAAACGTATCTATCTATACATGCAAAAATCGCATGCATAAATAAAATCTCTACATTGTAAGTTGTATAAGTACTCGAAAATTATTTACTAAAAATCTCGTTCTAAGTAATTACAACGTGAGAGAGCGGCTGGGAGTGCCAGATCGCACATATTTGAAATATTAAGATTTTTCGAATGTTTCTAATATTTATTGCAAATTATGATTAACAAGAGAAAAATTTTGTAAAATGACGAAAAATAACGAACAGAAAGGAAGGAGGAAATAAAAGTGTTAAAGATCCGAAAGTGTGTTTGACAGATTAAAGAACTATAAAGAAAAACATTTATAGGTTGTTTTTTGCGAACAGGTGCATTATGCTTGCTAATTTAAGTAATGTTGTTTGTAAGCACGTTATCACAAAGTTTCAATTGGCAGAATTTTTGAGACGTAATTTCACAAAAAAGATGTCATTCGTTTTCTCTGATACATATTCCCACTCGAAATGAGGTTTATAAAATTGCTGATATGTTACTTCCGAAAGCATAAATACCCCTTTCTTGCACATTTTGAATTGTCGTTGGTGCGTCTCTTAAATAATGTCCTTCGCGTATCCCCATAAAAGAAAATCCATTTCGTAATATCTGGGGAACTAGTATGCGATTGGTGTAACACTGTTTCTCAGTCCATTTATTGGAGTAGATACCATTAAAGTAGTTCCGCGCCTTCACTGGAAATTTTGCTGATGCTACAGCCTATTTCGTTTTGAGAAAATGTTACCAATGTTTGTGGTAGACAATTCTACAAAATTCGAATTAGTAGCTCTAGTCAATATATCCTCAAGGAAGTGTGATATTATTGTTAATATTCACCCAAACTTGTATGAACCACCTGTTGAACGAAGATATGTGGATCTTTCGATAGTTCATAATGAAAAGTATGCCTGTTAACAAATGCATTTTTATGAAAAGTTGCATCTTTGATGAACAAAACGTTGTAGATTATATTGGGTGGTATCCTGTTGCATTTTACCTCCCGACTTAATTAAAAAGCTTTATACAATTTAAAAAATCATCATAAAATAGTGCTTGATGCATTTGGGTGTAACATTTACTTATCCAGTTTTTTTAGTTCGATTAATTGAAAGTTAATTTATTTTAAATAAGGTTATTTCTCATTAACAAACAGGGGAAATCTTAGTTACAGCCAACAATACGCATAACTTATTTTCTTCATTCAGTATCTTTTGGAGTATTGGCAAATAAGCAGTATCACTCCGACTCTCTCAATACAAATTCATCTTTGTTAAGATTAGTTTTAAAAGACTCTAATAGCCACAAATGGAAACTGATGACTGGCGTGAGTAAGACGCCACACAAAAGATTGCATACAGTTTTCAAGAAGCTAATATAGGAGACAGCTTTTTGCTGAATGCAGTAAAAGTAGGCCATATAGAATTGCATTGAGCAATAAACATTTGTCAATGTTGTGAAAAAGAAGAAATATTTTTTTAAATCAGTACTAGTGTAGTAACTTTAGAATGTATTTATGCTTACCTAAAATCCCAAAACTCTTTATCAGTATCAGGATCTAGTGAGACGTGTTTTCTGGACCACATGTTGCCTCGGTTGTTACCTAACCATACATCATAACCCTGATCAGCGAGTAATAATCCAATAGACTTTTCGGGGCCCATATTTACAAAATCAATGGAACTACTCAGGAGACCATGCATAAGTAATACAACTGGCTTCTTAGCATTAGAGTTGGATGGAGATTCATTCTTGCCATGAGGTATACGGTGCATGGTTAAAATATATCCATCTTCGGTTATTACCTGATGACTTTGAACGGGATAGCCATATTTCTCCAAAAATTGAACCTGAAATGATATTACATATCTTTCATACACGTACACTAATAAGTGTGGGATATATTGATATGAAAAATGTAGTTACATTATATCAATTTTTTAACTCTGAATGGTATGTGCTAGATATGCTGGACACGCACTAAGGAGCGTTTCCAGACTTAACAATAAAATACAATAAATAAATCGAATTAATGTTATCTCGTGCCTAGTAAAATCTTGACCGCCTGAGTTTTAGAGTAAGTTAAATCTTTCCTTAAACTCATTTACGTATCAAATTAAGCTCTGCCAAGTATTTCCCACCGCCGTCAATGGCTACATGAACTCTAGCGGTAATCATAGAAGGAACATATCTAGAAATACACACAATTAATATCGACCGACTACAAAGAGGCTAGGAAAGCATGTACATTAGAGAAAATTCCATAAAAGAAGTTTATATTCGATAGTAAAAGATCAATGTAATTATTTTATTTCAGTACAAAGTATTCAGTTCAGCAGGCCTCGATAAAATAAATTAAAATCTAAAATTCATGTATGAACAAATTTTTAATAATGCCCGTAACTGAATCGTAAATAAGAGGGCTTTTTAGCTCAAATCAACTTCAGTATGGCAAAATGCCAACACATACCGATAAATATCTATGCTTGCAGTCTCACTACCACTACAGCATAGAAGTAGGCCATCTGGCCATTGACATGCAGGGAAAAACAATAGTCAGATGTCAACTTCTCAAATCGAAATACAAGATTTTTCTATGGAAAAATGGATAGAAACACAGGAAAATAAATGACACTATCATTAAACAGAAGAAATTGAGTATACAGCAACTGCTTATCATATATATACTAAGTTGCAGACAGAATCAAAAGACCTGCTACAACAGAAGTTATCTAAAATGCTAATCAGTTAATTGAAAAATATTTTTTTTTAAACAAGTCACCAGATGAGCTTGATTCGCTAGGAATTTATAATATTGCTTTATCACGTAGTCAAGTTACATCGGTGAGACTATGTAAACTTGGCTACTTGGCCTGGTCTTTACCAGCCGTAATGAAGACATCAGTCATTAAACTCGTAATTAATGGACACTCAAAGGAAAAGTTGACACTGTGTAAATTTAGACCAAAAGATTAGGGCACACAAGAGCAAAAGCAATAGAAACACACTCATATCTAAATAATTTCAGTCGAGGTACTGCAATACAGCTACCGCTAATACGAAAATCAATGTTTAGGACAACTAACCAAATGACATCACCAAAACTAAGCCATGCGTCCTAACGGCGCATGTACATGAAGGAGCTCAGGCCACTACTGGCCGCATGATATAGGGCCCATCTTACGAAAAACGTATCGAAAGCGACAGATTTCTCTAGGCCGCTGCGCCGGCCTTGTAACCGTACCGTTCACTCAACGCCATGCTATTAGGTATATTACGTTTCACTAACAATCCAAGCAGTATCTCGAAACTAAAATATGAACATAAACGCTCCTAAACTTAATGTTCTCTTGTGATACATACCGACACTGCCATATCGTATGTCACTTAGTTTGTATAACTTGCGTTATTTCTTACAGGACACCGCTTTCAAATTAACATTAAAAAAACAAAATAACACAATAAAACATGGACTAGCTTAATTCGATCGTATGGACAAATATGTTTAAAATTATGTATATAAAATTATCAAATACATCTAAGTATGATATAAAAAAGTACAGTAGAAAAGCATTATACTGGGTGTTCTACAAGCTTTATGACAAAATTTGACAGATGATAGCTGGGTTAATCTAAAAAAATTTTATCAATGAACCAATTACAATGAACCCAAGTGGTATCATTAAATTTGATAAAAGTTTTTATTTTTTTTTTGTTTTATTTTATCACTAATCGCTAATGGTACTTAATGCGAATGCTGAAAATACCTTTCATCCTTAGTCATCCATCCTTGGACTCCAAGAGCAGTATAGTTGTATCTGGTATTTTCAATACGCTTGAGATACTTGCGAAAAGTGCAAGATCTGTAATTATTTTTCTTGAAACAGGTTTAGAATGTCATGAAACGTCGAGATTTTAAATTTGAGCGAAACGAAGTTGTCTGTCCGTCGGTCGGTCTGTCTGTCTGTCTGTCTGTCTGTCTGGCTGTCTGTAACTTTTTTTTTGTCCGCACGCTTTCTCCGGAACGATTTAAGATATTAACTTGAAATTTTGACATTATCCAGTTAAGGGTTGGGGGGTAAATAGGGGTAAATATGGGCGAATATGTGAAGCAAGCTGGTAAGAGTACAGAAACTTCATTGATGCATGTACAAGCCAAAGCCCCAGATTTTTTTATATTTTTAACCCCCAACCACCCCTAGTACATTATTAAAAGGGTTGATCGAATAAAATTGAGATACTCATTTGCAATTTGGTACACGTATATATTATAATGGCATCTGGAACTGGATTATATTTTGAGATGATTCCGTTGAAGGGTTGGGGGTTAAGTAGGGGTAAATAGGGGAAAATAAGTAAAGCAAGCTGGTACGAATACAGAAACTTGAAATTCGTTGTATATACTAGAAGCCTAAATCTCAGATTTTTTATACTGTTTTTGAAACCCCCATCACCCTACTCTATTATTAAAGGGATTGATAAAATAAAATTGATATATTCATTTGAAAATTGGTACACGTATGTACTATAAAGACATCTGGAACTAGATTGTATTTTGAGGTGATTCCGTTGAAGGGTTGGGGGTTAAATAGGGGTAAATAGAGGAATATAACTAACGCAAGTTGGTAAGTGTACAGGAACTTGAAATTCGGTGTATGTACTAACAGCTAAAAATTAAATTTTTTTTCAATCCCCCACCACCCCTACTCCATTATTAAAGGGGTTGATAAAACAAAATTGAGATATTCACTTGAAATTTGGTACGCAAATATATTATAACGACATCTGGAACTAGATATTTTGAGATGATTCCGTTGAAGGGTTGGGGGTTAGTTAGGGGTAAATAGTTAACACTGGTAAGTGTATAGGGAATGACCGGCACGACATAGATAAGACTGGGAAGTGGTACAATAAGCCTACATGGCTGCAGTGCCCTCGGAGTCAGCATGACAGCCGGCCCATATAATTAAAAAAAAATAACAGAGTCAGAACCGGGCATGGAAGATGTGCGGACTCTCTCTACAAAGGGAAAGTTAACCCATCCCACAATGTGACTGCGGTGGAGATAGACAGACGATCAGTGGAAGAATGCCCCTTGAGAGCATATTCAGGTCAATTTGAAGATTTCTTGAGCGTCACCGACAATGCGGTTGATTATATATTTGTCACCTAGATGTTTGGATGTAACGCATATATTATTGTGGTCGTTTTATACAGTCTTAAATTTTCATGGCAGAAATAGGTAGAAGAATGGCAAGTTAGATCTTCTAAAAGTTGTTCAGAATTTGATGATGAACACAATGATATTTACTATCTTTATAAATTTAACACAATGAAGTATTTGAAAATACCAAAGTTGTCATTTTTATTTTGATTTTGTTTTATAGATAATCTAAAGTATATCTTAGTAGATAATTATCGTTTCGAGAGTTCTTGAAGTTTATTGGAATATCTCATTTTATGGGCCTTTTATCTTTAAAGTACTTAGATGAGGTATTTACTTATAGGCGAGTCTGCCTGGGTTAAAAAAGAGATTATTTTACAAATTATGTATACCATTTGAGTTAGCAACGGATTCTTATAGAAAAAATGCTGCTGAACAAAATTTTCTTATGAAAAATAATCCTAAACAGCGAGCTTCATGGTCAAATAATTGTTTAAATAATTTTTTTTCGTTTTTATTTAATAAAATAAAAACGGTTTGACGCATCCGAAAAGATCTTGATACAATCAAAAGATATTTTCAATATGCGTCATTTGGCGCCAGGCATGACTCATTTTGTCAACCCGTTCATTTGTTATAGCCAAAATAAATTTCATAATTAACAAATTGATTACTCCGAAACTAATGAGGTCAGGATATGGTTTTTTCAAAATATATACCTTCCATACCAAAGAATACACTATATTTTTTTGGCACGATATCTTCAATGCTTTTTGATTGTTTAAACATTTGGCATAATTTGTTAATTTGCAATTAACTTGTTTTTCGAAAATTTGATCTACTTCAAGCTAACTTTAAACGATAAATATTGATGTCGCGCATAACCCCCATAGAAGTCTCCACGAATTCAACTTTTTGCTTTTGTTCATTTAATGTTTAAATTAATTTTGCAAATTACCAAATGGAATATCTCGGCTCTGGGTAAGCGTATCGAAATGGGGTTTTGTGCATATGAAAGTGCTTGCAAAAAGGAATATGTTGAGACCAGAAAGACTTTAATCGGAGAACCGGAACCGGAAATAAAAGTGACATTGCGTGAGAGGCTCTAATTTGTTTATTAACAACTTTTTGGACAGGAGGTTTGGTGCAAATGAAAGCTAACAAGTTTTTCCATCAACCACAAAAGTTTTACAAAAAGTATTCAATCCATGAAGTTACACACGTTTTTGACCCTTAAAAAATCTCTCCCGCAACGTGAAAATAGTAAGTTTTGACACGCAATGGAGTGGCGGGTTCGATCCTCGGTGTGGGCAAATTTTATTTGTTGTCAAATTCACATTTTTTTCGTGCAATAAAATATTTCCTATAATAAAATAATTTTTAAATTGTAAAAATCGCTATAAATAATTATTATACTCTTCGCAAAAAAAATCGATCGGGACATTTCTAAAACCGGTAATATTGCTCGTAGAGAAAAATTCATTCATTCATATCACTGTGCTGCTGATCGAATTCTGAACGACTTTCTGTCTGTCTGTCCATCCGTCTGTTCGTCCGTCATTCACGTTTCTTGTAAGCACGATAACTTAAGAACGAAAAGTCCGATAGTATTGAAATTTGGACAGCGAGTTAGTGTTAGCTAGAGGAAGAACCGTATTGTTAACAAATTCTATCAATAAATAAAAGAGTTATTAATTTTTTAAATTGAAACAAAAAATTGTTTCTTTTTTATTTTTGTTGGTCTTTTTTCAACAGGCACCCTCCTCAAATACAGTAATACAAGCCTTCTCTTTCACAAAAAGTAGCAAAAAAACAAAAACTACCGACAAACCCTCGTTGGACAAGAACAATCATATGTACCTATGTTAAAAAATAACCATGTATTTAATGAATATTGCAAAAAAAATTATTTACGACGTTTTTAAAAATTTCTGAGGTGAAGATATTTATTATCATAAAAAATACTTGGTTACATGAAAAAAAAGCAAATTTGATGAAAAAAAAAATTGCCCACATCGAGGATCGAACCAGCCACCAAGGTCTTTCTAGTCTCAAAATTTGCCTTATTGCAAGTACTTTCATATGCCCAAAACCCTATTTCGATACGCTTACCCAGAGCCGAGATATTCCATTTGGTAATTTCCAGAATTAATTTAAACTTTAAATAAACAAGAGCAAAAAGTTGCATTCGTGCAGACTTCTATGGGGGTTATGCCCGACATCAATATTTTTCGTTTAAAGTTGGTTTGAAGTCGATCAAACTATCGAAAAAAAAGTTACTTGCTAATTATCAAATTATGCCAATTGTTTAAACAATTAAAAGTATTGAAGATATCGGACCAAAAAAAATACGGTATATTCTTTGGTATAAAAGGCATATATTTTGAAAAAACAATATCCTGACTTCGTTAGTTTCGGAGTAAGCGATTTGTTAATTATGAAAATTATTTTGGCTATAACAAATGAACGGGTTGACGAAATGAGTTGCGCCTAGCGCCAAAGACGCGTATTGAAAATATATTTCCAAAGTATTAAGATCCTTCCGGATCGGTCAAACCGTTTTTATTTTATTAAATAAAAACGGAAAAAATTTTGTTTAAATAATTATTTGACCAAGAAGCTCGCGGATTAGGAAAATTTTTCGTAAGAAAATTTTGTTCCGCGGAATTTTTTATATAAGAATCCGTGGCTAACTCAAATGGTATAGAAGATTTTTGGGAAAAATCCCAGGCAGACTTGCCCATTATTTATTTTTGTTAATTACTAACTTGTCGATTTATGTAGCCCATTGAAAAGTTACTGACCACGTCAGAAATCATCATCTACTTGTAAACAAGGTAAGTATTTTTTAAAGCGACCTGACCGCTACTTTTCTGACCTATCAGAGGAATTGAAAACTTTCAAAAAATATGTTTATCGTTAGGTATATTTCAATATTTTGATACATGATCCTGTAATATGTTCGTATTCAAAGTAAAAGAAGAAAATCAATAAAACGAGCATGTCTGCAGAGTGATTCAAAAATAAGGATAATTAACTATTTTATCTCATTGTTCTTCCTCATGAAAATTTCATATTTCGATGAGGAAGAACAGAATTAACCTTCAACATTTTGAGGCATTGACCAAAAAATCTATTTTCGGTTTAACTTTTTGGTTTGATTCGATATGTCACAAATATACAACTTTATTTTCATAATACATGTTATTTGCAAGTACATATTTTTACTGGATTGGAATGCTCTCGAAATTAAGAAAAAGTGAATAATTGTATATATTTCACCACAGTCCTTGTCTGTTCATTCAATCATAGAAATAATAAAATGCCCAAAATTAAATTAAACATGGGTAATAACTTAACATATTATGAATATTTACTGCAATAAACTATTTTAGTTCTGAACTACTAAACCACTTATTCAATACTTACAATATCTAAACCCCAATCCGGATGATGAGTGACTTCATCGGCCTCTTTTATGAATTTTTCTGGCAAAATGTCATTAACGGTAATAACACGAGCAGAAAAAACATTTGAGACTGCCAATAAAAACAATAACAACTGAGTGGTATACATTTTGAAAAGTTACTCTTAATCAAACACTTGTAGGTTATTTATATAGGTATGTAACATGTAGATTATCTTGATTTCGAATATTTATCTTTACTATATCATATCATAATTATTGTGGATGTCTTATAACAGAAAAATTAGCATTTACATCTTACGCTCATTCGAAAAAATGAAGATTGAATAAACTTTCAAGGAACCGGTCCTTAAGGAATTACTATTTCCACCTCCAGATATCCCATCCAAGTCTCCTTGATGAAGACACTTAGATACTATATAATAAACTCCAGGATGTGGAAATAGTTGCTCATAGAAGTTTTAACAATATAATGTGTGAAATCATCTGCCATAAGGTGGTAATGAAGGAAGCTGATGCCAATATAATTCATTGTCCGCTTTTATTCACGTAAACTTAACAAATCACAATTTTATTTTATTAACCCCTTTAATAATGCGTGGAGTTGGTTACTATGGGGCTAGCAGATATTATAAATAAAATTGAGACCCTGGCTTCTAATATATATACATCTCAATACACCTCAAATCTCTGGACTCTTACTAGCATGCTATACTCATTTCCCCGATATACCCACCAGCCCTTCAACGGAATAAGCTCAACATATGATATAGTTTCAGGCTTCATTGTAATACAGACGTATTCCAAATTTAGAGTCAATATCTTAGTTATGTTTTGTTAACTTCTTTAATAATGAAGTAGTGGTGGGGGTGGCAGATGTCATAAAAATATTGAAATATTGGCTTCTTTCATATACACCAAATCCCTGTTTCTGGACTCTTATTAACTTGTTTCACTTATTTTTACCCATATTTATTCCCATTTACTCTACAAGCCTTCAACGGAATGTGCTGAAATATAATTCAGTTCCAAATCTTTTTAGAGTAAATATGTGTACCAAATTCTAAGTCAATATCTATAAACTATTCCAAAGTAAACGTGCTTACAGAATTGCAGACTGTCCGACAGGCCGACAGAAATTTTTTTTCGCTCTAATGTAATATCTCCAAATGTTATGACATTCTAAACCTATTTCAACAAAAAAATAATTTTGAAAAATTGCTTACGATTACTATGCCTCCACTTCGTGGATGTGGAAATTATATGTGCGATGTTCTTTTTTATACATTTATACGAGAAATGCATTTTTGTCAAGTATCCTTTTTTAAAGTTTTATTGAAATATCGTCTAAATGGTATTTGTGGCATTATCTTAATTTTTTTCTTCCTCGATTCTTTGGGACTTCCTGCCACATGTATTTTTTCTTTTTAAGCGGTGTTCGGGGAATCTACAAAATATCACAATTAATCAGTATGTTACTGGTAAATAACCTCTACGCCTGTGACTTTTACGTCAAAGGATCAGTTAGAGGTTGTTTTTTTTAAGTAAATAACACAAATAAGTATAAAAACTTGAAACTAAATATTTCGCCGACGTTTCGGAAATCTAATCTGTTTCCTTTTTCAAGGCTTTTTTGAAAATTCTTTTTTGCTGTGTATGATAAATACACAGCTCTAAGAATGTTTGTTATATTCAATATCGATAGATACTTACTATTTACATGGAACTGTTGATATAGTTAACAATTTTTTTAGTTTTTATACAATGTTAAGTTTGTGAAGTTCTTCTTTTAACATTGGCAACCAAGTTGTACAGACATCTACGGAACAATTCGACACGCGTCTATCCTCATTCAATAATATTATTGCGGATTCGTTAATTTTTCTTTTTTTGCTATCTGCCTCTTTTGTTAAAATTTTTGCCGAGTCCCAGTTTATTCTATGTCCGTTCTCCCAAGCGTGTTCGCAAATCTTGGACCTCTGAATTTCATTTTTTTTTTAATGTAATTTTGATGTTCGCCCAGTCTTACACTAAATGGTCAGGATGACTCACCCACGTAATGTTTGTTGCACTCACACGAAATACTATAAATGCAGTTTTTTTAATTGTGCTCTTGGTTCTTCGGTTTCGTCTTTGTCAGAATAGATCTTAAAGTGTTGTTTGTTTGAAATATCGTCCTAATATCAAATGTATCACCGATGCGGCGCAACTTTTCATATAAGGAATGAGCAAATTGCATAATTTTTTTAAACATCACAGATGAATAGATCACTAAAAAACATTATTTTTCCAGTATTTTATTTTTGTTTTATGTTCTAATTAAAGGTTAAAAAAATTATTTACTGCAGCTGTCAATTGAACTACGTTTAAATGGAGAAGTTTCCGCGCTACTTCTGTGTGACGTCATCGGGCACATCGCACCGACGGAAAACGTATTGTGATTGCGAATGTGTACACATTATTTATGTTGTGTTATGGAAAATACAAAGAAAAGTAGCTATAAATATTGTATTGTGCCCAAATGTACAAATACTACAATAAAAACTCCAGAAATGTTATTTTTTAATGTGCCTAGACGCGATAAAGTTAGGAAGAGATGGTGCAGAGTATGAGACGCGACGACCGAAATGCAGAATTATCGTCATCCTCAAGATTATATTGCTGCCAGGATCATTTTGATGTAAATTTACCCATTAAAACTAATTATTTTATAATAATATTATGGAAATATGTACCCTAATATTATTGTGATAATTTGTTTACATATCATGGTGAATTTGGTCACTTTCCTATTTATAGGAATACAAAACTTTACTAACTTCTGTTAATAGGAACCTTGAATTAACATGTATAAATGTATAAGAACGGTGGGAATAATGTAGAACTTCTCGATGTTCTACATATTATCCAGTTATATATTTATATATACCTATGCATGTCAACAGTTATTTTTACTATTAATGTACCTACCTACCTAAAAGTACGTACTTAGTAAGTGACGGGAGGTATTTATTATATAAAAAAGTAAAGCATTCTAAGATGAAAAATATTAATTAATATAACTTTAAAACATTGCCTTGTTTACCTATTTTGAGGTTAGGTACATAAATAATTTGTTATATTTAACTACAGTAAAAGGATAAAAATGGGCACAATTGAATTAATGTTTAGAATAATGAATGACACATACTTTGTTGCTTTAGTACTCCAATTTCTGCACCAATAAAATCAGTATTAGTAGCAAAAAAGTTTATCATAAACACATCAACAACGGGCAAATTGTCACTCTGGCCCCGTAAAAACCCACTGTCCGTCATTTTTACCATTTAATAATTAAAATAAATAAATAAATGAATGATTTCTTTTATGAAAATATCAATACACATTTACAAAACAAAACAATTTATGATTTAACGCGTTGGCAGATAGACGACCATTAGATATTATGCCGAATGACGTCAGACCAATAGAGTGGTGTTTTCAGTCACGTGGATATGTTCCCATAAAATTTTGAATTTCAAAGTCGTTTATTTAGGCTACACATTTTTTTTATACCTTTTCTTCATTACTTTCTCAACTTATATAACATATATAACGAAAAAATAATAAATTATTGCATTTCTAAAATTCATGCATGTTGCTCATTAACACTGTGTAACATTTTTCAGGTTTTTGTCATACCTGATTGTTACTTTCAATATTTATGAAGGTTTTATCGACAAAACCCCCAGGGTATTGGTTATTTATAAGAACTTCTTTTATAAACCGCTTCTCATTGTTTAATATTTCATCATTAGAAGAAATGATTTTGGCCCTATCATAGATTCCCCGAGCACCGCTTAAAAAGAAAAGATACATGTGGCAGGAAGTTCCAAAGAATTGAAGAGGAAACATATTTTGAAATGTCTCAACAATTTAAAAATGGCGAATGAAAATTACATATTATATCGTTTATTCATAACCTTATTATACGTTAATATAATTATTAATAGGGCTTCCAATTCGAGACAAATCGCCCATGTTATCCGGCTGCGCCCTTTACTATCAAGTGATGCAAGTACAAAACTCTATCCAGATTTGTCGAAGATGTCAGTATTTAAAGTTGCTCCAAATGTGAGGGTGGTGCTGTTGATGAACCCTAGTAGTATAGCAAAGCCACTACCACGCCATTTCCGTCAGTAGAGTAGCTATGAGAACTTAAAGATGGCGGGTGTCCATCAGGAGAGACCAAGAGTGAGGGTGGGATCTGAAGAGGTAGACAAAGAAGTATCCCAGAGGCTGCTGAAGAAGTGATCGTCGGCAATGACCAGAAGATGATAGGGTTGGTAATAAAAGTTACTAGGGAAAAAGTTACTAGATCTGGAGGTTGGTACACCTGTGTGTATAATGATCGATGACGTACCACAGAGAGGAATGATGGTGGGCGGAGATATAGTCTGAAACAAGAGCAAAATGGCTGCGACGGAAAAAAGATGAGTGTGATGGAAGTACTTTGTTATAGGAAAGAGAGCATGTACGTAGATCTGTTAGGACTTGTCTAATAAACGTCAGTGACTATCTGATTTATGGATGATAATCGCAAGAACGTGACAGAAATGTAAACAAACTGATAGCATGGGTAGAGGCGGCATGTCTTTGATGATTCATATTTTTAAAATAAACAGATCCTAAAAAATAAGATGATTCATATGCATCTGTGCTGATATTGAATGATTAAAAAGGTTGAATCATCATCTTTTAATCTAATTGTCATTTTATTGTGTAATTTTTTAAATAATACAGTAACACTCTTTAGCAGAAAGCATTTGAGAATATTTTAGGATAATAAAACAAGGAGTTGGAACATATATTTTTTTTATTTTTCATAATACAAAAATAAGGTATGACATAATTGCAATATACAGCGGATATTAATTTACTTCATCAGTCAGAATTTGGGTGATAACATCTTCATAGGAAAACAATGCAGCCTATTCATATAATTGTTCGCGTATACTGTTTTACTTCTTTATCATTTATTCAACAAATTTTACATTTCTGCTCTTCCTTTTTACGCCACTCGCACAATTTATAGCAGCTGTTTATAGAACTGACTATATGTCCACAGGGTAAAAATACCAGATTTTCAGAGCGTTGTGACATTTTGGGGGATAATTCTTCGTGCTGCTGTTGATCGTAAAATGTTTCCACAACGCCTTCTATCACTGAACACACTTTTGTTGCTGATATTTAATGATTGAAAACTTGAAAGCACATGCTGTTTTTCTTCGTAAAAGTTTATAATACTTTTCAACTGCTCTAGCTTTTGGCAATGTTCTTCTAGTAATAAATTAAAATCGTTCAAAGAAAGAGACATGTTACTGCTGTGTCATCTAGCAAATAACTGAATAATAATCATCAGAGTTCAGGATATAGGGGAATAGTGTGAATGAGATGAAAAAAAAACACCCAGTAAGAGATATATATGTTTTTATTTAGATAAATTTAAATACAACCAATCATAAAGCCTTATACTATTTCTTAAACTACACATACACTTAACATTAGTAAAATGATTTAAACAAGAAGATATTTCCTTTATGAAGTTGGGTGGAGCTTCATCGCCATTAAGATGTTCTACGTTGATTACGGGAGGTGCCGAATTCTTATCCAATTCATGTAATTTTCTTTCGAGAAATTGTTGCTTCTGATGTCCTTTTACGTACACCATATCAGCGGTACCATTAAGTAAGTGATTGAGTAATATATCATTCAATTCATCATAATTTACAAAACCACTACTATATTTCAGGCCATGATGAAACCTTTCCAAATATTTCACCTGTCTTCTTATAGCATAACTTAACGTACTGTAGGGTATTGGAGGTTTTAATAAATAGTGTACATTCTGCTCGTGGCTGACGATTGATATTTCCTTAGGACAAAATTCGGGAAGATTAAATCCCTGAATATCAACAACAACCAATTTCATGCTTCACTCTTCAATTACTGAGGTAATAGAGTGTAACTCACTCCCTTTTATTACATAACATTTCTTATGTATCCACTTAGAGGTGAATATTCCACAACTCGATCGTGAATAATTATGCAGTAGGTCTTAGTATTCTGCGGGAATGATTTTCTGCTTTCAATCTCAATTTTGATATCTACAGTAGACGACTTTACGGAATCATTTCTCTTGGAACAATCTATAACGAATAATGCTCTGCTACTGAAAGCCGAAAAGTCAAGTATGGGCTTATTATTAGAAGCGAATAATTTTGAGAACTGCGTATACATATAATACGCCTCGGAATATTTTCTAGAGTTGAAATCCAGTTTCATGTTTTCATAGGGATAGTATTCAGAATTTAACGACAATTTCACATTAGATATATCGATGTTATCGAATTCGGTGACGTCATACATCTTCTGATCTTTTTTATTCGTTTGAAATACGATAATGTATCGGGGACTTTCCACATTAGTGCATGTTTTAACGGACCAAACCTCTTTTGTTGTGCCATTGGTTAGAGTAGGCAGCTCATGAAGTTCCCACTGTCTAAACGGCATCAGGATCGGTTTTTCACTATTTATTTCAGACATCAAATTCAGTTTTAGAACATCATTTAGAAATACATGTTTAACCTTTAACTCTATATTGGTTATGGTTAATTCACCAGTAGTATCATCGTTGGAAACTTTAAAACAATTATTATCGCTGCGGGCTCTGATTAATCTCAAAACTTGTTTACCAAACACCACTCTCTTATAATCGTGAAAGAATCCAAGGAAATGCCACAGAGGTATCCTTAAAAAGAATGTTGTTTTTATGGGATCATATGTTACCAGCTGACCGTCAGGATAATTCCAGCCTGCGATACTCAGAGAATGGTCATCCTTATCATAGCACAAGTAACTTTTTATCAGGCTTGTCGTTCCAGGATCTCGTACTTTATCGATCTCCTTTCCATTTAATTCATAACTTATAGAATCGAATAAGTATGCTCCGGCGTTATTAGTAAATTCAATAGTACCAGTACCAGCGGCGTTTTTCCTTAAAGTTCCTTCAATTGATATTGCAGCTTCACTCATCAGTAGTAATGCATCCTGTTGATAAATGGCAATTTCTATCTCATCGTTATTTCCAAATGATTTTACAAACGGATAATACGATCGGGTCTCCTCTCTGACGATGGACTCATCGTAACTTGGATCTTGAAATATTTGTAGTTCTTCCAACATGATAACCCAAAGATTTTAAATATAAAATATTAGTTGAAGTTAAATTGGAAGTTGACTGTCCTGTATGTGGATTAGATACTGAATGAGGTTGACTATAAGAACTGTTGTTTATATAGTTTCTAGGGTTAAATATCAACCTCATAGTAATTTTCTTAGTTCTAGCCTGACAATAATTTCTTCTCCTCGAAAATTCACCAGCTCAGAGTTCTGATCGAGTATCTTCAAGGTGATATTATGTATTTCCTGTTTATTATTCACAGGTAGAAAAATTAAATTATTAGGTTCAATGTCTATAGCGTATCCTGGGTCGACTTTCAGGCCAAATTCAAAAATCGTATGTGATGGTTTATTATTATAAAACGCTCCTGTAGTGATATTACAGTCCACGTGTATGGTTATAACTTTAACTATTTTAACTGGTAAATCAGATTGATATAGTTCATCCGGTTTCAACACTTGAGCACTATATCCTAGTAAAGTAGCTAAACTATCTTTAGGTTTAAAATTAATTTCGTGTTTACTTTTAACTTCACACTTGAGAGTATTGTTGTTGGGTTGTAACGAAAAATAATCGCTGGGTTCGCTCTGCGATGATGCCCCACTAGGTATCAGTTTCTTCTGCAGATAAGTTTCAATGTCGCTGATTTCGTAGGATCCGGTAGGTATTTTTATGATTTTCTCCTTAGATTTATCGCCAAGTTCCCAGTAATAAAACTTATTATTTACACCTTCCTCAATGTTAGGTATACTGTTGTAGGTGTGAAGACCAATCAATGCCAACGAATAATCGTACTGAGGATCGAGATTTATGGGATTATAAAAGTCTACGGAGAGCGTAGAACCTCGTCCTCTTAACGTGAATATCTGAGACATAATGAATGTACATCATACATGTCTATTATTTTTATAGAGAAATTCTAAACATAAATGGCCACAATTTGCTGTATTGTACGTCTGAAAAGCATCAGGATTATATTTAATTTTACATTTCGCACCAAGGTATCGAACTAATTCTATTGGTGGCTTCAGGGATCCGAAGCTATCGAAATATAAGACGGAACCATTAGTTTTCTTATATGCTACCCAGTGAGTCCCAGGACCTGTCATCGTATCTAAATTAATGATAGCACTTTCACATTTTGTCGGTGGAGATGGTGGTAAAGAATCACGCATAAAGACACCTCTGAAATGTGGAATTTTTAATTTTTTAACGTATTTCAACAGGTCCCTATCGGAGAGTGCTCTATTGGGTAGCTTCATTAGTAGTTTTTTTGCTGTTTTTTCAGGTATAGACCATACCCCTTCTTATAAGGCTTCATATAGAGTCCAGATCCTTTTTTCCCCAATGCTATAGCCTCCATTGTCTTATTATGTCTTTCATCTTCTTCCAGTTTTTTCTTAGAATTTCTAGCGTCGATTACGGCCTTGGTTACTCCGGATATTCCTCCTGTTAAAGCTCCTAATGCACTCAAACCAGCAAAAATTGGTATCAGAGGCAAAATACCACCAGTCTTCGGTATAGGTAGAATACGGGGGGTAATGATTTTCTCCCGACCACCTGCATTCCTAACGGCAATTCGAGCTGCTTTTACCATCATCGCGCTATCTTTTTTCAAATCATAACTGGCATGTTTTTTCAGTACTTTAGCAACATTTGATAAGACTGCTTTTCTAAATCCCACTTTCTTCCTACAGCCAACACCCATACCCATCTTTCGTTTAGCCTTCATTGTGTTAGTAATAGCCCAGGCTGCAGCTTTCTCACCCAATTTGGCGTCTTGGGATTTGACACGCTCCCAAGCTCGCTGTTCAAGTTCGTAATCAGCCTTGTGTCTGGCTTCTAAATTTGGGTTTTCACTATAGGCAATATCGTGCTCCCTACAAGCTTTATCGAGAGCGTTAATACCAGGATCTCCACGAGCTAATCTCTTGTGTAACTTCGTACCAGGACCACAGTATTGATAGCCTGGTAAATGTAACTCGAAAGGTAGTTTGTTAATTAGACTATTAACGACTCCTCTACCTTTCTTTACGTGCTTCCTCGGCGGCATCATGATTACTACTGTTGTTGTTCATGATGTAATGATGTTTATATAAAGTATTGCATTGATCGACAAGGCATTACATCATGATCGTTCGAAGACAAAAGGTCACACTTCCTGTAGAGAACTTGGATCTCTTAACAGATCACTCTGCCGGAAAAGAAAAACATGGCGAGTTATTTCCTAGTACACTAAGAACAATAATATGTGGTCCCAGTGGATCTGGTAAAACCAATTTGCTTCTGAGTCTATTATTTGATCCTAATGGTCTATGGTTTGAGAATGTATACGTGTACTCCAAGACATTGCATCAACCTAAGTACAAATTGTTGGAGGAAGTGCTGAAGAGTGTGAAAAGTGTTAGTTATTTTCCGTATACAAGTAGTGATAGTATAATCGATCCATCCGAGGCTAAAACTAATTCAGTGTTCATTTTCGATGATGTGGCTTGTGATAAGCAGGATAAAATAAGAGCTTATTTCAGTATGGGCAGACATAAGCTTGTGGATAGCTTCTATCTCTGTCAGACTTATGCGCGGGCGCCTAAACACAATATTCGAGATAACTGTAACTGCATAATTCTATTTAAACAGGATAAAATGAATTTACGCCATGTGTATGATGATCACGTGACTCCAGATATGACATTCGAACGATTTGAGAATTTGTGTCGACGATGTTGGAACGATCAGTATGGTGTAATGGTTATCGTAAAAGATTTTGATTTACATAATGGACGTTATCGGAAGGGTTTTGATCAGTATATAAGTGTGTAATTTGAACGCATCAGTCATTATCAGACAAGCTCTCAGTTACAACAGACGTGCTTTAAAGCTGTACAGACCTCGTTTGGAATCGTACAGACCTGTGTGAAAATCGTACAGACTCTGTTTAAAATCGTACAGAGTTGTTTACAGATTCTGTTTAAAACCTGTACAAACCTGTTTAAAAGCTGTAAAAACCTGTTTAAAATCGTACAGACCTGTATACAGTTCCTGTTTAAAATCGTACAGACCTGTATACATACTCTGTTTTAAAAAGCTGTTCAGACCGTGTTTGAAAATGGTGTCTACTAAAATAACTTTCGAGATATATAAGCCACCCAGAGTAAAACCATATGTATTGGAGAAAGACAGAGAACTTAAAGAGAAAATTAGAAAAGTATCGAGGGCTATTAGAAAGAAATATTTAGCATTAAAATTAGGAAAAGCTCAGGAGGATGAAACCCTTAATCGATTATTTAAACCAGTTATCGAACCGCTAAAAGAACTAAAATCCATTAATATGTCTGTGAAGCCTACAAACAATGTAAATGTTAGACCACTGATAAAAATACCAGTACAACATAAAGAAGAAGCTGTAGAAGAAGATAAAGAATGTGAAGAAGATAAAGAATATGGAGAAGATAAAGAATATGAAGATAAAGAATATGATGATGAAGATAAAGAATATGAAGAAGAAGAAGAAGAAGAAGACTATACCCTCGATGAAGCAACTAATCAGATAGATCCAAATGAATATTTTGAGCAGTATTCTCCTTTGGCTAAGCAATATATAATGGGACTGTATAACAAAAATAGGGATTTCGATGAAACATATGGCGTTAGACCAGATTCAGAAATGAATAAATTTTATATTGGTTCCCTGGAATTAAACATTAGTCCGAACGCTGAAATAAATATTGGCAATGAAAAGTATGCAGGAAGACGAGGCTTATACGAGCTGCTATTTATGAAGAAACCCAAAGGATATGATGAACAAGATTTATATGATTATAAGAATATTCTAGAAGCGAGTAATGTTCACAGAAGAAATTATGACCCCTTAAGACAATCCAATGGAACACGATCTTTTAAGTATACGAAAGTCATAAAACCATTACTTAAGGGTGGGCTGGTTGGAAAGTCACGTAGTGGAGAGGGCATCAGCATGGTTTATAATGAAAAACCTATTGAATATATTTACTGGGATGACGTTAACGAGCTAGTTGATAGATTAAGGCTTTTGAATGCATCCAAGAGTGCTGGAAATACCGATTCCCATGATAATGAAATTCTTGCTATAATAAATGAATTACGTGAAGCTGGAGTCATCTATTAAATACATGGATATAGGGTTACTCTACATTATTATCATCATGAGTCTCGATAAGTTTGGAAGGTCCACGTCAGCTCGCGATGACGTTAGTAGCTCCCATTTACTGTCATCACGTCGTGGTTTCGTCTTTACCGAGGATGGAAATATCGACATTGAAAAACTGAAATTGTGTAATGTTCAATCTCCCTCTGAAAATGATGACGCCGCTAATAAAAAATATGTGGATGATGCTATAGCTGCTTTTATGATGGAGCTTAATGCCTTACGAAATAATATGATGCAATTCGCCACAGATTTGACACAACAGAAAACATCTCTAACTGCTATTGAAAATAATCTGGAAAAATTAATTACACGACAAAATGCTATAAAAGAGGATGCTAATGCACCAGTGATTAATCTAGACCGATTCGTCTACAACGTCGATCCGGTTGTGTAAGATGAATAATTCCAATAATATTCCATAAAATAGGGAGCTGTAAAGTTTTAGAGCTTAGTATTTTTGAATATATTCAAGTGTTACCATGTCATCGATTGCACCTAGCCCTACGTTTTCTTCAGATGATTGGAATTACTGGCAAGAAATTGATCGAATTAGTGACTTATATCAAGAAGCTATCCAGAGCGAGGAAAGATTTATTTGTGAAAACGTTTTCTATGTAAAAAATTCCAACTATAAAATAATTACTGGACTTAGTGCAGCGAGAGGTTATGTTCCTGCCGTAAAAATTCAAATGATTGCCTCTGACGTATACATGAAACCCGAGAATATTTCTTTCATTAGAGTGGACTGGGATGATTTCATTACTTACCTTCAGCAAATTATCATGAATTACTTTGAAGATGCTGCTGTGAGATTAGAAAAAGACGAAGAAATTCACTTTTCTAACTATACACTAATAAAAAAACAATTTACTGATAATAAATCGTTAATGGTGGCTGATGGTTCCTGCACATTTCGTTTCTCTGGATTTGCAGTACGAGAACTCATTAATGTTAATAAACTTGTATCGGCTCATATGGATTTACTACATAGTTTAAATTTTGATAATTTTTATAATAATTTTTTAAATGTTACTAATAATATTTTAAGTGAATCTAATTATGAATTACCTCCTTATCATGTACTATTACATTTAAGTGATATATATCCATGTGATATTCATACATACTGCATTCGTGAATGTTTATTTTATAATAGAGTTAAGGTTCTAAATGATTTAGATAAAAAAATGTTTATATTTAATTATTGAATAAAAGTACTATACCCATATCTTGTTGTTTTATTTACATGGCTCAGTATGTAAGATGGTCGTAAATCTGAAGACAAATCCTACCCCCTAGAAAAATTAGTAGGTACGCCCATGTGCTTATTATTAATAGCTGTGTGTGTGTCATAAAGCTTTTCATTGAAATTGTCGTGCCTTAAAAAATATCAATGATACCGTTGAGGACTTGTCAAAGCTTGCCCACTGTTAATATAAACATTAATACTTTTGTTTAGTCTATCTTACCGCACCTTAAAAATTTTAATAATACTGTTGAGGTCTATCACTCTAAACTCTCCATATACCAATTTACCATGTACAATCTTCAAAAGTTTTAATTTCCAATGTCTCTTTGAGTACCGCTCCGTATACATTGAAGGAATTTCCTATTTCGCTTACCACGCTAATATGTGTTACCTTAGTGTACTCATAAATATTTGGTGAGATATGATTTGGTTTAAGGTCAAATGCGGGCTCGCATATCATTTAATGTAAACATTTGATGAATGTGTATAGGTTCTGAATGGGACAATATTTTATGTTTGGAATGATTTAACATATATACTTAGATTAATTTAATATATTTTTTTGTGCTAATCTGAAAAATCCATCATATTTTCAAACACCTATTATTGATTACGATTTCATCTAATAATGATCAGTCTTAGGTCTGACGTGCTTAAACAATATTTGAATAGAGAATGAGAAAATTATAATTGCTTGTATACAGGGTGGACCAGAATTTGTATCCATAAATTTGATTATTCTATTATTCACTTAAACTATAGGTTTATGATAGCTGAGGATGTTCTTTTCTTAGAAGTGTAACCTTGAGGTGCTGATCCATGTGATAAGTAAGATTATAGAACTTTATGCTTTCTGTTTACTGTGCTTGATATTTTGTTTTTAAACGTAATGTAGAGGTCACCTTAGTGTATTGCGATGAAGTCGGTTTATGATGTTGAAATATTTGATTACGCTAATATAGTATCCATCATTAGGCGGGTATTTTATTATATGTTCACGATTATTTGCTATAATGGACAGAGGCTGACGTCAGAGATAGGATCTGTTTGTTTTAAAAATATGAATCATCAAAGACATGCCGCCTCTACCCATGCTATCAGTTTGTTTACATTTCTGTCACGTTCTTGCGATTATCATCCATAAATCAGATAGTCACTGACGTTTATTAGACAAGTCCTAACAGATCTACGTACATGCTCTCTTTCCTATAACAAAGTACTTCCATCACACTCATCTTTTTTCCGTCGCAGCCATTTTGCTCTTGTTTCAGACTATATCTCCGCCCACCATCATTCCTCTCTGTGGTACGTCATCGATCATTATACACACAGGTGTACCAACCTCCAGATCTAGTAACTTTTTCCCTAGTAACTTTTATTACCAACCCTATCATCTTCTGGTCATTGCCGACGATCACTTCTTCAGCAGCCTCTGGGATACTTCTTTGTCTACCTCTTCAGATCCCACCCTCACTCTTGGTCTCTCCTGATGGACACCCGCCATCTTTAAGTTCTCATAGCTACTCTACTGACGGAAATGGCGTGGTAGTGGCTTTGCTATACTACTAACCCTGTAAAATGCTTCATTCAAAATTATAAAAATATTTAAGAAGAATAAATTTCAGACCAAATTCTCATAAAAAATTGTCACGTTACGAAACAATGAAAAAACGCATTTTGTCGAATTCCCAATAAAAAAATATTTCACTAAAAATACCTTTAAAAATAACTTGTTTTAGACCACGAGCGACGGAAAAACACCTTTGGGCACCGTCGCGTCGTTCGAAAGTACCAAAAGCTGAAGTACCGAGCAGCAAAAATCCGCTCCACCGTTCGAACTTTTCGAAATTTGCACGGAAATCACCGTCAGGATGTAGCGAGTAGCTATTTTAAAAGGCAAATTTTAAGCAAAAATCAATGGAGCTGTTTTTCAAATAAAAACCGGAAATCTGATTTTATTGTTCTGAAAGTGATGGAGAATACTCCAAGTCCAAGCCGAAAGAATATCTAATAAAAATAGTCTCTAAATTCAAAGTCGATGAATCGATTCCGGCGGATCCAAAGTAGGTACCTCATAAAAAACCCTAGGTGACCATCGTCATAGGGGTCGCTCGAATGTGACTCGACGCCAAAACGGTATCTTTGGATTAAGTGCTGTTAGTACTTTTTTTCAAGCTGAAATATACCGGAGATATGACCGTTTTCCCTTTTTGCACGTTCCCACCTCTCTCTCCTTCCCCAATTGCCCTTGAGAGTTCCCCACGCAGCCTCGACCTCTTCCTATAACCACCCACAACAGGGGAAAAAATTACCATCCTAACCCCATCCCTTATCTCTTAAACACCCCTCATACCTCCTGTCCGATCCCTTTTCTTACCCTGAAACTCAATTCTTTCAAACGGCCATATCTCCGGCCCTAACCCAACTAGCACAATTAGTCGTGGGAACGTAGCAATGACTATTGTAGGCACTTTAAAGTGTTTTGGTACTAGTCACAGGCACGTAATAGGAACGTTCCTAATACGTGTTTATGACCAAAATGGGGAATATTTTTTGGTGACGATAACGTTCCAGCCACGTTCCTGGAACTTGTCTGGCTACGTTCCAATGACGTTGTTGCTCCGGAGCGGCGACGTGGCGGCGTAGACGCCGCAACTTTCAGAAAACTTTACCACTCCCTACTCTTTCAACTCGATGTTGCCCCTTCTTTGTCTTGCAACCGATTTTATTATATTTATGTTTCATTCTTACATATGATTCTTGTTCTTGTTCATTTTCCTAACACAGAAATTTAATAGAATATCAGAAGGTAATATTAGACAGCAAAACTTGTGCTATTTTTTAGTGGTCTAAGGGTCACAATTAAAACAAATGCAATTTTACTGACAAACATAATGATAAAACGTCCGAATCTAACCACGCGCCTTTAAAATATGCATTTTTTAATGAAAATATTGTTTTTAAAATATGTAATGTCATGCGAGAATATGACACACTAGATGCTGAAACCTATTTTTTATTGTTCTTCGAACTTAGCACTACTTTTTATGTATTCATTTGTTGTATTTGGTGAAGAAATTGCGATAAATTAAATGTATTAGTCAATTGTGAAATTATGGTTCATGAGTTATAATAATGGTGTCGATAATTTTGGCCATCAACATGGCGTATTTCAGAAAATATGACTTTAAGGTCGTTTTGACCAAGAAATGCTACTTGAAAGTAATTGCTACTTGGCGATAGTGACGAAAACTACAAATACGTAACTTTAAAGTTATATTTACCACAAATCTGCAAATGGAACTGTAGCATTACTTTAAAGTCGTAGTAAAGTTGTGACTACCACAAATTACCTCTTCAAAGTTGCCGCTGCTACTTCATGGTTACATTTCTCCCGCTATTGATTCGGAACGTACGTGTTAGCCATACGTTGAGGTCTAGACTGAACGCGTTCCTAGCTTTTGCTGTTTATCATTTACCTAACTTCACATTGAAAAACCTATCAGCTGTTGCAATTTACTTGTATGCTATGCAGCCAACGACTTAATAAACATAAACCTTGTTGGTATAATATACTATTACAGTGATAGATAACATAGAAGAAACGGTAAGTGTAATAAAACTGTGTTGAAATATTAAATTTTGTTGCCTTATTTTGAACATAAAATGTTGCATAGCATGAATATAGCAGCATATAATTCTAGTCTAGGTGAGGCAAACATATTATATAGGTTAGGTTTGTTGCATTAACTTTATCTATGGTCAACATTGGGAACTTGATGGTGAAATTTACTTCATGGTAAATTTCAGAGGTGATGTGCACTTTGTAGTAGCCGTACACAGTTCTGTAGGTAGCAGTAACGTCATTAACACCTATGAATATTACTTACAAGTTCCACTACTTTGAAGAAATAATGAAGGTTCACAGAACGTCGCGGCAACTATTAAAGCTACCTGAAGGTGATTGCAACTTTGAAGTCACATTTCAGTGATGCGAGTTAGTCGCTGCTACTACTGTTTACCACCTTCAAGTTCTGAAAACCCGAAAGTCGTCCCACTGGTAACTACCACGTTTCCATGTACCACGAAAGCTACGTAGAAGTTGCATAACTATAAAGTAATCATTAGTGGTAGAAACTACGAGGCAGGGACTGTAGACTTGTCAAATGAAGTTATTTTTACACCAAAGTCGTAAATTTAGTCGCAATTAAACGGTCTACAATTCTCATGTTAAACAATTTTCTCATCGGGATTTCTTATATACTGCCGGGACTATGAGTTTGCAAACGTTTCTTATTTCCAGTTATATTGTTAATCATCATTTAAAAACATCGCTTTATGTCCACTATTTTTGTCAAATTTAATAAAACAAAGTGTATGTATTGAAAAGTGTGCCTTGGTTACGTTTTAGTTCTGTCACGTACGTCATTGAATCATTTTATTTTGTTCTTGTGTTCCTCGAGCTAATTTCCCTAACTTCTTTATTTAAAATGCCTCGACATAATAATTTTTCAAATATGGAAAGGAGGGATATGATGTATGTTTACATACAAAAAAATTTTAGTCAGCGTGCGAGGAGATACTCATTTGAATATCCAAATAGAATATAGCCGGACCATAAGATTTTCAAAGATCTATTTCATCGTTTGGGAGAAGCGGGTTCATTTCACCATAAAAATTATGTAGGATGGTCGAAACGAATTACTCCAGATCAAGAACTATAAATTTTAGTTCGTATGGGTGAAGATCCCCAAGTCAGCTTAAGTCGTTTATCAACGGCAACAGTGATGAGTAAAAAATCTGTTCTAAGAGTGGCAAAGAACGCTTCTACTCATATCACTTCACTCTTGTACACAACTTACTTTGAAGGGATATTCCACAAAGGCTACAATTTTATTTGTTCTAAATAAACAAAACAGGGATCGAAATTTTGTTAAGAACGTCACAATTAATAATTAATATTTAAGAACGAAGCAACTTTCAATCGCCGAGGCGTTTTCATCTGGAGAAATACCCATTGCTGGGAAGTCTAAAATACTCACGCCGATAAAGAAAGGCGTTTTCAGGAAGAATTGAAGATTAACATTTGGTGTGGTATTATCGGCTATCAGTTATTGGGACCATTTGTCCTTCTTCCAAATTTAAATTGACAACCTTTTCTGTTTTTTTCCTCAAAATACTCTTGCTGATATATTACATGCTTTCATGCTAGACATATGGAATAGAATGTGGTTCATGCAAGATGGAGCTCCCCCCCATTTCTCCATTGAAGTCAGAAATTATCTTGATGAGACTTTCCCACGCAAATGGATCGGTCGAGGAAGTGAGTCTGCTTGGCCTTTGGATTATTATGTGTGAGGACATATGAAGTCCTTATTCTATGCAAATGCTATCAATTCAAGACAAGAACTGTGGGACAAAATACATAACGCAGCCAATTTTATTAGAGAACACGAAAATGTATTTTTCAATGTAAGAAAATCTTTTATAAAATGAATTAGAAAATGAATAGATGTAGGTGGAGACCATGTCGAAAATTTACTCTTAGTTGCAGCAATGGAGTCTTTGCATGAGGGGAAAGTTTATACAATAAATACTAATGTCATTAAGTCAAGTTCTATGTTATTTTTTGGTCTTCTAATAAGATTAGATCCTTATTTTACACAATCTTTTGATTTATGTATTTATTTCAATACCATAAAAATAGTCCATTGTTTCATGAGAAAGTGAGAAAGAGTTTACGCTGTTCTTACGATTTTGTTTTCCCTTAAGTTTTGTACGGCTTTCAATAAATACACTTTGTTTCATTAAATTTGAATTTGTCTTTCAAAAAATTATTCAAATGTTTAACGGCAATTTCCTCGAAAACGACTGGAGTTATCAAGTTCTACCCCACACAGCACATGACATCCCTAGGATATCCTCATTTGCTACCGTATATCCCAATCGAGGACAACATTCCTCAGGATATCCTTAGGATATCCCAATAAAATATATACAACCTGAGAATATCCCAAATGAGGATATCCTAGACAAATCCTGGCGGGATGTCCTAGTAATATCCTGTAAAGATGTTAAAAGCCTAACAAAATATCCACTGTGGGAATATCTTGGGCAAGTCCTAGAGTCGTCCTATTATAAGTATTATTATTTAGGAGATTTCAAGAACAAGAATAATAAAAAGTATATATACTATTTTGAGGCTATTTATTTATAGTGTCTAAAAACTCATTTGTTTGTTCTATTTGATAATCCCCTCCAGTACAAATAACTCATTAAAAATGAATTAAAAATGTATATCTTATTTAAATAGCAGTTATTTATAATTTGAATTTAATACATTTACTTACTCTGTTTTGAATTAGCCGCCTTTTTGTGACAAGTCGAAAGTTCTAAGAAATACGCCGGGCGTCGATGTCTTTTCCACGTTAATTTTAAAGTTCTTTCGACAAATAAGATTACGTTAAATAATTTATAAATATAATGCTGCTATATTATATTTTTGTATTTATTATATTATCTAAAAGGGGAAAATGTGATTGGTTATTGTCCTCAGATGTTATTGTCAGATAGGTACGTAATTTATACTTTTCTGAGTGAACAGATTTTTTAACGTTATAAATATGATCCCTTATAATTTATAACCACCCTAAACTCTGTTGATTTTAATAATACCAAAAAAAAGGCAAGAGATCATGTTTATGTATTATTTCATGCTTTTACAATTTTTATTTGAAACTTTTTACACATTTTGAGTAATTTTAAACACTTTTTATATTTTTTTTCCACTTCTCGGGGTTGAAAAAGAAATTCGTTCATTAATCGTGTTCAAATACTTCAAAGTAACATATCAATAATTCAAGTATTTACCCTAAAATTTTGATTGGTCGACCTATTTCATGGGACTATATATAACCCCTATTAGTTTGGTAGATTTAATTTTAAAGCGATAGCCAATTGATAGATACAAATGTATGTATGGAGTTGTACATATATGTATCACATTTTTATTAGTCATTTTACATCTGCCATTATATAAACATGTGTTCCTTTGTCTTCGCTCATTGGCTCAGTTTAAATGTAAAGATCTTATAAAATAATATTTACGCTTTTGGTATCTTTAGAAATATATAATAAACCCAAAAAGTACTGGGGATGTCCTATATTAAGTCCAATCAATGTCCTCAGGTTGTTCATAGTAAAACCCAGGCATAACCCATATAAGAGCTGATAATGTCCTGTACACACCCGTACTGATGTCCTGAGGACGTCATTAGCAAAGCCCGAACTGTCCCATTTGGATATCCTACGGACATTCTAAGGTGATAATGGGATCTTCCCAGGATATCCCACATGTCCTGAAAAGTTGTCCCCAGTATGTTCTGAGGATGACCTTATGCTGTATGGGACCAAGTGCACCTTTTATACGTGAAAATGACGCCCTCATCAGATTTTTTGGTCAGAAATACCACAACGTTTCGTCAAAAAAAATATGAAAATAATTCATCATCATATAGAGGACTTGTGACTCCCTCTATGATCTAACGTGATGTAATACATGAATTGTTGTTTCTTGGAATAAAAAAGTTCCTCTAGTAAATTTGGCGAAGATCAGCCAAGATGCTGTTAAGTTACTGCAAAAAGGCGAAAAAATAATTTTAATTTATACACCCTGTATCTTTTTCCACAGCAACATTTTACTAAAGCATATTTGGTTATATCTTCATATTTTGGCCCAAAGAATCTACCCCTACACTATGGCTAACTATTAATGGTCCACCCTGTATATCTTTTATACATCCCCTCCACGTTCTCTAAGACGATTCTTAATATACTCTGACCAACATAGTTATTTCACATTATGGTAATTTAGGAAAACAGTAAGCCAACAAACAATTTGAAATAAGCTTATTGAATTGATCCCATTAAGGCATTTTACTTCTAGCACTTCCTAATGATATTTAGAATCTAAATCCAGTATGGTAGACTGCTGATATTCATAGAGAAAATATCTCTTAACACTGTACTTACCAGTCACTCGTTAGAGAAATAGGCAGGTAAATCTATATTTGCAGGTGTTTTTACGTTCAGTTAAAAGCGGACTTTCTATGCAATAATTTAAATAACACATGTCATATGTATAAGTATCTACGTGCCACTAATGATAACTTATTAATATATATTGCATTCCATAGCAAATATGATAATATCTATACTACCTTTTTTCGTGGAAATGCTCTAAGCATCGATCATATTTTTTTAAATTTTAATGTAACATCAGCACTCTGCTAAATCAGCATGGTGAGAAGTGGAGTTGCTTTTAACCTCCTCACCCATTAAAATGGGAAAGTTATTGGCTTAAAATTGAAAACATAGTCTAGATATTTTCGTTACGAAGTCCCAGGAAAACGATTTAAGAAGTGTCTGTACGTACATCGTATGTTTATATGTGGACACAATAGTACCGAAACTAACAAACCGATTTTGATGAAGTTTGGTACAAGAATGTTATCGCTACCGTACACGCGCTGAGAAGGTCTCGATGCAAATCGTATTCACCGAGCGTGACAAAAAAGTATCAAGCTGATCTCTTTGTTGTCGATTAACTATCACTTAGCTATTACAAAAAAAACTGCCTAAGGAATCACTACTTCCACATCCAGATTTTCCATCCAAATCACTTTGAAGGAAATATCTTGACTATATTTGCACTCTAGTATATGGAAATTATTAATCATAGTATTTTAATAATATTTGGGGCAGAACTTGAGGCGTTGGGTTTTACCATATGGGTACGTTAAAAATGAAGTTTCCGGCTTGCTCTACTTATTTTCCCCTATTCACAACCTACGACATCCCACCCCTTCAACGGAATCATTTCAATTAGATGGCATTACAATACATACATGTACTAACTTTAAAGTGAACTTCTCAATTTTGTGTTATCAATCCCTTTGATAATGGAGTGGTGGTGGTGGGGGTGAGGGGAGTTGAGAAATATTAGAAAGAAAGGCCTTGGTTTCTAGTATATACACCAAATCAAATGTTTCTGTACTCTTACCAGCTTGCTTAACTTATTTTTCCCTATTTACCTCTACTTACCCCCCACTCCTTCAACGAAATCATGTCAAAATTTTATCTAGTTTCAGATGTCGTTATAATACATACGTGTACACAATGGGCTTGTTCCATGATATTTTTTTATATGGTTTTTATACTTTTTCATATAGTACTCGATATTCTCATTATACACTTAAAATTTTGTATTATTAACTTTTTCCGTTCTCGAGATATAAGGAGTTGAAATTAGTAATAGTTGCAAAAACAGAGCGCTCATTTGTGACGTCACTATACGCAAGTGACGTAAGAAAAATGACTTTCTGGGACCTTTCAAATTTAACCTGAAAAGTCAAAAATCATGGAATTTTTAAACGCTGGTAACTAAATAAATACGTCGAGTGGAAGTTCGCTCTAAGTGTCTACGGAAAGGAGAAGGTCGTCGATGAATTCTAATCGTAAATTGCAGGGTCAAAATCGAAAATTCGCCCCGGCAGGAGCGAGAGAAAATTGTACTTTTTTGACATTTCACAAAATTGTACTCCCCTACTGTCAAGTAATAAGCAAAACAAACAATACTTCGAAAACACTTATAATTATTATAACAAGTAAGGAGCATCAAGTCTATTGAGATCGCCGAGTCTATGCGTATAGTGACGTAGCGCCTGGCCACGCCCCGTTTTCGTGAGATGGAGATTTGTAATAGTTTTTAAGATACTAAACGTGCGAATAAGATTCTGATTTTTTGCAGATCCATTAATTTATACTGGCACTTTCGATTTATGAAATTAAAAAAAAATGCTGAACAAGCCCATTTCAAGTGAAAATCTCAATTTAATTTTCTTAACCGTTTTAATGGTGGGGGCATGGATGGGGGGGGGGATGGAAAGTATTATAAAAAAACTGAGGCCTTCACTTCTAGTATATACACCAAACCTCAAATTTCTGTACTCTTACCAGCTTGCTTTACTTATTTTCACCTATTTACCCCTATTTAACTCCCAACCCTTCAACGGAATCATCTCGAAATATAATCTTGTTCCTGATGTCGTTATAATACATACGTGTACCAAATTTCAAGTAAATATCTCAATTTTATTTTATCAACCCCATTAATAATGGAGTGGGGGGTGGTGGGGAGATGGAAAATATTGTAAAAAAATTTGAGGCCTTGGTTTCTAGTATATACACCGAATTTCAAGTTTCTGTACTCCTACCAGCTTGCTTTACTTATTTCCCTATTTACCCTCAACTCTTCACTTGATATGTTCAAAAAACAATCCAGTTCCAGATCTCGTTATAATGTATACGTGTACAAAATTTCAAGTCAATATCTTAAACCGTTCCGGAGAAAATGAGCGGACAAAGAAAGTTACAGACAGACCGACAGACCGACAGACAGAATTTTTTTTTTTTTGCTGAAATTTAAAATCCCGACGTTTCATGATAGTCTAAACCTATTTTAAGAAAAAAAAATTGAAATTTTTTATGATTACTGTACCCTATCCACTAGGATCAAGTGGTATAAAAATGGGACCATTTTTGAAGTTTTTCATTTTAAATCCGTTTCTGCTAACCAAAAAAAAATAAAAAACATAAGTAATGGGCAAAAACGTGTTATCAATACCCTGTACTATGAAAAAAATTACTCTTCCGAGTACTTTTCTTTTTAGAAGAATTAAACACTGTCTCATTTTTAGCGGAAAATTTGAGGTAAAAATGAGACTGGTCCGGGGAAAAATAAGACATTGATATATTTGGTATACTATTACTCTGGGGTATTAATGAGCCGGCTCAGTTGAAAGAGGAGACAAAGTTATGTAAATGTAACTTTTCAAACTTCATTTATAACTGAATAAAATTTCAAAGTTTAGAGACGCAGAATATACTGAATTGTAAACAACAATTATTTTTTTAAATTTACATGTGTGTTGAAATAAATCTAGTAACATATTCAAGTAGCAAAATGAAAATGTCTATCAGCTTATCACTTTATCATGTCAACAATTTCTTTTTAAATCTTGTAAAAATTAGTGTCTCATTTTTGTCCATAATTTTTGCTGTGTCATTTTTACACCACTTGACCCTACGTGGATGTGGAAGCAATATGATCGGCATATATCCCGGTTTTTATAGGTTCAGAGTTGCACATATATGAACCTACAAGGTGTCTATTTTTAAGCCATGCTTAAGAAATATCAGGCCGATTTTTTTAAACAGTCAACATCACGTTTTGTAAGAACACTCCGTACCTTAAATAAGATAAAGCGCGCAACTAATCTATTTAGTATTTAAATTTAAATTATACGCGTTTAAATTTTATCAGCTGATCATGACAAATGCTTGACCAATAGCGTGGTAGAATTATTGACGGCTTTCAACACCTCATTCCACGTTTGGCAAGTAATATTCTTTGTTGTATCCAGTGTTACCATCCGGTAAAGACTTCTCTTACCCCATGAGAAGACTATAATAGTGCGTGAATAATTTCATGTGAACGTTATGTTTACGTAACTATATCGCCCCGTATTTTGACATCTCCCGTGTGTTTTGGGCATAAAACATAGTGTTCAACGGTCGACCTAGTTTATGTCGAAAATATTAATTGTCGGGCCTTTTTTTGTTAATAATTTTATGTACAGTCTAAAGTATTTTCTTTTGTTCGTTTTCATGTAATTTAATTGAGCTTGTTTATGTTAAAGTAAAAATTCTTTGTTTTACCGCTTTGGCCAGATCGTGTTTAGTGTAGTTTAATTATTTACCGTATACGGACTCTTATTGTGTACAGTTTTGCTTTTGTATTTTGCTATATGTCAGCTCGATTTTCAATGATTTGTTTATATGATTATTCTGACGAAAGTTTTTTGTAACGTTTACTCACGACCCTCTGATGTCAATTGCGCTGCTTTGTTTGGGTATTTTTTTAAATCATTATTGTAAGTTAAATTTAATGATTCGTTTTATTTACACTCGAGAAAATAATTACGTTTAATTTTATAATTGTATATTCTACAACAAGTTATGGAATAACGTCATTCCAACCGTGTTGTAGAGTATACTTTCTCTAACAAAATTTTAGAAATTATACAAAAAAAGCTTCAAAACTTGTCTAAACCTGAAATGGGAAGTTAGAAATAAATATCTCTTGTTAGACATAACCATTGCAACCGAATCACTAAATGTGGCTTAATGGCTCCTGGAACCCAATTCTCGAGTTCACACGGAATGAAGCCGTATGCGGAAAAACCACAATTTCGCTCACGGAATTGATTTTTGGATTCTCCAGTGGTCGTGTGGGGATATTTTCAACAGATTTCTACACGGTTAATTTCGAGTGCTATAACAGTAGACGGAAACAACAAGTCGTGTGTGGATTGGATCGTGTTTAGCATTTAGAGGTTGGGTGTCAATGTTTTATTTGTAGTTTGGAGGTTTACATACAGTAATAAAATAGATTTGGATGAACACATTAATTTGCAAGCCATAAACAATTGGGAAGAAATTAAGCATTACTTAGAAAATGCAGGTTTTCAACGAGAGTACAACCGCAGACTCTATGATCCATTTACTATCGATAACAGGTTCATGAAATTAGCATTCGGATTTTGCGATAAATCCCCCACGATTTTGCATTATTTAGATATAAGGTTACGTGTAAGAGTAGCCTATGGCTAAACTTCACCTTAATAAAGACGTTTTATTATTATTATTATTATTGAAAATGATCAAATATGAACGTTGGGCCGAAGGCAACTGGCCTCTTCCAGTGGACTTTTCTTCCTCAATATCCTTGGTGACCATTTTTTTCCACTGCAACATAATGATTAATTTGTTATGTAGTGTTTTTGTTTTTAAATAACAATGAAAATTCTGTTGGGTACAAGGAAAGATACTACTACTGTTAGCAGTTATATTAGATACTATTATTTTAATACGTAATTTTAATCATTGCAGGTACTTACTTTTGGATGATAAAATAGGTTAAAATAAACACACACGGATTCCGCCAGAGCACGGTTTATTCCATGTGAATTCGAGAATTGGGTCCCTGATTTGTCCAAAGCCGTGCGGTATCATTACATTATATTGTGTTGAAATGATACTTCTTCCGACACAATTTTAAGTTGTGGAATTTGTAGTTTCTGAGATAGTGTTAAAAAATAGTATATTCTACAGAAAGTTATGGAATGGCCCTTATTCCACACGAACAAGAAGTTTGCAATCCGAGCCAAAGACGAGGGCCGCGGTTGGCGAGTGTGGAATATGCCATTCCAAAGGTATTGTAGACTATACTTTATCTAACAAGACTTTAGAAATCATATACGAACTTCAAACCTATTCAAAACGTCAAGTACAAAGATAGAAATAAATACCTTTTGTTCGACGTAACCATAGCAACCGAACCACTAAAAGTGGTTTAACGGATTCTGATTTGTCAATATTATTTCAGCACAGTGTGTTTTAATGATATTTATTCTGACACAGTTTTTAGTGTTAATGAAATAGTGTGATAATGAAATAGTGTTAGAGAATAGTATATTGTGTATCTAGTAGTAAAAGCAATACATTCCTGGACGACGATGTAAATTGTTGGCCGAGGCGTTAGCATCGAAGTCCGGGAATGTACTTTTACTACGAGGTACACATACTATTTTTTCTGAAATCTCAATCAATATTATTATTGTGACGTTACGTTCACTCGTCGGTCGAGTGAAGGGGCGTCACTTTGGCACTCGAGCTCGGTGCGGTTACGGTAAGCTCGGGCGCCACCTTTACAGTTTTTCTCGTGGTGTAAAGGACCCACGCTATCCTCTTGACACAGCCTGTTGCAGTAGGGCTGGGATAGCGTCAGAGGAGACACGGTACGTCCAGGGGTCTAGGGGTAGTAGACTTCACACACACAAAAATAAAAGGCACAGTTCAGATCCTATATATAAATATTTATTATTCCTAATATATATAATTCTACCTAACCTATAACTACTACGGTTAACTATGGTGACGATGGCGAAGCAAGAGGGCGGCTATAAGCAGGATACGAGCTTAGAGAAACGGAGCGGTAAGTCGGAGCAACTACTATCGGTATAAAAGCGGACAGGGTAGAGCAGATACCAGGCGGAGGAAAGCAAAAGCACAATAAACAAAAAAAAAACAAATACTCAGGCAACTTGGCTAAGGCGCAGAGCCTAATGTTAGTACACACTTCTAGTCACGGTTCCTTGTTGGTGTAATCACCCCAAAGGAGAGATTAAACCAACGAGGTTCTCGGGCGCTATTTTGCGCTGATGGATGTCCTTGTAGCTTTCCGGCCGGCGCGGCGGAGACTAGGAGTACTCGCTTGTCCTCCAGACGACGGTGCTAGGCCAGAGGGCAAACACGAGTCTGGTTATCAGCGGAAAATTTCCCAGTCACACACTCTCCCAACTTGTACACTGGCTCACTCCGGTCGGCGGTATTTGGTCTGGGATGATATCTCGGTCTGCTAGAAGGCTTTGTGACTTTCCGGCCGACGCGACGGGAACTAGGCCAGAAAGCCCCAAGCTTCCCAAGTACTCGCTTGTCCTCCAGACGACGGTGCTAGGCCAGAGGGCAAACACGAGACCTGTTGCCAACCAATGTATCTTCCCAGACACACGGCGGAGCAAACCGGGATTAATACACCAGATGGCACTTAGTCCCAGCCAAGCTGCTTATTTACGGTCGGATTTACTTACTCTCTCTCTCCTGTGAAATGTCGGTTGCGGTCAACGGATAGAGATCCAAATTAATGGACCCAAATTAATGGACCTTAAAACGGTAGAGATCCAAATTAATGGACCCAACGGATAGCGGTTAGAGTATCCAAATTAATGGACCCAATTCCTTGACCGGTGGAGATCCAAGTTAATGGACAATATTTCGCTGGCTGGGCCAAGTATTCGTTAACAGTGAAGCCACTCGTGTCAGTGTCAGTGGAGACAGTGGCTCCATCTGGCGGAGTGTATTCCTATTTGATAATTTTAATAATTAAAGTATAACACTTATTTATGCTCTGTGTCGACAGTATAAAATATTAATATTCAAAATGCGAAAATAGACGGCGGTTTTGGGTGTAATTTCCACACCAGAAATTATACCCAATACCTGTATTAGAAAATATTTATGTTCTAAATAGAAAAATAGACGGCGGTGTCGGGTGCAATTTCCACACTATAAAAATGCTTCATTACATTATAAATTAAGGAATTTTTATAAATGCGTAACATTAAAATAGTACGGGAAAGTTCCCAACCTGGGACGGAAAAAACTTTCCCGGACTATTTTTTGATGGTTGATTAGCAACGGACTAAAATACTAGAATAGGGTATTTTGGGATCTGAAATTGCGCCGAGAAAGCAGGCATTCTTGGCCGATTTCAGAAAATAGTGTATTCTACAATAAGTTTTTAAATGGACCATATTCCACACGAGCGAAAAGTTTGTAGTCTGGGCCGAATTCGAAGATCACGGTTCGAAAGTGTGGAATATGCCATTCCAGACCTATTGTAGACTACACTTTCTCTAACAAGATTTTAGAAATTATAGAAAAAAACTTTAAAACTATTCAAACTGTCAAATGCGAAGCTAAAGAGAAATAAATACCTTTTGTTCGACGCAAACATAGCAACCGAACCCCTAAATGTGGCTTAACGGGTTACGATTTCTCAAAAACTATGCAGTATTATTCCATCACAGTGAGTTGGAGTGATTGATACTTGTTCAGACACAATTCTTAGTTGTGGAATTTCTAGTTTCTGAAATAGTGTTAGAGAAGAAATAATTTCCCATCACCAAGCAAAATTTTCATATTACTTCTCTTGTCCGCCTTGCTCTAAGGCAAAAATTAATCATGTCTCTAGCGGTTACAAATGTGTCAGATAATTGCAAGCTGGCTCCTGTACCATTGTTACACCCATCATTTCATCTACATAGCCTACAGTACACCCACCGCACCCAAAGTGTTCTACTGTTATAGTTGATTATCAGTGTAAGTGAAAATTTTAAATATTCTAGCAAGTAACATAAATGTAATGTAAAGTCCAAATCACGAATGTTATCGTTGACGTCATCAATTTATGTACTTATCAAAGAGATGAGATTTTTCTATTAGCTTAAATGTTAGCACATCACAATGTAAATCACTGAAAGTCACGTTTGATAGGGCTACGACAGAAGTGCAAAGCGTAGCGATGTATTTTAGAGAGGAATAATACAATCGCTTGTTGTAGCCGCAACCAACGTTCAGCATACTATTAGTTCAGTAGCATGCAGTTCACGCATTCGTTAAATTTAATGATTTTCTATTTCTTCTCGTTATTTATATTAGTTTGTAGTGCTTTTTACTGTGGTGTTTCAAGTTTCCTGTAATTTCTTAAATTGTTGGGTAAATAGTTTGTGAGTGCTTTAGTTTTACTGTCTGTAAAGAAACTAATCTCAAAATGTAAAAGACTAAATGCAGTAGCCAGAGACGTGGTGGTGAAATTAGTTGAGTACTTCAATCAGGAAAAATGCAACGAAGGTCTTCTTTTACTTTTGCGAGCAGTCCATGACGTGAGCCGCAAAAATTAAATGTGGCAGATGTTCATAAAGTAAATTTTCTTTCAGTGTACTTCTAATGCATTGGGTATTTGTATGCGGACGGCGCAATGTAAGGAAACTCATAAGGAGCTGGTCACCCCAATAGTCATCATCATCATCATCAGTAGCCATACAGTCCTATAGTAGGTCCTCAGCTTTCTCTAACTTCTTTCGCCGTTCGTTCCTATTTCTGGCTAGGGCCATCCAGTTAGCTGCTCCCATTTTTCTGGCATCCTCATTTATTCCGTCTCTCCATCTGAGTTTGGGCCTTCCTCTATTTCGTGTTCCTACCGGGTCTGTCATAAGTATCTTTTTAGCAGGGTTGCTCTCTTCATACCTTGCGACATGTCCTGCCCATCTCAGTCTGCCTAGTTTTATTGTCGTGACAATGTCCTTTCCTCCTGTTCGCTTATATAGGTCGCATAGTTCAAAGTTGTACCTGCGCCTCCAGGTGCCATTTTCGCAGACCGCTCCATATATCTTTCTTAGAACCTTCCTCTCGAAGATTGCCAGCGACTCTTCATCGTTTTTTGTTAGGGTCCAGGTTTCGGAGCCATACATTAGCACTGGAGTTATGAGTGTTCGATACATCCTAATTTTTGTATTTCTTGAGAGGTTACGGTTGTGAAAATGCTTAGCAAGGCCGTAGTAGCATCTATTGGCTATCATTATTCTGCGTTTTATTTCCATGCTTATGTTGTTTTCTGTGTTTACGGAGGCACCTAGGTAGACAAATTCAGGGACAGATTCAAAGTTGTGGTCGTTCATGGTGACGTTCTGTCCCAGGTACTCCATTCTTCTGTTAGTGCTGCTCATGAATTTTGTTTTAGTTTCGTTGATTCTTAGACCTACCTTTTTGGCTGCTTCTTCTAACGCTGTGAGGGTCTCCTTGGATTTTCTTGTAGATCTGGTGACAATGTCTAAGTCGTTCGCATAGGCTAGGACTTCTACTGACTTGGTGAATATTGTTCCTCTGGTCTCAAGATCAGCGTCCCGGACTACTTTTTCTAGTGCTATATTAAATATCAGGCACGCTATTGTGTCACCTTGCTTCACCCCAAACTTTGTTTCGAAGGGTCGTGATAAGTCATTTTGGATTCTAACGTAGCATTGTACCTTAGTTATTGTCATTTATGCTAGATGTATTAGTTTTTCAGGGATTTCTAGTTCATTCATTGCTTCATACAGTTTTGGTCGCAGGATGCTATCGTAAGCAGTTTGGAAGTCGATGAAGAGGTGGAAGGTGTCGATATTGTATTCTTTCGTTTTCTCAAGGATCTGTCGTAGTATGAATATTTGGTCAGTGGTCGACTTACCAGGTCTGAAGCCGCGTTGGTACGGTCCGAGTTTATGGTCTGCATATGTTCTGATTCTTGACGTTAGTATGTGGGAGAGTTCTTGTATGCGCTACATAGGAGGGTTATTCCTAGTTTTCGCAGTTTAGTTGGTCTCCTTTTTTGTGGATCTGGCATATCAAACCCTTACCCCAATCCTCCGGCATCTGTTGCTCTTGCCAAATCCTTAGGATTATCATGTGGATCGCTTCTTCCATCGCTTGCCCTCCGTGTTTTATTAGCTCTGAGGGTATTCCATCCCAGCCTGGGGATTTGTGGTTCTTCAGCTTTTTAATTGCCCTCTGTACTTCCTCTACTACTGGGGCATCAACTGGAGTTCTGTTTGTTATTTCCTGTCGTATGTCTTGTTGCACTGCTTCGCCTCCAATAGTACTGTGGCAATATATGGACCCAGAAAAAAAATTGAAATAAGATCCTGGTGGAGGCAAGGAAGATGTATGTGGGGGAAATAATTCAGTAATTAAGCCTGAGGCGTAGTTGACTTTGTAGTTTTTGTAGTTAGTTTATCCGACCGCTCAACTAGTGTTGTCGCTTGGCGAGAATATTATATTATAATACTAAAATTTTATTACATAATAATTGTTGTTTTACAGAAAACTCCTTTCAAATGGTACGCCCATGCGTGCCATTCTGTGTGACCTTATGATTCGGAAATTAAAATGTGATGACGTGATCGACAACATTCGTGATTTGAACTGTAGTGCTAATGGTCAGCCAAGTTTTAAAAGTAGAATACACTGTTTCATTTTTTTTTCTCATGATGATAGAACAATTTTTTAATATCAATAGTATCGATATTTCTATTAAATAAAGAATATAGTCAATATGGCTCCTTACTGATGCATTTTAAAACTAACTAAGATGTCAGCTAAATATATTTACGGCATTAAAAGAGAAATGCATTATATTGGAGCCATATCAATTTTTTTCAATTTTAGGATCAATGTTGATTGAAATACATCAAAATTGTTCTCACTAACAAGAATGTCATTTTATTCGTTTGAGCAATGATAATATTTATGATGTTCACACTGTATGTTTTTCATGTGCAGTAAAGTGCGCTCGAGAAAGAATGAAGGTCACCTAATACAGAAAAGTCACTAAAATTATCAAAATTAATTTCTATTGTACGTATATTATATTCAATTCAATTTAATTTATTTATATTTAAGATTACAATTTTACAACGCTATACAGGGTGTCCCAGAATTGAATTCCCGGACGGCAACCCGTGACTCCTTAGTGCATATTGGGCCAATATAACTCAACTTACCTTAGTCCAAAAATGCATCCTTGAGGGAGTACATCCTCTTAAAGTCAGGTAGTAATTTTTTTTTCCAATAATTTCAGTTATATCGAAGCTAACGTTTTCGAATTTTGATGAGAACTGTAATGGGTTTCGGTTTGTGGAGTACCTGGCAACATCAGGTGTTCCGCAAGGATCAGTTCTGGGACCGTTGCTTTTTAATATTTTTATAATTGATATTATGGAAGTTACTCAAGCTGACTGTTTGCTCTACGCGGATGATCTCTAACTTTTTGGGACTATTAGTTCAATAGCGGACAGCTATCTACTACAAGACAGCCTCTCCAACGTATCTGATTGGTGTGTTCGAAATAAGTTAAACTTAAATGTGTCCAAATGCAACGTTATGTCCTACACTACAAGATTCATGCCCACCGCGTTTAATTATAGCATAGATAATGTGGAACTCCAAAGACCCGTGACTATCAAGAATCTAGGAGTAATTTTTGATAAAGAACTTTCCTTTGTACCACACATAAATAACATCCCACACAGCAGATGACATTCCTAGGATATCCTCATTTGGTCCCGTATATCTCAATAGAGGCCAACATTCCTCAGGATATCCTTAGGGTATCCCAATAAAATGTGTACAACCTGAAAATATTCCAAATGGGGATATCCTAGATTATGGCAGGATATCCTAGTAATATCCTGCAAAGATATTAAAAGCCTAACAAAATATCCACTGTGGGAATATCTGGGGCAAGTCCTAGAGTCGTCCTATTATAGGTATTATTACTTAGGAGATTTCAACAACAAAAATAGTGAAAAATATAATTATTTTGAGGCTATTTATTTATAGTCTTTTATTGGTTTTAATATCCACTGTAGGAATATCCGGGGCAAGTCCTATTATAGGTATTATTATTTAGGAGATTTTAACAACAAAAACAATGAAAAGTATAATTATTTTAAGGCTATTTATTTATAGTCTTTTATTGGTTTGTAAAATTTGCTTCTAAAAACTTATTTGTTTGTTCTATTTGATAATCCCCTCCAATACAAATAATTCATTAAAAATGTATTAAGAATGTACTTATATCTTATTTAAATAGCAGTTATTTATAATTTGGTTTTAATACATTTACTGTGTTTTGAATTAGCCGCCTTTTTGTGACAAGTCGAAAGTTCTAAGAATTCCGCCAGGCGTTGATGTCTTTTCACGTTCATTTTAAAGTTCTTTCGACAAATAAGATAACGTTAAATATTTCATAAATATAATGCTGCTATGTTATATCTTTGTATTTATTATATTATCTAAAAGGGGAAAATGTCATTGGTTATTGTCCGCAGATGTTATTGTCAGATACGTAATCCTTTATATTTTTCTGAGTGAATAGAATTTTTTTTAAATCCGTTATAACTTTTCGGTATGCTATGATTTTTCAAAGTTGTACATATCATTCCTTTTAACTTCTAACCACCCTAAACACTGTTGATTTTCATAATACCAAAAAAAGGCAAGAGATCATTTTTATATATTATCATTTTCATGCTTTTACAATTTTTATTCGAAAATTTTTTTACTATCTTTTACACATTTTGAGTAATTTTGAAAAAAAAACACTTTGTTTTTTTTTCACCCCTTCTCGAGGTTGGAAAAAAAATTGTTTCATTAATTGTATTCAAATACTTCAAATAAGTAACATATCAAAAACTAAAGTACCTATTTACCTTAAAATATTGATTTGTCGACCTATTTCATAGGACTATATTATATAACCTCTATTAGTTTGGTAGATTTACTTTTAAAGCGATATAAGTCAATTGATAGATACAAATATGTGTATGGAGTTGTACATATATGTATCACATTTTCATTAGTCATTTTACCTTTGCCATTATATAAACTTGTATTCCTTTGTCTTCGCTTATTGGCTCAGTTTAAAAGTAATGATCTTATAAAATAATATGTAATTTTTGCTGTCTTTAGAAATATTCAACAAACCCTAAAAGAACTGGGGATGTCCTATATAAAGTTCGATCAATGTCCTCAGTGTACTCAGTTGTTCATAGTAAAGCCCAGGCATAACCCATATAAGAGCTGATGATGTCCTGTTTACACCCGTACTGATGTCCTAAGGACGTCTCCAGCAAAGCCCGAACTGTCCCATTTTGATATCCTACGGACATCCTAAGGTGATAATGGGATCTTCCCAGGATATCCCATATGTCCAGAAAAGTTGTCCCCAGTATGTTCTGAGGATGTCCTTGTGCTGTATGGGATAAGTTCAAAATCTTTTAAGATTTTGGGATTTCTATTCAGATCAAGCAGAGAGTTTACCAATAGTGAAACCCTAAAAATACTTTACTTTGCTTTTGTCGGGTCTAAACTTGAATACGCGTCACACATCTGAAACCCTCATTATGTAACTCATGTTAGTAGCCTACAAAGAGTACAAAGGCGATTTGTAAAATTATTGTGGTTCAAGTGTGATGGAGTATACCCATCAATTGGTTTTACACACCTAGAACTTTTGAATAGATTCTCTGTGGACACTATTGTGAACAGGCGGGTTTGCTATTCTCAAATATATTTTCACAATCTATTACACAACAAGATCGATTGCCCTGAATTTTTAAATAAATTAATTTTATGTCCCATTAAACACTCGGATAATGCAAACTTTTACCTTCTCACTTCGCCCTCTAATAGACTTAAATTTTCTCCTTTATTCTCAATGTGTCAAAATTACAACAAACATCGTGACAAATTTGATATTTTCAGCTGCACTGTTAATTCCATAAGAGACTTTTATATCCACTGACTCTTTGTTTTTCTTTGGATTCTGCTTATATATCGTTTTATTATTATGTTTGTGTTTTTATATTTCTTGTCTTTGATCTCTGTTTTTATTTAGTTATAATATTATGTTAGCTTTAGGAGTACTTTATATACTTATCTTTAATGTATATTGTAAACACTTAATTTTTGTTTTTTTCTGTATCTGTCCTGCTCTGTAAATGGTTTATATCTGTTCAGCAGTGTAAGCTAAACAAATAAATAAATAAATAATAAATTGAGTGGGTCTACTGGGAGTTGAATCCGAGACCTCTCCCACCCTAAACGATTTCCATTATAATATTGTTTATTTTATTTACCTATATACATTGCAGCAAACTAAGATACTTAAAGAGGTATTTTAATGAAATATAGAATATATAAATTATAGGATATATAAATGAAACATTCTGGCCACCGCGCAGTTGGAATAGCTTCTCCCACCCTAAGCGAGAACATTACACGTGTGCCAACCATCCAGATGACAATCACCGATATAGCATGGAATAAGTATTATCTCTTCTTACATACTTTTACCCACTGCCTGACGGGAGTGCAATCGGCTACCGTCCGCATCTGACGAGAATGTAGACGGCGATTTGAATTATTTTAAAAACTTAATTCTAGACGAATACGCAACTCTCGAGGCATGAGGCAATGAGGTAACAAGACGAGAGTGTAGACACGGCGATTTTTAAATCATTTTAAAATCTTAATTCTAGACGAATACGCAAGTCCCGAATCTTTCAATGAGGTAACAATATGAATTAATTTCCATTAGAGAATTTTACAACATTTATTAATATAACATAACAAATCAGTAATAAAAATAAAGTTTTCTAAGCTTATTTGACGTGTAATAAGATAAGTTAATTGACGTTATAAAACCCGTACTAGTAGATGTAGAAGGAACTGATGGCTACCTCACTTTGGAAACGGAATCAGTTTCAATATATTCCACATCTAGTTATAGTTATTTAATATCTGTATTGCATGGTTGTTCACCAAAGTATCAATATCCGTAGCCCATATGAAGTCTAAGTGAGTAAAGAGCTCGTAATCAATTAAATGCTTATGGACAACATTAGGCAATTCTGCTGCAAGTTGTTCTACGTTCTGAAAATGAAAAAGATTTAATGTACAACTTTTACAATATAACCTATACAGATCTGGGCAGTAGTCGAGTAAATTGTCCTCGTAATTGTACTCAGTATACCAAGTAACAAGTACTAGAGAGTAATTTTATTTGGATGGCACCCTGTATTCGAAATTTTCAAGTATTTTACGTTATTAGGTACTCGAGTACTTTTGGCGGTCACAACTGACGAGTAACGAGTAACGAGTTTCAATCATTATGGCGTTGCTGATTTTTTAATTAATTTTGTATTACTTTTTTCTTAGAATTTACAATTTTTAGTTGTGGTTACTTTTGTGTACCTATACATTTTAATGAATGTAGCTGTTTTTGTTGATCTACTTTTATTTTCTGGTAATGGTGTAAGTGGTATTCTAATTTTTTGTCTATTACCTATTTTAATTTGGTACCTTTCGTACTCGTTACTCATTATTAGAAGAGTGCTCGCCACATTTTGCAAAAGTGCTCATTTTCTGGAGTACATCAAAAGCAAGTACTCGTACTCAGGTTTTCACGAGTCCATTTTAAAGGTACTCGATATAAATACTCGCGAGTACTTTTGTGCAGTACTCTGCCCAGCTCTGAACCTATACTATTATAATACTGCAACTTTGTTACAGTATTAGATATAATTAAAACTACTATGGGTTGCAAATCTTAAGTATTTTAGTTCATTTAATATCCTCAACATTGATACATTTATTTAATGTAGCTATGAACTGTTTGTATGGTTAAACACAAGATTTCACTAAACAAAGACAATTTTACATTAGGGAATTTAGCCAAGAAAGTAGCATAGCCGGAAATGAGTAGTTTTCCCTAACAGTTACATGTCATAGAGAAAAGTAACAAAAATTATTATAGAAGTATATACAGAGGGTAGCAGATAGGTAAACAGTTACTTCGGTCTACATTGATTTGGAATTGGAAGCCAGAAAGAATTCTCTTAAAAAACACAGAATAAGATAACCGATGGTGATGCTGAGCGAGAAACATATATTAAAAATTAATATTAACAATCCTTCAATTTCTTTTGAAATATTGGCACTAAACTCCTCAAATTGTCAAATAATTGGTTCAACAAATCCCTTTACCTCTCTCATCTATACTTTGTGAATGCTTTCGTTTGATTTAAATTACTGAATATGATATCAACTTCCTCAATAACTTAATTATGTGTCTCACTTTACGGACCTGACTATATCTATGGCCTAATACGGTGAAAATCTAAGGATTAAACATAACTCGGGAAATTTTCGAATATACATAGATGCTTCCAAATATTCTAATGGAACAGGACATACATATTTTACAGGGTGTTTGGTGCATCGTGTGCCAAATGGAAATGGCCGACAGAAAGGGTTATCTGCTATCCTTTCAGGCCCCTTAATACTTCCTATGCCCTGCGGGATTTTTCATATCGACCATTTATCTTTTTAATGAAAAAAATCCCAAATTCTGCATTTAAATTCAAATTATAAAAAAAGTATTAGGCGTAGACTGCGAATTTCATTTTTATTTTGATGTGTATTATTGAAGGGTTCTTTTAAATCCAAAATTACTGGCATTAGTCATCTAGTTGTTTTTTTATTCACTCGCAAACTTTCGGAATAGGTAAAATTTAAATTTAAACTTAGACTTTACATGGCTATAAAAAAAAAACTCAGAGCAACCGGGATCTTCCAACTCCCTCAAAAATTCTCTAGTCTATCCTCTTGCTATTGATATGCCACATGTCATAAAAATCTTTTAATAACTTCGTGAATTCGCTAAATTAATGAATCGGGTCACATAAGGCTAATATTCAGAATTTCGAATAAAAAATTATATTTGCTTAAATTATGCATGGCAAACAGGTAAAATCTGTTATCTCACTCTTGCGAAGTAAAAGCTATCTTCTATCTCTTTCCGTTCATTGGTTTTCTTGAAATAAAGAAACAGTTACATTTTTATCATACGCCTATAGTTTTTCAAAATGACGGCTGTCCCGCGCACTGGCGATTGATTGTAAGACAATATCTAGACAATGTGTTCCCAAATTCGTGGATTGGGCGGGATGGCCCTATTCAATGGCCTTCACGTTCCCCAGACCTAACTCCGTTGGATTTTTATGTCTGGGGACGTGCCAAAGAGCTAGTGTACACGACGGAGGTTGCGACTAGGGAGGAACTTGTCCCCTTGTCCAACGCATAGAAACTGCTTTCGGCACAATTAGGGAGGAAATACGACTTCATACAACAACTGTTGAAATACGAAGCAGATGTCGGGCCTGCATTCGCAACAGAGACCAACACTTTGAGCAAGATTTTCAAATTTTTTTAATAAATGATAAAAATGTAGCTGTTTCTTTATTTCAAGAAAACCAATGAACAGAAAGAGATAGAAGATAGATTTTACTTCGCAAGAGTGAGATAACAGATTTTACCTGTTTGCCATGCATAATTTAAGCAAATATAATTTTTTATTCGAAATTTTGAATATTAGCCTTATGTGACCTGATTCATTAATATAGCGAATTCACGAAGTTATTAAAAGATTTTTATAACATGTGGCACATCATTAGCAAGAGGATAGACTAGAGAATTTTTGAGGGAGTTGGAAGATCCCGGTTGCTCTGAGTTTTTTTTTTATAGCCGTCTAAAGTCTAAGTTTAAATTTAAATTTTACCTATTCCGAAAGTTTGCGAGTGAATAAAAAAACAACTAGATGACTAATGTCAGTAACTTTGGATTTAAAAGAACCCTTCAACAATACACATCAAAATAAAAATGAAATTCGCAGTCTACGCCTAATACTTTTTTATAATTTGAATTTAAATGTAGAATTTGGGATTTTTTTCATTAAAAAGATAAAAGGTCGATATGAAAAATCCCGCAGGGCATAGGAAGTATTAAGGGGCCTTAAATGATAGCAGATAACCCTTTCTGTCGGCCATTTCCATTTGGCACACGATGCACCAAACACTCTGTATATCTTCCAGAGATACCAAAACGAAACATGTGACAGAGTGTTCTATTTTTAAAGCAGAAGCAGCAACCATCTGTGAAGCCTTCAAGATTACATTTACCTTAAACTTTTGAATAAGTCTGAGTCCTTGTCAGTTCTGACGCCATTAAGAAATATGTGTAAATTTAATACTGATTATCTTATTATATACATGTATTCGTGATGAAGGAAAATGATATATTTTGTATGGCTGAAGAAGATAGATAAGCCATAGGTTTTCTGGGTATATGGAAGTTTGGATGATATGTGTCCATCTGGAGCTACCGTGGATCTTGGATTTGACTGGGGGTGGTTGTGCGAAGGAGAGGAACGGTCCAGAAGTGGCTGGAGGGTCTGCAGGAATTCAGCAATGACCGGAAGGTGTATGTGGAAGTGGAGCAGGGCGGTTATACGAAGGAGAAGAAACCTCCAGAGGATGTACAGGCATACAGGACCGTACAAATTCAAACAGCTTTAGAATAGGTCTATAAACAGATCTGTATTATTTTAAATAGTCATCTAGGATTTTAAAGAGGCCTTAAACAGCTTTAAAATAGGTCTGTATGATTTTAAAAACAGATATGTGAATCACTGGTTTTATCACATTTTAACTACTGTGATGTAGTATATAGTAGTTTCATAGATAATGTAGAAAAAAGAAGAATACAGAGAGTGCAAAACTCCTGCTGCCGTTTCATATTCAGCCTAAGAAGATACGATCACATATCTCATACTTTTTCTGGTTTAAACTGGCTGAATATGCAATTTCGGAGGAGATTGCATTTTTTAGTATTCATTCACCGTATTATATCTACTTCGGTACCACCTTATCTCTCCAGTAGGCTCTGTGCTAGATCCACAGTGCATAATAGGACTATTCGCTTTGGCCATCTGCTTCATATTCAGAGGCACTCTACCGCCGCATTTCAAAATTCTTTTACCTACTGTTCTGCAAAGCTGTATAATGCTCTCCCCTCCAGATTAAAATCTCTATCAGCAACATCTTTTAAAATACATCTAAAAATATTACTTTTTGACGAGCAAAAATATACAAATTTTACTTTATTCTGAACTCGCGTTTTGGCTCTTCTTTTAAATTGTTGTTAGACATTTTCATTAATTTCATTAATTTCCTAAGTTGTTATTTACTTATATTCTATGCTGTATAACAATTTTTTTTTTCTTCCTTTGCTTGAATTTGTATGCGAATATGTATTCATTTTTATTCTTTTTTTTTTTTTTTAAAGTAGTTTCTTTATATTATGCATGTATATTGTTTTTTATCTATTAGTGTTAATGGGGTCAAGTGGCAGAATAGCCTATGCTAAGCTTCGCCCATGAAACATTGTATATTTCTTTGTTTCAATAAAGTCGTTTATTATTATTATTATTATTATTATTATATGTACGACTTTAAACAGGTCTGTAAACAGATCTACAGGTATAGGCACAGGTATGATAGTCCAATCCCTAAATCCAATATGGCGGACGTCCCAAGATGGTGGATCACCTATTTCTTCACAACACCCTTGATATGGATTTTAAATGAATGAATTTGGTGAGTAAAATACGATAAACTTGACGTCATTCTAAATCCGATATGGCGAACGTGCAGTCAAAATTTCGACTAGTTCTAATTAAGTTACAGGTTTGAAATTTTGCACACGTGTATAAGTCAGGTGATAATGCTATATGGAATATCTAATATCATTCCAAATCGAAGACAGCCGGTGTCCCAAGATGGCGGATCATCTTTTTCTTCACAATCCCCTTAATATAAATGAAAGGATTTGACCAGTAAATAACACTGTAACATCGTTTTAAACCCAATATAGCGATCGCCCCAAGATGGCGGGTTTTTCTTCATATCTCGAAAAGGGCGTATCAAATGAAAAATTCTGACGAGTAAAATACGAATGCGAATATGTAACGTCATTCTAAATCCAATATGGCGGACGCCCTAGATGGCGGATTACCTTTTTTCACAACTCGATGATAGGGTTTTGTCTGTCTGATTGTCACTAAAAATTAAAAGTAAAAAATAAAATTATGTAAAGAAATATTAAAAAAAGCTTTTATTAAAAAAATGTACAAGTATAAAATATTTTTTTTAAATTCATACATCTAGAAACCAAACGCTTTGGTGACGATCATATTGTTACGAATTTCCACCTATTTGGGAAACACCCTGTATGAATCCGTGGGTTCTAAATAATTTCAACAAGAGATAAACCACTACTAACACTTTATTTAACAATTTACTGACTGTACAATACTTGTTTACTTAATAGTTAACCTCACTTTTCACTTTTCAACTTGTTCACTTTTATAAACTGCCTTCTTAATAAACTTCTTCTTCCGCGCTGGTAATCGCGCCTTATATACTCCGAATTAGACTCTCTAGATCCATCTAGAAACATTCAAGAATCTTCTCCAACAATATTCCAGAAAAGTCCATTTTATTCTGACAGCTCCCAGTCACAATTAGTAGGCATAGGCGTATCATCTCCAATTCCAAGGGGGTGTAATTCATAACAATATAACACTATTGCAGTTACTTTGCTCAATTGACCGCTCCCAAAGCTTTTGGTTTCCAGATGAATTTAAAAAAATATTTTATACTTTTTAGTAAATTCTTTATAAATAATAGCTTTTCTTAAATATTTTTTTATTACTCATTTAATTCATAACTGACTGTATAGTATAGGGCCTTTATTCGAGAAAAAAGAGATTCCAAATTGTCGATCGCGCTTCAACTGAAAACAATATAAATACTAAGCGACGTTGTGTGCCAGTGACTCGATGTCAATGCAGCTTTCTTTTGAATTCGGTAGGGTGGGAATAATGAGTAGGGCTACTCTATTAGCTCTAAATAAATTATGTCTCTTTATCTATAATACTTACAACCACTGCTGCTAAGGCATCATTCTTCGCATAAAATAAGACAACTGGTGCAGTAATTGAAGAAATTTTATAATTTGGTGGTACAAATTGTCGATACACTGCTAGATTCTTTATTGGTCCGTGATCGTATCTTCTAAATAGTCCTGTAATTATAGAATACATTCAGTATAATTTGCACAAAGATATATGATTTATTAATATTAATTTGATATTAACAATAGTTATTATTGACTGTCATTGTTAGATTAGGTTAAGATTAGGTTGATATTAGTGGGCTAATATCTGTCAACAGAGGTTCTCCACAGCGAATTATATTCGATCCCATGAGTTTAGGTTTTTGAATAAGATAGTGTTTTGGTAGTGATTGAACTTATGCGAAGTTTTAGTTGTAAACAGGGTAGGGCGTCGCCCTGCCGGAGACCATTACAGTCCTCAAAAGTTTCATTGTCATTATAAATATTATCTTTTCTAAAAGTTTTCTTCTACAGAAACTAGGATGGGAAATCTAGATGGGGAAGAAGTTGATTCCTTAGACAGAGGTTTTTACTTCCTATTTGTTAGTAAGGTACAATTAGCCGCGGCTGGATGTTTTATTTCATAATATTTAATCACAGAAAAAATGGTTTTTTTTTGTCGCCTAGGATTTTAGAACTTATTTTAGCTATATTTGAAACGCTGAATCTAAAAAATATGAAATCAGTTTTTCTCTACTTCTCTACTTTTTTAGATCAGTATTTTTTTATCATGCAGTTCTGCACGAAATGTACAGATCTAACTTCATTTTGTGCAGTTCTAAATCACATATAGAAAAATTGGTGGTTGTATATTTGCCCTATTTATCAGTCTGGCGTCCAGATAGTTCCAGGATAATTCACCAGATGGAGTAAGCATCCGGTAACTGAAATGACCTTTAATGCTTTAAAAATAGAGTTGAGGTTAGTTTGTGAGTTCTCGCCGTGCAGGGTAGATCGAAATTGGCCTCGTGTGATATTTATGTTAAGAAATGAGTTGTTGTAAATCTAACCTAAAACATACTTTCTTGTGTGTGCATATTTGTGTTGTTAAATGGAAATAAAATGAGTTCAAGTAGAAGAAGTTGTGTAAATCATCCTGATGTATTTTGCTACATATGCGGCGAATACACATTAAAAGAGAGCAGAAAAACTGTTAGTGATTTTGTAAAAAGAGCTTATCTAGGATACTTTAGTGTTAGGCTTGGTGGTCAGGATAAAACCTGGGCACCTCATGAGGTCTGTAAAACTTGTACAGAACATTTACGACAGTGGACTACCGGGAAAAGAAAATGCCTGAAATTCGGAGTACCCATGGTTTGGAGTGAACCCAAAATCGATTTCGATGACTGTTATTTCTGCATAGTAAATATTGTTGGAATCAACCGAAACAACCCTAGCAAGTAGACTTATCCTGATTTAGCCTCTGCAAGACGCCCGATCCCCAACTGAGTGGAAGTGCCGATCAGAACGTTCACCTGCTACCGCAGCTCGGTGAAGACGAGTATTGTCCCTCTGATCACCTTTCTGATACAAATGAAGGTGACAGTGGTTATGAGGGTAAGTCATTAATTCCTCAACGTTTCAACCAGGATGGGTTAAGTGATCTTGTCAGAGATCTTAATCTGTTAAAAGAAGCTTCTGAATTACTAGCTTCCAGGTTGATGACAAAAATTTACTGGAACAAGGAACCAAAATTACCTTTTATCGTACAAGAGAAAAGGATCTGCTACCCTTCTTCTCTCAAGAGGACAGTTTTGCATTTTGTCACGAAATTAGAGGTATGCTAAAAGAAATGGGTTTTTCTGAATATTTACCAAATGATTGGCGCCTATTTATTGACAGTTCAAAGCATGTGTTTGAAATGTGTACTTCTGCACAATGGTGAAGACGAGTATTGTCCCTCTGATCACCTTTCTGATACAAATGAAGGTGACAGTGGTTATGAGGGTAAGTCATTAATTCCTCAACGTTTCAACCAGGATGGGTTAAATGATCTTGTCAGAGATCTTAATCTGTTAAAAGAAGCTTCTGAATTACTAGCTTCCAGGTTGATGACAAAAATTTACTGGAACAAGGAACCAAAATTACCTTTTATCGTACAAGAGAAAAGGATCTGCTACCCTTCTTCTCTCAAGAGGACAGTTTTGCATTTTGTCACGAAATTAGAGGTATGCTAAAAGAAATGGGTTTTTCTGAATATTTACCAAATGATTGGCGCCTATTTATTGACAGTTCAAAGCATGTGTTTGAAATGTGTACTTCTGCACAATGGGAACAAATATGGTTCAATACCAATTGCTCACTCAACGAAAATGAAAGAAGAATATAACACCATAGCTTTGGTGTTGGAGAAGATAAAGTATCATGAACATCAATGGGTGATTTGTGTGGACTTAAAAATGGTAAACTTTCTCCTTGGACAGCAAAGTGGCTATAACAAATATCCCTACTTCTTGTGCCTCTGGGATAGCAGAGACAAAACACATCACTGGGTTAAAAAATAGTGGCCTAAGAGAGAAATCATGGACGTTGGGAAAAATAATGCCATTAACGACCCCTCAGTTCAACGAGAGAAAATCGTCTTTCCTCCACTGTATAATAAGCTGGGCATTATGAAGAATTTGTAAAGATCCTTGTTAAAAACGGATCATGCTTTGCATATATAGGAAATAAAATGCCTCAACTGAATACGGAAAAAAGGGAGTAGGAGTATTTGACAGCCCACAAATAAGGAAACTCATTGAGGATCCTAAATTCATATAAATCAGCTCCAAATACCCCGGCACCAAAACAACTGTAGGCATGTGTAATCAGCAAGACATTATAATCAATATGATTTGCTAACCAACTTAAAACTTTGAGTTTTAATAATGTCGAAACATAGTGGGCGAACCACACATCTAGTAAAGTATTTAAATGTAGTCGTCTGAGTTTTGGTTTTCGTCGACACTGTGTTAAAAGTTAAACTCACTGTGTGATTTGTATAAACTGAAAGTGCACAGTAATATTGAAATTATCAGAAAGTCTGGATTTCATTGTTTGTGGTCTTATATTATTTAACAACATTTAAAAAAACAATTTCAGAAATCTTATTGAGAAGTTCCTAGTTATAGAGACAAGAACATTTAAAATTTTGTTTTAAACAATTTAAGACAAAATGTTACCTGATTCAAATTCTTGTGTGTAATGAGCGAGCATTTGCAGGGATGCTCCTGATGGTGCATTTGATGTTATAACTTCAAGGAATGTCTGCAAGAAACGTAATAAATATCACTTAAGATTATTTCCTAGCGCAGTACATTTTACGAAAGCACAAAGCAACACGCCAAGCTGAACTTTGGTGACACGAAATATGTCGCGTATAGTAATGGTAATGAAACATATTCTTTATAGGATTTTGCAAACAGCAGAAAAAACTGTCAATGAGAACTGAAAGAAAAACCATTTCTAAAAATATTAATTTGCAATCTTTGCATTCTTTCGATAACCTGAATTCTGATTATGCTAGCGATTAAAATCCTAAAATGAATTCGTCTTTCTTATTTGAGTGCCTTTGTGTCTTTCTGATAAGTTCCATAATAAGGGCTAAAAGCGTTTCAAAAGCTAAGCATTTCCAAGAAACAGAATGATAGATTTCATGAAAATGTAAATTTTCCAAAAGACGAGGTATGTAAATAAATTCATTTTAGGCTTTTTTAACTAAATTTTAATGGTCGTAAGGGGTTATGTGAATACTGGTTTACTCTGCATTGTCATAGGGTATTGTGTGGAAACTAGTGTTAGAATGAGAATTGTCCAATAAGAAAGACAAATTCATTTTATGACTTTAATTGCTAGCATAACCAGAATTTAGGTTATCGAAGGAATGCAAAGATTGTAAATCAACAATTTTACAAACAGTTATTCTTTTAGTTCTCACATATAGACAGTTTTTTCTTCTGTTTGCAAAATCCTATAAAGAATATGTATCATTACAATTTTAAGCAAAAAAAAAAAAATTATTCACTTTTGAACATGGTAATAGTGTTTTCGAAGTAGTATGCATGCCTGCATAAAATGTGTGTATCAAAAACAAAGTATTATTTTTATTAAATAGTGTTAAAAGGAAAAAGGAACTTGGAGGAAGAAATTGCATTATTAACTGCATTTGATAGTAGTACTGGCTCTTTACTGCAGAGGATCGAGATACGAACGAAGAAGCAGATGAAATACGAAAAGTGAATTGCTCAAAATCGCTGTACCTTCGCAAGTATAAACCCAACACGAATAATTGATAGACCCTTAGATAGTTTACAGATCAACGTGTATAATGGAACCGGTGTGACTCCTGCCACACGCATGACATCATGCATCACGGCATGCAAGTCTCGTCCATTTCTAACAGTCAAAAATCAGTTACCGCCGATCGTTGCTTAGCGTACGTACGTCACACAGTTACAAGTGGTATATCATATGATTTGTATGAACAAACACTAATGTTCAGTTTATAAAATTTGAGATTAAAAAGTTATAGACGATTTAGTGCATGAAAAACTGCGAGAATTTGCGAACTTCAGAATGTCAAGTTATATGGGAAATAATCGGCTAAGAGTTTCATAGAACGTGTACAAAATGAAAGATGATTTCAAAAGGATTTTAAAAAGTCGAAAACTATCTACCTCGACAGAGCGAGTCAGACGCCGACGGTAGCGGCACAAAGAGGAGGAAGCCGCGCGTAAATGGGCGAACGTCGACGACTGAGCTGTACTGACCACTTCGTGGAATCACACATTTAAAATAGTGTTTTATTCATACTCCTGTAAATAAGCTGGAAAAGGTCTAAAAGTTGGGAGACAGCACCGATTTAAAAAAGACATTCCGCGTTGTGTTCCTTGAACCCTCAGGATCATTCATCACCACTAACATCACAAAATGAGTGAGTTATGGGGGTTATAAGCCCCAAAAATGCCCCAAAAATTGGTTCCTGTAAAAAAACTTAAGGATGAATATTTCCACCTAAAAAACTCTACTCGAGAGTTCTCGAGGTGGCTGATCAGGAATCTGAGGTCCAGTTTGGGAAATTTAAAGTGCCGGAACAGAAAGCAGGCTATTCTCCAGAAAAAATGAGAATGGATATTTTGGCCTTGAGAATCTGTACTCGGAGCTTCTTGAGGTCGCTGATTACGAATCAGAGGTCTAATTTGGTAAATTCAAAATAGCTGACCGGAAGTAGTCAATTTTTCAGGAAAAACTCGTATTCTTTTCGTTCTTGGGCTGAAAATTAGTACTTGGAGGTTTTTGAGGACGCTGATCACGAATCCGCGGTTCAGTTTAGGAAATTCGAAATGGTGGATCGGAAGTACAGTCCATTTCTCAGGAAAACTCGTACTTTTTTTGTTTTTGGGCTGAACTTGGGTACTCCGGGGATCTACGTGGTGACTGATAACGAATCCGATGTCCAATTAGAGAAAATTCAAAATGATGGGCCGGAGGTAGAGCCACCTTTTTAGGAAGACTAAGTATTCTTTCATTTTTCGGGCTAAGAATGGGTAATCGGAGGTTTTCGAGGTTGCTGATTGCGAGTTTTTTGCGTAAATATAAAATGCACATACTGCGATGAGGTCTAAACATCCACTTTTTAATTACGTTAAAACTGTAAATACTGCTACTATTTTTTTAAATTACAATTTACTTGTATTATATATTATTGATATTTGACGATTAGTTGATTTGACAATTTCGAAAATATGTGTTTGTGCGTTCAATAAATACTGCAGCGAAAATATTGAAAATCTTACATAAATTATCCTTTTTTATGAAAATCAATATTTTTATAAAAAATAATATTTAGCGTATTTGTATAAAGCAGTAATTTTTAATTTCACCTAATCGGATTCGTTATCAGCGACCACTAGAGTTCCCCAATTCCCCAATTCACACTGTCAGCCCAAACAAGAAAAAAATACAAGCTTTTCCTGAGAAATTGATCTACTTCCGACACGCCATTTTAAATTTTCCCTAATTAGACAACGGATTCGTTATCAGCGACCTTAAAGGCCAAAATATCCCTTCTCATTTGTTCTGGAAAATGACTCGATTTCCGGTCCGCCATTTTAAATTTCCAAATTGGAAATTTCCATTTTTAAGGTTTTTTTCTTAAAGCTTAATTTTTGGAGCATTTTTGGGGCTTATAAACCCCCAATAGCTCCCCCATTTTGTCCGTCCGCAAAGATGTTAATGGTGATGAATGGCCTTGAGGGTTCAAAGACCACAACGCAGAAGGGATTTTTAAAATCTGAATGGTTTCCCAACTTTTAGACATTTGGCACTTTTCTCCAACTTATTCACTACCTCACGACACCAAAGATATTTCACGTTAAACGCTTGCAGCTATACAAAGTACAGACTACTCCGAATTTTCCAAGCAATGCTTTTATTGATTCTCGGAAACAAATGAGTTAAAAATGTCTCTTATATTAATTTTACAGTACGCACGTAAATAAGTAGTAATCATATTATAGTGTAATGATTTCTAAATGTTTTGAACCTATTACTCACCCTGTTTAATTGCGGAGAGTCAGTCCCACTCAAAAAGAAAAGAACATCAGCACAGAGTTCCTGAACTGGTGATCCATCAGAACACAACACTTTTCCAGCATCCGTGATTAATTGAGAATGTGGAAGAATTTCGTGCAAATTTAATAGATCTGCTGCAAGCTAAAATAAATCAGAATGCAATTAATCCATGCAGACAACACTGTAATAAAATAAATTGTTTAAAGAACTTAAAATATCCGACCGCTAAAAAAAGGGGAATTGGGCTTGTTACCGATAATTCTTTTTTCGTAATTTCCAGCTTCATAAGTATATCCAATCCTTAAATATGTAATGTTAAAGATTGGGTTTCAATAGAAAGCGCTTCGCCGACTCGTGACGTCATTTTGCATGAACACTAGAGTGAAAGTGTTTGAGTTTGCTATAGTAGCAATAGCCGATTACAATCCGTCAAACTTTAATATCCTGACATGAGCTAATCTGACGTTTGAAGAAAAAAGGTGTTTGTTTCCAACAATATAATTTAACAATCAAACACCATTTCCATACAGATACACAATAACATGTGCCACACGCTTATTAAATCTTGACTGTCACCCTATCAGCATATGCAAAGTGACGTCACGCGAAGCTCCGCCCCGTTTTCGAGCGATCCAACTTTGGTAATTCAAAATTTGAAAATTGTCTTAAAAATTGTTCTACTTTCGATTACTAAAATAAAAAAAAGATGCTGAACAGGCCCATTAGAGCTAACAGAAACTAAACAGGAGTGGAAAAATGTTTCATGGTAGCAGCCGGGGTCCAACTGTCATAGATAGTTTATTCACTACCCATAATGCGTTAACTAGAGCGCCATTCTCGCAGAGTTATGTGTTTCGGTATTTTTTTCAAAAAGCTGATTAAAAATACATTCTGATTTCAAAAATTGTAAATTGTTGACCTCGCAAGTCTCAAATAGTTGTTTCTAAAACTGTTATTAGGATAAATAAGTATCATAGGCGACATTTAAAAGTTAATTCATTATAAAAACCGCTGCCTAAGGAATCACTACTTCCACATCCAGATTTCCCATTCAAGTCTCTTGGCAAACATCTTGACTGTATCTGCACTCTAGTATGTGGAGAAAATTAGTAATAAAATTTTAATAATATATTTGAGGCAGATTTCATATAAAAAATTGAGATATTGGCTTCTAGGATATACGCCAAAAATGAAGTTTCTGGACTCTTGCTTGTTTTGCTTATTTCCACAATTTACCCCCCACACCCCACTTCTTCAACGGAATCATCTCAATCAGATGTCACTACAATACATACGTTTACCAAATTTCAAGTGAGTCAATTTTATTAGTGGGGAGCGGGATGTAAAATATTATAAAAAATCTAAGGCCTTGGCTTCTAATACATACACCGAATTTCAAGTTTCTGTACTCTTACCACCTTGCTTTACTTATTTTCCCCTATTACCCCTATTTAACCCACAAGCCTTCAACGGAATATTCCAAAATATAATCCAGTTCCAGATGTCATTATAATATATACGTATACCAAATTTCAAGCGAATATCTCAATTTTATTTTATCAACCTCTTTAATAATGGAGTGGGGTGGTGGGGGATGGAAAATATCTTAAAAAAATTGAGGCCTTGACTTCTAGTACATATCATATCAAATCAAATCAAATCAAAATATACTTTATTGTTCAGAAGAAAAAGTTTATCATTATCAAAGTAAATACGCATAGGTCGATAGCATATATAGTTTACATAGTGCACCTACATTATATGAGTACAAAACATGGATTACATATAAATTTTAATACAATAATTATAATAGTTAATAGAAAAAGTCAGAAAATACGATAAGATAAGGTAGTAAATGCCTAATTAAAATGTGTCATTTTAGTGTCACATAGCAAAAAGCTACTTTCCCGGATTTAGCTATTTCCTGCGTGACAATAGTACTCGTCTAAATTATAATAGGGTTTAACAATGGGCTTGTTCCATGATGTAGTGTATGCAATTTATTAAATAGGAATATTAGATTATTATTGTCCTTACATAACTGATGAGGCATCATGACTAAGCCAGGCTTAACGCTGGCACTATGATAAGACAGTCAGTCGTAGAGAGTTGACCAAATAAAGTGGTAGTGAATCGGTGAAGTGAAGTTTTATTCATTCAGTACTCTACAAGTGGCGACGAGGATACATTGGATACCTTAAAAAGTGTACAAAAGTATGTGCAAATCTAGCAAATTGAGAATAGAGCATAAAGATATTACGATGGCAAAGACATTCAGGCGATATTAACCCGTGGTCGTTGTGAAAACAAGTGAATCACACAGTGTTGAACTGGGATGTTTGGAGCACACGAATTCCAAGAATGGGGAAAAACCCCTCATCAACCCTTAGCCATCCAAACAAAGATATCGTAATTATAAATAAAAATAATATTTAGTAAAAATGTATAAGTTATATTCAAATTTAATAAACAAAGTAAACAAAAATTACATACATGTGCATTGTGTATGTATGGGGATGTGCAAATTGTGCAAGTACATGCGTATGCATACGCTTACATGGGTGTATACATATTGTATGAGTACATATATTTTTGATAGCATTTATTCGCAATTAGTAAATTATTTTGCAAGGAACAGAAGGACATTACTTTGGTAGAATTATTCACATAAAACGAAATGAGTGCTAGGGCTCCTTCATTTATAAACATTACATAATAGTTGTTTATACTTATGATATCCACAAGAAAAACCTTATAACTTAATAATTAAAAGCAAAAAGTAATAGGTTTTCCTATAGCTAAACAAAGCTTGATACAATTGTTGGGTTATCAGGTTAATTATTTGAATAATATTAATATAATTAAAAGTACATCAGAGGAAATGTAAAGGAGAGCAAGGATAAACCAGTTCAAACTGATGGGGTATTGACCTGTATGTGTCTCGTTAATGCATATTCTCAGGAGGTAATGACGGAAAGTTATCCGCAGGGCATCTGGACCCATACCTCAATGGCAAAATAGCCATACAACTAATTGAATGTGAAGGCGAACCAGCCTCTGTCGACATAAAATGGGAGATTACCTAATTAGTCCGTACGTACAAAAACTGACGTGGGCGTATTGGCCATACGCCTACGTAGAATACAACTTAGTAAAAAAATGAAATCAATCTAGAATTGATACCGTTATCAGCAAAACTGAGCGCTGACGCGCTGAACGAGAATGGTTAGATTTTGAAACTAGATTTTTAAGTAAAATCAGATTCAGAGTAGTGCTAAAATGGAAACACTGTATCTAATTAACTAACTAACTAACTAACTAACACTAATCTTCAGAAAGATAACAGATAAATATAGACACATCTAATTAAAAAACGAAACACCAAGACATTTCGTTGAATTTGTCATAGAAGATTCGCTTAGTTGTACCTAAAAAACCGGCTCTGAAAAAATCATTAAATAATAATAATAATAATAAAATATGTAAATAAATAAAAACGGTTATTAAATTTAAATCATGAATATAGAATTGCTTAAAGAAATGACACTATTATAATGTTATGAAACATAATGTTTATACTAAAAATTAGATGTATAATTGCATTCATAAAATTCAATTGACGCAGGAGCCCCTCTTGCATCAGTACATCTTTGCAAATCTGCGTCAGCATGAGTGGTAAATTTTAACACATCTTTAAAGAGGTGCTTAAAGTCTATGATGAAGAACTATAATATAACCGGAAATAACCGGAAAGGGAAATACCGGGCTACAAACCCAGTACTATTCAGGTCTTAACTTAAAATTGTTATTCTGTTAGCTGTGTTGTGTTAGCTGTGACCTCTAGACACAGATTGCAGACTAATAAAAATTTAACATAAATAATATCACAGTAGCCTAGCTTGATAGAAACCCAAAATACTCGCTGAAGTGAAAACTTCCAATATCGGCAATATCAAAACTAAAATTCAACCGCTTATGATATCCTTATTTTAACTTATATCTGACCCATACTGTATAACATTTTGTGTAGAAAGTATACAACATATTCGTCTTGAAATTAAAGCCAACTATTGTAGAAACTGCAAGCTAGCAATTGTTTGGTCTATAAAAGTAGATGGTCCAAACAAGTTCTTAGCTATCTAATGCACAAAGAATGCATCCATGCCAGCAGCATTCAGGGGCAGTATAAGCATTGAAACCATTGATTGCATTCAAAGAGCTTTGACATGTCCAATGAATTTATAACAGACCTGTAAGGTTAATATTAAACTCCATTAAAGGAATATCTAAGGGCTCCGATCCAGGCTTAGATAATGACAGATAAGTTTTCTAATAGAAATTATTATTAGAATGTTATCCATTATAATTATATAACATCAATAGTAAATTACAATCGGGTTTTACGTTGTTTTATATTTTCTAATTTAAAACCCAAAATCTTTAGATTTTCCACATAATTAATACACTTATTTTTCAAATAGGTCACTACATGTATTTATGTAATCATAGGGAGGAAATTGAGAGATATAATTCAAAATTTAATTGACTTGTAAGAAAATTTGAAGATTTAATCTAGCAAAGTAATATTTAGCAGGTACCTGATGACTAATGCCACGGAAGAAACGTGGTATACTTACTTGTAAAAAAGTGGAAATACGGAAGGCGGTAACTTTTGACGTGTGGTTGGCTTATATCCCCAGGAGGCAACCTTCTGTAGCTTTGGTTAAAAAAAAAGAACAAAAAAAATGTACAGGGTGTTCGTCCTACATTAGGTTAAATTTTGTTTCGAAGAAGGTTGGTTTAGTTTGGTTCTTTCGTAGTTTCTCAACAGAATGAGAAAGTTCCAGAATACCAAACTCTATACAAGCTAAAATTATCAAGGCTGCATGAACCTATTATATGTAGCACCGTCACATATTACCTATATACAGTATATATGTATGTATCTATGTAATATGCGTCTATAGGCTGAGGCAATGTCTCGCCTGCATACCTCTAAAAATTTAAATGTTAATGGTCGTTCAAATGAAACATTGTACACTAGCTGTAAGTGTTGAAAGTTTAAAAGTGAATTATTATAATTATAATGAAACATATTCTTTATAGGATTTTGCAAACAGCAGGAAAAACTATATATGAGAACTAAAAAGAAAAACTACCTGTAAAAATATTAATGGTATCTTTTCATTCTTTTGATAACCTGGTTAGCTAGCAAATTAAAATCCTAAAATGAATTTGTCTAATTTCTTATTTGACACTTCTCATTCTAACACTAGCATCTACATAGTCCCCTACGGCCATGCAGAATAAACTAGTATCTACATAACCCCCTACGGACATGAAGATTTAGTAAAAAATGAGAACAAAAGCCTAAAATGTAGTCTTGCAAGTTGCAGGGAGTGAACCTAATAAGACAATTATGTTGTATCTAGTCTTCTATTTTTATAGCAATTTTCGCATAATCTTAGCTGACTTGGATTTCCGAAATTTAGTTATATTTCCAGACTTACCTCGCTTTAAACAACATTTCACCAGTGTCTTGACGGTCAGTATATTTAATTACATGTGGAGAAGTAGAAAGACAGAACAAACACATACTCAAGACATCGACGATCAGTCAAGCGACAAAGAAATGATTGCATACGAGGGTTAATCGATCACCTGATAATGTACAAAATAGCATGCCTCATTCTACCACAGAGGAGGATATTAAAAGAGGCGACACTACAAAAACCTTGAATAGCTCTGGCCCTTCACATGGGTATAGTGATGAACCAGGGTTGGCTTCATCTTTTTTTTATGATCTGATTCTCGACAAGAGTAAAATAAAATACCGTACTTACTTTACGATACGGACCGGTTTAAAGACGACTGGTGCAACTACAAGGTCGGTCTCGCTACGTGGCAGTTTTGAAAAAACCAATGACAATGAAGCTAAGTTCCCCATTTGAATGATTAGCAGCGTGAAGAAAAACGAATACACGCGTAGTGTACCGAGGGGACATTTAACTGATTTTAAGTGATGTCTCTCTCTCTTTATCACAAAACACCATTTCATTGTCGAGAGTCGCAGGTTTGTTTCTACTACAAGAAGACTCCTTCAGAACTATTTAGGGACAAAACCCTCAGTTACCCATTTCAAGCCAATATATTAATGACGACGAGATCGAAGACAAAGACAAATAGAAAGAGGAAGGGAAACAGTATAGCGACAGGAAAAGAGAGGCAAGAGAGCATACAAATAGGAGACAAGGTTTCTGTTAAAAATATGATTAATGGAAATAGAGTAACTCCAGATTATGATCCTACGCCTCACTTCGTGGTGTCAAAGAATAGTGGTGATGTTCAAGCTAAATACAATAGTACATAACGCGAATATGGGAGAAATATAATACGTTTCAAGAAAATAGGCGAGGAATGGATAATTGCAAATGATTTTACCGAATCTCAGTGAGAAAGTAACATGCATAATAATTATAAGAAAAATAATATTGATTAATGTAATAAGTACCTTTATGCTATGTATGTATGTCTGTATATGTTTAGATGTGTATATGTATATCAGTTTTATAATATTCATCTAGGTAAACCAATTATTGTGCAATAATGAATAAATATCTATAACTGCAGTATAAGTTACTTAATGATATTATTTTAAGTTAGATTGCATTGGCGTAGGTTAGCTTGATTTATGATCTACTGAAATATTTATAAAAAGGAAGGGATGTAGTGTATGCAATTTATTAATTAGGAATATTAGATTATTATTGTCCTTACATAACTGATGAGGCATCATGACTAAGCCAGGCTTAACGCTGGCACTATGATAAGACAGTCAGTCGTAGAGAGTTGACCAAATAAAGTGGTAGTGAATCGGTGAAGTGAAGTTTTATTCATTCAGTACTCTACACATGATATTCTTTTTATATGGTTTTTATACTTTTCATATAGTACTCGATATTCTCATTATACACTTAAAATTTCGTATTATTAACTTTTTCCGTTCTCGAGATATAAGGAGTTGAAATTGGTAATAGTTGCAAAAACCGAGGGCTCATATGTGACGTCATTATACGTAAGTGACGTAAGGAAAATGGCTTCTGGGATCTTTCAAATTTTACCTGAAAAGTCGAAAAACATGGAATTTTTAAACGCTGGTAACTAAATAAATACGTGGAGTGAAAGTTCGTTCTATGTCTCTAAGGAAAGGAGAAGGTCGGCGATCAATTCTAATCGTAAATTGCATGGTCAAAATCAAAAATTCGTCCCGGCAGGGGCGATAGAAAATTGTAATTATTTGACATTTCACCAAATTGTACTCCCCTACTGTCAAGTAGTAAACAAAACAAACAATACTTTGAAAACACTTATAATTATAACAAGTAAGGAGCATCAAGTCTACTGAGATCGCTGAGTCTATGCGTATAGTGACGTAGCGCCTGGCCACGCCCCATTTTCGTGAGATGGAGATTTGTAATAGTTTTTAAGATACTAAACGTGCGAATAAGATTCTAATTTTTTGCAGATCCATTAATTTATACTTGCACTTTCGATTTATGAAATAAAAAAAAATGCTGAACAAGCCCATTAACAGGCTTTAACCGCCTATCTGAAATTTGTATTTGAACTCATTTCTTTAATATTATTTGGTAAGTGATTGAACATCTTAGCCGTTGTAAATAATTGAGTATTTATGATATTACTTCTATGCTTATGAACTAAACAAACTGTTTCTAGAATGTAAATGGATATCATAGTGAGAAACCCATGTGTAACGAAAGTGGCTTACATAATTCACGATTTCCAGTTTTGTGCAGGTAGCGAATAGCAAGTTTTTAAAGTACCAATATTGTTTGTATAAGATATTTACTGCATGCGCCCCAGAAGGCAATGCCGTACCTTAAGCGTGATTCGGTTAGTGAAAAATAAGCAGTCTTAGCAGCTGCATAACCTGGTTCATTTGTGATCACTCTAATAGCGTAGGATCCAGATGCTAGTTTGTTACTAAGTATTTTAATGTGTTCGTTGAATTTTAACTTGCAGTTAATGATTAGTCCAAGAAATTTTGAGCAGGGTTTATTTTCAAGAAAATGGTTAACTGGGAAGTTGTTTGTTAAATTGCAGTGAAATGTAGTTATGTTTGTTTTGTTAATGTTCAATGAAAGCAAATTGAAGGCACACTATTTTTTTACCTTATTTATATCGGCCGACAGCATGAAGGACAATAGCATCTTTATTGTGCCACAGTATGGTGATGTCGTCAGCAAATAAAGTGAATTTTCTTTCAATATTAATTTTTGTCAGGTCGTTGATATATAATAAAAAATAATTGGGCCAAGAACGGAACCTTGGGATACCCCAAACTTTGTATTTAATTTATTAGAAAAAATTGAATTTCTAACTATTTGGCTACGGCTTGATATGTATTATTGAAACCACATTAGGGTAGTGCATCGAAAACCATAATGCTCAAGCTTTATATTTAATTTATTAGAAAAAATTGAATTTCTAACTATTTGGCTACGGCTTGATATGTATTATTGAAACCACATTAGGGTAGTGCATCGAAAACCATAATGCTCAAGCTTTCGTAAGAATATTTCGTGCTGGACACAATCAAAGGCTTTCGATCCGGCAATCCACTACGTGGATGTGGAAGTAAAATATAGTGCGCAAGGAGTTGGTTCACCAAACTCCTTGGGCACAATTAGCTATTAGAGTGACTACAGTGAAATATCGACAAGAGTTCCAGCTTGCAACTTGAAATACAATAAAGAACATGTTGTCTATTGGAAAAGAACATGCACACTCAAACATCAAAATAAGATCATAGAATGCTTCTCCGGTGAAATAATCAGCCGGAATGTGGTTGAATTTTGGATCTCTAAAGAAAAGTCACGTTCAATCCTCAGATTGTCAGTGATCTTATATATTCCTGAGGATCAACAGTTACAACTGCTACCGACGAAGAGATGAGTTGAAAGTACCCACGACGATCTATGAATTTTTCTCCAGACTATTCCAAACAGAAAAATTACAGTTATTATGGATGATTTCAACGTCAAAGTCAATTCCGCTATGAATGACGATCACTTGCAAGCTGCTGTAAGCAAACGTGAGATTGAAAAACGGAATAAAAATACTGAAAAGTTACTTCAGTTATACTTAAACAATACCTTTTCGATAGTTGCACGCCATGGATATTTAGAATGCAATAGCAATCTAATCATCCACAGGCTATTTACGCTTAGCTATCATTTAATGGTACATCTCGAATTCAACTTTATTATAATATAAAAGGAAATTGGTGGAACAAACTTCATAAAATTCTATTTAGAGCTGACTATGATATGCCCGAAATTCTACGGATTCAGCTGGACCAAACGACTCTTGTAAATACTAACATTGAATTTGGAAATAGTACAATTATTGTACCAATATAAAATTAAGATTATATCCGTGATACCAAATAATATTTTTGATTGAATTATTATAATCAATGATATATCGGGTGTAACAGAATCGTAGCATACCCCCCTTTTCTCCTTAAGTGTTGAAGATAATTGATTGAAATTCAGTGTGTACTACATACATAATAAGCGGCACTTTTTGACATACAATTGATTTTCTTTTCACTTCCGGTTTCGCCGGAAGTGACAGTAACTTATGATTTTTAAATGGAACACCCTATATATTATTGCATTTTTGAATTCTCCATAATTTTCTGAATCTAAAGAGGCCAAATAAGTGACATTTCAAACATCAATTTCTTTATGATATAATTTTTAGTTTTCTATTTAAGTGCGCCATGGCGGTTCCGATGTATTCCAAATGACCCGTGTAATGCTACAAAAATCGAAATCCCGTTAAAAACACTAAATTACGTGATTTATGAGCAAACGAAATTCACCAAAATTGTTTTGGGGCAAAACTCAATTTTTTCAAATGGAACCATATCGGTACCGTGGTACCATTTATTAGTACTGTTAATAAGGAATTTATTCATATATCGTATTAAAATGTGCGGTAAATACAGACAAAATTACAGCTACAAGAAAATAAGAAAATACAATTTTATTCTAATTACCTTGTTACATATAAGGTGGTTTTGGAATACAAAAAATTAACACAAAACATTACAATAGTTGTTCAAAATGCTGTCCATTAACGTCAATGCACTTCTGAACTCCCATAGCTGTTTCTAGAAGAAGGTTCGCCAATTGCTGAGCCGCTATGCAATTAATTGCAAAGAAATCAAGAGGTGTTAAATCAGGTGATCTTGTAGGCCACCTCACAGAACCATTCGTCAAAATTACGTTTTCTCCGAATCTCCGTTGAAGGTAATCAATTACTATCCTTGAATTATGGGGAGGAGCCATCTTGTTGGAAATACATTTCCTGTTCTAAATCTAAAAGTAACTCATCTAAAATGTCCTCAATCTCATTTTCCAGTAATCTCAAGTATCTGGAATCAGTCAGAGGTCCCTCAAATATTATTGGACCAATGATTCTACTACCGATTATTCCAAGCTAAATATTGAAACCGAACCGCACTTGAAAGTTAGCTTCCCGTAATAAATTTTGATTTTCTTGTGACCAATATTTTGTATTTTGTCGGTTAAATAATCCCAAATTTGCAAACCTTGACTGGTCCAAAAATAAAATCAGTTCCAAAAAATTATTGTTTGGCTGCACGTTATTACACAAAATCCAATTGCAATATTCCATCCCACGTTAGTAATCACTTTCGCACAAATGCTGGTGCAATTGGTATTTAAAAGATTTATTGTGGTATTTGTGAAAAATTCGGCCTACTGTTTGGTGACTGATGTTCAATTCAAACCCAACTTGCCTTAAAGAAACAGTCTTATCAACTTCTATTCGAGCCAAAACATTAATTTCCATTCCTTCGTTAATAATGAAATTTTCTTCGGAATTGGTTTTCAACACATTTAAAATAATTTTTCGCTGGACATTGTCTATCAGAATATCGTCGGCCATAAAGGTCCATAGCTGCAATTGCATTTTTTTTATTTTCCCCATAAATAATTAACATGTCCACTTTGTCATCTCTTGTATATATTTGCGGCATTTTGAAAACAATTAACAAGAATTTTAAACATGTTTTAAAGACACAATAAAAACACCGTTAAATCAACAAATGTTTGACAAGCTGAATATTTCATTGTTTTCAAAGCAACCTTAGTTATTTCTTAACATTTAATTAGAACAAAATTGTATTTTCTTATTTTCTTTTATCTGTAATTTTGTTTATATTTATCACACATTTTAATACGAAATATGAATAAATTCTTTATTAATAATACTAATAAATGGTACCACGATACCGATATGGTTCCATTTGAAAAAAATGAGTTTTGTCCCAAAACAAATTTGGTGAATTTTATTTGCTCATAAATCACGTAATTTAGTGTTTTTAACGGGATTCTGATTTTTGTAGCGTTACACGGGTCATTTAGAATAAATCGGAACCATCATGGCACACTTAAATGGAAAACTAAAAATTATATTATAAAAAAAATTGATGTTTGAAATGTCACTTATTTGGCATCGTTGGATTCAGAAAAATAGACAGAATTCAAAAATGCAATGGTGTTCCGTTTAAAAATCGAAATTTGTGTCACTTCCGGCGAAACTGGAAGTGAAAAAATAATCAATTGTATATCAAAGAGTGCCGCTTATTATGTATATAGTATATCCTGAATTACAATCAATTATCTTCAAAACTGAAGGTGAAAAGGGGGGTATACCATGATCCTGTTACACCCGGTATATACTATGAACCAACGCTTTTTCACGCTCCTAAATTTTATTTCTTACTCGTGCGGAGTCTGCTAAATAGATTATAAGTTGTTACATACCTGAATAATAGACCAATTTTCTACCATAACAGGTACTAAAGCCATAGTCAAATTTTGCATATATGCAATAGGAGCAAAAGCTACCATTATCGTTATTCTATCGTTGTACTCTGGTCTTAAAGATGCCATTGCGAAAAACTGACTGTTTCCTTGAGAGTGGCCAATATAAGATATCTTCTCATGTCCAGTTGTACTTAATATGTAGTCGATTTTAGCAGGTAAATCGTAATATCCGCATTCATCGAAACTAAAATAAAACATATCTCTTTATTGGGCACCACTTCGCCACTACTGCACCAAAAAAAATTATTGATCATTTTGGGTCCAACCTCTCCTTACCCTGTACAATAAAGGCTAACAATGATAACTCAATGTACTTTGAACCCGCCACTAGTGAAGAAATACATAATATTATAATACAACTCAAAAATAAAAACTCTAGTGGTTTTGATGGCCTAACACCCAAAATCATAAAAAGTGTCGAAAACAATCTCCTGAAACCATTTACGTATCTGATAAATATGTCAATAGAAACAGGAATTTTTCCGGATATTTTAAAACTGGCTACTATCTTTCCGCTGTTTAAAAAAGATGATCCTTCCGATTTAGATAATTATAGGCAAATATCGCTATTAAGTATTCTTTCTAAAATACCTGAAAGACTGGTTTACAATAGAATTTCCAACTATGTAGAAAGATATAACATACTATCAACTGCGCAACATAGTTTTAGGACAAACAAATCTGTCGAGGCGGCTGCCTGTCATCTTCTTAAATATGTTTATGAATCCTTGGACAAGGGACAGTATGTTGTTTCACTGCTATTTGACCTTTCCAAAGCTTTCGATGCTGTCAACAAAGACATTTTAAGCCAAAAATTATATAGAATTGGTATTAGGGGAAACATTCTCCAATGGGTAATTTCCTACATGGAACATAGAAAGCTAAGAGTAAGCTTAGATGGAGTAACGTCTGAAACTTTTAATGTTACACTAGGAGTTCCACAGGGTTCTGTGCTAGGTCCGCTATTATTCATGCTGTACGTTAATGATCTGCCTTACTTCACAGACCAAGGCCACGTGACTATGTTCGCGGATGACACCACTATTACAGTGTCAGCTGATACACCGGATAAACTTTATAAATTGGTCAAAGACACAACAGAATCTCTAAGTACATGGTGTCAAAGAAACAAGCTAATATTAAATGAAAAAAAAACTGTTTGTCTTAATTTTCACCTTCGAAAACCGCTTCCTATAAATTTAATGAATAATGAGGAACTTATATTTTCTGACTCAGCTAAACTACTAGGTGTATTCTTGGATCATAAACTTTCCTGGCAGAAACATATTGACCATGTATGTAGTCAGCTAAACAAAGCATTTTTTGCACTGTTACAGATGAAGTCAGTTCTAGATCAGGCTAGCCTTATGACCATTTACTATTCCATGGCCTATAGTCACATGTCCTTTGGTATTCTCGCGTGGGGTGGAGCCTCCGACTGTGCAAGAGTGTTTATCTGCCAGAAGAGAATAATAAATCTCATTTTTGACCTCAAAATAAATGTCAGTTGTAGAGACACTTTTATTAAAAATCGAATTCTTACCGCTCCTTCTGTCTATATTTATAAATGTCTAACCTATGCTAAAAATAATTTAAATCTATTTGAAAGAAGGTCAAACTATCACGAGTACCCCACAAGACATGGCAATCTCTTGAGTATACCAATGCATCACAAAAGTATTTATAAGAGATCGCCCTATTACAACTGCATATCTCTATATAATGCTCTTCCCAGTGATATCCGAGATATTTCGCACTTCGCGAAATTTAAAAATAAATTAAAACTCTATTTATATAAGAAATGCTACTACAGGGTATCAGATTTCCTTAACGATAAATAGTTTTAATTAGTACTATCTCAATGTACTATCTGTTTATTTGTTACACTTTTTTTTACAATGTTTGTTCTCTGTTTCTAGTTTAATATTATATTTATTTGTATTTGTTCCTTATTTTAAATCTTAATATTGTATTTCAATTATGCCGACATATACTTGCACTTATACTTCTTTCTTTCTTTATTCTCTTCTTGACTTGTCACATATACAATTTGTATCTAACGTTGACCAATAAATTATTATTATTATTATTATTATTATTATTATTATTATTATTATTATTATTTTTCGAAGTAATTTGAAAATAATGCATAATAATGCATTAACATCATATTATTTAACTTCTATTAAAAACGTTTTTATGAACTTCAGCAACATTGAAATACTTAAAAGTGAATCATTTATTATTTGTTTGCTTATAGTAATGAAACATATTCTTTATAGGATTTGCAAACAGTGGAAGGAAAAACTATCTATGAGAATTAATGAAAAACTATATGTAAAAACAATAATGAATTCTTTGCATTCTTTCGATAACCTGACTTCTGATTATGCTAGCAAGATAAAGTTCTGAAATAAAGGGTGTAGCTGGATAAGCACTTGGAAAATGCCCATAAAGGAAATAACTCGAAAGGGGCACCACACTTCATTGAATATAAGATTTTTTTTTGGCATTAGGTCATTGACCATGCAGCCAGTTACCTAAGTTTTAAAATTAAGAATGTCCTAACCTAAATCCAACAAAATTAATAAAAGGAAAAACCTGTTTATATTTAAAACAAGAGCCTAAACTCAGATACATCGACAGGGGGAGGCGATTAAAAGAAAACGTCGAGGGAAAGCGGGGACACACGCTTCTCATCCTGGGGTCGATCAGGACATTTTTATAGCTTAGACAATACAAGGTAGACCACGGTAAGTGAGGTAAAAAAACATGCGGAAAAACACAGGGATTACGAGATTAACCTATAGCTTAATATTAGTTTCTTTAATAAAAATCATAATATTTTTATATATTTCCCTTGTTCCAATTGTAAGCAAGCTTAGCAAATTGAATGGCGCGAGAGTATTGCACTCTTCAGTAATACTTTGTATTAGCCTGTCAGAGGCTGCTCTATATTTTGAACAGCCGAAAAAGATATGATCAAGGTGGCCTAGGGCGCCACACTCTTCACATTTATTTGAGCTAAAAACTCCAATTTTAAACAGATGGGCAGGATAGCATGCATGGCTCAGTTTAAGACGTATCAGTGTTGTAATGTATTTCCTCGAACAGGCGAAATCTTCATGCCAAAATTGGCTGGGGACGTCATTGTGAATAAAAGTGTACCTAGTGGGGTTGGTAAAACAAAATTGTTTCCACGAATAGGACCATTTGTGTTTAATATTAGTTTTCAACATTACATATCGGTCTCCTAAACATAACGCTTCGTTCAGGGGCTGTCCTGAGTTAGTGGCTTCCTTAGCTAGCAGGTCCACTCGTTCATTATACTGTAGCCCAATGTGGGCCTTCACCCAAACGAAAATAACATCCCTTCCTGACGATTTTATTTGGTAAACCAACTGTTTTATTTTAAATAGGTACGGGTTTGTTTTGTGAGAAGGGTGAAGAATGCCTTTAATACTTTGGAGGACAGAGAGGGAATCAGATAAAATTATTGACACACTAGAACTGGTCGTTTCGACATACCTTAAAGCATGGTAGATTGACATGGCTTCTGCAGTAAAAATAGAAAAAAGTGAGTTTAGTTTAAACTTAAATTCGATGTTTTGGGATGGGACGATGAAAGCTCCGCCGGTATCAGTACTATTTGTAGAGGCATCTGTATAAACCAGTTCTGGATTCTGAAATTGATTTAGTACACTTAGTAAAGTAATGGAGCAGATGAGAGGACTCTCGCAATAATTTGGTATAATAATGGTAATGTCAGTAAATAGACTAAAATAATCAATATCAGAAATGTATGTGATGTCGATTATCTGAAAGAAATTACTGTGTTCTCTGAATGCTGTGCAGAGGGGAGGAGGGTTTTTTTTAAACTGTTGGCCAAATCAAAAGTATTAAGGTGTGCTATTTTGGTCAATAGAGGGGTAGAGTAAAACACTGTTTTAGGATGAATTTTCCACTTATCATTTATCTTCGTAACGAAAGAGGCGGTTCTAGGGCTTCTACATGTTAAGAAAATTTTTGTTATTGTACTATTTTTTAAGAATTAAGAATTTAAGAATTAAAAATTTCTTGCAGGTTACGTAATGGATTAATTTTTTTTTTAAATACGGAACGTAGAGACCTTCATAGAAAACTTAGAAAAAATATTGTGTCATATTTGGCGTGAAATTCAAATTTTTAAAAAATAAATAATTTTAAAAACTGCTCTTTCCACAATTTCTTGAAAGGGTGCTATCATAATTTTTTTTTCATAAATGCGTATTCGCATCATTATTATTCTCAATTTTTTTCAGATTTGTTTATTTGGTGGCACATGCCTAAAAAATAATTTCAACACAAATCTTTTATTAAATTATAATATAATGCAACTGTTGTTGTGAACTATAAATAGAGAAATAAGTAATCTATCACTGGTTCTATGTTTGCAGTGTCAAAAATATGGGATAGAATTTCAGCTGGTTTGATAGTTCGTGATAGATATCTACCATGTGATAAGTAGTACGCAATAGCTGCGATGTCTGTGATTATGCGCCACAACACAACCCGGAGATTTTGAAAATCATTATGAAAGATGAAAACGGTTTACGCAGTATTCTTAGACCAGGAGATAGTTTTATTTTGGGTAGAGGGTTTAGAGATGCGGTGGTATATCTGTAAAGTGAAGGCTATCAAGTGCTTATGTCAACATTGAAAGGTAATCGCTCGCAATTAACCGCAATAGATTCCAATGTATCCAGATTCTTAACTAAACTCTGTTGGGTTGTCGAAACTGTGCACAGAATTATTGGAAAAATATATGAACTTTTGCATCATCAACTCGATAACCAACTACTTTCAAAAGCAGTAATATTTTGTAAAATAGTCTGCTTTGTACATAACGCCTTCGGCCGAAGATTGAATTCGGATGAGGATTAGCATGAAGAAATCTCTCATTACATAGACAGCAGAAGAGGACGTGACAATTCACTTGTCTTAGGAGCAACGAAAAAAACGTGGAGTAGACGCGAATTGCCTTTTGAACAAATGTCGTCAGCTACCCTTCTCGATTTTCCCGAAACGAGTGAGAGGGATTTGAAAATATTTTTTACGGGTTCGTAACAACTAACTCAGGCAGTTTCTTACTTTGCAAAGTAATGGACGATCAAAATAACATCAATATTAGATATTTAAAATAAGTATATATTACAGTGAAATGTGAAATAACGTCCCAACACATTAACAAAAAAACCTACAAATGTTATATCCATTACATGCCAAATTCTGTGGTTTATACTAGTATACTGCGTTATTTTTGTGAATATTCCAACGGATTGCACACAGTTGGATGCTGTTCACACGTTGCAGCTATTGTGTACTATTACTTATCACATGGTAGATATCTACCATGAATTATTAAACCAGCTGAATTTCTATCCCATATTTTTGACACGGACCGTCCATAAAATACGTCACTCAGAAGTTCACCTTTTTGGACCCCTCCGTCATGCTAAGTCCCCCCCCCCCCCCAACAAATATTACGTTACAAAAGCTAGCCCACACCCCTATAAACGATTTCTTGTGATTAAGAATAGCATATTTACAGGCTTTTAAGTACTTGAGAATGACTTTCTATCGTAATGAAAAAAATTTAAAAACTGCCATGTTAAGAAAAAAAATTAAAATAAAATTGATGAACTGTGAATGTTACATTTTCTTAGACCCCCGCCTCTCCCTTGTCATATCTCGGCATGCTAAGCAATACCCCCCCCCCCCTTGCAAACGTATTTTATGAACGGCCCCATACTGAAGACATGGACAGTGTTAGATAGAGAAAGCGACGAAGATTAATTAGTTCTCTATTTATAGTTCTCAAAAGTTGTATTAAAAAAATTAATAAAAGATTTCTATTGAAATTGTTTTTTTTTGGCATGTGCCACCAAATAAAAAAATCTGGAAAAATTTGAGAAGAATGATGATGCGAATATGCATCTATGTAAAAAAAAATATGATAGCACCCTGTCAAGAAATTGTATAAAGAGCAGTTTTTTAAGTTATTAATTTTTTAAAAATTTGAATTTCGCGCCAAGTGCGACATAATATTTTTTCTGAGTTCCCCTTGAAGGCCTCTACGTTCCTTAATTTTTTCAAATTTCTTGGTCCACAACGTAAGCTGCAAGGAATTTTTAATGTACAAGTACATTTCTTATAAAATCTCAGCCCCCTCCTGACTTTTTAGAATAATACAATAACTAAAATTTTCTTACATCCGAGGAATTGTTTTGGTACCCCACTTGTGTCATTTCCTTTATGGACATTTTCCAAGTGCTTATCCGGCTACACCCTTTGTCCAATTTCGTATTTATTATCATTTTAACACTAGCATCCAACATAGTCCCCTATGGCTAAGCAGATTAAACTAGTATCCACATGACCCCCTACAATATGTAAATTCAGTTAAAAATGAGAACAGAGGCCTGAAATTAATTTATTTGCCTACCTTGTCCTTAATATTTTTTTCATTCTAATGGATTACATTTTCATAAAATCTCTCATTCAGTTTCTTGGAAATGCTTAGCCTTTGAAACTATTTTCGTCCTTATTCTGAGCTCATCAGAAAAGCACAAAGCTACTCATAATGATGTTCCATGCAAAATCAAGGCAATATCCATGAATAAGTTTGAAATACTTATATTTGACACTGACTGATAAAAAACAGATCTTCACCTATCTATTGGCTAACTAGTATTGGAGCCTATATACTCTAGGTATGTTTAAAAGTGAATTATTTATTATTTGTTTGCTTATAGTAATGAAACATATTCTTTATAGGATTTGCAAACAGCGGAAAGAAAAACTAGACTATTAACTGACAATGATCAGGTGATAGGCATTTTAAATTAATAGCATTCTTCACAGTACGTGTGTAGAAGCGATTTTGGAATATATTGATATTTATGCTTACCTAAATTCCCAAAACTCTGGATCAGTGTCAGGATTTAGTGAAACGTGTTTTCTGGACCACATGTTACCTCGGTTATTACCCAGCCATACATCATAGCCCTGATCAGCAAGTAATAACCCAATAGATTTTCCAGGACCCATATTTACCAAATCTATGGAACTACAGAAGAGTCCATGCATAAGTAAAACAGCTGGCTTTTTATTGTCATAATTGGCCTGAGATTCATTTCTGCCATGAGGTATTCGGTGCATGGTCAAAATATATCCATCTTCTGTTGTTACCTCATGACTTTCAAGGGGATAGCCATATTTTTCCAAGAACTGCGCCTGTAAATGGTGTTATATTCATTCAGTACGCCTAGGTAAAAAAACTATACGAAGTAGATTATATCCAGTTTCTTTTGTGCAGTATTATATTCCCTATAAAATTCTGTACAATATGCAATTATTTAGTATATAGCATAGTTCTTGAGATGATTTTGTTGCAAGAAATTACACATTTCTCAAATAATTTCATCTTATTTTAGTTTTATTACTTGTATTGCCTACTATTATAAATTATTATAGAATCTCAAACTCTATAAAAAATAGTACAAGAGCTAGTGTACAGTTGCCTGACAGATTTGCAATAGCTAGAGACATTATTAATCCTCTACCTTAGAGCATGGCAGACAAAGAAAGTGATATGAGAAATTTTCTTACTGATGAACGTACAATTGCAAGCACTTTCAAACACCGACATGTAAATATTCTCTAAATTTAAGTACGCTTTAAAAGCTCATAGTTTACTAATTTTTGAATTAAAATAAACTTTTATCAGAGTCTAAATTAAATTATTTTCTACCTTGGCTCAGGGATCAGATAAATAAAAGACCACTTTAAATTGCACAAATTTTGGTGCCTCATATTCGTTAGCTAACTGTCCCAATTTCAGTACTATTGTACTTTTCTTTCTTAAGTTATCATGCATGCAAAAATCATTAAAGACAGACGAACATCCAGGGTGTTTGAAAGTTAAAGGTACATACGCTACTTGTGTATAGAGGGCACTTTGGCGGTTTCAAATTACCCAGCATTAATACATCAATCATCCTTCCTTACTGAGATAAAGGATGTTTTATTGATTTTGGCCAAATCTTTCTTTGATAATAACTATTGAACCACCCTGTATAATTCATTCATACTTAATAATAATAATAACAATAAAATAAAAACTTTATTGCTATAGATCTTACAAAGAAAAGACATTAGCATTGTCAAGAAGTGATTACAAAATATCCAGGTAGAATAAAATAAAATAAGATAAGAGAGACACATTTAAATTTGTAAAATATATAAAAGGAGAACAACATTAACAAGGCAAGTAAAAAACATACACTTAAAATTAGCTTAAAACTAAAGGTAAAATAACACAATATACTATTATCTAACACATACAATTGATTAATAAAAACCATTTGTTCGTATGCATTTAAAAAATCACTGAATGAATAAAATGTATTTTCTAGTAAGTACAATTTTAGATGTTTTTTAAAGGAGTGGATATTATTTATACACTTTAATTCTCCTGGCAGAGCATTGTAGGCCTTTATAGCGCTATAACATGGGCCTCTTTAATAAAAGCTATGATAATGCACTGGTACTCTGAGATCAGGCCCGTTCCTCGTTGTCATAACTCGATATACATCGTTGTTTCTTGTAAATTCAGTACTATTTTGCTTAACGAATAACACTAATTTGTATATATATAAAGACGGGATGGTAAGTATTTCCAATTCTTTAAATAAAGGTTTACATGAATCTCTGCAAGACACATTCACTATACATCTAATTATACGTTTCTGATTGATAGATACTTTCTGCCAGTGTACGGAAGAGCCCCAGAATATTATCGCATATTCTAGAACACTTTGTACACACGCAAAATAGAATATTCTTGAACAATCGATGGAGAGTTGGTTTCTCAAAAATCGTATTACATAACAAGACGAATTTAATCTCCATATCAAGGTATTAGTGTATGATTCCCAGTTTAACCTACTGTCTAGCATTACGCCAAGAAATTTTACACTTTCTAATTGTGTGATTGAAGAACCATTTAATATGACATATAATGAATAATCTGGTTCAGTAGTTGGAGAAAACATAACAAGAGTAGTTTTACCTCCATTTAAGTTCAATCAGTTCGAGTCACAATATTTGATCATATTTGATGATATTATGGAAAGTTTACTTGCACAAGCTACCATAGATTCTTCAGTTGCCACACAGGAATTATCATCAGCGTATTGATATAAACCATCTATAATGACGTTTTCTTTTAAATCATTGGTATATAAGATAAACAAGTATAGATCCTTGAGGCACTCCTTGCGATACATCAACTTTATCAGAAAAATAAGTTTGAAGTATTCCATTCTTAAAGGTTGTTATAGCAGTGACTTGAGATCTATCGGTAAGATAGGATTGGAGTAGTTTGTTACATGTACCTCGTACACCATAACAATCTAACTTGTCTAATAAAATAGAATGATTAATGGTATCGAAGGCTCTTGACATATCAAAATAGAGGCAAGCTACCTTTAAATTGGAATCGAGTGCGGTAATAATCCTAGATACTGACTGATAGATGGCCTTTTCTGTTGAACAATGGGGCATAAAGCCAAACTGACATTCCTTAATTATTTTTTGTTTAGTAAAGGATGAAATCATTTTATTATAGATGGCTTTCTCAATAATCTTGGAGAAACGGGGTGGAATAGATATGCCGCGGTAGTTCTCGACATTTTTCTTATCGCCCGTTTTATACATGGGAATCTTTTATTAATTACTTCCACATCCACGTAGTGGATTGGAAGTATAGTAATCGCAAAAAAATTTTCAAAAATTTTTATTCGTGAAATAGGTTTAGAATGTCATGAAACGTCGAGATTTTAAATTTGAGCGAAAAAAAAATTTTCCGTCTGTCTGTCGGTCTGTCGGTCTCTGTCTGTCGGTCTGTCTGTCTGTAACTTTTTTTTTTTTGTCCGCACGTTTTCTCCAGAACGGTTTAAGATATTGACTTGAAATTTTGTACACGTATATATCATAACGAGATCTGGAACTGGATTGTTTTTTGAGGATATCCGGTGAAGGGTTGGGGGTTAAATAGGGGTAAATATGGGAAAATAAGTAAAGCAAGCTTGTAAGAGTACAGAAACTTGAAATTCGGTGTATGTACTAGAAGTTAAGGCTTCAGATTTTTTTATAATATTTTTCAACCCCCCACCACCCCTACCCCATTAATGGGGTTGACTAAATAAAGTTAAGATATTCATTTGAAATTTCATACACGTATGTATTATAGCGACGTCTGGAATTATATTTTGAGATGATTTCGTTGAAGGGTTGGGGGTTAATTTGGGGTAAATAGGGGAATATAAGTAAAACAAGTTGGTAAGAGTACAGAAACTTGAAACTCGATGTATGTACTAGAAGCCAAAGTGTCAGATTTTTTTATACTATTTTTCAACCCCCACCACCCCTACTCCAATATGAAAAGGGTTGATGAAATAAAATTGACATATATTCATTTGAAATTTGGTACACGTATGTATTATAACGACATCTGGAACTAGATTGTACTTTGAGATGATTCCGTTGAACGGTTGGGGGTTATTTAAGGGTAAATAGGGGGACATAAGTAAAACAAGCTGGTATGAGAACAGAAACTTGAAATTCGGTGTATGTACTAGAAGCCAAGGCCTCAGATTTTTTAATAATATATTTTAGCCCCCCATCACCCCTACTTCATTATTAAAAGGGTTAATAAAATAAAATTGAGATATTTATTTGAAATTTGGACACATGACATAACGACATCTGGAACTAGATTATATTTTGAGATGATTCCGTTGAAGGGTTTTGGGTTAAATAGGGGTATATAAGGGAAAATAAGTAAAGCAAGCTGGTAAAAGTACAGAAATTTGGAATTTGGTGTATATACTAGAAGCGAAGGTGTCAGGTTTTTTAATTAGTATTTTCCATCTCCCCACCACCCCCACTCTCTTATTAAAACAGTTGATAAAATTAAATTTAAATTTTCACTTGAAATTTGGTACATTTATGTATTATAACTATATCTGAAACTAGATTATATTTTGACATGATTGCGTTGAAGGAGTGGGGGTAAGTAAATAAGTAAATAGGGAAAAATAAGTAAAGCAAGCTGGTAAGAATACTCCAACTTGAAATTAGGTGTATGTCCTAGAAGCCAAGGCCTCAGATTTTTTGATAATATATTTCAACCCTTCCACTACCATTACTACATTATTAAAGGGGTTGATAAAATAAAATTGAAATATTCACTTGTAATTTGGTAGACGTATGTATTATAACGACATCTGGAACTAGATTATATTTTGGGATGATTCCGTAAAAGAGTTGGGGTTAATAGGAGTAACTAGGGGAAAATAAGTAAATCAAGCTGATAAGAGTACAGAAATTTGGGATTCGGTGTATATACTAGAAACCAAGACCTCAGATTTCTTTCTAATATTTTTCAAACTCCACCACCTCCCCTTCATTATTAATGGGATTGATAACATCAAATTGAGATATTCACTTAAAAGTTAGTACACGTATGTATTGTAGTGACATCCGACTGAGATAACTCCATTGAAGGGGTGGGAGGTGGTAGATTGTGAATAGTGGAAAATAAGTAGGGTAAACTAGAAACTTCATTTTTAACGTATATGGTAGAAACCAACGCTTCAAACTTTTCTATGACATCTGCCCCAAATATTATTAAAATTCTATGACCAATAATTTAAACATACTTAGTACAAATAAAGTCAAGATGTTTCCTTTAAAGTAACTTGGATGAAGAATCTGGATGTGGAAGTAGTGATTCCTTAGGCAGCGGTTTTTTTAAGTTATGAGGAAATATTCCTTCCAAAAAACAATTATTTATGATATGAGAAAGTCATTCTGCTATTTCTACGATGACTGTTTTAATTAAATATATGGGTACCTCGTCTAGACCAGTTGATTTTTTATTTGGCATTGCAAGAACAATATAGATAATTTCTTGAGCATTAGCAGGGTTTAAAAATACATTTTCTTGGTTCCGGTTAGTTACACTTGTTCTCTCCCCAACAAGTTGGGTTGGAGAAAGAGCGAAATGTTCACTAAATAAACGCGCTATGGCTTTCGAATCCGTTATTTTATTATTTAGCTGGTCATTTATAGTAAGATCATTTTCGTGTTGTTTAAATTTGTTACTGATACTTTTGTTAAATATATCCCAAGTAGCTTTTGATTTATTACCAGCATTTGATATTATATTATTATTTACTTGAGTTTTATAATCTCGGATATATTTTTTGTATCTCTTTTTTTCACTCTTGTACAACTCAAAATTTCATTGCAATTTGTGCTGCTGTGCAACATATATAAATCGTTAATATAGAGAGACCATTGCTTAATTTACATTATATTACATTTATGTTTTTTTTTCCTTCCAGGGCTCGTCTGTTAGTAGAAAACTCCGAGGGCACTGCAGCCTCCTGGGCTTATTGTGCTCTTCCTGCCATGCTTCACTTCGCCCACTCCAGTACTCCTGTACCTCTAATCAGATGATACAGGTCTCCTTGCTGCGTAGCCTGCAGTCTAGGTTGCAGTCAAATTTGCCGATTGTATTCAGATACTTCTTTACAGGAAAGTGTCCCGTCAGAAGTCCTGTTATTAGTCTTAACTGCGTCCTGTTCATTGTGAGCAGTTCTTCAGTTTGTTTTGCACATGGACCTTTAATAAGTTCCATGTTGATTTCCTGGAATGTTCTTCCAGTGGTTCTTGTGTTTACTCTTGACCCAGTTTTTAATCGCCTCTCTGGCTGAGCTTTTAGAAATGCCCGGCACGGGTTCTGGGCCATAGAATATGTTAGCTGCCCCTTGTTTAGCAAGTTCATCAGCTTCTTTATTGCCGTCAATTCTGGAGTGTCCTGGCACCCAGAGTAGTTTGACTCTGTTCTGCTCGCCCAGAATTTTCAGCTCTTCATGGCAGTCCCATACCAGTCGGGATGACACTTTGTTAGAGGCTAGTGCTCTAAGTGCTGCCTGACTGTCTGATACAATGGAGATCTGCTGGTTCACATATTGTCGGTTTGCATTCTCGCGTACACATTCAAGTATAGCCAGAATTTCTGACTGGAATACAGTGGCGTGTTGCTCAAGGGAAAGATTTATACTTGCCCTGGGTCTTTCACCAAGTATTCCAGCTTCAGCTCCTGTGTTTGTCCTAGACCCGTCAATATACCAGGTTAGGCCCTTTCGTAACATTTATGTTATTAACATTGACAGTTTTCTTTTTTTGGGAAATGCGATATCAAAATAATATAGATATCAAAATAATATAAACTTAGAATATATGTTTCATCAACCTTGATTACTTTCCGTAAATCCAATTTCATTAAAATGGTCCGGACAGTTGGAACTTGAATATTTATTTCAGGGTTAATTAACAAAAAAAATTAACTTGCAACAGTGTCAGTTCCTTCACTTCTAGACTAAGTAAGTGAACTATTGTTGAAACGTTAGAATTTCTTAACTTGAAATGAAACAAATCAATTTGAATTTAACTACTTTAATAGTTTACAGAAAAAGACACAAACAATAATAGAGCATGTGACATCAGGGTGCAGGTAAACTACAAAAAACTTTCGTGAGAATAATAATGTAAGGTAACTGAAAGTCCATGTGACAGATTGTAAAATGCAAAGCAAAATGACACATAATAGGAATCCGTATACAGTAAATAATGTAACTAAACTAAACACGGTCTGGCCAGAGCGTTATAAACAAATTATTCCTACGATAACATAATTAAGCTCAACTAAATTACATGGACACACAATAGGAAAATAATACAAACTGTATGTAAAATTAATGACAAAGATGATGACAATTAGTAATTTAGACATAAACGTGTTCGTTAGTTGAACACTGCGTTTTTATGCAGAAAACACACGGGAGATGTCTAAAAAACGAGAAGGTATAGCTACGCAGCCATAACAGCGGTCAAACAAAATTACTCACGCACTATAGTCTTCTCATGGGATACGAGAAGTCTTAATCGACGGTAACACTCGATACAATAGAAAATATTACTGGCAAAACGTGGAATGAAGAAATGAAGCCACCAATAATTCTGCACGGGTACGAGCGGCTTCAAACAGCAACATTTGCGTACATAATAGAAAAGTCTGTAGTTACAGTTGATTCGACGAAAACATTGCCTTCCTGTAGCTATGGGCAATGGTACACAATAAACGCATAACATAACATAACACAACTATTTTACTGATTCTATTAGCAGTTATTAATCACTAGATACAGATATTTACAAATATATGGTGGCTTTAATTTTTCCAGCCTAGACGGCCAAACCGCTTGCTACGCCATTTTCCAGCGCCTCCCTCGACCCGAAGCCGGCGTACCCTACTCATCTATTATTGGCTAAACTTGGTCGTACAAGCTACCAAGCTATTGGTCACACATTTGTCATATTGTCACGGTCCACTTTATTTTGATCTGATTTTGCAAAAGAAGTGTGCGTGTGTTGGTTTGGAGAGCGGACTCTGCTTTGCTGTTTGGCTCGAGTGCTTCTATTGAAGGGTTTAACTACGGGTAATTATAAGTACATATGGTAGCAAATTGGCCATCGGTAGTTTATAATTCGGCTATACCAACCTCAAAGATCTCTTGTCGTATTAATACTGTCCATAAGCGTACGCCAAATTTTGGTCTTTTCATTACCATCATAAAATTAATATCTTTTTAACTAAAAGAGATTACATCATGCCGTAAAGTGTTCTAGATAGGTATTTTATAGGGCTATCACCTAAATGATTTTAATTGTTTGGATTCAGCGTTTTAGGCGCTAATACCCCTTTTTCCTACCCAAGTGATGGCAGATGCCCTCATTTTCTAGACATTTCGATTCCTATTTAATTTCTGGGGAGTTTAATTCGAGGAGCCATATTTTAAGACAGAAAGTAAATGGTAGTCGTTGTGTGAAAGTGGTAAATAGTTTTGAAAATCCATAATTTTGGGATAAATCCACATTCACCGACATTTTGTGATTTTCACATAATATTCTATTGATTTGTTTCGTATTTTAATTTTGTGAAGATCTTAACTCCGTAAGAGGATTTTGAAGCCATTATTTCAAACACCGTCTTAGTCCTGCTAAGAAATATTCAAGCATCACCTGAGGCCCTCCATAGAGGTATGTTAACTTTCTAAAGTTAACCAAATTATTATTAGCTGATACTATGTCACGAGCATTTGTCAATTGAGGTTAATTATTTTAGGGTCGCTCTGGTAGGGTGCACATCACATTTCCCCTATGTATGTATAAGTTGTCCTTGAGTTTTCGTCTAAGAGAAATTATTCTGGGTTAACGAGTACGGTTCTGCTGTCCAGTTGCAGACTTTCCTCTCACTTGTCTACTTGGAGACGCCTAAGAGGTTCCCGTGGTTTCCAGACAATCCATCGAGGCCTATGTGATAATCGAGGTTCCTGAATGAAAAATATATGTTGCTCTGGTATGTAATTACTGTATAAATTGTTTTTGACTCGGAACATCCATTTAAACTTGTGGAAATTATAAGAATGCTTCGTGAAACTCTGGATCAGAACACGAGCATATAAACATTGCTACATGTATGAAATTCCGATGCTAAGTTAAAATATTTAAATAACTGTACACACATATAAGCTTGATTTGATTTTTTACCTAAGTAATAATATTTATCTATTACATTATTTTTTAATGTGTTCCGTCTGATTCTTTGATAAGTAATAATCATTAGCTTGTCTGTTTAATTTAATTGTAAATTACGTTGTACCACTGACATGTGGAACACCTAAAGCATGACCCACTATTCTTGTGCTAATTTTTGGATAATTTGCAACAATATTTAGTATATTCTCTTCTACAGCTAAAGATTGCCTTACTTGATGCTCATTTAAGGTGGCCGTTGGATAGCGACCATGATTTTTAGAATAATTGACAACTCTAGCAAAAGTTTTATGATCAGGAATTCGGTGTCCAGGAAATCTTCTTTGATATTCTCTCACAGCAGCCCGTCCATTGCATTCACAAAATCCATACACATAGATTATATCCGCATATTCACCATTTGAAAATTGATGAGGCATATTATGTACTTTGTAATGTGGGTATAATATTAATACAAATAACAAATATTTTAGAATAATAAAACATAAGTATGTCGAACCAGTAAATATGAACTGTCAGCATTGCCTACTTAACGATAAAGCAGCTATGTTATAAAATCATCTCTTAAGTTTTAGTAAATGGATTATTCGAAATCAAAGCATTCTTAACAGATGCCTGTTTAGAGATGAGGCACAATTTACAAGAGATGGTGTTCATAATTTAAGAAATTCGCATGTTTGGACAGAAAAGAATCCACATGCTCTAACACAGAATAAAACCCAACATCAATTTGCTGTTAATATGTATTGTTAAGTGATAATTCTAGAAGTAACCTTTTTGTGATGTATTTATTTTAAAGAATATTACACTTTAAGAAAAGAACTGTACACTACGAAAGATAAATCGAGAGTGCCCCCTAAATGTGCCCCTGAGCTGGATTTTGTTAAGGCGATCATCTCACAATGTTTATATTAGTTCGAATATTTATTATACAAATAAACACGTAAGGGTCCCATAATATTTTCTACTGACTGGTGCCTGTCGCCTCCATGGGCGTCGTGTATCCCTAACCTTCGGCCTTCCTGATTTAGACCGTCCCAGACTCCCACTTGCACAGGCGGAAGTCATTCACCTGAAATTAACTTATTCGGCACAGTATCCATCATTTTAACACCAACTTAATTAATAAAACCTAAGTCAAGATAATATTAAAAATTTACAAACAAGTTTAATAAGTAACAGTACTTCGAGTGCGCAAAAGCACTATCAAATGGACTCAACAAACTGTCTTCTCAGAGTGCACACACACGCCATGGGGACTCCACAAGAAGATTACTTGGAGTGCGCAAAAGGAACAGTTTTTCTAATGGACTCGACAAGGTGTTCGGAGTGGGCAAAATCTAGTGTCTAGTGGACTCAAGAATCTAGAATCTAGTGTCTAGTGGACTCAAGAAGTCTTCCTGAGAACTTCCTGGCAAATGACAACATCGGACAAATGGACTCAACAGGGTTTGTTTATTTTTTTTTGATAAACATGATAAATCACAAAAGAAATTGAGTTCCAAAAGAGGTATACTCAGGCGTCCAGAGGTACACAGGCATCACCCACCTCGTGCACTTGACCCTTAAAAATAAATATTCAGGAATTAACTCCGCTCGCCCGACATATCGCTGTATATTATTTATTACCGTCTCGCGTGGGCTTCGTGAACGAGCAGACATTTGTTTTGATCGCCGAGAGGCTGATTCAGAAACATACCCGGTATGCGTTGTGCGTACTAAACTTTCCAGTGCATCTAGCCGAAGTCAGATATAACACTTCGATTGTTTACACTACGATAGTAAATCATGAGCATTATGACCTCATCGTCGACTGCCAGGTTGTTTCCGCACTCGACTTCGACTTGAACGGCCCATAGTTGTTAATAAGTAAAAATCACAATAATAACGTAAACAACGTCGTATAGAGTCAATTAGAAGTGATGATAACAGAAATGCAACGGCATAACGAAAGCAAGCAGACAGTAATAAATCAATTACTCACCTCAGGGTACTGGGCATAAACACAAAACACGAAATAACAAGATTATAAACACACAGATTCGAATCCCACTTCTGAAATGTTAAGTGACAATTGTAGAAGTCACCTTTTTGTGATGTATTCATTTTAAAGAAACCTATTACACTTTAAGAAAAGAACTGTACGCTACGAAAGATAAATCGAGAGTGCCCCCTGAATGTGCCCCTGAGCTGGATTTTGCCAAGGCGGTCATCTCACAATGTTTATATTAGTTCGAATATTTATTATGCAAATAAACACGTAAGGTTTTTTTTCCTTCTTCAATTCTTTGGGACTTCCTGCTAGTAGAGAGCCCAGAGACTCAAAATGTTCATCCTGTAGGGCTTTAAAGACTAAAAGCTGACACCTAGCTACATCGATAGCTTACATATAGGTAAACTTCCAAAAAAAGTTTTCCAAAGATTGCCCTGTACAAAAGGGCGCTATTCACAATTTTCGAGTTATGCAGTGCGTCAGATAGCCGAAGGTCAGTTCTTTCTTTGATAAAAATTTTACGATATTCTCTGTAGCGGTTTGGCTATAAAAAAATTAATTGTTTTTAAAAAAGCATTGCCTCTTATGGGAAACGCAGACTTTAAAAGTCCATATCTCCGTTCGATGCTCGCTAAAAATTAATTCATTTTGCCGTGTTTTTACATTTATCACTCCATTACTCGGAAACTAGGAAACAAATAAAAACATTTTTTTTACAAATTGAAAACCGATGCTTTCTGATTACGATAGTACTGTTAAAAATATTTTTACGGAAATAATTACCGAGTTATGATTTAAAAACCAACGCAACTACCAAATCTCCAGGCGCTTAGAACTGCCAACCTCGATCGCCCTTCTGCACCGCACTATTCCCCGCGGTCGAACGTTGCCTATAAGATCTGCGACACGTAAATCCTGTGTGTGATCTATCACCTATTTATTATTTTACAATAGTAGTTTTATAAATATTAATTATTAAACACAGCTTGGAGTAACGTCTAATTTAAACCTATACATAAGATAAATAAATAAATTCCGCAAAAATGTTATTCTCAGTCTTCACAGCTTTCATCCTCAAAAGACATATTTTCTTCAATTGTTTCCGTATTATTTTCGATTTGAACATGATTTTTTTACCCATACAATGACAAGATCCTATGCACGGGATTTTATTTTTTTTTACAGCTGCACCATTTATATTTACAATCTGAAAATAAAAATGATTGTTTTCTTTGAAAAAATTATAACTTTTAAGTATAGGTTTTTGCATCCGCAGCTGCTTAAAGTGGCCAGATCTTGTGGAAAAAGTGGAAGAGTTTGAAATAAGGGTACCAGTTTACCATTGATAAGTTGCCAACCATGTTCTAATACATTAGGGGGGTTTATAACAGGATTAAAAGCATTGAGCCAAATAATGGTTTGATAATGAGCCCGTAAGCAATGCTGTTTTCTGTAGGAGGTAATTTATCCAGTGTTTTCGACGCTGCTCGTATACCACGTAAATTATTTACTGAGGATATCTCTTCGTTGCTTGTATATAATCTTAAAACAAAGGTGTGAACTTCTTTGAACAAGGTATCGTCAAAATTAGCTGCTCCAATACGATCAAGTAATTTGGAATATATAAGATAGACTTTCCAACAACTTTTTTTTACCAATACCCGAAAATTGACTAGTAGTGTCACACCCTGTGATTGAGTGAAACGCTGGTAAGTTTTTAATAACGCAGAGTCTATCTCTAAATTATGTACCGGTATAAATCGTTCTTGCCCTTTCTTTCCAGCCTTCACCCAAACTTTCTGTGTGAGACTATGCGAAACTTTCTGTCTGAAGTGAGAAGAAGTACCGAACATCAATATGTTTGGAATCAATAATACATTTATTGTACCCACCTTTTTTTACCGATAAAATATGAAGCAAAATTCTAGTATCTGCTTCTTCGTGATTTGATAATAACAAATCATCCACTAACTTAAAATTGCTTCTGTACTCCATAACGTCAAGAAATCCGCCACTTATCGCAAATTGAATTGTTTGTCTGTTAGATAATTCACGTAGTTGTAATGACAAAAAATTTGTTAATTGTCGTTTGTTACAGTACATCACCTGAATTAATTACTTTTTCAATAGATGCTGTAGAACTTCTTTTTATTCTGGTCATGTTTTTAATGGAGTGCTCTTCGTAATTAGCTAAAACTACATCAATTCTATCGGCGTTGTATTCATTTTTAAAAACAATGGATGAGAATATATTTGAATACTCCCTAAATGTTTTACCATTAGGTGGTTTACCCATAGCCTGTACAATAAACATTCCATCGAAAATATGACAAATTTCCTATTGCAACGAAGAACTTCTTGTGGTGCCATGATTTTCTAGTATTAGTTTTGCGTGAATGAATATTTGCATCTAGGTATGTATGAAATAATTAAAATTAATTTAATACACACTTACTCCTTAAAGATTTATGCAGCTAACAGAGAAATAAATTAATTCACACGAGCTAATATTAATATTAATACAAATAAGCAAGGGCTCACTAGTCAAAACAATACACGATAGATAGATCACAGATCTTATGGGCAACGTTCGACCGCGGGGAATAGTGCGGTGCAGGAGGGCGATCGAAGTCGGCAGTTCTAAGCGCCTAGAGATTTTGTAGTTGCGTTGGTTTTTAAATCATAACTCAGTTATTATTTCCACAAAAATATTTTTAACAGTACTGTCTTAGTCAGAAAGCTTCGGTTTTCAATTTGTAAAAAATTTTTTTTGATTTGAGACCTAGTTTCCGAGTAATGGAGTGAGAAATGTAAAAACACGTAAAAATTAATTAATTTTTAGCGAGTACTGAACAGAGATATGGACGTTTAAAGTCTGCGTTTCCCATAAGATAAAATGCTTTTTTTAAAATAATTTATTTGTTTACAGCCAAACGGCTACAGAGAATATTATAAAATTTTTACGAAAGAAAGAACTGACCTTTGGCTATCTGACGCACTAGATAACTCGAAAATTGTGAATAACGCCCTTTTGTACAGGACAATCTTTGGACAACTTTTTTTTTGAAGTTTACCTATATATGAGCTATCGATTTAGCCAGGTGTCAGCTTTTAGTGTTTAAACCCCTACTAATTCATTTTTTAAAGCACTTTCGGGCGCACGAGCTCTCTACTATGCCACATGTATGTTTTCTTTTCAAGCGGTGCTCGGGGAATCTACAAAATATCACAATTAACCAGAATGTTACTGGTAAATAACCTCTACGCCTGTGACTTTTACGTCAAAGGATCAGTTAAAGGTTGCTTTTTTTTTACATAAACAACACAAATAAGTATAAAAACTTGAAATTAAATATTTTGCCGACGTTTCGGAAATCTATTCTGTTTCCTTTTTCAAGGCTTTTTTGAAAAATCTTTTTTGATATTTTGTAGATTCCCCGAGCATCGCTTAAAAAGAAAACATACATGTGGCAGGAAGTCCCAAAGAATTGAAGAAGAAAAATAAGATTATGCCACAAATAACATTTAGACAATATACACGTAAGGGTTCCATGGTAATATTTTCTACTGACTGGTGCCTGTCGCCTCCATGGGCGTCGTGTATCCCTAACAGTATGTGCTTGGTGCGGTGTTTTCAACAATCATTTGATTGGGCCACATATCCTCACTGATAGATTATCAGGTGAACTACATTCTTCTTAAAACTATTTTACAATAGTTCACTTACCTAATCTAGAAGTGTAAAAATTATCACTGCTGCAAGTTAATTTTTTTTGTTAATTAAACCCTGGAATAAATATGCAAGTTCCAATTGTCTCGACCATTTTAATGAAATTTGATTTACGGCAAGTAATCAAGATTGATGAATGAAATGCGCAAACAAATTAAGTAAGCTACTCTAATCAATTTTTTCTGCTCTTTTCGAATATTGAAACAGATCTACAAAATTTCGTCATACAGGGTATTGATTTTGACATACAATATATTGTCAATTTTTTATTAAGCCGGACCTGGATTTCTGTTTTGTTTATTATGTAGTTCTATCAAGAAGAATAAGTGAAACATATGTTCTACTAGTAGAGGGTCCACACCTTCGAAAGCCGTCAAAATCGCCAAGTAACCCATTCCAGCAAGGTAAATAAATTATGAGCTCACATATCGATAGAGGGTCCTAATGGGCATCAGAAATGGCTTGTTGGACTTTTTTTGGCGCTTGCACAACTTCTCTACAAGAAAAAAAGATGGAGGAACGTTATTTCAAGAATTTGTGTTTTTAAACTTATACCTCTCGCTAGAAAATTAACTACGTGCGATATTGATCTGATTTTTTACATTTATATACTACTGACAAGAGCGCATATATCTATACTGATAGAATTTCAAAATCACTTACTGTTTTTTTCTAAATAAATCCTAAATCACAGGGACGAAATCTATGTGTTTGAATTTTCAACGTGCGATTAACTATATTAAATGTTTAATTTTTTTATATATTATGTGCGAATGAAATATGGTCTAAAGATCAAGAAAGTTTTTGCAAAAAAAATTCGCTCCATATCTTTTACAATTTTTGAGTTACAGACTTTTCAAATTGAATCATAATTTAGATCTACGATACTCCTATTAGCATGCAGCTATTATCTGACGTACTGCTATCTAGTTAATTGTAATGCATCAAGATAGTAAACGAATGCATTTTTGATATTGTGTTATTATTATTTATAATTTTACAAAAATATTAATATGTAAAATGAAACTCATTTGGCAGAGATTTATTAGATCTATAGATTATGAAGGTGTTGTATATGGAGATATTATTTATTATATATACCATCATTATACAGTATAGAAATAAAATGTAAACACGTACAAAAGACGTGTAATTTATAAGTAATAATAATAATAATAGTACATAATTCACAGCTCAGTAAGCAACGACAAAGCAATATACTATTACTAGTAAAAATTACTGTCTGTTGAACACTGCTCTGTATTATTTCTGCCCTTAAAACAATTGTTAGGAAAGGCTACACATGCACATGCAACAGAACATCAAGTGGACGCACATTTTTAGTGACACTCTACTTTACAATTCCATTTTTTGTTTTTTTTTAACCACTTGTGGTTTTTTGTCATCATTTGTGGTTTTATTTGGTTATTATCTATCAGATATCCAAATTTTATGAGAGAGGTGATGTGTTTTCTTAACCGCTTTTCAAGTTACCGAGATAATTTGTTTAAAATCTAGGATTTTGTATTAGGCAAGGAAAGTATAGGGTAATCTAAACAACTTCTTGTGAATATTTTTTACAATTAAAATTATTTCGCAGTAAGCAGGGTTTGACCCTGCTTCGCTAGGTACTTCAGTTGCAAGCTAAGCTAAGCATGCATACCAAACCACTGGACTTAATGACCGTTTCAAATGCAGCAAGTAAACTCTCTTGTAGGACGCGGCGAACGTAAACCTAATAACTTTATGGAAAATAAATACACCTTGGTGAATCTAAGAATTTAAACTGACTATGGCCATACAGATTCACATAGGACTTACGGCCATCTTCAATCACATGATCACCAATTGCATCACAGTTATCTCCAAGATTAGTCCAACTGTTTAGATGGCCTGTTTGCTTTAACTGTAACTGCTCACTTTTTCCCATTCAGAAATGATAATTGACAGGTCACACAATATATAGACTGCCAATAAAGTTTTTACAATATTTTCTTCTTCATATTTTCCACCTAATCATTTATTGATTTCGTTACTACTATAAAATACCCTTTGTTGTCGTATACCCACACAACTTCTGTAGTTTTTCTATTTTGGAAAAATTAAACCTTTCGCAAATATTATTGTGTTCGTTTGTTCATGATTGCACTTCAAATATTTTATGCTGGGCAGGAGGAATCCAAGTTCACATTGTTGGGCAATATTTGTCCTTATTTACACCAATATTTAGAAATGTATTATATGATTGGCTTTACTTTTGATATTATGTATAACGTGATTCCAGTTTGGAATGGGAATTATGTCTGTTATGGCGAATGCATAGGATTCTGATGTTTTCTTAAGTTATACCATACCGTTTTTAAATCTGAAGTTTGGGTCAATTTTTAATTTTTAAACTCAATTTATTAAAACTTATTAACGATTTCGTACTGTATTTACAAGTTTAGATATACTGTCCTATACCAAAATGACGTAACTCAAAATTTCTTAAGCAAATTGGACGTATTTCAAAGTTTCCTTGTTAAATGACAGACTTTTTTCAATAATCAATAAACAATTATTTTTGCATCTGCCTCATAGAATTAAATCCAAAAATAGAATGAAACTATTTAAAAAACAAGGAGTGCTGAGATTAGCGGCATAAAATGTCAAATATCTCAAGAGGAGCGTATACTGAAGTACGTCATTTTGGCTTAGGACGGCAGTATATTACATGTAACAAATTACATCATAATTTAAAACCATGTATTTATAGCACCGAAATAATTGTCTAATAATTTTCAGACAATGAGTGATCTAATGATCAAGAATAATATAACACCTAAATCAAATTAGGTATTAGACTAATATGTATCTAGACACAATTGCACTGAACGAGCCCTGCCGTAGCTGTCACTTTGCGCGCTATCATAACAAGACATTATTAGGGTCGAATTTAAAAATCCATATCTCAAAAACTGTATGAGATATCCAGCTAATTTTTTTTGCAAATTTTTTTTTGATATTTAGACCATATTTCATTCGCATGTAATATATACAAAATTCGAATATTTAATATAGTTGCCCACACGTCAAAATTTCAAACACACAAAATTCGTTCACGCGATTTTGGATTTATTTAGAAAAAAAACCGTAAGTGATTTTGAAAGTCTATTAATATAGATAGATGCGCTCGTGTCTGCAGTATATAGATATAAAAAATCAGATCGATATCGCAAGTAGTTAATTTTTTAGCAAAAGGTAAACGTTTAAAAACACAAATTCTTGAAATAACATTCGGCCATGTTTTTTTCTTGTGGAGAAGTTGCGCAAGCGCCAACAAAAGTCCAACAAGCCATTTCTGATGCCCCTAAGGACCCTCTTCCTGAATTCGTTTCCAAAAATCATTTACCTTGTTGGAATGGGTCATTTCAATTTTTAAAGCTTTGGACCCCTTACTATACGTATGAACCGATTACGTAGGGTGGTTCAATAGTTATAATCAACGAAAGATTTGGCCAAAATTAATAATACATCCTGTATCTCAGTAAGGAAGGACGATGGATGCATTAATGCCGGGTAATTTGGAACCGCCAAAGTACCCTCTATCCACAAGTAACGTATGTACCTTTCATTTTAAAACACCCTGCATAGGCAGACGGATGGACAGGCGAAGCCTTTTGAAGTTTCCGCTGGTAGTGTTATAATCTCTCCTATCGTAATATTGCACAGAATACGATTTAACGTAATGAATAATTTAAAATTACCAAAGTTATAATTGTTTCCAAACATTTTTATTTTGTTTTACGTATAATCTGAAGTATGCTTAACTGGATAATAATCTGTTATAAGAGTTTCTGAGGATTATTACATCATTTTTATGGGCGGTTTTAAAATAAGTGGCCGTGGTAGGTGTTATTTAGATTTTTCACTCTTGTTGATAAGCAACTTTTGGAGCTGAAATATTTTTCAATGCATCGATAATGCTATTGTCATTGGTACCTACTTAAACTTATCTGTAAATATTCTTGAGCGTAACGTTTTGCCCTAGCTGGTGGATTTAGAAACTCCGGATTCCAATTAGTAAATTGGTGCTATTTCTTGGACGTAAAAGATGAATGAGAGGTCTTCATAATAGTGATGTTTTTGGGTATATATTTTGCAGTGACCAATACTAATAATAATATAATCTTTATTCTATAAAGAAAAACCAACAGGTGTAGAACTAGATTGAATCAGTAATTCGAGAAACTACCCAAGGTAGACAGTGAAAACACGTGGTGATTATCCATCGCAATTGTAGAGGCAGAGTGTTAAATTAAGAAAGATTACATTTGTGAAGAGAGCCGTCGAAACCGTTCTTTGAATCGATACAAAATAATTTTGAAATTATAAAATTATATTGCAGCGAAGATAATCAAAGTGTTTCGGGTGATGCTAGCAAATTATGCATTAGGTATGTTAAAAATAAAACAAACGTTCTCTGAGGAACAAAAAGAAAGTAAATATAGTCATGTTCACATTGTAATAGAATTATTTGGTTCACAAGAAAACTATTTATGGCCGTAAATATATATTTTTTTTTTTTCTCATACAGCAAGTGTATAATTTAATCGTTAATCGTTTTGAGCTTTTTGACAAATATCTGTTTTTGAAGCAAAACTTAGATGCTTCTATAGTTATATTAGATACCGCTTACAGATATTGATTCAGTGGGATTTCTTATTATTTGAATTTGAAATTATTTGGATGAGACGAAACACATATTTTGCTTATGTTTTAACACTGCAGCAAACCCTTAGATATAAGAGGATTTTACGGTATTTAGTCCAGTATTAAAAAATCTAATTTTATAAAATATTTGATAATTTTAAATGATACTATTTCAATTTCAAAATATATGTTTTACAGTGCCTTCTATTTTGTTCTGTATGTTTATACACTTATTTTCAAGAATTCGCAATACGTGCCTTTTAAGTTAAGACGAAAAAATAAATAATTAAGTATATTCATTTAATTTGCTATCTCAATAAAATCACAGAAATAATGAAATGCCCAAAATAAAATATATCTGGTAATTTAATGTAGGTACTTATTAGGAATAATCATTATGATCAATTATTTGAATCTTAAACTAGTAAATCGTTTATTAAATACTTACAATATCTAATCCCCAATCAGGATGATGGATGGCTTCATCGGTCTCCTTTAGAAGTTTTTCTGGAAAAATGTCATTAACAGTGATGACTTGAGCTGAAAACACATTTGAGACTGCCAATGAAAACAGTAACAACTGAGAGATATACATTTTGAAAAGTTACTCTAAATCAAACACCTGTCTTATATATGATACATACATACAGGTGCATGAACCTTATCTTGATTTCGATTTTTTATCATCATTATACCGTATCTATCACAACTATTGTCACAATTCTATAATATAATGAAAATTAGCAATTTTACTAAACTTATTTTTTATTATAAATAAATGAAACTGAGTAAACTTTGAAGAATTTGAATGAAGATTAAAATTATATATACTATTTGACTAAACCTCCTTGCATACTCTTTTCTGCGTTATTCTCTATATTAATAATATTAATTCAAGTCGGCCTTGTGCACCTGGTGCTCTCTCGTGCATTGACGAAAAACTCTAAAATGACCCTTTGGATACAATGTTCCCCCCTTAAACAATTTTAATATACAGAGTGTCCCAGAATTGAGTTCCCGGACGGCAACCTGTGATTCCTGAGTGCATATTGGGCCCATGTAACTCAACTTACCTTAGTAGTAGATATACAAAGCCACTCCGGCGCCATTTCCGTCAGTAGAGTAGCTATGAGAACTTAAAGATGGCGGGTGTCCATCAGGAGAGACCAAGAGTGAGGGTGGGGTCTGAAGAGGTAGGCAAAGAAGTACCCAGAGGCTGCTGAAGAAGTGATCGTAGGCAATGACCAGAAGATGATGTGGTTGGTAATAAAAGTTACTAGGGAAAAAGTTACTAGATCTGGAGGTTGGTACACCTGTGTGTTTAATGATCGATGACGTACCACAGAGAGGATTGATGGTGGGCGGAGATATAGTCTGAAACAAGAGCAAGATGGCTGCGACGGAAAAAAGATGGGTGTGATGAGAGTACTTTGTTATAGGAAAGAGCATGTACGTAGACCTGTTAGAACTTGTCTAATAAACGTCAGTGACTATCTGATTTATGGATGATAATCGCAAGAACGTGACTGAAATGTAAACAAACTGATAGCATGGGTAGAGGCGGCATGTCTTTGATGATTCATATTTTTAAAATAAATAAGATGATTCATATGCAGCTGTGCTGATATTGAATGATTAAAAAGGTTGAATCATCATCTTTTAATCTAATTGTCATTTTATTGTGTAATTTTTTAAATAATACAGCAACACTCTTTAGCAGAAAGCATTTGAGAATATTTTAGGTTAATAAAACAAGGAGTTGGAACATATATTTTTTTTATTTTTCATAATACAAAAATAAGGTATGACATAATTGCAATATACAGCGGATATTAATTTACTTCACCAGCTCCGAGTTCTGATCGATAACATCTTCACAGGAAAACAATGCAGCATGTTCATATAATTGTTCGTGGAGATCACAGTCTTTTAACAAAGCACAAAATTCCTTCAGGGAGATGCAATTACTGAGATAAAGGCAGCAGTATTTAATTCCATTTTCACAGTTTTTTAAGTCTTGATGGCCGAACCAAACACTATTTTCTTGTATCTGTCGAGTAATGTTGAGTATATTACATCGTAATCGAAAACGTAAAGAGGCCACAGTCTGTTCTATAGATGTAATGTAATTCTTTTCACTCATGGTATTTACACTTTTTTTCCACTTTTAAATAATTCTAGGAACAAAGCAGCGTATGGTAGCAGTATCGACTTGCAACTGTATGTATGTACTCCCCGCAGTAGGTATACAGGTATTAAAATCAGTAGGTAAAGAAAAACATGCGCAATGAGGCAATCTGCACAAAACAAAAATATATGAAGGAGCGGAAAAAATAAAGCTAAAAAATCTATGTTAATTACTGGAAAACGGCGGCCTACTATCCTATAGCAAAGTCTCAACTTGTGGTAAAAACAAAAGAGTGACGTCATCATCACACCACATGTTCTCTTATAACTCAAGAACGGAATAATATATAAAACATCTAAACTTATACTCGTTTACTGAAGAAATGTATAGAAAAACAGCAGTATAATCAATATTGGAAAAGCCTGCGCAGTGGAGACTTTAGGAAAAAAGTATCTACCGTTAAAGAAAATCATGCGCTGTAGAGATTTATAGAAACATCATAGACATCATGAGGATTATTAGATAATGAAATCGTGTGTATATATAGAAAAGCATACCTACGCAGTAGGAATCTTTTATACTCTCTGTCTCTAATGTCAGACTATGGGGAGTCCATTATAGCAAATAATAATAAAATAATCACCCAATGATGGATACTATATTAGCGTAATCAAATATTTCAGCATCATAAACCGACTTCATCTCAATACACCGAGGTGACCTCTACATTACGTTTAAAAACAAAATATCAAGCACAGTAAACAGAAAGCATAAAGTTCTATAATCTTACTTATCACTTTACTGGGGATCAGCACCTCAAGGTTACACTTCTAAGAAAAGAACATCCTCAGCTATCATAAACCTATAGTTTAAGTGAATAATAGAAGAATCAAATTTATGGATACAAATTACGATCCACCCTGTATACAAGCAATTATAATTTTCTCATTCTCTATTCAAATATTGTTTAAGCACGTCAGACCTAAGACTGATCATTATTAGATGAAATCGTAATCAATAATAGGTGTTTGAAAATATGATGGATTTTTCAGATTAGCACAAAAAAATATATTAAATTAACCTAAGTATATATGTTAAATCATTCCAAACATAAAATATTGTCCCATTCAGAACCTATACACATTCATCAAATGTTTACATTAAATGATATGCGAGCCTGCATTTGACCTTAAACCAAATCATATCTCACCAAATATTTATGAGTACACTAAGGTAACACATATTAGCGTGGTAAGCGAAATAGGAAATTCCTTCAATGTATACGGAGCGGTACTCAAAGAGACATTGGAAATTAAAACTTTTGAAGATTGTACATGGTAAATTGGTATATGGAGAGTTTAGAGTGATAGACCTCAACGGTATTATTAAAATTTTTAAGGTGTGGTGAGTAAGATGTTAGGTGTTTGATTTATAGACTAAACAAAAGTATTAATGTTTATATTAACAGCGGGCAAGCTTTGACAAGTTCTCAACGGTATCATTGATATTTTTAAGACTCGACAATTTCAATGAAAAACTTTATGACACACACCCAGCTATTAATAATAAGCACATGGGCGTACCTACTAATTTTTCTAGGGGGTAGGATTTGTCTTCAGATTTACGATCATCTTACATACTGAGCCATGTAAATAAAACAATAAGATATGGATATAGTATATTTATTCAATAATTTAATCGACAGTATCTTCACTATAAATATGATATTTTACAATATATTCATTAGGTATAACATTGCTAATAGAGAATAACATATGAAAGAAACCTGTTGATCTAATTTCTTTAATAAACTCATCGAGAGTGATGAATCTTCGTAAAAGATGACAGCATAATTCTTCAGCTCGACCATATCTTCTCAGTGTGTACTCCAAGTGACTAAGACGAAGCAAAGTATCAGTTTTATTATCCCTAACATGATACGTAATATTGGATGTTGTGCTGAGCTCTTGAAATTTTTCTCGTGAAATATCCTGATGCAGCTTGAGAATAGCGTTTTTTAATTCATCACTGATGACATCAGACATTTTTTCATATAATAATTCTAACTAGGTACTTTAGAATTAAAATCGAAGTACAGAGTGTAATGTAGCACAGTAATTGTAGAATTGGAGCTGATTGATTATTGTAGTCAGTTAAATATCAAGAATTTTTGAAGTGGTAGCGCATGCGCCTTTCCCATGTCTTCAGAGGTACCATCTTGAAATATTATTCTCATCTTATACTGCGTAGTATTATTAGGTCTTGGAGTGTAAAATATAGGAATAATGTGTGGCGTCATTTTCACTGTTTTCCGATCCATCTACATCGAGAATAGAATTAAATGTCTGATGTAAAAGTTCAGCTGTATCTATGTATTTAATAGATAACTCCAGCCTCACGTAATTCATTTATTATAGCAAGAATTTCATTATCATGGGAATCGGTATTTCCAGCACTCTTGGATGCATTCAAAAGCCTTAATCTGACAACCAGTTCGTTAACGTCATCCCAGTAAACATATTCAATAGGTTTTTCATTATAAACCATGCTGATGCCCTCTCCACTATGCGACTTTCCAACCAGCCCACCCTTAAGTAATGGCTTTATGACTTTCGTATACTTAAAAGATCGTGTTCCATTGGATTGTCTTAAGGGGTCATAATTTCTTCTGTGAACATTACTCGCTTCTAGAATATTCTTATAATTATATAAATCTTGTTCATCATATCCTTTGGGTTTCTTCATAAATAGCAGCTCGTATAAGCCTCGTCTTCCTGCATACTTTTCATTGCCAATATTTATTTCAGCGTTCGGACTAATGTGTAATTCCAGGGAACCGATATAAAATTTATTCATTTCTGAATCGGGTCTAACGCCATATGTTTCATCGAAATCCCTATTTTTGTTATACAGTCCCATTATATAATGCTTAGCTAACGGAGAATACTGCTCAAAATATTCATTTGAATCCATCTGATTAGTTGCTTCTTCGAGAGTATAGTCTCCTTCTTCGTATTCTTTATCTTCTTCATATTCTTTATCTCCTTCTTCTTCTTCTTCTTCGACTGCATTTTCCACTTTATGTTGTACTGGTATTTTTATTAATGTCTTAACATTTACATTGTTCGCAGGTTTCACAATGGACTTTAGCTCTTTTAGTGGCTCGATAACTGGTTTAAATAAACGATTAAGGGTTTCATCCTCCTCTGCTTTTCCTAATTTTAAGGCTAAATATTTCTTTCTAATGACCTTCATTACTTTTCTAATTTTCTCTTTAAGTTCTCTATCTTTCTCCAATACATATGGTTTTACTTGAGGTGGTTTATATGTCTCGAAAGTTATTTTATTAGATACCATTGTTAAACAGGTCTATATTTAAACAGGTCTGTTGTAACTGAGAGCTTGTCTGATAATGATTGATGTGTTCAAATCACACATTTATACAGTGTGTTTCACTTCTCGTGAAGACACCCCTGTATCTTCTTTATTTGTGGCCTAATTAATTTCAAATTTTTATGAGGTTTACAACTCTGTAAGGCGACTTTAATCAACACATAAATGTCGTTTAGATATAAAACCTCGGCTTACTGCGATAAAAAGAAAATCGAGATTTTCGAGAAATCATAGTAGGCTTAGATATAGATGAAAATTTTATTAATAAAAGTTGTTCAGAATCACTAGATATGCGCCCCTATAAAATTTGGTGAAAATCGGAATACTTTGAAAAAAAAATTTTTGTTTCACTTCTCGTGAAGACACCCCTGTATCTTCTTTATTTGTGGCCGAATTAATTTCAAATTTTTATGAGGTATACAACTCTGTAAGGCGACTTTAATCAACACATGAATGTCGTTTAGATATAAAACCTCGACTTACTGCGATAAAAAGAAAATCGCAATTTTCGAGAAATCATAGTAGGCTTAGATATAGACGAAAATTTTGTTAATAATAGTTGTTCAGAATCACTAGATATGCCCCCCTATAAAATTTGGTGAAAATCGGAAAACTTTGAAAAAAAATTTTTTTTTCATCTCGTGAAGACACCCCATCTTTTTTTTATTTGTGATCGAATTTTAAGACTAATTTATTTTAAAAAATGTATCAATTATACAACTCTATAAAATGACTTTATCCAACCCACAGAGAGAACTTTTTCCAACAAACGAAAGTCGTGAACAAAAATCATGATTCAATAAAACGCTAAAAGGGCCACTTTTTATTACATATCAAGTTGTAACACTGTTCCTTTTTTTTTGTTTTTTTCGTTGTCAATGTTCTTGAGGAGTAACTTTCCATCATATCCTTCTTATCGACTCAGAATTTTAGGAACATTAGGGGTTTTTTGATTTTTTGTTTTAAATGTTAAGAGTGCCGTGAAATTAACTGTCAATAACTATTTTGTTTATTTCTCCATTCTTACTTTTATGACAGAAGTGATTATTGTTATTTATTGTTCAGTTCGTAAGTTTAATTATTTAATTTTTTTAATCATAATGGTTAGAATTCTTTTAACCACTGATGAAAAAGTAGAAATAATAAAGATAGTCGGTGAAAATGTACGGTCTTCAAGAGAAGCTGCAGAAGAATTTAATTTAAGACATCCTCTAAGACGACCAATACACCATGGTACCGTTGCAAGAATATGTCACTTGTTCAATACAACTGGTAATGTGCTTAAACCGAGAGTACATCTCAGTCGAAGACATGGAGAGGATGACGTTATATTAGCGGCGTTTAACGCCAATCCCACTACCAGCCTTAGAAATATGGCTCGTGACCTCAATTTGTCGGCGTCAAAAATTTGGAGATGTTTAAAACGCCATAAGTTACAACCGTTTAAACCAAAATTTGTACATACCTTGGAGGAAGGTGATGAAGAGAGAAGACTAGAATATTGTTTATGGATCCAAGGTAATTATTTAAATAATAGAGACTTCTTGAAGAAAGTAATTTTCACGGACGAAGCAACTTTCTCCACCAACGGGGTAGTATCATCACAAAATTCTAGATACTGGGCAGTAGAAAATCCTGATTGGATAATAAATTGTAAAAGGCAATATTCCCAGAAGGTAAATGTGTGGTGTGGAATTTTTAATGAAACAATAATAGGGCCGTTCTTCTTTTTTCAAAATATAAATGCGTTACATATGCTACAATTTTTAAATAATGATCTGTGGAATGCAATAGTCGATTTTCCTTTGGAACAATTGTATTTCCAACTCGACGGAGCATCTATCCATAATTCCGTAGTAGTAAGAGCATGGATGAACGAACATTTTCCCCAAAGATGGATAGGACGAAATAGCCCTCTAATACATTGGCCACCCAGATCTCCTGATCTCACTCCCATGGATTTTTATTTTTGGGGTCATATTAAAAATAAAGTTTATAAGACCAGACCTCAAAATGTGGAGCAGCTTTGTGTGAGGATAAGGCACGCGTGTTTAGAAGTTACGGCTCAAGAACTGCGAAGAGTTGTAATAAATAACAGAAAGCGGATTGAGAAGTGTATTACACTTGAGGGTGGGTTAGTAGAAAGGGGCCGAATATAATAGTATAATAAGTGGCATTTTAGTCATTCACTGTAAATACTGTTTCATTACCTTTTATTTAATAAATAATTTTAATAATAATTGTGCACGACTCATTTGTTGGAAAAAGTTCTCTCCGTATGTTTGGACAATATCGCTGTGTAACTGATAATTTTTTTAAAATAAATTAGTCTTGAAATTCTGTAACAAATAAAAAAGATACGTGTTTTCACGAGAAGTGAAACAAAAATTTTTTTTTCAACATATTCCAATTTTCACCAAATTTTATAGGGTGGCATATCTAGTGATTCTGAACAACTATTATTAACAAAATTTTCGTCTATATCTAAGCCTACTATGATTTCTGGAAAATTGCGATTTTCTTTTTATCGCAGTAAGCCGAGGTTTTATATCTAAACGACATTTATGTGTTGATTAAAGTGGCATTATAGAGTTGTATACCTCATAAAAATTTGAAATTAATTCGGCTATAAATAAAGAAGATACAGGGGTGTCTTCACGAGAAGTGAAACAAAAAAATTTTTTTTCAACGTATTCCAATTTTCACCAAATTTTATAGGGTGGCATATCTAGTGATTCTGGACAACTTTTATTAACAAAATTTTCGTCTATATCTAAGCCTACTATGATTTCTCGAAAATTGCGATTTTCTTTTTATCGCAGTAAGCCGAGGTTTTATATCTAAACGACATTTATGTGTTGATTAAAGTCGCCTTACAGAGTTGTATACCTCATAAAATTTTGAAATTAATTCGGCCACAAATAAAGAAGATACAGGGGTGTCTTCACGAGAAGTGAAACACACTGTATACTGATAAAAACCCTTTCGATAACGTTCATTATGTAAATCAAAATCTTTTACGATAACCATTACACTATACTGGCCATTTCAACAATGTCGACGCGTATTTTCAAACTGTTCAAGAGATCACTTGATCATTAGAGCATGTGATTAAGTTGTTGGTATGCCTTCATATGTATCTCAACCTGTAGGATAGTGTATGTAATTCACCCTGAACCAATCACTTTGAAATCTAATCACATTAACTTTCATAGCAGTGGAGGGTAATGAATATAGAGTATAGATGAGAATTAATTTATATGATAATTCCCATATCCCTCAAAGTATTGATATATACGAGATAGTTTCCACCTAGACGTCTGATAATTTTTATCGCCTCAACTAAGTCATTAGGATCTGTTTCAGAGTCCCACATCAATACTTCTTCTTCTTGATTCGCCGCCGACATTGCGTCATCACACATGTATTTAAAATTAGGTCGTTCTGATATCATTGTCGTCGCTGCAGATGGTTCAACTATTTCATCGCTGGTTTTAATATGTTTTACTCTAGATATATCAGACATTTCTCTAATTCTTGTCAGATCAGCAACCTTCTCGTTTTTTAATGTCAGTGTATCGTGTACTCTGTGTACATGAGACCTCAAATTATCTTTTCTTTTAAATGTCTTATTACACAAATCACATCGGTAAGAGATACTCTTATGAATGTTAGAATATCTGCTTAGGCCACTGAGCCAAGAGAATGTATCGCTACAAATATTACATGTATACATGTTCGCTATATGAGATTAAATAAGCAAGTTACCCTTATTTATCCCTATTTATCCTCATTTTTTACCCTTAATTATCCACGTTTTATCCTTAATTATCCTCGTTTTATCCTCACTTATCCTCGTTTTATCCTTAATTATCCTCGTTTTATCCTTAATTATTCTTATTTTACAGACTCAGTTTTGAAACTCGTGCAGACCTCTTTTGATGAAACAATATTAATATATTATTAGCTCCATAGAGACTCGTGACTCTATGCAAGGGGGTAGAGTTTGAGTAAATATTAGAAGGTTTAGGATTGTGTGTTACACTCTTAAATAATAATACTAATAAGAGTAATAATGCTTTATTTACTAATTACATCTCACCGATACAGATCGTTCTGAGAGCGTTTAAATAAAGTGTTATTACTATTAGTATTATTATTTAAGAGTGTAACACACAATCCTAAACCTTCTAATATTTACTCAAACTCTACCCCCTTGCATAGAGTCACGAGTCTCTATGGAGCTAATAATAATATTGTTTCATCAAAAGAGGTCTGCACGAGTTTCAAAACTGAGTCTGTAAAATAAGAATAATTAAGGATAAAACGAGGATAATTAAGGATAAAACGAGGATAAGTGAGGATAAAACGAGGATAATTAAGGATAAAACGTGGATAATTAAGGGTAAAAAATGAGGATAAATAGGGATAAATAAGGGTAACTTGCTTATTTAATCTCATATAGCGAACATGTATACATGTAATATTTGTAGCGATACATTCTCTTGGCTCAGTGGCCTAAGCAGATATTCTAACATTCATAAGAGTATCTCTTACCGATGTGATTTGTGTAATAAGACATTTAAAAGAAAAGATAATTTGAGGTCTCATGTACACAGAGTACACGATACACTGACATTAAAAAACGAGAAGGTTGCTGATCTGACAAGAATTAGAGAAATGTCTGATATATCTAGAGTAAAACATATTAAAACCAGCGATGAAATAGTTGAACCATCTGCAGCGACGACAATGATATCAGAACGACCTAATTTTAAATACATGTGTGATGACGCAATGTCGGCGGCGAATCAAGAAGAAGAAGTATTGATGTGGGACTCTGAAACAGATCCTAATGACTTAGTTGAGGCGATAAAAATTATCAGACGTCTAGGTGGAAACTATCTCGTATATATCAATACTTTGAGGGATATGGGAATTATCATATAAATTAATTCTCATCTATACTCTATATTCATTACCCTCCACTGCTATGAAAGTTAATGTGATTAGATTTCAAAGTGATTGGTTCAGGGTGAATTACATACACTATCCTACAGGTTGAGATACATATGAAGGCATACCAACAACTTAATCACATGCTCTAATGATCAAGTGATCTCTTGAACAGTTTGAAAATACGCGTCGACATTGTTGAAATGGCCAGTATAGTGTAATGGTTATCGTAAAAGATTTTGATTTACATAATGAACGTTATCGAAAGGGTTTTTATCAGTATATAAATGTGTGATTTGAACACATCAATCATTATCAGACAAGCTCTCAGTTACAACAGACCTGTTTAAATATAGACCTGTTTAACAATGGTATCTAATAAAATAACTTTCGAGACATATAAACCACCTCAAGTAAAACCATATGTATTGGAGAAAGATAGAGAACTTAAAGAGAAAATTAGAAAAGTAATGAAGGTCATTAGAAAGAAATATTTAGCCTTAAAATTAGGAAAAGCAGAGGAGGATGAAACCCTTAATCGTTTATTTAAACCAGTTATCGAGCCACTAAAAGAGCTAAAGTCCATTGTGAAACCTGCGAACAATGTAAATGTTAAGACATTAATAAAAATACCAGTACAACATAAAGTGGAAAATGCAGTCGAAGAAGAAGAAGAAGGAGATAAAGAATATGAAGAAGATAAAGAATACGAAGAAGGAGACTATACTCTCGAAGAAGCAACTAATCAGATGGATTCAAATGAATATTTTGAGCAGTATTCTCCGTTACTAAGCATTATATAATGGGACTGTATAACAAAAATAGGGATTTCGATGAAACATATGGCGTTAGACCCGATTCAGAAATGAATAAATTTTATATCGGTTCCCTGGAATTACACATTAGTCCGAACGCTGAAATAAATATTGGCAATGAAAAGTATGCAGGAAGACGAGGCTTATACGAGCTGCTATTTATGAAGAAACCCAAAGGATATGATGAACAAGATTTATATAATTATAAGAATATTCTAGAAGCGAGTAATGTTCACAGAAGAAATTATGACCCCTTAAGACAATCCAATGGAACACGATCTTTTAAGTATACGAAAGTCATAAAGCCATTACTTAAGGGTGGGCTGGTTGGAAAGTCGCATAGTGGAGAGGGCATCAGCATGGTTTATAATGAAAAACCTATTGAATATGTTTACTGGGATGACGTTAACGAACTGGTTGTCAGATTAAGGCTTTTGAATGCATCCAAGAGTGCTGGAAATACCGATTCCCATGATAATGAAATTCTTGCTATAATAAATGAATTACGTGAGGCTGGAGTTATCTATTAAATACATAGATACAGCTGAACTTTTACATCAGACATTTAATTCTATTCTCGATGTAGATGAATCGGAAAACAGTGAAAATGACGCCACACATTATTCCTATATTTTACACTCCAAGACCTAATAATACTACGCAGTATAAGATGAGAATAATATTTCAAGATGGTACCTCTGAAGACATGGGAAAGGCGCATGCGCTACCACTTCAAAAATTCTTGATATTTAACTGACTACAATAATCAATCAGCTCCAATTCTACAATTACTGTGCTACATTACACTCTGTACTTCGATTTTAATTCTAAAGTACCTAGTTAGAATTATTATATGAAAAAATGTCTGATGTCATCAGTGATGAATTAAAAAACGCTATTCTCAAGCTGCATCAGGATATTTCACGAGAAAAATTTCAAGAGCTCAGCACAACATCCAATATTACGTATCATGTTAGGGATAATAAAACTGATACTTTGCTTCGTCTTAGTCACTTGGAGTACACACTGAGAAGATATGGTCGAGCTGAAGAATTATGCTGTCATCTTTTACGAAGATTCATCACTCTCGATGAGTTTATTAAAGAAATTAGATCAACAGGTTTCTTTCATATGTTATTCTCTATTAGCAATGTTATACCTAATGAATATATTGTAAAATATCATATTTATAGTGAAGATACTGTCGATTAAATTATTGAATAAATATACTATATCCATATCTTATTGTTTTATTTACATGGCTCAGTATGTAAGATGATCGTAAATCTGAAGACAAATCCTACCCCCTAGAAAAATTAGTAGGTACGCCCATGTGCTTATTATTAATAGCTGGGTGTGTGTCATAAAGTTTTTCATTGAAATTGTCGAGTCTTAAAAATATCAATGATACCGTTGAGAACTTGTCAAAGCTTGCCCGCTGTTAATATAAACATTAATACTTTTGTTTAGTCTATAAATCAAACACCTAACATCTTACTCACCACACCTTAAAAATTTTAATAATACCGTTGAGGTCTATCACTCTAAACTCTCCATATACCAATTTACCATGTACAATCTTCAAAAGTTTTAATTTCCAATGTCTCTTTGAGTACCGCTCCGTATACATTGAAGGAATTTCCTATTTCGCTTACCACGCTAATATGTGTTACCTTAGTGTACTCATAAATATTTGGTGAGATATGATTTGGTTTAAGGTCAAATGCAGGCTCGCATATCATTTAATGTAAACATTTGATGAATGTGTATAGGTTCTGAATGGGACAATATTTTATGTTTGGAATGATTTAACATATATACTTAGGTTAATTTAATATATTTTTTTGTGCTAATCTGAAAAATCCATCATATTTTCAAACACCTATTATTGATTACGATTTCATCTAATAATGATCAGTCTTAGGTCTGACGTGCTTAAACAATATTTGAATAGAGAATGAGAAAATTATAATTGCTTGTATACAGGGTGGATCGGAATTTGTATCCATAAATTTGATTCTTCTATTATTCACTTAAACTATAGGTTTATGATAGCTGAGGATGTTCTTTTCTTAGAAGTGTAACCTTGAGGTGCTGATCCCCAGTAAAGTGATAAGTAAGATTATAGAACTTTATGCTTTCTGTTTACTGTGCTTGATATTTTGTTTTTAAACGTAATGTAGAGGTCACCTCGGTGTATTGAGATGAAGTCGGTTTATGATGCTGAAATATTTGATTACGCTAATATAGTATCCATCATTGGGTGATTATTTTATTATTGTTTGCTATAATGGACTCCCCATAGTCTGACATTAGAGACAGAGAGTATAAAAGATTCCTACTGCGTAGGTATGCTTTTCTATATATACACACGATTTCATTATCTAATAATCCTCATGATGTCTATGATGTTTCTATAAATCTCTACAGCGCATGATTTTCTTTAACGGTAGATACTTTTTTCCTAAAGTCTCCACTGCGCAGGCTTTTCCAATATTGATTATACTGCTGTTTTTCTATACATTTCTTCAGTAAACGAGTATAAGTTTAGATGTTTTATATATTATTCCGTTCTTGAGTTATAAGAGAACATGTGGTGTGATGATGACGTCACTCTTTTGTTTTTACCACAAGTTGAGACTTTGCTATAGGATAGTAGGCCGCCGTTTTCCAGTAATTAACATAGATTTTTTAGCTTTATTTTTTCCGCTCCTTCATATATTTTTGTTTTGTGCAGATTGCCTCATTGCGCATGTTTTTCTTTACCTACTGATTTTAATACCTGTATACCTACTGCGGGGAGTACATACATACAGTTGCAAGTCGATACTGCTACCATACGCTGCTTTGTTCCTAGAATTATTTAAAAGTGGAAAAAAAGTGTAAATACCATGAGTGAAAAGAATTACATTACATCTATAGAACAGACTGTGGCCTCTTTACGTTTTCGATTACGATGTAATATACTCAACATTACTCGACAGATACAAGAAAATAGTGTTTGGTTCGGCCATCAAGACTTAAAAAACTGTGAAAATGGAATTAAATACTGCTGCCTTTATCTCAGTAATTGCATCTCCCTGAAGGAATTTTGTGCTTTGTTAAAAGACTGTGATCTCCACGAACAATTATATGAACATGCTGCATTGTTTTCCTGTGAAGATGTTATCGATCAGAACTCGGAGCTGGTGAAGTAAATTAATATCCGCTGTATATTGCAATTATGTCATACCTTATTTTTGTATTATGAAAAATAAAAAAATATATGTTCCAACTCCTTGTTTTATTAACCTAAAATATTCTCAAATGCTTTCTGCTAAAGAGTGTTGCTGTATTATTTAAAAAATTACACAATAAAATGACAATTAGATTAAAAGATGATGATTCAACCTTTTTAATCATTCAATATCAGCACAGCTGCATATGAATCATCTTATTTATTTTAAAAATATGAATCATCAAAGACATGCCGCCTCTACCCATGCTATCAGTTTGTTTACATTTCAGTCACGTTCTTGCGATTATCATCCATAAATCAGATAGTCACTGACGTTTATTAGACAAGTTCTAACAGGTCTACGTACATGCTCTTTCCTATAACAAAGTACTCTCATCACACCCATCTTTTTTCCGTCGCAGCCATCTTGCTCTTGTTTCAGACTATATCTCCGCCCACCATCAATCCTCTCTGTGGTACGTCATCGATCATTAAACACACAGGTGTACCAACCTCCAGATCTAGTAACTTTTTCCCTAGTAACTTTTATTACCAACCACATCATCTTCTGGTCATTGCCTACGATCACTTCTTCAGCAGCCTCTGGGTACTTCTTTGCCTACCTCTTCAGACCCCACCCTCACTCTTGGTCTCTCCTGATGGACACCCGCCATCTTTAAGTTCTCATAGCTACTCTACTGACGGAAATGGCGCCGGAGTGGCTTTGTATATCTACTCTTAGTCCAAAAATACATCCCTGAGGAAGTACATTCTCTTAAAGTGAGACAGAGAAAACTTTATTTTTCCAATAGCTTCCGTTATGTTAAATATAAGATTTTCAAATTTTGATGGGAGCTGTACCTCTGTAAGTACTCTATGTGAAGTTGGTAACAACAATATATCTTTTGTTTCTCAATTCGTTTTCATAATTATTAATATTTGACTGGTTGTAATTTTTTAATCACTGTTTTTCTTTGGCAATTTACAAACATGTTTTGACTGCCTTATCTCCGCGATTTATTAATTCTTTTTTCAAAAAATTTATGATATTATTTAGAAAATGATTACTGTACCGGAGATGTCTGAAACATTTGTTTGCATTTCTTGATATTGTTATGTATTACACCCCATGGAACTGGAGATTGATACGCCCATGCCTACTAATAGTGACTGGAAACTTGTAGAAAGAGATAGTTTTCTAGACTATGAAGAAGATTCTTGATTGTTTCTGGATGGATCTAGAAGCTATTTCAGAGTATATAAGGCGCGATTACCGGCACAGAAGAAGTTTGCTAAAGTGAAGTTTTAGGAAAGTGACGTTCGGTAACGAAAGTGAGGTTAAATATCAAGTAAACAAAGTGTAAAGGTTATTTTGAAGTATTGTATAGTCAGTAAATTATTAAATAAAGTGTTAGTGTTTATCTCTTATTGAAATTATTTTAGAACCCACAGATTCATACAGGGTGTTTCCTAAAAGGTGGAAATACGTAACACTGGTGTCAGAAGTGGGATTTTAACAAGAGGATTTTTCGAAAGTGTTGAGAAGGCTGGGACAGTATTCTCGGAGTTAGTGTTAACACAGGAAGGACTGATTTACTGGACGTTGTTCGAGGGTTATTTTCGAACAGGAAAATAGTGTTAAGTGCGATTTTAGACATTGTAGAACATTTTTATTAGGACATTAGTGATAGTGATTAAACTCTTTGAACTAAGAAGAGATAAAGACTCTGAACAAGAATTTTTTTCGTGTAGTTAATTAAGTGCATTTTCGTGAACTTCCTAGAACTTTTCTATTTGGAAATTAGTGGCTAAGTGAGCAAGACTCTAGATAAGACTATTTTTCGTGCTGTTTCGAGATTTTTGGACAGTTACATTACCAATATTGACGTGATTGTTAAATTTTGTTGGTTTTATCGTAATTATACGCCGGTAACGACCAGAAGCATGGCATCCGAAATACAAATACAGGACTTATTCGCCCAAATGCAAAAGATGATGATGGACCAAGAAAAGAAACGCCAGGAAGAGAAAGAAGAACAGGAAAGAAATCGCCAGGAAGAGAAAGAAGAACGGGAAACAAAACGACAAGAAAAAGAACAAAAACGTCAAGAGGTATTAAGAAAAATTCTTGAGGACCAAGAACAAAGACGTCAAGAAGAGAAACAAGAGAAAAACGACGTCAAGAGGAAAAACAACAAGAGGAGAAACGCCGTAAAAAAAAATGACGACTTAAGGAAAGCTATAGAGACGCAACAGAATACCTTGTTTACAGTCGCTGAAGAACTCAAAAATAAAATCGAAGTAAAAATGGTCAAGGTCGAGGAGGAATTAAATGGAGTCAAAGAAGAAGTGAGCGAAGTCAAAGAAAAAGTAGACAATGTTGAAGGAAAATTGGACAAGGCTGAGGTAAAAGTAAATAAAGTCGAATCAAAGATGGACAAGTTTGAATGAGAAGGAGATATAGACCAGCTTAAACGACAGTTGAGGTATAGACGAAGCCAGCAGATAGTGTCTTCAGGCCAGCAATTTAAACTTCCCTCCTTTGATGGTCAAAGTTCCTGAATAACGTACAAGAAACAGTTTGAGGCAGCGGCAAGTGCAAACAACTGGAATCACGTGGAGAAGGCTATGGCATTAGTCCCGGCTTTAAGAGGCCAAGCAGTGGAGTTGCTCCAGACAGTTCCAATAGACCAACAACGGAACTTTAGAGTTTTAGAAGCTGCCTTAGATCTATGATATGGTGATCAACACTTTGCCCGAGTGTACCAGACCCAGCTGAAATCCTAATCTTAATTTAATAGTACAAAACGAACTGAAAAAGAGAGTAAAAATATTGATGCTCTTACAATATTTGCTCGAAAATACGATCGAAACGAGTAAAAAAAAGAAAGCAATAATGAATACACTATTACGAGTTCAGTAAGGAAAGTTTGAGGTGGTGACGAAATGAGTGATTGAATAACAAATTGTAAGAGTATTGTTAAAGGCATTGTAGGGTTTAGCAGCATTGAAGGTAAAAGATTTTTGAGACATGGTAGTCGCATGGAGTGGCATTGTTAAAGTGCGACTTCCTCTTATATTTACGCCATGAATTTGATTGTGATGTATTACCTTATCTCTAAGATATGTAGGTGTAGAAGTGATAAGTAGGCTGTGAACAAAAACCAAAAAATGGTATTTCCAAGTGAGATCGAATTTTAACCATTTTAATTCTCAAACTTTACCACTTATATGATCAAATTTACGTAGCCCGCAAACAAATCGAGAGCAAGTGTTTTCTACTTTTTGTGTAGGACATTTTGTGACCGAATCTAAACAGGGGTAATGTGTAATATCGCAATAATAAAAAATAGGGAGCACTACAGACTCGCAGATTTTCTTTCTAATTTCATAGTTTAGGATATGCCTATTTGCATACAGCAGCCTTAGAGAAACATATGATATTTTAATTAAGTTGTTTACGTGTGGTATAAATTTGAATTTGTTGTCAGAAATGACGCCTAACTTTTTTGTATGCTCCACTATTGGTATGACTTCATTTTCTATTTTGGGTATTAAAGAGCCTTTAACATAGTCATAACGGTTTTTAAGTCAGAAAAGAACTATCTGTGATTTTAGAGGATTTATCCGTAAAACATGATGCAGTATGTACTAATTGCCGCAGTGACGTGATTAATACTGTTGACAGCATGCAAACAGAGTGGGATTAAAGCTATATTTTAGTTGAGTGACATCCGCATACGATTCGATCTCACTTAATTGTGCACATTCGCAAATGTCAGTTGTGATATTAGAAAAAGCAGTGGCACGAGTAGGGAGCCTTGTGGTACTCCCGATGTAACTAGTTCATTTGACGAATTACCAAGCCTGTTACGTACATATTGTGTACGTCCAGATAAGTGTTAAAAATTCATTTATCGCCATTGGAAAATGTCTCATGGCCGTACGCTGGTCGCAGTTATACTTTATTCAATGATTTGGCGCTTCTTTCCTGTAGAGAAATGTAGGTATTTTATTAATGATGGACCAGTTATCTGTGTCTGCTGGGATATTCCCATAAGACGAAATAATTTCCAATACAGATTTTTATATAATTTATTAATAAAACTTAACAAACCGATAATAAAAATAAAGTTTTCAATACGTATCTGTAGTAAGTTGAATGATTGTAGGGTTGGTAGCTAGTAGATGTAGAGGGTACTGTTTGATAATTGACTTTAGAAGATCAGCAGCAATCGGTCTTGTGCAATAAAATGTATTTTCTATATATTATATATCTAGTTATATTTATTCAATAATTGTATTGCATGATTATTCAATAAAGTATCAACATCTGTGGCCCATAAGAAGTCTAAGTGAGAAAAGAGGTCGTAATCAATTAGATGCTTATAAACAACATTCGGTAATTCCACTGCAAGTTGTTCTACGTTCTGAAAATAGAAAAGAATTAATTAATGACTTTTAAATTATAAAACTATAACGCAGTTTTAGTTTCACTTTATAAGATTTATAAGACAAAAAATTAAACTACTATGCGTTGTAAATCTCAAGTATTTTAGTTGATTTGATATTGTGAACACAGAGCGTAGTATTTAAGTTGGCAAGCGAGATTGAGTTAAAAAATAAAACATTTTCGAGCAAAATGATGCAAAATTTCTATAAACATTCTATGCACAGATGACTTAATGTCAGTGCAGTGCTATTTTTTAAACCGATAGTTTAGGAATCATGAACAGTGCTACTCTATTACTTTTAAAGAAATCATGTTCCTTTATTTATACTACTTACCACTACTGCAGCCATGAGATCATTCTTTGCATAAAATATGCCAACTGGTGCAGTAATTGAAGAAGTCTTATAATTTGGTGGTACGGTTTGTCGATATACTGCTAGATTCTTTATGGGTCCATGATCGTATCTTCGAAACAGTCCTGTAATCACAAAACACATTCAGTAAAACTTTACATACTATGCTTTATTGGTGTTGATTTGATATTCGAGTTGGCTGTGAATAAGTAATAGTAAAAAATAAGAATATAGTCCTTTGAACTTTTTTGTGGAAAGTTCAACACTGTAAGTAAAGGTTTAATATATTTTTGTCATATCTATTATAGTTCTCGTACGTAAATGCGAAAGACCAAAAGCATTATCCTTGAAACTTTAACAAGTTACTTATTGTTTAAGCAAATTAGGCAGCCTTGAAAGTCCTCACAAATATTATTTCCATCGAGTTGAAGCACATGGTAATAAAAATAATTTTTTCGAGTACCAGGAAATCAATAAAAGTGATTTTACCAATTGCACTGCACTATTACATAAACTGTCTATTAAAAACCGCTGCCTAAGGAATCACTACTTCCACATCCAGATTCTTCATCCAAATCATTCTAGTATGTGGAAATTATTGGTCATAGAATTTTAATATTTGGGGCAGATGTCATAGAAAAGTTTGAGGAGTTGGTTTCTATCATGTACGTTAAAAATGAAGTTTCTAGTTTACCGTACTTATTTTCCACTATTCACAACCTACCGCCTCCCACCCCTTCAATGCAGTCATCTCAATCAGATGTCACTACAATACATACGTGTACTAACTTTCAAGTGAATATCTCAATTTGATGTTATCAATCCCATTAATAATGAAGCGGAGGTGGTGGAGTTTGAAAAATATTAGAAAGAAATCTGAGGCCTTGGTTTCTAGTATATACACCGAATCCCACATTTCTGTACTCTTACCAGCTTGATTTACTTATTGTTAACCCCAACCCTTCTACGGAATCATCCCAAAATATAATCTAGTTCCAGATGTCGTTATAATACATACGTCTACCAAATCACAAGTGAATATCTCAATTTTATTTTATCAACCCCTCTAATAATGTAGTAAGGGTAGTGGAAGGGTTGAAAAATATTATTAAAAAATCTGAGGCCTTAGCTTCTTGGACATACACCGAATTTCAAGTTGCAGTACTCTTACCAGCTTGCTTAACTTATTTTTCCCTATTTACCTCTACTTACCCCCATACCTTCAATGCAATCATGTCAAAATATAGATATAGTTATAATACATAAATATACCAAATTTCAAGTGCAAATTTAAATTATAAGGGAGTGGGGGTGGTGGGGAGATGGAAAATACTTATAAAAAAACCTGAGACCTTCGCTTCTAGTATATACACCAAATCCCAAATTTCTGTACTTTTACTAACTTGCTTTACTTATTTTCCCCTATTTAACCCCCAACCCTTCAACGGAATCATTTCAAAGTATAATGTAGTTCCAGATGTCGTTATAATACATACGTGTACCAAATTTCAAGTGAATATCTCAATTTTATTTTATCAACCCTTTTAATAAGGGAGTGGGGGTGGTGGGGGTTGAAAAATATTATAAAAAATCTGACGCTTTGGCTTCTAGTACATACACCGAATTTCAAGTTTCTATAGTATTACCAGCTTGCTTTACTTATTTTCCCCTATTTAACCCCCAACCCTTCAACGGAATCATCTCAAAATATAATCTAGTTCCAGATGTCGTTATAATACATATGCGTACTAAATTTCATGTGAATATCTCAATTTCATTTTATCAACCCCTTGAATAATGGAGTAGGGGTGGTGGGGGCTGAAATATATTATTAAAAAATCTGAGGCCTTGGCTTCTAGTACATACACCAAATTTCAAGTTTCTGTACTCATACCAGCTTGTTTTACTTATTTCCCCCTATCTATCACTAAATAACCCCCAACCCTTCAACGGAATCATCTCAAAGTATAATCTAGTTCCAGATGTCGTTATAATTCATACGTGTACCAAATTTCAAATGAATGTCTCAATTTTATTTTATCAACCCATTTCATATTGGAGTAGGGGTGGTGGGGGTTGAAAAATATTATAAAAAAAATCTGACGCTTTGGCTTCTAGTACATACATCGAATTTCAAGTTTCTGTACTCTTACCAACTTGTTTTACTTATATTCCCATATTTACCCCAAATTAACCCCCAACCCTTCAACGGAATCATCTCAAAATATAATCTAATTCCAGACGTCGTTATAATACATACGTGTACGAAATTTCAAATGAATATCTCAACTTTAATTTATCAACCCCATTAATGGGGTTGGGGTGGTGGGGGGTTGAAAAATATTATAAAAAAATATGAGTCCTTAACTTCTAGTACATACACCGAATTTCAAGTTTCTGTATTCTTACAAGCTTGCTTTACTTATTTTTCCCTATTTACCCCTATTTAACCCCCAACCCTTCACCGGATATCCTCAAAAAACAATCCAGTTCCAGATCTCGTTATAATATATACGTGTACAAGTCAATATCTTAAACCGTTCCGGAGAAAACGTGCGGACAAAAAAAAAAGTTACAGACAGGCAGACAGACCGACAGACAGAAATTTTTTTTTCGCTCAAATTTAAAATCTCGACGTTTCATGACATTCTAAACCTATTTCATGAATAAAAATTTTTGAAAATTTTTTTGCGATTACTATACTTCCAATCCACTACGTGGATGTGGAAGTAAAATTATATTGAACGTATAAAAAAAAATGGTATAACTATACAGGTTTCATATTTTTTTGTAATAATATACAAATCACGCTCATTTTGATGTATTTTTTGAAATGAAAATGTGCAAAAAATGTAGTACATTATTTATCGTAAAAAACTGCCTGTAACTCGAAAAATTAGCAAGTTACAAAATTCCAAGAAACAAAAAATTTTTAGAAAGCCTCAATACATGCGCCTGAATGTTTTCAAATTATTCAATTACATGTTTTTAAAGCGCTACAATTCAAAGAAAGGGGTAGTTTTTTTATATTTTTCCAGAGAAACTCAGTGAAAACGCACTTTACGGAAAAGTTGCAAATTAAAAAAGGTCTTGTATTTCGATGATACATTCACCTGAATTTTTTCAGAATTTTTCTCAACTTTTACGTTTGCCCTCCCCGACTTTTAGGAACTTTCGAGTGTCCGTATCTCGAGAATGATGCATTTTTCGAAAAAATATCACGAGAGTAAAAACGTCTTTTATTGGGCCAGGAAAGGTAAATACATTGTTTTTTTTTTCATTTTTGACCTAATACTCTAATCTTTTTTCAACTTTTTTATTAAAGTAACTACAAACACATTGCACAAGGTTTCATCAAAATCCATTCACTAGCACTCAATTTAGAGATTGTAGTCGTTTTAGCGCTCCTTTGACTGGACTATTTCTAAAATAAATTTCATTATTATTTAAATTTTCTAAAAAATTATCTAGTAACTCGATACCGTGAGGCCAGATTGCAAAGATATCGTCTACATATCTTCACCGGATAACCAAGTTGTATTATGTACAATTTTGAAAATATCTAGTTTCAAAATCCTCCATAAACGTATTACTTAAAATTGGTGACAATGGAGAGTTCATTGCCATACCGAAATCCTACTGAAAGAAATTATTCTCCAATGAATATAAGTTGTTTTGATACACATAGTTAAAAGTTCCATTATAGTATTTACACTCAATTTAGTAATTTTCCAAGTAATATACAGGTTAATTGTATTATTCTGTAAATTCCTCAGACGTCAGTTAGAAGTAAAAATAAATGTGACAGAAGTCCCAAAGAGAAAGACAGAAGAATTAAGAAAATGCCACAAATAACATTTAGACAATATTTAAAATATATATTGCACTATTTACATAAGAAAATTATTTATGACACTGTAATGTCGCCATTTTAATAATAATATTAGTAATATTCAAATCATAAAATGTGACAACTCTGAATAGCTTCATTTATGGTTACCAAAAACATTATTTAACAATATTTATTAAAAAAATATGAAATTTTTAGAATGGAATTTAAAATTGTGTACACTTAGCATTTTTTTACATATATACTTATGTTTTAAAAATGAATTATTATTTGTTTGCTTATAATTGTATTGAAACATTCTTTATAGGATTTTGCAAACAGCAGAAAAAATAACTATCTATAACTAAAAGAAAAACTTTGTGTAGAAATATTAATGAAATCTTTGCATTCTTTCGATAACCTGAATTCTGGTTATGCTAGCAAATTAAAATCCTAAAATGAATTTGTCTAATTTCTTATTTGACAATTCTCATTCTAACACTAGCATCCACACAGTCCCCTACGGCCATGCAGATTAAACTAGTATCCACATAACCCCCTACGATTATGAAGATTCAGTTAAAAATGAGAACAAAGACCTAAAATGAATTTATTTATCTACCTTGTCTTAAAAAATTGTTCATTCCAATGGATTACATTTTCATGAAATCTATCATTCTGTTTCCTGGAAATGCTTAGCCTTTGAAACGTTTTTCGCCCTTATTCTGGAGCTCATCAGAAAGACATAAAGCCATTCATAAAGATGTTTCATGCAAAACCAAGACAATTTCTATGAATAAGTGTGAAATGATTATATTTGACATTGACTGATAAAAAGAACCTCACCTATCTATTAGCTAACTAGTATTGGAGCCTATATACTCTATGTATGTTTTAAAAATGAATTATTATTTGTTTCAATACAATTATAAGCAAACAAATAATAATTCATTTTTAAAACATACATAGAGTATATAGGCTCCAATACTAGTTAGCTAATAGATAGGTGAGGTTCTTTTTATCAGTCAATGTCAAATATAATCATTTCACACTTATTCATAGAAATTGTCTTGGTTTTGCATGAAACATCTTTATGAATGGCTTTATGTCTTTCTGATGAGCTCCAGAATAAGGGCGAAAAACGTTTCAAAGGCTAAGCATTTCCAGGAAACAGAATGATAGATTTCATGAAAATGTAATCCATTGGAATGAACAATTTTTTAAGACAAGGTAGATAAATAAATTCATTTTAGGTCTTTGTTCTCATTTTTAACTGAATCTTCATAATCGTAGAGGGTTATGTGGATACTAGTTTAATCTGCATGGCCGTAGGGGACTGTGTGGATGCTAGTGTTAGAATGAGAATTGTCAAATAAGAAATTAGACAAATTCATTTTAGGATTTTAATTTGCTAGCATAACCAGAATTCAGGTTATCGAAAGAATGCAAAGATTTCATTAATATTTCTACACAAAGTTTTTCTTTTAGTTATAGATAGTTATTTTTTCTGCTGTTTGCAAAATCCTATAAAGAATGTTTCAATATATATACTTACAATATAATAAAATTCTAAACTCTAATAATTAATTGTTTTTCCTAAGTCAACATTTTGAATATTACGTATTAAGTATACAGATTCAGCAAATTTAGTTTTAGGTACGTAAACTTGTTTCTGCGCAGATAAACCACGACTTTTCGTAGAACAATGCAGGGCATTGGTCCATTGCTTGACCGCGACGTGTTGAGAACAGCGCGAGCGTACCCATTCTGCTTTTAACAGCGTAGCTGTTTAGATGTGTGGGATTAAATTAAGTTAATCTCAAGTTCGTTATTAAAATGCCGTGTGTTTATACAACTGCAGAAAAAGTGCAAATTGTGAAGTGGTACTTCGGGGGCCATTCCAATGATGACACAATAAATTTATTTACTGTGGCATATCAAGACAGACCAATCCCCTCAGCTAGCATAATTTCATACATTATTAAAAAATTTGAGAATTTCGGGCGTGTCGTGAATTATTGTAAAAAATGCTGCCAACCCGAACCCCGTCATCAACAAATGAGCGAAGAACGTGAAATTCGCGAAACTAATGTCTGTGCACTTGTTGAAACTAGTGAACCTTGTTCTAGCAGACAAATTGCTGATGAAGTTGACATGAAGGAAAGAACTGTAAGAAATATTTTGAAAAGAAATGGTACAGTTGTTTTAAAGTTCAAACAACACAAGAAATATTTCCCGAGGACAATTTCAAATGGATGGAATTTTGTGAAATCATGAAAAAATAAATATTTGAGTGTTGCTGTACGAACTCAGTATCCTCAAAAGTTGAACGTTTGGACGGGAATTTTAGACAATCATATTATAGGCCCACTGCTAATCGATGGCAATTTAAATGGCAATAAATATTTAGAGCTTTTACAAAACCAAATAATTCCTGCAGTTCAAAATGTTCCTGTCAACTTTGACTACATTTGGTTTCAACAAGACGGCTGCCCAAGTCACAATACCTTAACTGTTATTAATTTTCTGGAAAGAACATTTCCCAATCGTTTAATAGCTACGAGGGGAATGATAAAATGGCCACCCAGGTCACCTGATCTAGCACCCCATGATTTCTTTCTGTGGGGCTTTTTAAAGGAAACCGCGTACAAACATGCGTTTGAACGAGCCAATAATTTAGTTGAATTACGGGAAAAACCTATCCAACTTTGTGCAAGCATTACTCCAAATCAACTCAATGATAGGAGAGGTTCATTGTATAATCGGTTTGACTATTGTTTAGCACAAGAAGGTGGTTTGTTTGAATGCTTATTTCATTAATTTATTGTTTGATAATTATTAGTTGATTTTAGTTTCTGGGAGTTATTTAATTTTATTTTAATGTTTTATTTTTGTAATTTAATAAGAGTAATTTATTTTTTGATAATTATTAGTTGATTTTAGTTTCCGAGTTATTTAATTTTATTTTAATGTTCTATTTTCATTTCGGTTTTAATAAGAATTTTTATTTTATTCCCATAGCATTTACGGCTAAAAAAGAAACTGCAGAAATGCTATAAATAGAAGAAGTTATTTGTCAAAAATGTAACAAATAACTTCTTCGCTTTTGACGAAGAGATATTTTCTCGTTTTGTATAGAAATTATTACCTACGTCCACATCCATCCTTAGTTCATGCCGTACTAAATTCAATTCATTGTGTGTCACTGCTTTCACGATTTATGGAACTAGCGGGGCGTGGTCAATTACATCGTTATTCCTATACCCTAAACTGTATTTTCCAAATCTGTATACGCCTTAAATAACAGACAAATATTAAAAATGTTACCTGATTTATATTCCTGTACGTAATGATCAATCATGCGCAGGGAAGCTCCTGATGGACAATTTGACAGTATAACTTCAAGAGATGTCTGCAAAAATACAATAAATAGAAAAAGTATGTACTCTTATTTTGACCGGCCTATAAAAAGAATATTGCTCTCACTTTTCCTTAGGATCGCTATCCCATAGTTACCCCGCCAAGCTCTTTCATCAATTCATCAAAATTATTTTAACACAATTCAATATTTTTTAAATATGTTCAAACCATACCAATGAAAACCTGAAAACGAATTTATACCTCTGGTTTATCGGGAACGCGACAGGTTACTACGGTACCCTCATATTAGTAGTTTTTATTAAAATTGTATTAGATTCTTATAAAGCACATCTAACTATTTACAATAACAGAGGCACACAAAAAAATTTGAATGCGAGAGGGCAGACCTATGGATTCCCATGAATTTTGACCTGCTGAACACGAATCAGATGCCCGTTTTGTCCGATTGGCTCTTGCATTTTTCCTAACCTCACAAAATTCCGTTAGATTGCCCGAAAAATTTCAAACGAGTAAATAAAAAGCTTAAATGAGCTGACCACTATTTCCATACGTATTGACAATTGCTGATATAACAACATTGTTTTGTTGTTTGCATGTTGATTATTCTACAGAAATAAGTGTGACAATTTATTCAAATGAGTTTCTTATATTATTTTAAATTATTATGACTGTTTGCCTCAAGGAATACTTTATTATTTTCGATTCAGTTGCCCAAATATAATTCGTACTGCTAAATATGTGACAATTGTCACAAAGTGAACGTATTAAAACCGTTTCTGTCTTTTTCATCAATATTCTCTGAAAATATAATATTAAACAAAGAAAGATAAGAGTTTTAAGCAAACTAACTCAAAGAAAAATAAAATCTGAAATCAGGGTAAAAAAATTGGTAAGTTAAGTGCAACCCAATAGAAATAATACGAGAGATTATAACTAATTATCTATTTATTTTTCTAGATTAAGGTAATTCAATTTACCAATGAATATCTATTAGTGAAATTACTATTACAACATAATTTGAGCCCTAAAATCTAGATGGTCACATAAACCACCAACCTTGTATGTTTTTCTGCCTTAATAAAAAAATAGATAAATAATACGATGGGTGTATGGACTGTTTCAGTACGTTTAAATAATTTTTAGTCAAAATGTATTTGCAACAAAATAGCGTTCAAAGAATTGCCGCTAAATATTTGAACATGTAAATATTCTATATATGCAGAAAATAGCTTTCCGTTTTCTTTATTGTAACTAAAGTTAATAACCTAACTGAAATTAATGTCTTAATCTTTTGCCAACATTATCAAAATATGGAGTCTAAATATGAATAGTCAGAATTATCATCATTATATAAGATGTTTTAACAGTAAACTGTACTGTGTACATAAGATAAAACTTGATCACTTATACGAGTTTCCCCCTTGTTACAGAGATACAGTAAACTCAAATATAGACTTCAATAAGTGCAAAATTAAGGGGTAGAAAGGTAGTTTAACACCGAAAAATGATAAAATCACAAAATGCTACTAAATTCCTTGCGTTTTTGAGAGCCATCCGAAGAAACCCATTTCTTTCAAAATAACTCGAAAACAACGAAAATTTGGAGATTTTTACAAGAATACTTTTTTGTAGAAAATTAAATTTTACATCCAGGTACGTTGTTGTTTTCCCTATTTTTAGTATTAAAAATAATTAAAGAACAAAGTTAAAAATTTACGAAAATTCACTTTTTATCTTTTTCCAGTAATTCATCCATAGCTTTTTTTAGGCCATCCTAGGTATTGCATAAACGTTCAAAGAAAAAAATGTAATTGAAAAAATAAAGAAATTGCTCTGTACGACGAACGGTGACCGAGATATCGCTATTCAAATTTGACCGTTTCTTATCATATTTTACCACATTTGCCTTTATAGACGCGAAAGTTTTTATAACAGATAATGCAAGAGAAGAAAAATCAGTGCTGCAAGTGAATCCATTTAAGCTTTACTATATGATTCGAAAGCGAATGATAAGTGCCTAGCTAAGTGTCGCTTACAATTATTTAAACGATAATCGAAGAATGCGATGTTTACACTATCACAATTACCTTCAACAGCTGATAATTGTGGTTGCAGAAAGTTTGGCATCAAATGCTCCATATTTTGCAAGGAATGCGCAGGAATTAATTGGGAAATATCACAAGAAGATGTCGATAAAGATATCGACAACGAAGTTGACATTGCCATCGAAAGTGTTAATATTAAAGAATCGACTCCTTAAAAATATAATAAATCATAATGTTTTCATACAATAATTATTTATTTAAGAATCAGTTTGTTTTAAATAATTAATAAAATTTCATTTTAATATTATAAGGCTCAACCACAAATATTCATTGTTTGCAATAACTTTTCGTAAAAACGTAATATTTATTTTAAAACGTTAAAGTAACATTTGTATTGTAATGAAACATATTCTTTATAGGACTTTGCAAACAGCAGAAAAAACTATCTGTGAGAACTAAAAGAAAAACTATCTGTAAAGTTATTGATTTACAACCTAACCTGAATTCTGGTTATGCTAGCAAGTAAAATCCTAAAATCTGTGAGTGACTTTGTGCCTTTCTGATGAGCTCCAGAATAAGGGCGAGAAACGCTTCAAAGGCTAAGCATTTCCAAGGAACAGAATGTAATCCATTTTCCAAAAGACGAGGTACGTAAATAAATTCATTTTAGGCCTCTGTTATCATTTTTAACTCATTCTTCATGACAGTAGGGGGTTATGTGGATACTGGTTTACTCTGCATAGCCGTAGAGAACTAGTGTTGGAATGAGAATTGTCAAATAAAAAAATCGGTAAAAAGGTATTTACACAGAACTTCCCTCGTTATTTGTGCATGGCGGCCACTAAAAAATTATAAAATATGAAATGACATTGAGAATAATAATGGAAATATAGTTATTGTAATTATTACAAAGAAGTCCTGATAACCTTTGGTCAAAAAAATAGTGCTCATCCAACAGCAAAAGTTCAATACTAAATAACAGGTCTACCATGAATTATTTCTTGGGATGACCACCCTGTATATTTTCCAATAAAAGTATAATAGCATATGCCAAATACTATTGCCATTAGACACATTTTCAGTTCCACTTTCACGCAGTGAAGTGGAAGTATAGTAGTGGTTAAAAATGTCAGTTTTTTTTGAAATTTTTCAAAACTGTTGGTTTTGGGAAAATTTTCAGTCTTTTTTCTTCTGCAATAGGTTCAGAATGTCATGAAACACGGAAATTTTAAATTTGAGCAAAGAAAAATAATTTTCCATGTTTCAGTGGTAAAATTTTTTTAAAAAATGTGTGAAAATAATTTTCAATTTTTTTTTCTGAAATAGGTTTAGAATGTCATGAAACGTGAAAATTTTAAATTTCAGCAAAAACAATTTTTTCTGTCTATTCTAATGGTATTTTTTTTTCCAAAATGGTAAAAAATGATGCAATTTTTTTTCCGAAATAGGTTTGGAATGTCATGAAACGTGAAAATTTTAAATTTAAACAAAAAAAATTTTCAATTATTCTATAGTAAGTAGTGAACCAGATTTTATCAATTTTTTTTAAAATTTGCTTGAATAGGTTTAGAATGCCATGGAAACGTTGAAATTTTAAATTTGAACAAAGAAAAAAATAATTTTTTTGAAATTTTTCCAAAATGTTGGTTAAAAAATTTTCAAAATTTTTTCTTGTGAAATAGGTTTAGAATGTCATGAAACGTGTATGTTTGAAATTTGAGCAAAAAATTTTTTCCATCTATTCTAGTGGTAATTTTTTTTCCAAAATGGTAAAAAAATGTTATAATTTTTTTTCTTCCGAAATAGGTTTGGAATGTCATGAAGCGTGGAAATAATAAATTTGAGCAAAAAAAATATTTTCTTCTATTCTATAGTAAGTACCTACTTAGTGATGAATGCATAAATTTTTTCATGAAAATTTTTCAGAAAAATTTCTAAATTTGTTTTATACGTTTAGAATGCCATGGAAACGTGAAAATTTTAAATTTGAACAAAAAAAAATCCACCTATTTTAGTGGTAAAAATTTTTAAAAAAATCGGTAAAGGTATTTACACAGAACTTCCCTCGTTATTTGTGCATGGCGGTCACTCTAAAAAATTAATTATTACGAAATGACATTGAGAATAATAATCGGAATATAGTTATAGCTATTATTACAAAGAAAACTTGATAAGTTTTGGTCAAAAAAATATACAGTTTGCTCATCCAACAGCAAAAGTTCAATACTAAATAGCAGGTGCCACATATGACAGGCTTGCGCAAATACCTTTACAAATGTCCACCATGACTGAATTATTTCTTGGGATGACCACCCTGTACATTTTTCAATAAAAGTATAATAGGTGCATATGCCAGATATTATTGCCATCTGTCACATTTTCAATCCAACATTCACGTAAGGGAGTGGAAGTATAGCGGCGGTTAAAAAATTTCATTTTTTTTTTATTTTTCAAAAATATTGGTAAAAAATTTTTCATTTTTTTTTTTCTGAAATAGGTTTAGAATATCATGAAACGTGAAACCTTCAAATTTGAGCAACAAAAAAAGTTTCCATCTATTCTAGTGTTCATTTTTTTTTCAAACTGGTAACAAAATATTGCAAAATTTTCTTTTCCGAAATTGGGTTGGAATGTCATGAAACGTGGAAATTTTAAATTTGAGCAAAAAGACATTTCGTCTATTCTATAGTAGTGATAAATATATTAAAAATGTTTTCAATTTTTTTTTCTATTTTTCAGAAACATTTTTAAATTTGTTTGAATAGTTTTAGAATGCCATGGAATCGTGGACAGCTTAAATCTGAACAAAGAAAAAAAAACTATCTACTGGTAAAATTTTTGAAAAATAGTAAAAAAAATTTCAAATTTTTCTTTAAATAGATTTAGAACGCTATGAAACGCGGAAATTTTAAATTTGAAGAAGTAAAAAAAAAATCATCAATTTTAGTGGTAAAAAATTTTTCAAAAATGTTGAAAAAAAAAATTTTCAAAAAAATGTTTTTTTGAATCAGGCTTAGAATGCCTTGAAACGTGGAAATATTAAATTTGAAGAAAGAAAAAAAATTTTTCATCTATTTTAGTAGTAAAAAATGTTGGTAAAAAAAATTTAAAAAAAAAAAAATTTTTTAATTAGGCTTAGAATGCCATAAAACGTAGAAATTTTAAATTTGAGCAAAAAAATAATTTTTTTTCAACTATTTTAGTAGTAAAAAATTTTTCAAAAATGTTGGTGAAAAAAATTTTCAAATTTTTTTTTCCGAAATAGGATTAGCGTGTCGTGAAACGTGGAAATTTTAAATTTGAGCGAAAAAAAATTTTTTTCACTATTTATTCCGTTTAGACGGTCCACCCTGTATATTTTCCAGTGAAAATTCTACCATTTCTTCGCTGTCAGTAGGGTCAACTACCTGCCAAATTTGACTGCTCTCCGTCAAGTAGTTTTTTAGTTAATGCACCAACAGACAGACAGGCAGACAGACAGACAGACTGACGGAATTGAAAAACCTATATTTTCGGAATCTACGTGTTCTGAAACGTCAGAATCCGAAAAAATCTCGGAGGGTGATTTTTTCTCGAATACAATACTTCCCTTCGGTATGCGAGGGAAGTAAAAAACCTATCTTGGTAAAATTTTTGAAACAAAGTAAGAAAAATTTCTAATTTTTCTTTTAAATAGATTTAGAACGCTATGAAACGTGGAAATTTGAAATTTGAAGAAATAAAAAAAATTCCATCTATTTTAGTGGTAAACAAATTTTCAAAAATGGTAAAAAAAATTTCAACTAAATTTTTTTTTTTTAATCAGGCTTAGAATGCCATGAAACGTGGAAATTTTCAATTTGAAGAAAGAAAAAAAAAATTTCATTTTAGTAGTAAAAAATTTTTCAAAAATATTGGTGAAAAAAATTTTCAATTTTGTTTTTTCTGAAATAGGCGTGTCACGAAACGTAGAAATTTTAAATTTGAGCAAACAAAAATTTTTTTTCGGTAAAATTTTTTTCAAAAATGGTGAAAAAAATTTTCTAAATTTTTTTTTTCTGAAATAGGTTTAGCGCGTCATGAAACGTAGAAATTTTAAATTTGAGCAAAAAAAAAAATTTTTATCTTGGTAAAAATTTTTTCAAAAATGTTTGGTGAAAAAAAATTTTCAAAAATTTTCTTTTCTGAAATAGGTTTAGCGCGTCATGAAACGTGGAAATTTTAAATTTGAGCAAAAAAAAATTTTTTTCACTATTTATTCCGTTTAGACGGTCCACCCTGTCTATTTTCCAGTGAAAATTCTACCATTTCTTCGCTGTCAGTAGGGTCAACTACCTACCAAATTTGACTGCTCTCCAAGTAGTTTTTTAGTAAATGCACCAACAGACAGACAGACAGACAGACAGACAGCCAGACAGACTGACGGAATTGAAAAACCTATATTTTCGAAATCTACGTGTTCTGAAACGTCAGAATCCGAAAAAATCTCGGAGGGTGATTTTTTCTCGAATACAATACTTCCCTTCGGTATGCGAGGGAAGTAAAAATGTTGTTAAAAAAATTTTCAAAAAATTTTTTTTTTGAAATACGTTTAGAATGCCATGAAACGTGAAAATTTTAAATTTGAAGAAAGAAAAAAAAAATTTTTCCTATAGTGGTAAAAATTTTTTCAAAAATTTTTGAAAATTTTCAGAAATTTTTTTTTATCTGAAATAGGTTTAGCGCGTCATGAAACGCGGAAATTTTAAATTTGAGCAAAAAAAATTTTTTTTCAGTATTTATTCCGTTTAGACGGTCCACCCTGTATATTTTTCAGTGAAAATTCTACCAGTTCTTCGCTGACAGCAGGGTTAACTACCTACCAAATTTGACTGCTCTCCGTCAACTAGTTTTTTAGTAAATGCACCAACAGACAGACAGACAGACAGACAGACTGACGGAATTAAAAAACCTATATTTTCGGAATCTACGTGTTCTGAAACGTCAGAATCCGAAAAAATCTCAGAGGGTGATTTTTTCTCGAATACAATACTTCCCTTCGGTATGCCAGGGAAGTAAAAGACAAATTCATTTTAGGATTTTAATTGCTACCATAACCTGAATTCAGGTTATCCAAAGAATGCAAAGATTGTAAATCAATAGTTTTAGAGATAGTTTTTCTTTTAGTTCTCATAGTTTTTTTTGCTGTTTTCAAAATCGTATAAGGAATACGTTTCATTAAAATCATAAGCAAACAAAAAATAAATCACTTTTAAAACATTTGTATTATTAATAATTGATCTTAAAATTATTATTTTATTGCATAAAAATAAATTGATTTACTGAAATTTAAAAGAAAAAGTTTATGAGAGCAAATGCGGAATATGGCAAGAAATGGTCAAATTTGAATGCCGATATCTCGGTCACCGTTGGTCGTACGGAGCAGATACTAAAAGCAACTTCTTTGTTTCCTCAATAACTTCTTTCGTTGAACACTTATGTATACCTAGGATGCCGTAAAATAAGTTATGAGCGAATTACTGGAAGTAGAAAAAAGGGAATTTTTGTAAATTTTTAACTTTGTTCTTTAATTATTTTTAATAACAAAAATAGGTAAAAAAATTCAACAATGTACTTGGATGAGAAATTTAATTTTCTACAATAAAAGCATTTTCTTAAATATCTCCAAATTTGCATCATTTTTTAGTTATTTTGAAAAAACTAATATGTGGACTTCTTCGGATGGCTCTCAAAAATGCACCACGGAATTTAAACTAACATATTAAACAGTAAAAATCGAAAAAAAAATTAGATCAGATCAACATTTCGAGCTAGAATTTGTCGATAACGAAATTTATAAATTCATACAAGGCTTGAAAAAATTAGATATTTTAAATCAATTGCCTTTATATGTTTAATTGAAACCTGTCCTATTGAAATGGAACACATTGCAAAAAATCATATCAATCTATTATATTACAAAATAATATTATTTTTCTTATTTTGATTGAGATATTAATATTTAAGTTGTTTATTGATATTTTATTCAAATATGACACTCTTATCAACTTTAAATTGTGAAAATTAGTAAGTTAAACAATAAACCTTGACAATGTATTCAATTTGTAATCAGGAGGATATGTACTAGGGTGGCCCTTAGCTATAGGTGTGGGATTTTTTTTTATTTGGTCCTCTCACTCACTCATCGTGTTCTAATATAAGAAGAAATATATCACACAAAATTTTGAGCGATTAGCTCAACCCCTTTCCGTGCCGCAAAAGGAGTGAATTTTCTTATATATTTCTTATGGGTAAAATACATTTTTTCGTAAATTTGCGATAATCGTCAAAAGGTTGTGTAATAAAAATCGCACAGAAGTCTCCTCTTCAGAATTATCCAGAGAATACGAATTAATCATTTTTTAATTAAAACCTGATAAGTGACCCTATAAGGGCAGAAGTAGAAAATCGCATAATTTTGAGGTTTATTGTTGTTTAGTTGAGATTCTCTTTGCTCAAATTGTTACATTATATAATAATAATAATAATTATTATTATTATTATTTTAATATTAAACAAATTATTTAAATAATAATAATTTATTTAATCAATTACAGTTTGCCATAAATTTGTAACATTTTTATTTTTTTTAATTTCACAATGTCCCAAGGAATACGAATTATACTCCGGTCGCCCAAGAGATTCAGCTAAGCCACTCCCCACAAATGTGCGCTAAATTTGAATATAATATTTCTATTGGTTGCATTTTTAAAACCCATATTACAACCAACTATATCGAAAACGCTAATATATGAGGTATTTGTTCTCCGAGACAAATCGTTTTCAGCCTCAAATCTGATGTATGGTTTTTAGAAATAACTATTTTTATTTGCTGTTATTCCTATTCATCTAATAAAATAGTGTTTTTCAATACTGTGGTGCATATTTGTGTATATCAAGGTACGCAATAAAAACTATTTATAATATTGATTAAATGTCAGAACCACTTTTTCTTTTTTAGGCTAAAAATTCATTCTTGTCAAGTTAATTATGAATCAAGCTCAAGCCCTTTCTCCGTCGAAAAAACGAAAAAGCAGACATTTTCCGGTTAAAGAGAAGGAAAATATTGTGAATATCTTTAAGGCTTCTGCAGCAGAGAACCCAGACAACCTTAAGACACAAAATGTCGAGTTTACTGCAAAGGTAGCAGGTAATTTTCTTTTTTGTATTATACAGACATGCTCAAAGTACTTTCGCTCGAGGCATTCTTAGCTTAACTATGTATATTTATTATAGTTTATATACGAGTTTATTATATTATCTATTATACCATTCAACAGCTTTTGAATTTTGCCGCTTTTATAAATTTGTAGCGTGTGAAGCTGGTTGTTGTCCTCAATGATATAAGCAAAATGGAGAGTGGCCTTACTTCATATATTGGGCGAACGGAGCATAGTAATTTTTGCAAACTGTATCTAATAAGAACTATTGAATTTTAAAATGACCTCGTGAGGGCAATAGTAGAGTATCACGTATTTTTAACATTTATTATTACTTATTTGCCCTTACAGAAATTATTTTTAATTAGTCACATTTCACTATGTGTTGATATATTCATGTTTTTCTAATTGTTTAAACAATTGCAATATATATAAACAACTACATTTTGTAATTTGTAACAATATCACCTTTTCTTCATTTCTCAAGTTGGTTTTTTAATATTGTTGGTTAAGAGTTTGCTAATGGACCTTGCAAATTATTTAAACAATTTATTACACTTCAGATCAATGACAAGTGGAAAAGTTCATAACTTATTCAACGGAAATTGCCACAAGACTTCTAGAACTCTAAAAGTTTGATTTCAAGCAACGGCCTGTTAGGTCTGTCATCAGGTCTTTTAATAGGCTGTTGGTCCTTGAGATATCATCTTAAGAATATGGGCAAAGAAGAAAATTATACATGCAGATAATGTGATACTGCAGAATACATACTTTGCGAATACAAGATGTTAACCCGCATATTTATTAATGTATTTATTTATAATTCATCATGTAAATGTACAAGGTACATATGTGAACGCCACACAATGTAAAATACAGTCTAAAAGTACACAAATACAATTTAAAAATACACAAAATACATTTCAATACGATATAAAAAAATACACAAGAAACAATAATAAAATACGTAAATCACAAAATATGTAAATCACAACTCAGTTTTAATTAGTATTATCTCAGATAATTATGTAACACTATCAAAATATTCCTGAAGGGAATAAAAGCTATTTGCGATGAGGAACTTCCTTAGTACATTAATAAATTTATTCACTGATGTTATGTTTTTTATTTCTGTAGGTAACCTATTATATAGTTTGATTCCAGAATAATGAGGGAATTTTTCATAAGCTGATGAATTATGTTTATATATTCTGAGTAAGTTTCCATGCCTAGTATCATGTGAGTGGACATCAATATTTATGTTGAGCTTATGAAAGTTTCTTTTAATACAATTATGGTCTTTAAAATATATATGCAATGAACCGTTAAAATTCTGTTATCCCTAAAGCAATCTTTACAAGTTTCTCTAGGACCTAGGTTAAATATTAATGTGATGAGCCTTTTTTGCTGTATAAATACTCTATTTATATTGTTCGCAGATCCCCAGACTGTAATATTATATGAAAGATGGCAGTAAGCCAATGCATAGTATATATTCACCAGGCATTATGTATCAAATACATTCTTTAGTTGACTTATAGCAAAGTATGCTGAATTAACTTTTTTACATATGTAATCAATGTGTTGTTTCCAACATAAATTTTCGTCTACTATAGTTCCTAAAAATTTTGTATATGGAGAAAATTGTCCTGTAGGCATGATGTTCTTCAGGTCACTAGGAGGTATCCTCCGTTTAGAAAAGTATAGGCATTCTGTTTTGTAAATATTTAATATAAGGGTATTTTTGGCACACCATTCCTTGTAGGTCGTCAGAGTTACCGAAACCTTGGTGTTAGGTTCCTCAGGATTTGGAGCTAAAATCACAATGGAGGTATCGTCTTAAAACATGAAAATTAGGGCATCTTTAATAGCCGATGGAAGATCATTGACGCACAACAGAAATATTAGTGGTCCAAACACAGATCCCTGCGGAACACCAATATTCATATCTTAATCATTTGAAATGAAGTTAGATACTTTCACACGTATTTCAGTTAAAAAAGATTTTATCAGATTCAGAGCAGACCCTCTGACACCAGAAGTCTGCAGCTTACATACAATGAAATCAACATTAAGAGTATCAAAGGCTCTGCTTAAATCAAAGAACAGCCCAATAACATATTTTCGCTGGTCAATTTCATCATATATAAATTGCAAGAGCTGACAAGTGGCTATCTCAATAGATTTATTGCGCTGAAAGCCATGTTGATATTGAGTTAGAACTTTCTGTTTGTTTATTAATCTGCATTATGATAAAGTACCTAGAATAGACGAAATTAACAATTAACATCTAAAGCCATAGGAAAATTAGCTCTCAGGAAAATCACAAGCTTTGTAAAGATCTTGGGAGCCCTGGGCAACAACTTTAATGCAAGGCAACAGACAAAAGACCTTTTCGGTTCGGAACAGATAATGCACATATCAGTATATAGCACATTTCATCGTTTCTTAAAGTTTCTTTACGTGTTTCGCATTTTAAAAAATGTACCTATTAATACAAAATTGTTCGTATATTTGGTTTTTGTAAAACATTGAAGCCATAAAATTTAGCTAAAGTGTATTTATCTGATAAAAAAACAATTGTTAATATATTTTTAAGAACTAAATGTACGTTTATGTGATTCCTCGTGAATCGGCACGTCCCACAATAAAATTGTATTAGGCCATTATTTTTAGAGACAATTAGTTATGGATTAACTTATCTTTATCTTTATCTTGTATGCATTTTATTGCTCTATGTTATATATTGCACGATAATTAACAAACACCCGGAATATCAAGAATCACGCAAGAATTCATTCCTTTTGTGGCATGGGAAGGAGTTGTGGTACCCTAGATTTGTTGTAAATATTTTTCTCTTATATTATAATAATTTGAGGCGGCGAGACGATCAAATTTTAACAGTTGAAAAATAAGGGCCACCCTAATATTTACAGATGGTGGTTTTGAGTAAAACATTATGTGAATATATTCTCTATGTACCTACGTTTCCTAAGAGTTTAAAGGAAATCAATATACCTACATCGACATTTTATCACACAATTTTAGTTAAACCCACTGGACCAGTAAGTAGCATGGTCTCCTATTGGTTTTTCAAGCAAGATTGATTTATTGAATCTTCAAAAATAAATACGTAAAAAGTAACTCACATTAATGTGATAGAATGCACGTAAATACATAAATAATTAACATTCTTAACAGTACTACTACTCACCCTGTTCAATTGCGGAGAGTCGATCCCACCCATGAAGAAAAGAAAATCAGCACATAGTTCTTGAACTGGTGATCCATCGTAGCAAAGCATTCTTGCGGCATTTGTGACTAATTGTGAATGAGGTAGCATTTCGTGTATATTTAACAGATCTGCTACAAGCTAAACAAATTAAAATACAATTACTCCATATAGCCAGTACACTAACAAAATAAATTATATAAAGAAATAAAAAAAACGACAGCCAGAAAGAGTGTTCCATCTAAAAGGAACTCAATAAATATAGAAACTTAATATTCAATTTTTTTTCACAGCTTCCTCATTTTGGAGGACTTGTACAAAGCCTGATAGTTAAACTATAAATTGTTGCCCACCTGAATAGTGGACCAATGTTCTGCCAGGATTGGAACTAAAGCCATAGTTAAATTTTGCATGTATGCAACGGGAGCAAAAGCTACCATTATCGTGATTTTTTCGTTATAGTCTGGTTTTAAAGATGCCATGGCAAAAAATTGACTGGTCCCTTGGGAGTGTCCGATGTAAGATATCTTTTCATGTCCAGTTGTATTTAATATGTGGTCTATCTTAGCTGGTAAATCGTAATATCCGCATTCATCAAAACTAAAAAACATAAATTATTATTTTCATAGCTAATGGTTGGCAATTTCTAGGAAATGCTACGAATGTCAGAACCAACGATGAAAACACTACTATAAAACTGTGTGAAGCATAAGTTGTACCAAAGGTTGGGATGAGTTAATATTGGGGAAAAAATGTTGATTTTTAAGTGCACCGCGAATTATATTTAGTAAACAAATATAGTAAGTAGGTAACTGGTAAATCTGTTCGTTATATTACATTAAATGACTTTTTACTTTAAAAAGGGTTATAGTTTTGAAAAATGCTAAAGTATGTCAATTTTATTTTAATTTTTTTTAAATTTTCCCATTTTTTTATTATTCGTTGTGTACCGAAAAATATTTACTAGTGTTTCTTGCAATTAATTTATATGCTCCAGAGCACCAACAATGCATTGATGGCTATTTTCCATGAATATAATCGCAGCAAATTTAACAGACATATAAACATTGTAAAATATAAGTTGCACTATTGATAAAGTAAAATTGCTTGGAGAAATAGTGAATCTTGAAATGTACAATTTACCGCGTGTCCCCGGATTAAGTTACAAGAGGAAACACTTTTTTATTACTGATTTTTCAAAAAAATATATTCTTTACAAAGACTTTTGCTTGCTTTGAAACCCTAATACACTGATCAGTTTTTAAATTTCCCTTTCCATAGTTTAGATAGGTATTACATTTTGTTCATGGTAAACAGACTATACATTTTCAATTTTGAAGAACAGTTTTTTTTGTACACTAATTTTACATAGTATTAACTTATTTATGTTTATTGTCTCAAGAAACTAATTCTATTTCTGGATTTAGTTTACATACAAGTAGACAGTTTTTTACTTACAGTCTCTCAAAAGAAGCAGTATTTTCAAAAAAATTTATTTCTGGCTCTTAAAAACCCCTAAAACACTTTTGCTGTAAATATTTTTTATGGTCAACTAATTTAATAAAGAAACAAAAATAATAACAAGCTAACCATCCTCGCCGATATACTGCCCTTTTTATATAATTGTTCTATAGGATACTCTTCGCAGTTTTTTTGTAAATAATTTAATTTTAGACATTTTTCGTTATATTACAAGACATTAAAAAAAATATATTAAAAAAATTAATAACTTCTTTATTTGTTAATCGATTTTGTTAAAAAATGTGGTTCTTCTTCTAGCTAACACTAACTTACTGTCCAAATTTCAATGTAATCGGAGTTTTCGTTCTTAGGTTATCGTTCTTACAAGAAACGCGACGGACAGACAGACAGGCGAAGGGACGGGCACAGTCCTGGATCAAGTGATACAAAGCACAATAAGGAATAACCCGAAATTCAACGAAAACACTGAAACGATATGGCCTTCCATCGTGCTTGTATACGCCGACGATATACTCATCATCACCGAGGAAGAGCAAGACATCGTCAAATTTCTAGGAAACATGACACCACATCTGGACTCCACTGGAATAGCCCAATAATGGTACGAGACCCATTGACTAAAAACGAGTCCAGCTAGTGGGGAGGGGACGAATACAAAATAGGAGACTTACACCCTGAGAAGCACGAACAGAATTAAATACCCAAGAACATATCTAACGAATCGACTCAAAATGAGGGAAACAGTAAAGGAAAGAATCAAAATGTGTGATACAGAGTCATAAGAGCTATATTCCTTCCATTGGGGAAAATAAACCCCCATGGAGTCTAACTAAAAAGATATACACGGAGTCAAAAACGCAGCAACGCCATATGCGAATAGAAGAAGTCTGGGAAGAGCCGAAAAGTATATTGTCCAACTGCTTGCAAAAACACGAAAACCACATTACTAAAGGGGAAAACAATAGTTAAAAGAATATAATCATATGCAATGAAATGCTGGGGACACGTCCAAAGACGAGTAACGACACACCTATTAAAGAAAGCGCTAAGATTGAGCAGCAACAAATTGAAAATAGGGAGGCCATGCTACACATAAATCACAATACGGGAGGCTTAGGAATAAACTAGTAAAGGATTGTACACAGTGGGAAAGAACAGCAAAGCAAAAGAGAGAACACGATAAAGAAATATCAAGGATATACACACTGCCAGGTGCAGAAACAGAAGAAACATAAAACTTAGAAAAAGAATAGGAGAGAAGATGATCGTAGATGGAAAGTAAGAAGAAGCATCTTAGAAACACCTACGCTGCTCAACCTATATTCCTACCTCATACGTCACGCAACTCTCGCTGCTGGCAACAATCATGCCCCATATCCAATCCGGCGCACGCATATAGAGATTAGATATCCGAAAGTGGCAGCAATGTCTACCATACGCTGGATAATCAACTAATCAATCAATCAATCGAAATCCGAATCTATTAAGTAAACTCTATATTCTTGAATAAAACTTGAAAAGAATTGATTGTGGTTTTACGTAAGATCTAATGCCTAAACGAGAGAAACGATATAAACCTGTTTTACGTAGAACTTTACCCATCATAATTTTGTTCTATCATTATTTTATCGTGGTTTGCCTGTTTACGGATATACTTGTAAATAGTTATTCTTTTGACAATCACTCATACTTCTTTATCAAATTTCAGTAGTGGCATACCTGCAAACTGTTTTACTCGAATCTAGAATCAAAACCATCAAAATCCAAACAATCAGCTTATCCTAAAGTTTTGTATTACTCCAGTCAAATTAGACGTAAAAAAACTGCGTAATAATTCACATAGTGCTGAAAAGTGGTACAGCCCTTGAATACATTATTACAAATAAAATGTCAATAGTCACCACCGATCCCTTATTGATTAAAAATTTTATTTAAGGTCAAATGTCACAAATGTCACTTTTTCGCGTATTTCTCTTAAACGTATTATCGTAAAAATAGGTCATATAGAGTTTGTAGTTCATGCAATTATCTACAAAAGCTGTTTAATACTTTTTTCCTACGAATTATCATTCATGAAATATCACGATTTAAAACATTGAAAATGATGATATGTACTTATATGCGACCTGTATAAGTCATTGGACGTTCAATACAAGTAAAAATATGGAAATATTGGTTTGTGTGTGACTCACACACTAAAATACATACAAAATATACGATAGATATATAAGTATAGATATTTAAGTTTTGCAAAGAATACACGGAACAATAAAAGCGTACATTTATCCTGTCTTCCTCCGACATCTGCTGCTGCTTATCAACATGTGTATCGTGTCTACTATCAAGTTCAAGTATGGCTCGGCAACGAACTGGATCAAGAAGACTGGGGATGGAAATTAATAGACAATAGTTTGGAGTCAATTCAAACTCTTCTCTCGCCTGCTCCAGAAAAACTTCTTAATACTACATATTGTAATAGTGAGAAGGGCTGTAGTAACAACTGTGGCTGCAAAAAAGATTATTTTGTTCACCAGTATGTACCAATTGCCAAGACCAGTCTTGCTCCAATGTTAAACCAAATACAACAGATGAGAATACTTATGATATCAATGAGGCGATAACTGATGCATCCTATATCTTACAACAATTTACAGAAATCTAGCAAGGAGAGGAAGAAGAAAGTGAAGAAGAAAACATGACTGTTGAAGTGGAATTCGATGATTATTAATCATACGACGATTGTTAAAAGTCAACAATAATCCGTTCCACTTTGATAGTTCCCAACAGTACCATTTTTTTAATCAACAGGAAACTGTCTGATCAGGCTTGCTTAATCATAATCGATCGCGAATTCTGCCTACTGGAGAAACCGCGTTAAAAATATGCGCCAAATACACTACCTCATAGGTAGTGTAGGAATGTGTGCATATTATGCAATATACTATGTTTCCAACTTCTGAAATTGCGGTATCTCATGAATGATGATTCGCAGGAAAAAAGTATTGAAACAGTTAAAGAATATGTTTGAACCTTAACATGTTGTAAATAAAAAGACCTAATATTTGTACAGCAACAGCTTTGGAATGCATTTTTATGTATGCTTACCTATATTCCCAAAACTCCTTATTAGTGTCAGGATTAAGCGAGATATGATTTCTAGACCACACGTTACCTCGGTTATTACCCAACCAGACATCATAACCCTGATCAGCAAGTAATAATCCAATAGACTTTTCTGGACCCATATTTACCCAATCGATGGAACTACTGAGGAGTCCGTGCATAAGTAGAACAGCCGGCTTTTTATTGTCATCTTTGACCTGAGATTCATTTTTGCCATGAGGTATGCGGTGCATGGTTAAAATATATCCATCTTCTGTTGTTACCTGATGAGTTTCAAGGGGGTAGCCATATTTCTCTAAAAATTGAGCCTGTAACAGTCAGTTTCATAAATGTGAATAAAAGGTTCCTTTAAGCAAAGTTAGGTTTATAACTGCAGTTGGACTTTCTCAAGAGAGAAAGAAATAAGATTATTGAATGCCATTTATTTCCAGAAGCGATCCAGAATATCGCTGCAAATGAAGACGAACGAGCGAATAGTTATTTATTGTACTAGTGTGTAATTATTCAGGTTAATCACGAAGGAAAAAGTCTGCTATTTTAGTTAGTAATGTGCTATTACGTACGTATGCAAAACAAAATTGTATCCGACGCTTTTTTCAATGAAAGTTTGTTTGATTAACATGCTTATAAAGACAATTCATTTGATAAATTAATTTACATATAAATAATTGTAATTGGGAAGGTCATGAAATGGCTGCTATGGTGTTGATTGTTATTTATTATTTACTAGTTTATACACATAAACAACAACTAAAGGTAAACAATAATCATTAGTTGTGAAAAGTAAATGGAAATTCGTATGTCCCGGAAGAAATTAGAAAAGAAGTAAATTAAGTATCCACATTTCAAATGTTCCTAATCAAATGTATTTTCTACTTTATTATGATTTTTCAATGTTTCAAATTAAATATTTTTTTCAGCTTTTTGAGTGTCAATCCTTAATTATTAGTATACGCGATTGGTGCTGCTCTTAGAATGATTGTTTGGCTTTATAATTGATTTTTGACATTCTCTAACTAGTGTGTAATGCATCACATTATATATGTAAAATCACCAAAGTAATAACCGTATCCTGTACCTGTGTTGGATAAAAGTTATTAAGGAAGCTATTTGCTTTTTGCCAACACAAAGTTTGCTGGATGGAATAGATGAAAAAGTCATTATATTTATTCATTTTATATAGGTGTTTTGTCTCTGATGATGAACTCGAGCTTGCAAGTATTAAGGCCTGGCGCACACTGAACTGGTGTTTAGGTGACATTGTAACCGTGTAGCAGGTGGAATTTTTTAAACCCATGTAAACAAATGAAGCAGCGCGCTTTGAGGCGGTGTGGCGGTGACGTGATATTTTGCAAGTGAAGTGGAGCCATTCGGTCTCCACTAGTCTCATGTTAAATTTTCAAGTGGCAGGTGGTTAGTGGTTCTTGTATTTAGTATTTATTTGCCTAGAGAAGAGATTTCATCTCCAGTTTTTTCATCGATTATTGTAGGCCTTTTGGAGGCTCATCCCTGACTCTTAAAGCCTTTATATATGTCGTATTCTCTATTCTTTGCCACAGAGGATGAACCCAATTTTTTTCTTTTATGGCGATTTTGTACCAGTTGAACAAATCCAAGAGCACCCTCAAGCGTTTGCACGCCGCAGTAAATTCGTACAATAGAAGGCGAACCAATGGTTATAGTTAAAATGTAATCCATTTGAATGAAAAATTTTCCGAAAGCCGAGGTATGTAAATAAATTCATTTTAGGCCTTTAACTGAATCTTCATGGCCGTAGGGGGTTATGTGGATGCTGGTTTACTCTGCATGGCCGTAGGGGACTATGTGGAAACTAGTGTTAGAATAAGAAAGACAAATTCATTTTAAGATTTTAATAGCTAGCATAACCAGAATTAAAATTATCGAAAGAATTCAAAGATTGTACATCAATAATTTTACAAATAGTTTTTCTTTTAGTTCTTATAGATAGCATATTTTTGCTATTTGCAAAATCCTATAAAGAATATGTTTCATTACAATTATAAGCAAACAAAAAATAATTCACTTTTGCCAATATAACAGGAATCATACAACTGGTTCGCTATATAATTTTTATGATAATGTTACAATTTAATTGATAATTAAATTAAAAATCTTTTAAACTCTATTTCATACGCTAGAGAAAAGAAAAAGTCACTCCGACCCTGCTTTTTACTGATTTGCAGCAGTGTTACCGCTTCGAACAGCTACTGCCTCAACCTCTATTAAATTTAATACATTTTCCTAATGTATGAATCTCTTGCAGGAGCAAATATTATGATGTATCATATTTTATTTGAATATTTGAGTCCCCTTAAAGAATATAAAAATTTGAAGAGAAAACTTTGGAAACTTCGTTTCATTTAGTAATCAAATATAAAATATAATACAGTATAGATTTAAGTTAACTAGTTTTAACAATTAAATCACATCTGAATTCTGTTGGTGTGTTTTTAAGAACAGATACACATATAGATTGATGATTGTAAACGCGGCATTTGACCTTGGTAACACAGCCTTAAGCTCCAATAATAGCCCATTTTGATTTTTTATTGTAATATGCCAAATCACAGTACTAGAGACTTTTAATAAACAAGGAGAAATTTGTGGGTAGAATTTTCAATACAGTTTGCTTTAGAACATAGAAAGAACCAAATTTTGTATTTGACGATAAAGAAAGCTTTTTCATAATGTCTCCTACAAAAATTGATTATGGAGAGAGTTTTATAAATTAGCGTTTTTTGAGATTTTAAAGGGACTTTTTTCGATTATGAAAGTGGCTCTGAATGATATTACACATCTTTAATACACATCGACTAATAAGTAGGTACTCTATATGTATATCTCGAAAATTGTAAGATATCTTGTGTCGATTTTATTAGGGATAACACATACTAACCGATAATTAAATTTTTACTCATATTTTATATGATAGGGCCAAAATATTTTTGTCTTATAATTAAATAACAACATAACAAATTACCAATTCGTATTAAAATAATTAATGTTATTCCATTGTTTAAAAAAGAAGTTAAATCCCTTTTGCTTAAAAACGCCTTTTATTCAGTGGAAGAGTACATCAGTGCTAACCTAAATATTCAATGACCGGGACATATCCTAATTTATTATTTATTAATCGTGCTTTTCTTTTCCATATGTGGATACATTTATATGACTTTCAACTTATGTATTGTTTGTGTGTACGGAAATGTGTCTTGTTCTTTACTTTTATATGTGTGTTTTTGATTACTTTTCTAAATACAATATGTAAGCCTACCTATGTATATATATGTAGATATTTATATATTAGCTTTTGTGACTATATTCCGATACTTGTAAAAGTCTATGGAAATAAAGATATTATTATTATTATTATAAATACTAAACAATGAGAAAAGTTTTGTCAAAAATGTTCGTACAAACAGTCAATCAATATTTTGAACTGTTAAATCGTTTATTAAATACTTACAATATCTAAACCCCAATCAGGATGATGAGTGAGTTTATCCGCCTCTTTTATAAGTTTCTCTGAAAAAATATCATTAACGGTAATGACATGAGCACAAAGAATATTTGGGACTACCAATAAAATTAGTAACAACTGAGTAGTACACATTTTGAAAACTTACCTACTCTAAATCAAATATCTATCTGTACTTTATATATGTAATAGAGGTTCATCTTATCTTGATTACGAATTTTTGCCGCACCGAATCTAATAACTATTGTCAGAAACATATTCTATAGCACAATTAAAATTGGTAATTATACTTCATAAAAACATATTGAAAGCTGAATAAACTTTGAACAATTGGAAATATGTTGTAGCCCAACATTATAGACACCCTAGTTGTAAATTCTTTGGATAAAGTATTATTATATCATTGTCGACGTTGATCTCTAAATCATGACGTGAGGCACGATACATGTGAAATAATGCAGGGTGTTTCTCAGGAATCTGTTTTTAGGTCCTGTGTTATTTAACATATACGCAAATGAAATTAACATATCTAAGTGGAATCAGTGGGAATATTTAACATCCACACTATATACGTTACGCTCATGACACGAACATTGTCACCATGGATAGCGAATGCAATTAAAATACTGCTAATCTAGTGTATTCAAATTAAATCAAACGGTCAGAAGAAAATAACTCAAATTGAATAAAAATAAAGCAAAAACATTATTATTCACTTTACAAAAAAATCGGTAAAGGTATTTACACAGAACTTCCCTTTATTTGTGCATGGCGGTCACTCTAAAATATTAATAATTACGAAGTGACATTGAAAATAATAATAGGAATATAGTTATCACTATTTTTACAAAGAACACCCGATAAGTTTGGTCAAAAAAACATACAGAGTGCTCATCCAACAGCAAAAGTTCAATACTAAATAACAGGTGCCAAATATGGAAGGCTTGGGCAAATACCTTTATAAATGTCCACCATGACTGAATTATTTCTTGGGATGACCACCCTATACATTTTTCAATAATAGTATAATAGGTGGCATATGCCTAATATTATTGCCATCTGTCACATTTTCAATTCCACATACACGTAGTGGAGTGGAAGTATAGTGGTGGTTAAAAAATTTCTTTTTTTTTAATTTTTAAAAAAATTTTCAAACATTTTTTCTTCTGAAATAGGTTTAGAATGCCGTGACACGTGCAAATTTTAAATTTGAGCAAAAAGGAAAGTTTCCTTCTATTCTACAGTGGTGTTTTTTTTTTTTAATTGGTTTAGAATGCGATGAAACGTGAAAATTTTAAATTTGAGCAAAGAAAAAAAAATTTTAGTGGCAAAAATTTTTTCAAAAATGTTGGTGAAAAAAATTTTCATTTTTTTTTTTTCTCAAATAGGTTTAGAATGTCAGTCATGTCAAACGTGAAAATTTTGAATTTGAAAAAAAAAAAATTCCATGTATTCTAATGGTAATTTTTTTTCCAAAATGGTAAAAAAAATGTTGCAAATTTTCTTTTCCGAAATAGGATTGGAATGTCATAAAACGTGGAAATTTAAAATTTGAGCAAAAAAACATCTTTTTCAAAATGGATTGAAATTTTTTGCAAAAAAATTTTTTTCAAAAAAATGTTTAATGAAAGTAATTTTTAAATTTGTTTGAATAGGTTTAGAATGCCATGAAAACGTGAAAATTTTAAATTTGAACAAAGAAAAAAAATTTAGTCTGTATTAAATTAATACTATTAATGGTAAAATTTTTCAAAAATAGTGAAAAAATTTTCAATTTTTTTTTTTTTATAGGTTTAGAACGCTATGAAACGTGGAAATTTTAAATTTGCACAAAGAAAAAAAATTTTCCGATTATTTTAGTGGTAAAAAAATTTTCAAAAATGGTCAAAAAAATTTCAAAAACATTTTTTTTTAAAATAGGTTTAGAATGTCATGAAACGTGGAAATTTTAAATTTCAACAAAGACAAAAAAATTTTTAGTGGTAAAAATTTTTTCAAAAATGGTGAAAAAAATTTTCAAATTTTTTTTTTTCTGAAATAGGTTTAGCGTGTCATGAAACGTGGAAATTTTAAATTTGAGCAAAAAAAAATGTTTCATTATTTATTCCCTTTAGACGATCCACCCTGTATATTTTCCAGTGAAAGTTCTACCATGTCTTCGCTGACAGTAGGGTCAACTACCTACCAAATTTGACTGCTCTCCGTCAAGCAGTTTTTAATAAATGCACCAACAGACAGACAGACAGACAGACTGACGGAATTGAAAAACCTATATTTTCGTAATCTCCGTGATCTGAAACGTCAGAATCCGAAAAAATCTCGGAGGGAGATTTTTTCTCGAATACAATACTTCCCTTCGGTATGCGAGGGAAGTAAAAAACAAAGATATCTGTCTCTCTGACAGTGATGTAGAAATATGCCAATCTGTAAAAATACCAGTAGTCCATTGAAATGTTACGTTGGCTGTGCATTTTGGACAGGACAAGATTTTTCCTCATGTGTAGGGGGTCCAGTATGAGTATAAAACTCGGTATTCGGGGTTGAAAGCCCCCCATTTGGCCGCCATCTTGAAAAAACGGACGTAAACAGTTTTTCCGCGATATTTTGAGAACCGTAGGTCTCGCATAAAAATTTCTAAGACTTTTTTTGTAGGGAATTGAATTTTACACAATCTCAGCCTAGATACTTTTTACCGTAAAATTGAAAATGAAAAAGTTGTAGTTAAAATAAGGTAAAATTTTCAAGAAGAATATCGCTTAAAAGGGTTATAACTTTCTTTCTATTAATTTTATTGAAAAAAACACATCATATGTTATATGTATATCATTTTATTGGGATTTTCTCCACTATTTTTAAAAGACTTTTTTCATTGGAGAGGTGTTAGGACGCTGCAAAGGGATCAAAACAATACTCAATTCAAAACGCGCAAAAGGGAGCAAGAAAGAACACCGGTCTGAAACTACTTTGGCTATACGCCTCTTGGGTCGGTGATTACGAAAATTGGGGTCCCGCAATCCTAAAAGTTTTGAAACACCCCTAAAGACACAAAGAACATCGTTTTTAGAGGTTTTTTCGCGATGATTTTAATAAAAATCAAAAAGTATCCTATGAAATCTCCTTTTTCTTAATATTAATTTGTAATGGTGGTTGATTTATACCAAATTAAGCAAATTAAGAAAATCTAGTTCAATGAAAGTTAAACAATAAATAAAAGAAAAGCATTTATTAGGTTTGAAATATCTCAATAATTATTATTTGACTTAATCAGATTTTTCCTTATACATTGTCAAAGCTTTCTTGATTTCTTCTTGCACATTATTCATATCTTCTGAATAGAGGAAATCCAAATTGTTGTTCAAATTCTCAAACTTCATTTGCTTGTACATGTTGGGCAATTTTCCAGCCAACATTTGAACATCTTCACTACTATAAAGTTGATCATTTGGAGTATAGAACAGAGCTACAGGTACAGTAACTTTGGATAAATCGAATTCCTCAGCTTGAGACTCTTCCGAATATTTCTGGAATCGTCCTGAAAAAATGAAATTATACTTTAAATCTATTTCTCCCTACCTGCCTACTCATAAGAATGGAGGGGTTACTACAATCGGTTCAAAATCGAAAATAGAGATACAATCTTTACGTTATAAGGCACCAGGATTATGAAAAATTGGTTTTTAAAATATCTGTATGTGTGTTTACAAGTGTGTACGTCAACACGAAAGCCGAAACTAACAAGCCGATATTGGCAAAACTTAGTTCAAGGGAAATATTGGCGGCGAATAAGAGCTGAATGCGTCTTGGTGCAGATCCGATGACGCTTAATGCCGTTTTTGTACATGGAGTTTTTATATTTTTCAACATAATATCTATTTTAACCACCCTGCTCATAAGAATGGGAAGGTTACATTAATTGGTCCAAAATATAAAATTGAAGAGAATCTTAAAACTTATATTTAATGATCACATCGATCACATCAAGTATGGTCATGGTGTAGGCAAGCAAGCTCATCAGGGACCCAGATCTCAGACAAACTGCAACCTCAGCAAAATAATTCTCACATGTAGTTTGCGATGTCTATGTCTGGCAGAAAATGACATTATTTTGGAAAAAGAATCTTTAGTGGAATTTGCAAGAAAAATTGCGAAAGGTCGCGAAGAACGGTTTTTCGCGTTTTAAAGAAAAACTTGAATGAAACATATTCTTCATAGGATCTTGCAAATATCAGAAGAAACTATCTATGAGAACTAAAATAAAAACTGTTTGTAAAATTATTGATTTACAATCTTTGCATTATTTCGATAACCTGAATTCTGGTTATGCTAGCACTTAAAATACTGAAATGAATTTGTCTTTGTTATTGGACAATTCTCATTCTAACACTAGTTTCTACACAGTCCCCTACGACCAAGCAGATTAAACCAGTATCAACATCACCCCCTATGGCTATGAAGATTCAGTTAAAATGAGAGCAAAGGCCAGAAATGAATTTGTTTACATACCTCATCTTTTGGAAAATTTTTCATTCAAATGGATTACATTTTCATGAAATCTGTCATTCTCTTTTTTGGAAATGCTTAGCCTTTGAAACGTTTTTCGTCCTTATTCTGGAGCTCATCAGAAAGGCACAAGGCCACTCACATAATTTCATGAAAAAACCAAGACAATTACCAACTTTTTTGACATTGTTTGACATTGACTGAATGAAAAAACAGATTTTCACCTATGCATTACCTAGCTAGTAATGGAGCCTATATACCCTATGCTCTATTTTTTGTTTGCTTATACTTATAATGAAACATATTCTTTATAGGATTTTGCAAACATCAGAAAAAACTATCTATAAGAAGTAAAATAAAAGCTATTTGTAAAATTTTTGATTTACAATCTTTGCAATGTTTCGAAAACCTGAATTCTGGTTATGCCAGCAATTAAAATCCTGAAATGAATTTGTCTTTCTTATTTGACAATTCTCATTCTAACACTAGGTTTTACACAATCCCCTACGGCTATGAGAGTAAGCCAGTATCTACATAACCCCTTACGGCTCTGAAGATTCAGTTAAAATGAGAGCAAGGGCCTAAAGCGAATTTTTTTACACACCTCGTCTTTTAGAAAATTTTTCATTCAAATAGATTACATTTTCATGAAATCTATCATTCTATTTTTGGAAATGCTTAGCCCTTGAAACGTTTTACGCCCTTATTCTGAATTTAAACGAAAAAAAGTGTTCAGGTAAGAAATATGCGCAATAAAATATCGAGCAAAATGAGCCCTGGTGGAACTCAATTGGCCCAGCTGTTCCATCGCAAATATAATTGCAGGTTTTTTCAAAAATTCATAACTCCGGTTCAAATACACATTAAAGGCGGAAATTTGCCTACTTTAAAGATTTAGTAGTCCTTAACCTACCCTCAAAATTTCAATCGAAATTACTATGTAGGTTTTGTAAGCCCTGTGGACTGATATTTAACCAAGCGGTTGTATTCTTCGAGATTTACTCTACAAGGTGTTTTTGTTTTGTTTTGCTAAAAGTCGATTGGAGACATGTGAAAAACGCGATCGAAAACCGTTAATTTCAGTGCTGTGGAAGGGGCGAAGAGTGAGTGTAGCCAGAATAAAGTGGAACTCGGTTCCTCCACTCCTCACCCTTTCCAAAGCGCTGAAACTAACAGTTTCCGATCACCTTGTTCGCATGCTTCCAATTTACTTTTGGCAAAACAAAAAAAACTCGTTGTAGAGTAGATTTCGAAGAATACAACCGCGTTGGTTAAATATCAGTCCGACCTCCACAGGGCTTTCGTGGCGCTGTGCAAAAAGCAACAATTGGCAAAAACTACACGATTGAAATTTTGGGGAGAGGTTAAGGACTAGTAAAACTCCAACGGGTGCAAATTTCATATGAATTTTAACCGGTGTTAGGAATTTTTGAAAAAACAAGCAAATTTAGTGGTTTCTTGCAATTTGCGAGGGAACCACTGGGCCAATTTTATTCCACTAGAGCTCACTTTGTTCGTTATATTATTGCGCACATCTTTATCTCAAAACTTTTTTTCGTACAAATTCAACTTTTCCTTTAAAACGCTAAAAAACGATTTTCCTTGACCTTTCGAAATTATTTTTGCAAATTCCACCTAATATTCTTTTTCTAAAATAATATCATCCTCTTCCAGACATCGCAAACTACATGTGAGTATTTTTTTTGTTGAGGTTGCAGTTAGTCTGAGGGTAAAACCTAGCTCGCCTTCACTAAAATCCTAGTAGCCTAATAATATACTGTATGTAGCTATCTTCATTTCAGGACTTCAAAGATAAACGAGGTTGTATTACCTGTGGTGCGTTAGTTTACTATTTCAGTGGGAAAAAACCTCAGTCAATGTATTTTGTCTAGCCAGAATGAGTTTCCAATTAAATGGTGAGGAAAAATCAAGGGCTGATAGCTATACTAAAGTTGTAGAGTACAATACAAAGGACAAAGCTCGATAAGGAGCTCTAAGGAAAAATAGAACAACAGTGGAACAATAAATCCACCTGGGGTCGCGGAGTCCAAGGCCAATTAACCTTCAGGCTGATTTAGAAAGGAGAAACTCCTCTTTTCTAAATCTAATCCATTCTATTTTACTGTCATGCTCGTAAAGAGTTAAAGATAAAAATAATTAAATGCTTCAAAGGAATATAGAAAGAACCATTTTTCTCGATAACTGTTATTATTTCATAATTTTTACCTACTTTATCTATTAAGTATTAAAATGTAAATATACATGTTGAGAATTGGCTTGGTATTTATTTAGGTGCACATCAGAAACTATAGTCAAGTACCGTTTCTATATGTAAAAGTGACTGATTAGATATATTTCTTGACGTAATTCGTTTTAGATTATAGTACCTACAAACCTTAAGTACTTATTCAGCCTTAATCCGAATAAACAAAATTATCTTGAAGATTGATTTTGATTTAGAATTAAAAATAATAACTGACGTATGAATCTAGAGCTCGATTTTTGTGAAACGCCGATTGGTGAAAACCGCATTTCGATATCTCTAACCGTTTCCGAGATATCGGCAAAAATTGACATTTGGCAGATTCCGAAAGACTGTCATAACTTTTTTATTTGTGAATATTTTTTCAAACGGTAAAAACTTTCTAGAGGCACTTTTTGACGTAGAATAAGATGCATTTGTCAAAAAAATATATCGCTTTTCAATTATTCGATATCAAAGCTAACTTTGTTATTTCAAATGGAAACCATAGTTGGCTTTGTTTGACTTTAGAAAATAGGAAAAAAAATAAGCATTCCAAAAATATATATGTCAAGATATATCTAGTCATCCTTGCTACCAATATAACAGATTTCTCTTTAAAAATGACATTTTAGCAGAGTTGGCCATGGATAACAAGAGTTTCAGTTATTCAAATGAAAACAATAGTTTGTATATTAAATTAATGTTATTAATTAAACATATTTCATTAAGTAGGTAACAAATCTTTAACGATTGAAGTATCACAAATAGTGTGCAAATTGTCTACCATTTTGGTCGATGCACAATTGATGTCTCTTCTTTACTTATTTCTCGGCATTGAAGAGTTGTAAAGGTGTTATCCAAGCGATTGTATTTCTCACTCGTTGCTCTAAATCTTGACACATTTCTGGTATGGTTTTAAATATCTGGTCTTTGACGAAACCCCAAATAAAAAAGTCCAAAAGACTTAAGTCCGGAGATCTTGTAGGCCATGGTATGGGCCCCCTTGTTCCCATCCACCGATCCTCGAACATTTGATTTAGTTTGTTCCTTGTAACCGCCGCGTTATGGGCTGGTGCGCCATCTTGTTGATAAAACTTTCATACCAAATCTTCAAGGGGCAAGTCTTCTAAATTTGGTTCAACAATGTTTTCCAAAATATTAACGTACCGTTGGGCGTTAAGGTTTTCGTCATAAATAAAAGGTCCAATCATTCGTTGCCCCACTATTCCAATCCAAATATTGAAACCAAATCGTCCTTGCATATTTCTAGGTTGGAAAACATGCTCATTATGGTCCAACCAACGATGTCGACTATGTCGATTAAATATTCCGTTGCTGGTTACTCTTGCTTCGTCGGTCCAAATGACATTTCGGTGAAAATTTTCATTTTCATTGCATTTTCTGATGAACCAGTTGCAGAAATTAATCCTGCGTTCTTGATCACCAGGGAATATTTGATGAGTGAGCCTGATTTTATAAGGTTTATATTTATATTTCTTGAGAATTCTTTGGCTACGGCTTTTGCATACACCCTTAGTTACAGTTATTTCTCTGGTAGAAACTTCAGGATTTTCTAAAACCGCTCCAATTACTTCTGTCTCCACCTCGTCTCTACCTTCAATAGCATACTGTTTAGGTCTGAGCTTCACAAATGATCCATAATTCATCAAAGCATTTTCCAATCTAGAAAATATTTGTTCGCTTGGCTGCTGGCGTTCAGGGTAACGTTCGAAATATAAATTTAATGCATCTTCAAAAGTTCGGCCTGATTCAATATAGCATATAAACATCTGGCATCTTTCAAAGTTTTCATACATTTTGGAATAATGCAGAGAGATTATAACAGATGTCAACTTTAACACTTATTTTATTTACTGTCAAACTAGCTTTTAGATATGCAAAGCAACTGTTTTTGTGTGGCCAACTGGGTTAAAATGTTAAATGTTAAAAACATGTCATTTTTAAGGAGAAATGTGTTATATTGGCAGCAAGGATGACTAGACATATCTTGACATATATATTTTTAGAAAGCTTATTTTTTTACCTATTTTCCAAAGTCAAAGCCAACTATGGTTTCCATTTGAAATAACAAAGTTAGCTTTCATATCGAACAATTGAAAAGCGATATATTTTTACTGACAAATGCATCTTATTCTACGTCAAAAAGTGCATGTAGAAAGTTTTTACCGTTTGAAAAAATATTCAGAAATAAAAAAGTTATAACAGTTTTTCGGAATCTGCCAAATGTCAATTTTTGCCGATATCTCGGAAACGGTTAGAGATATCGAACTGCGGTTTGCACCAATCGGCGTTTCACAAAAATCAAGCTCTAGACTCATACGTCAGATTTTCTCTACCTGGTCTAAAAATAGGAAAATCAGCCAAAATCAAGCAATTTGGGGCACTCTGTACATATAGGGTGTCCCACTCTATTTAGACAAGCATTATCTGAAAAGCGGTGAGACATGGAAAGAAATGTTAAATGGAAAAGTTTTACTGTATAGAAAGATGCATTTAATCATGTAATTTTCAAATGGACAAGATACCTTAAAAAGGCGGTAAGTTGTGTAACTTTACTTTTTCAAATGGAACACCCCGTATATTTTTGTATTTCTCGATTCTCTTTTTATTTCCGAAGAAATTTTTTTAACTATGTCCATGAACCATGATATTAACCATGCCCTGTACCTATCATTAACCATTGTTGAGATATTAGCAGTTGAATTTTTGGGACAATTTATTTTTATTAACGTAATCATAAAGAATAAGACAATAGGTACCAAAAAGAGTAGCTAACTATTATGACTATTATAGAACATGCTCAAATTACCGCCCATATTCTATTTGGCACAACTCACACCTCCTTAAAAGTTCTCATGTACAAGAATTTCTTATAACTTCTGGAGTTATTTGACGGCAAACATAAGTTAACCTATTATATTTAAATCATTAAGATTACTTGGTTTCTCAGCGTATACAACTTGCTTTAAATGACCCCATGAAAAAATCGAGGGGCGACATATCAGGTGACCGTGCAAGCCACTTACCAGATCCCTAATTACCAAGTCAGTTCCTCCCAAAACTGTCAGTCAGAAAGCGTGTTATAATGTTCGAATTATGCGGTGATGCTCCGTCTTGCTGCCACCACGTAGTGAGACACTCATTTATTGGAATTGGAACATGGCCGATTCAAAATTAAACCGTTGATATATTGTAAATCGATAATGATAGGTATAGGATATGGTTAACAAAATTTGTTCCAAAATAAAAAAAGAATCCAAAAATATCAAAATATATCCTACCGCCTTTTTAAGGCGCCTTGTAAATTTGAAAATAAAATGATTAAATACATATTTTGAAACAGAATAACTTTTCCATTTGACATTTCTTTCGATGCCACACCGTTTTACAGATAATATCTGTCTAAATAGAGTCGGGACGCCCTGTATAATAAAGGTCATATTGAAATCGTCTCAGGGTACTGTACCCCTCGCTAGAGTATGGCCAGTCACTCACGAAACACCCTGTAAACTATGAGCCAAGGTCTCAGTTTTTTATAACATCCGCCACACTAAGCACCACTTACACCACTCAATTATTAAAAGAGTTAACAAAATGAAATTATTAAACAAGAATTGTCAAAAAATGTTTTGGTATTACCACTTTGTAGCAGACGATTTCAAATACTATATTAATAAAATTGTTTGAGCAGTTATTTCCACATACTAGAGTGTAAATGTAGTATCAAGATGTTTTCGTTTAGACTTGGATGGAAAATCTGGATGTGGAAGTAGTGATTTCCTAGGTAGCGATTTTTGTTCATATAATCTAATTCGTATGCCAAACTTAAATATTTTTATGTATCTAGGATAAAGTGATAACGATCCATAACTTGCGTAAAGAGCCAGTATTAACTAATCTATTTCTCATATACGTACCAGTGGATCTCAATTGAACAAAATGCATAATTTCTCTTACTGATGCAGTGGATGGTACCCGGGATATCATTTGGTTAATGGTTGTCTGAAAATAAACAATTATATAATAAAACAAGATTACTTGAATATTTAGAGCTAGCGAGCCATTGCAGAATACTGTTTATCATGCCATTTTACCTACGTTATTTTCGAATCAAAATATCATCGTTTTCTTGGTGTTGCCGATGAATGAAACAAAATTCAGATACCTGGCTTTTAGGGTGCTTGACATATACATATTAACTATATACTATGAGTTTCGTCCGTAACTTGACGCCAAGGAAAGCATATCTCTCTATCCTTTAAGAGGACTTTGAGTATGGTGCGCATGCCTTAGTGACGCGAGATTGTGACCGTTCAACTGAATATAGAAGGCAAATCGTCACAATCTAATCTGAGAAATTGGCCACATTGGCCACTGACCTATTACAAAAGCGCGCTTGTGTCGTCGGAGCGTGCGCGTTGGGTCCCAAGTTCTCCATAGAGATGGAAAACTATCTCTTTCTCTAGCCTCAATTCCGTACATAGTGGCTTATAGCGTGTTACCAGTATATAGTTAATATAGGTTCTTGATGATGGTGGAGTGTTAGAGTAGACCTAATGGCCCAGAAAGCATTGTAATTTAATATTTAGTTTAAGATTTAGGAACCTACTGAAAAGGCCCATTGTTATTATTTCAAATTTTACTAACAAATATACGAAATCAAGTATGAAATAAAAAATATACTTATTGTATTTGTTATTGTTTTTATCTGATATCTAATATGCTCATATCTACGTTCGTATCCCACCTGACTTGTTGAGTATTGAACAATGGCATTAGAATTGTTTATTGTTAATACGTACAAATAAATGCACTTACTTGATTAAAATGTTCCGAATTGTAGCCATTGAGAAGGAAATATATATTTTTGCAAATTTGTTCATCATTCTTTTTAGACATGCACTTCATTTTTGCTTCCTCCATCAATTCGTTGGTGGGTGCAAATGTATTCATTCCAAGGTTTTTCATTATCCACTGCAAAAAACATAGCTTTTAAAATTTAATGAAACTTACTACAGGTGATGTATGAAAGGGTAGTGAAACTATTGCTATCCTTATACTTTCTTAAACTCGGACTTCACGACTGTATAGTTGATTACATATATTTAATGCGCATAAAAAAGCATAAGAACCGACCGTAAATCACTGTCTCCTTAGCATAAGAGATATCCAGAACAGAGCAGCATTTAAAATTTTCATGCACAATAACAGTCAAATTTAGAAGAATTGTCTTTGATAAGTAAATAGTTATTTTGTTGTGTACATCTGAGAACTTTAAGTAATTTTATTAAACTCTGATAAAGTAAACTTAATTTCTGAGAAATATGTACAGGTGTTTACCATACTCTAGTAACTAAAACCCCAGACATTAAATTATCATAGGCAATCTGTTTTAATTTTGGAATGTACACATTTATTATATTTTCATATTTAAACCATGTAACTTTTTTGTATTCCAGTTTTTGCTAACAGCTAGAACACAGAGGTTTCTTTCGAATAGTAAATATATCTATATTTCGTAGTACCTATTTCTTAATTATTGGTTATCCCAAATAATATACAGCAGGAAGTATTGCGGGTTGCATAGAACGTAGATCCAAGTACTTAGTAATTTTTAGTTTATGAAATATGGTAGCAATATGTTAATTGATACGATATATTATTTTTATTAGCTGGCCTAGAGCAGAGTCGGTCATTTCCAATTCTGCCGCAGCCTAACTTAGACTCAAAGTTTTTGATAATTATTTCGACACACGAGGTGTCTCTTTTGGTGTTATCAAATTTTCCCTTCGTGATCAATCTAATAAAAGGAAATTAAATTTATTTGATTAATTCCTCTCAGTAGTATTTAACGGCTTTAAGAAATATTTTTCAATTCTGCTAATTTAATCTAACTAAAGATAACCATAATTCTGAAACACACTGATAACTTTTTTACTTCTTCTCAAACGTAGAGTTTTGCTGCAAAATATTTTAACTTATAAATACTATTGCTCCTAATTAATAATATATCTCAATAAACAAGTATTGTTACATATCAGTATTATCTAATACATAAACAAGGGAAATCACTTCTTTCTGTTTTATGGTTAAATGTTTGCTAGATTCCGTAAGAAAGATAGTCCAGTTAAATTCAGTTTAGTCAAGTTCAGCTTAGTCCAGTCAAATTCAGTTTAGTCGAGTCCTGTTTCGTCCAGATAACCATATCAGCGGGAAAACCCTAGCGTTTCATAGGTTAACAAGACGTCAAACCAACTAGAGGGGCCGTCCGTGTTCGGAGAGGCTGTTAGAAATAATTACCAGAACTCAACAGGAGCCCTCATCCAATATCCATCGCCATAGCATATATTGTGTAACATTTATTGTATAACTGTTATTGCATAAACTGGTTCTTTTCTTTTAATAATAAATCAATTAAGCTATATATATATTTTTGGAAATAGTGATAATATTACTTAATATTTTTATTTGATAAATTATTTTATATTTTATATTGATAAAATTTGTTTGACTTTTTTATCTACTGATGATTTAAGTTATTAATAAATAATATGTATCTTTTATCATAAAATTCAATTTTTCATTTTTTTTGTTTGTCTGTCTGACATAAGGTCAAATCTTTTCACGGCGGTTGGTTTCACCATTACAGGGGTAGCAGGAACTTTTAAATTTTTCTGTGGATGGCGCCCGTAATAAATATTACGCTTAAAATGATGAAAATACATCATTTTAAGCTACCTCTGAGTGGTGGAACACAGTGGCTTAGTAAGATATCACAAAGATATTGGTTCACTCTCTGACTCATTTAAATAAAATTAATAAAACCCACGAAATCCCAACCACCCACCAGATCAGCTAGTCGTTCACCGTCACTACTTGTGTGTTGGATGAGTTGCCTTTGGTTATCGCCTTAAACGCCGATACCATTGTTAATTCTTATTAGGCCAAGTAGTGATGTAACAATTTGATACAGTGATAAGTTAAAAAATGTTGGTGTTTTGCTTATGTCAAGATAGGAATAATTTTTTATATATTGCACTGACCAATTCGATATTCCATAATACACTGACAATATTAAGTCCATCCCTGTCGTGGGTACAATTTACATACCTGCTGCAAACCGTTACGTCCTTAAATAATTTCGGTAGGAAGGAGTCAAGAATCAAAATAATTTGAAGTTATAATTTAAACAGGTGTGTTTCCATTAATTTCTTGTTTTAACCATACCGGAACATACTTTACATGAGAATAATGTTGTTCTCTTTATTAAGTAATACATTATATTTATGATTTACCATTGTCTACAAAAATAGAGCATGGCCCGCTCTCGCATCCAGACGTAAGCGGCGAAGCTTTGAGGTTTTTTATGTGCATTAAATATATGTAGTGAACTATATCAGAATTCAAAATTGAAAGTCAGATTTCACAGACGATGAAGTAGTTTTCACAAACACCAAAAAACCACATTCGAATATTATCACTCGATGTACGTTTCTTCACCCATGTTGACATCTTCTGGAGATAATTAAAAGTAAAGTAGATACTCTATACCAAATTAGTATCATGTTTTAACGAACTCATCCAATTCTGTCATCCCTTACTAAACTCTATGTGGGCTCGGCCCACTAACCAATAAAGTCAACTATGTGGAATACGGCCTTTGTCACTACTCATTATTTTTAAATGCTGCAATTTCTAAACCTTCAAAAGCATCCTGCTCTTTATTATGTGTTACTTTCCTAATAAACTTAAGTTATTCTGTATACGAAACTCGACAGATAAAATTGACCCAACCGAACGAACTCACGATATTGTATATAAGGATCGTAATTTGACGTATGTTGGACAAACAAAAAGTTCAATTATAGCTAGATTCAAGGAGCATGTAGCCCATCTCAAATACAGAGAAACTGAAAAGTATTGCATTAGCCAACGTGTCTTTGATAACAATCACAGGACAGCTTAAGTTTAATTAGAAATGCAACAAATAATAGACAACTTGATAATTTTGAAAACTCTAAAATGTAGAAATAGTGTGAAAAGTGATAAAGGCTTATACCAAATAGCCCACCGTTTTGATTGGTGGATTACGTTGAACCGTGACATTTATTTAGTGTAAATATATGCTGATATATTTTTTAACTTACTCTTGTTGCAATTTCTGTAATATGATTTACGAGACTTGCATTGAGTGTAAATTCTAGTGTGGTATTTGCAGAAACCGCTTTATCGTCAATGAATTTCAACTTAGCAGTTGTGAATTTTAAATTGCAATCGTTAATTCTAAGATAAAATTGTGATCCTCGAGATAAAATTGTGAATTCCGAGGTAGAAAAGTTCAGTGATCGATATTTGGGGTCCAACGTTTTCGAATCGTAATTCCTGGAAGGTGGTTGTATATTTTCTAATACAATATGATGTATGTATTGGAATACTTCCTAACAAGAGCGTGCAATTTAACAAAATTTATTAGTCATAAATAGACAGTACTGGACCTCCAGATACTGCTCCTATATTCTTTGGAGTTTACCCAATGAACCACTCAAAGGCAAATTGAAAAGTAAAGAATGCCTCCAAAGTTTAAGTGACCTTGATTTTATAATTATAATTAATCAGCGGTTGAAATATTAATGTTCAGGCTCAGATCATAGTACGGGGGCCCATCAATAAAAGTGGCTTGGAGGAGGCGCTTTGGAAGCACTTTGGAAAAAACGTCAAGAGGAAAAGATGCACAAAGAATGTGCCTGAATTTTGTCAGAATATTTTGGCAACATTTAAGCGGCCCTTTGTTTTTGGTTCTCTCTAGCTGAAAGCTGCGTCACGTGACCTGCGGTTGGGGGGAAATGGTAACTACAGATGCCTACAACATCTCCACTAAACGGCGGCAATTGCGGTACCCGAAGCCACTATTCTCAATGGGCTCTCGTAATAAATCGAAGAACCCCCCTCAAATATTATTTCGTACTTCTTACATTAAAAAATATAAATCTACATATAAGCGATTCGAGAAGTAATGCAGGGAAAATAGAGTTATTACGTGTTACATATGAAAACGTTTTACCCGAGTATTTTGACATTTAAAAAACTCTAACTTCACTCACCGATTTTGAACTGATATGCTGTTGAATCGTCTCCATAACTTCATCTTCTCCATTCTTCATGAACACAAGTGGCCCAAGTGAAATGTGTCTTTCCATTTTGCTATTATATTCCGGCTTTTCAGAAGCAAGTACGTAAAAGGAAGTGGATCCTTCATTATGTCCAATATAGCTAAGTTTGTTTTGACCGCTGACAGACAGAGCTTTGTCTATCATGGCTGGTAGATCCTTTGTTCCCATGTCTTGCCAGCTACACGGAAAAAATGTAAACAAACATTGCACAATATATTCCATGATATAGGAATATGGTATGCCTGACGCCTGGTCTATGAAATTGAAAACATGGAAATCTCTCCGAAGTAGCTATTATTTGGTGCAGGCAATGAAGGCAACAGCTTGTAAAAACCTCGCAAAAATTAATAAAAGGATCATCTCCGGGATTTAAATAGGTAATAACCTGTAGAATGGAATGATGCATTCATTGCACTTTCAAGTTCCGGAAAAATAAAAAAAAATTTGGAAAAACTTTTTGATTTTCGGTTTCTTTGCTCTAGCGGCTAAAATAATGAAAATACAGAAAAAAGGTTTTCAACAAAATTTGTAGCCCGTCTCTTTCTCTACAAAAAAGTTCTTTGTAAATTTTTGTTTTACTTAAGCCGGTTAGGAGATAAATTCAGTTTTCCACTTATAGTTTTGAGCCGCTCCGAAATGTGCGGAAAATGAGAATTCTCTGGGAGTTTCGTACGACCGGACACATCGATCGATAATTCTCACTATTCAGAGCCTCTAAAAAAATGAAAACAACATAAAATCTAGAGAAAAGTGGAACTAATCACAAAATTCATACCAATTTTTATCATAGAGAAAAAAGTGGTAGACACTTTTTCTATATGACAAATTTTTTTATGAATTTTGTGATTAGTTCCAATTAAAGCTGACACTTTTCTCTACATCTTGTGTTATTTTCATTTTTTAGGGGCTGTGAATAGTAAGAATTATCGATCGATGAGCCCGGTAGTACGAAACTCCTGGAGAATTCTCATTTTTCGCGCATTTCGAAGCGGCTTAAAACTATAAGTGGAAAACTCGATTTATCTTCTAAATGGCTTAAGTGAGCCAAAAATTTGTAAAGACCTTTTTTGTAGAGAAAGAGACGAGCTACAAGTTTTGTTGGGAACTTTTTCTCTATTTGCATTTCTTTGGCCGCTAGAGCAAAAAAAACGAAAATCAGAAAGTTTTTCCAAATTTTTTTGAATTTTCCTGGAACATGGAAGCGCAAAGAATGCATCATGTCATTCTCCAGGTTATTACCTACTTAAATCCCGGAGATGATCCTTTTATTAATTTTTGTTAACCTAAATGGCTAATTTGCCTGTACTAATTGAATTTCCTATAAAAATAATTGTCGTCTATTTTATATTACTTTTTTTTAGGAAATGTAATTGTTTTAAGTTAGAATTATGCTATTACGTAATCACACTATGGAATATAAAAGAATGTTAACAAGCCAATCCCATATACAGGGCGATCCATTTAAATTGAGAGTAAAACATTTCGGAAACAACGCATTTTCGAAAAAAGTGTTGAGGCAAAAGTAGTTTCGTTCCTAGGGAAAATAAAATGAGTTAATTTTATTTTGATTTAGTGGACGTGTTCGAGTTAATTTAAGATCAACTTCAAATTCTTATATGAAAACCCAGATTACGTTCGAAAATGCGTTGTTTTAGATATATTTAACAAAATTTGTTTCATGGCGTGCATCTGAATTTTATTTATTTAGTATAAGGTAGATTATTATTTAGTTTACCCGTAACTTCAAATAACAATTAGAATAAATGCAAAAGAAATATAAGATAGTAGGTCTTGTTGATTCCATATGCTGGTCTGCTGAAACGCCCGATTTAACGTCTCATCATTTTTTTTTTGTCTGGACATATTAGGTAGAAAGTAAATGAAGATATACCAACCACTTTGAAAATATGAAAGAATGAATCTGGTATGTTTATGCAAGAACTGATAGACAAGTTCTATCAATTTAAGTACTACTACAGCTCTCCAAGGCGTGTTTAATAATATATCGAAGCTGATGGTCATTGCTTTAACATTTTTTGAATCAACTAACAAACATTTTTATTTTCTGATTATTTGCGTATCATTATTTAGTTATTGTTTCTCGATTAAATTGATGCACATTTTCTATAAAATAAAAAAACGTCACATCTTTTTAACAAGAGTAACATATTTATTTTTAAACCCTCTATAATTTTCTTATTTGCCCCTATTTTCGTCTCTTTAAGTACTCTGATATATAACACATCTAAAGGAAAACGTTTCAGAAATAAATAAGTCATCTTTTTTTATGTATCTACTGTCTGAATATGCCATTAAACTAACAATTTCCAATAATTTACATACTAAATAAAATCAGGTGGAGCAACGCTGTGGAGTGGGATGCATGTTTGTTATTTATTGTTGTAAATCTACCAAAAGCATGAGTGACATCCAAGATGTTATTTGTTTGTCTAAGATCATTCAGAATATTTTGTTCTTCTCTTATGCATTATAAACATTTTTGACTATTTAGCATGATTAAAAGTGTATAAGAAATTTATGAATCTTAAAACAATATGCCAAATCACCCCTCCTATTTTCTATATCACCAGAAAGCTAAAGGAATATTAGCTTTCTGGTGATATAAAAAAAATGATATTACCTGAGCCATTCTTCTGGAAAAATGACATTTTATGTAAAAATAGTTTACCTTTCGCAAATTCCCGAGTAATGTTCCACTTTCTTATGGACTGATAAATCTTGTTGCCTACATTTTTGTTTTAACTAGCATGAAAATATTTGACATAAAAACAAAACAAATAAAATAATTTTAAAAAATCACCTTAAAAACAGAGAGATACAGGCCTTTTTGCGTATGGTGGGTGCTTTCTTTTTGAAGAAAATCTTACGGCCGCAAGATATTTACAATTTTTGCGAGTTGAGTTAGTGCCAGCCTTAGCAGTTATATTTCCGAACAATGAAAATGAAAATATTCCTGCTGAAAGCGTCTGGTTTCAGCAAGATGGGGCCCCACCTCATTTTGGAATAGCAGTGCGTCAGTTTTTAGATGACACTTTTACTGGAAAGTGGATAGGTCGTCGAGGTCCGATTGAGTGGCCACCACGTTCACCGGATTTGACCTCCTTAGACTTTTTTCTTTGGGGTTACTTAGAGGCAAGGGTGTATTTTAACAGACCGGATACCATAGAAGAATTGAAAGACAGAATTGGCTTGGAAATGAGACGAATTGCCCATGAGATGATTCAGAACAGCGTGCAAAGTGTCTACACCCGTGTTGGTCAATGCTAAATGGTTGGAGGGTCGCAATTTGAGCAATGGAGATGATTTTTTTCTCACAGTTACTTATGTAAGGTATCAATCAAGAAATATATGTTTCTCCAAAATAATGGCTTAGGTAATATCATTTTTTTTCATATCACCAGAAAGCTAAAGGAATACCACCAAAAACATTAAACAAAAATGTCTGTTTCCATTTAAAAAAATATGATGACGTCATAACTCAAAACCAATGACGTCATAAATTTTGGTATAGTGACAAAATGTAGCATTTACAAAACTAAAATCGTCCTGTTCGAGGATTTTTTTGACAAATGACACATACCAAAAATATTAATTTTGAGCGTTTCTTTAGTTTCACTCTGTATATAAGCACTTTTAAATAACATTAGAGCACATTATCTTTAATTATTGGTTATATTTACTTGCAAAACAATTTCTTGTAGTGCAACTGCGTTTCCTGTATTCTGTTTTTATACAGTATACAATAACGATGTATGTCATAACGCCTGTATATTATTATAATGCTGTATTTTTTGTAGAATACAGGACAGTAAATATTGATAACGATGTTAGAAATAGCGAGAATGAGTTGAATAATATACCGAAACCAGATACACTCCATTTTTTTTTATTTTTCATGTTATATTACCGATAAAAAAGCTAAATCTACATTTTGTCAACTCTATCTTCAAATTACAATTTCTAATTTCACGATTGCAATTTTTAATATTCAAATTGCGTTGAAAAGCTAATTTAAGGCAATACCAAAAGCACGTAAAAAATGTACTAAAGGTGCCATTTGCAAAAACTCTTGGTTACATTATGTTATATAAAATATTTATTTAAAGAAATGCCATAAATTAATGAAATTGTCAAGTAAGTCATTTGTTTCGATCATATACTTCTAGTCTGATATTTATTAAGTTTTATGAACTTAAACATGATTACATCCGTTTTTCAAATCCATTTATTATTTTATTTTATTTTGAAAAGTCGTTGTAAAGGTAATTCAAACATCTATAAGATTAAAAAATATTAAAAGTACTATTGAAAATTTCCGGTTAAACACCGGAAGTATATTTCTGGATCTGGCTAGATTAAAAATGTATATTTATCAGAGAAATACTTTAATTTCTAATTTTCATCTTCAAAAAAATCGTGCCCATCGTGTTTCTAGTCTCGGCGTATATTCACTTGCAATTTAAACATTATCGTTATGTACTGATCTGGTGACCATTCGCTAGAAAGAGACATCAAATAGGGAAATATTTATCATTTTTGGCCATAACTTTCTTTCTTAGTACGTATATTTAAAAAACTATAAGAGTACCTAAGTAGAACCATAACAAGACCATTACTATGAATTTTCACTCAATAATTTCAGTGATTTTCAAAATAACTGGATTTCAGTTAAAAAATTATGTTAATCTTCCTATTTCGTAGATTTAAATCTAGCTATTTTGCAAACCGCTGAAAGTATTGAGTGAAAATTCATAGCAATAGTATTGTTGTGGTTCTACTTAGGTACTCTAGTAGTTTTTTTAAATATAAGAAAAAAGTTATGGGCAAGAATAATGAATATTTCCCAATCGGATGTCACTTCCTAGAGAATGGCACCTTAATCTAGAACCTCATCTTACCAGAATCTCCAGAAGGCAGCATCCTTTTGAGGATCCAAAGTAGTATGTCTTTGGCCGTATATGCTACCTCTTGCGTTTCCAAGAAATACATCGTAACCTGCGTCGGCAAGCCAAAGAGCTAAACTTTCTGAAGGACCTCCATATACGAAGGATTCGGCATTTGACATTAAGCCATGCATCATGAATAAGACACGTTTATTCTCTTCTGGAGCCGAAGAAGATGAAGAATCTGAATTATCTTCAAAACGTTTGGTACGCTGCTTCGAGCCACTGGGAATTCTAAAAAGGTTCAAGATATAACCATCTTCAGTTTGTACATCGAAAGATTCAACTGGGTATCCATAGTTCTTCACCATATCAACCTGAAAAGTCACAAATTAAGGGAAACAATAAAATATGCTAGCATCTATATTTTTGATGTTATTATTTTTCTTTGCAGATTTTTTACCACACGTAATTTTCTACTAAGTTAATATGATAGCTTTCTTGTACTATAATAGTCTTGTAATCCTATCAAAGACCTACGCAATAGGGCTAGTATAGGCCCCGAAATCCGAAGCAGTATGACGTAAGGCCTCTTTTTAAATTTGAATTTATTTTATATGTGATAACCTACTCGAACTAAGAAAAACCGAAAATTTACCTCAAGTAGAATTGTGCTAGACACGTACATGAGGTTTTTATGGCAGAGGGACATACAAAATCGAGAAACCCATTCAGAATCATTTTAAAGGGCTCATTACAATGCAGACAAAACAAGTAGGTAAGAAAATATCTTGGAAGCAATCAATAGTTGTTCACTAGTTAAGATCTTTTGGTAAGAACTTCATTTTGAAGCCAAAGAAATTTTTATTCAGCTCAGTACTATCTACTACCCCTTGAAGGGGTAAAGAATGCCCTCCAAAAATATGTAAAATATAGAGGGTGTCTCACTTAATACTCTCGGCCAGTTTCTCGATAACGGAGAGAGATATGTGAATACTGTAAAAAGTCTTCACTAGACTATATAAATAATTTTATTTTTTAGTGAAAATGAACTTTCCATAAATTGTTGTATATATGGCGCTGAGAGGCAAGGAACTTTTTTGATTCTAGGAACCTTAAAGATAAGTACGTGTGACGAAACAAGCAACATTTATATGTACAATTTTCGAAAAATTACTGGTTTTCGAGTTATTTGAACATCAACATAATTTTTGAACAGAAATGCCATAATTCAATAAAAATAAATTTTAGATAATAGGTCCTTCGGGATATCTTTCATATAATGAAATAAATTTGTTGTTTGTTTTTTACGTGCAGCGTTGCTAAGTTTTTATTTAATTTAAATGTTCAACTAGATATTTTATCATTTAATATTGCACTATTGCGGGAAGATGCATATGTTAAATTCGTTATTTTCTTAATACAAACGAATGTTAGCTGTTTTTAGTAATTAGCAGTTTTTGAAGGATAAACAACTAACTTTCTAAAGTAACAAAACCAAAAACATATCTCGTTCCAATTTAGTAATGAGGACTATGAAGATATTATTTTTATGCATAGTTTTTACAACAAAAATGGAAAAGCTGCAGAATGAGAGTACCGAAGAACTTTTGTAAATCGCCATGTACCAAATAATGAGACATTTTCAGAGATATTCACATCTAGGAAAAAACATGGAAAATTTTCCTCAATGACAAAACATAAAAGCACATTCCCAGATTGTTTGGATCGGAAATACTACAAGTTGTACGAAATAGTCCATATATAAGTACAAGAAGAATAAGTAGGCAATTAGCAGTACCAAAAACAAGGACCGAGAATATCCAGTTAACTGACAACCGATATCTCCTGATCTAATACCTCTGGCCTATTCTTTATGTCATCCCAATTCAGAGATGTACAAATAGAAATTTAGCACCTGAGAAAAGTTATTAGAAACATTTCTGTAGTACGTATTGGCAACAAAAATAATCCGGAAATGATTGATAGGACTATGAAAAACTTTCTCAAAAACAAATTAACGCTGGAGGTGTTCACTTTGAAAATATGTATGTAATATTAATTAATTAATAACTATTTTGTTGTTTCTTTAATTAAATACGTGAGTTGTTACTTTCCAACAGGGCCGTGGAGAAACTATACGGGCCCGGGGGAACAATTAGACCAAGAACATTTATTGAGAGATTAATTTTTGTATTAAAGAAAATGTCATTTTTTCTCATTTCCTACGCAAAAATCCATGCCAGAATCATCTCCAGAATTTCCGAAAATATGCTTAGTTGATTCCGCTCTATTATTATTTTCTCCGCATCATTTCGAATCTATGTACGCAACGTAAAATCATCCTTAAATAAATCATTTATTATCACATATCACATATACATACAATTTTTGTATTTCAAAAAGTTTAAAAGATTTCTTTCGTAGGCCCTGAAGCATGGGCCCCTCTAAAAAATCCGGGCACGAAGGAATCTCCCTCTTGTCACAACGGCTTGTCAATCTTCTCAACATTTTAATATTATTACTTCTGCATCAACGTAGTGGCCTGGAAGTATACTAATCGTAAAAAAAAATTCAAATTTCTTTTTCTTGAAATAGATTTAGAATGTCATGAAACGACGAGATTTTAAATTTGTGCGAAAAAAAATTCTATCTGTCGGTATGTCTGTCGGTTTGTCGGTCTGTCTGTATGTCTGTCTGTAACATTTTTTTGTCCGCACGTTTTCTCCGGAATGGTTTGAGATATTGACTTGAAATTTTGTACACGTATATATTATAACGAGATCTGGAATTGGATTGTTTTATGAACATATCCGGTGAAGGGTTGGGGGGTAAATAGGGGTAAATAGGGAGAAGTAAGTAAAGCAAGTTGGTAAGTGTACAGAAACTTGAAATTTGGTGTATGTACTAGAAGCCAGAGCCTCAAAATTTTTATAATATTTTCCTTCCATCCCTATTCCATTATTAAAGGAGCTGATCAAATAAATTGAGATATTCGCTTGAAATTTGGTATACGTATATATTATAATGACATTAGGAACTAGATTATATCTTGGGATTATTCCGTTGGACGGTTGGGGGTTAAATAGGGGTAAATATCGGAAAATAAGTCAAGCAAGCTGGTAAGAGTACAGACACTTGAAGTTCGGTGTATGTACTTAGAAGCCGAGGCCTCAGATTTTTTTATAATATTTCTCTATTCCCTACCACCCCGTTATTGAAGGGGTTGATAAAATATAATTGAGATATTCACTTGAAATTTGGTACACGTACGTATTACAACGACATCTGGAACTAGATTATGTCATGAGATGATTTCGTTGAAGGGTTGGGGGTTAAATATGGGTAAATAGGGCAAAATAAGTAAAGCTGGTAAGAGTACAGAAACTTGAAATTTGGTGTATATGTACTAGAAGTCAAGGCCTCAAAATTTTTTATAATATTTTCCATCCCCCCACCACCACCCACTTCATTATTAAAGGGTTGATAAAATAAAATTGAGATATTCACTTGAAATTTGGTATAAGTATATATTATAATGACATCTGGACCTAGATTATATTTGGGATTATTCCGTTGAAAGGTTGGAGGTTAAAGAGGGGTAAATGGGGGAAATAAACTTTAAATTCAGTGTATGTACTTGAAGCCAAGGCCTCAGCTTTTTTCGTAATATTTTTCAACCCTCCACCGCCCCTACTCCATTATTAAAGAGGTTCATAAAATAAAATTGAGTTATTTACTTGAAATTTGGTACACATATGTATTACAACGACATCTGGAACTAGATTATATTTTGAGATGATTCCATTGAAGGGGTGGGGATATAAATATAGGTAAATAGCGAAAAATGAGTAAAACAAGTTGTGTAAAGTACAAATTCTTGAGGTTTGGTGCGTACCTATACTAGAAGCCGAGCCCTCAGATTTCTCTATAATATTTTTCAACCCCCGTACCACCACCACTCCATTAATAAAGGGGATGATGAAATAGGCTTGAGATATTCACTTGAAATTTGGTACACGTATGTATTTTTTTGTTGAAGGGGTGGAGGGTGGGAAAAATCAGTAGAGCAAGCTAGCCCAGAACTTCATTTTTGGCGTATGTGCTAGAAACCAATGCATTAATTTTTAACACTGAAAATGAAATTCAAATAATCTTTACCATTTTTTATTAATAAATTGCATTTACCAACATGTTCTACTTTTTTCGCATTTTTAAATTTCCTTTTTAAATATGCCTACTTTAAATTAAGAGAAAAATTTACGATTTTGCTAAAAAAATTTCCAATTTTTTGTTAATAATTCCAAAGTAATTGAATTAAAGGAAAATATGACAATATAGAAAAATAAAACTAAAGAAGCGATATATTGATTTGTTTTTAAAATATTTGTAGAATTAATAGGTAGTTTCGGAAATATGACAGTACAAATAGGGGGATTGAACTTTTAGTGGCATTTAAATCTCATATTTCTTCAAGACTTTTGATAAATTGAAGCTATTAATAAAAACGGGTATATATTTTTTTGAATTTCTATTCTATGACCAATGACAGCCGGGAAATCCTAATTTTTTTTATTAAAAGAATTACAAAGCACTCATTGTTTAGCACATAACATCGGTGATGAAATGTATCCTTTATAGGATTTTGCAAACAGTGGAAAGAACTAAAAGAAAAACTGTATGTAAAAATATTAATGAAATCTTTGCATCCTTTTGATAACCTGACTTCTGGTTATGCTAACAAGTAAAAATTCTTATTTGCCATTCTCATTATAACACTAGCATCCAACATAGTCCCCTACAGCTAGGCAGGTTAAACTAGTATCACATGATCCCCTACGATATGCAAATTCAGTTAAAAATGAGAACAAAGGCCTGAAATGAATTTATTTACCTACCTTGTCTTTAAAATTTTTTTCATTCTAATGAATTACTTTGTCATAAAATCTCATACAGTTTCTTGGAAATGCTTGCCTTTGAAACGTTTTTCGTCCTTATTGTGGACTCATCAGAGAAGCCCAAATCCACTCATAACATATCGTAGGAGATCATGTAGATACTAGTTTAACTTGCCTAGCCATAGGGGACTATGTTGGATGCTAGTGTTATAATGAGAATGGCAAATAAGAATTTTTACTTGTTAGCATAACCAGAAGTCAGATTATCGAAAGAATGCAAAGATTTAATTAATGTTTCTACATATAGTATTTGTTTTAGTTCTCATAGAAGTTTTTCTTTCCGCTGTTTGTAAAATCCTATAAAGAATATGTTTCATTACTATAAGCAAACAAATAATAAATAATTCACTTTTATAACATCGGTATTTTTCAAGCTGCGCGGATAGGAGAGAATTATATCAAAGAGATCTTCAAGGCCTTTAATTTCTATTACATATATTTTTAACATCATACTGAATGTTTCTGACCAATTTGAGATTTAATCATTTTACCTCGACTGATAAATGTTCGAGCGTCATTTTTAAACTATCATATTATGAGAACTATTCGCCGTACAGAAATAGACAAAAGCTAAATACTTGTAATTCGATAATCTTATTTTTTGTACCATGCGACTTTTTCCATAATTGTGAGACTTTTGAGATATTTACGAAAAACAGCTCATGGTACCAATTTCTAGAAATATATTAAATCGCAATCTTCAAATCGTTATAACTTGAAAAATATAAATCTTCATGAAAAACTGGAAACCATCTTTTTCTCTCACAACCTGATTCTATATCAGATTCGGTAGTTACTTTTTACTCTTTTGCTCATCCTTCTAGAGGGGGTGGGAAACACCCCCAAGTAAAAAGCGGCGCATTTTAAGAGTAAGCTTTTTTGTACTTAGTATTAGACCCCCAATGCAAAAAAAATCGTTCAAATCCATTCATTATAGCTGAGTTCCGAGATAAAAACCTAATTGCACTCAACTAAGAAGTATTGTGAACTCAGCTAAGTATGATCTACCTTCCACTACACTATGTCCCTTCTAGTCTTGGACATCCTGTATACACACACGTGAAACATAACCTTCCTTTTATTTTGTCGAAAGTATACTTAATAAGTGTTATCTTAATAGAGAAAATTGTATGCATGCAGTTCACAAATAAATAATGCATGTACTTACAAAGTTGGTTGGAGGGTTGCTTTTCTTAATTCTCAGTGCCTCTAGGGCAAAGACACAACAGCACAAAATTAAAAATGTTTTCATTTTGACGTCACTACAGTTTAATTATTGAGTATCAGTATTAACCTACACTAAGTTAACATTTTATTGATTTTGCTTTTATATGAAAATAATGCTGCATCTGCTATATTTGTTACTGATTGTTGCTAAGCTTAATGTCATAGTGTTAATATAGATATGTATACAAGTAATTAAAGTTATTATTTTCTTTCTTTGATATTTGTATTCAAATAAAATATTCGTAAATTATATCTGAATATAATTTGAAAGCTACATATTAATTTTATTAAACTATGGATGTTCTCTATTCGATCAGTATGTAGATATGTTCTTTATGCCTATTCATTATTCTCGAATAGCTTAAGAGGTTTCTATGGAACTATTTTGTATATACTATAGAATATGGCTTAACGGTTGTCCCATATTAGTTTCATCTCTGTGTCTAGTATAAAATGAACAAAAATCTTAAATACAATTTTTTGCATTCGAGAATATGGCGAATTTTCCGCTTATAAAAATTGTATTAAATTTGGTAGTTAGGTATTTTTGGTATAGCTGGCACTGAATCTGATCCCAAAAGTTCGAAATTCAAAATGGCGAATAAAACAGTAGCAACTTTTGTATATTTAATGGTACATGGAGATATCTCTTGTACTCTATACAAACTACGTAAGAGGCCACTGAAAAGAGGAACGCATTAAAAACAAAATTTGAACCTTTAAAGATATGGTCATGTTATTTATGAAATTTTTATTCGGACGTATATTGTATATTATAACTCAGTTATATTGGATGTCTCTAAGCAAAGGCAAATTGAATAATATAGAGTATACCTAATCAAAATAAGTAAATTAACAAAATACATTTTATAAATCTAAACAATGACTTAAAATCGGAAACGTGAAGTGAAATTTAGGAACACAATTACTCAGAAACATGTTACAATGCTTTTATTAATAAGCTAAAATACTATCTTAATAAAAACACAAAACAAATCAACATTAATAATAACAAATACTATAAACTTAAACCATGGGTGGACAAATGGACTTATTAATTCTATTAGACATACGGATTACTTAAAAAGAAAATTATTGAATTACTATAATAAAGAGCTACACGAAGAATATAAACAATACCGTAATATGCTAAATAAACTAATTAAGACTACTAAAAATGACTATTATAAACAAGAAATATTAAGTGCAAATAACAACTATAAAAAGATCTGGGCATTAGTAAATGAGGCCTCAAACAGCGAACAAAAATTTAATAATGAAAAATTTAATATTGTAAACAATGAAAACGGAAATATATGTAATGATAAGGACAAAGCTGATTTCTTCAATAACTTTTTTGCCCATATTGGTGAAAATATGTTAACAAAAATTAATAAAGATCCAAAGTTACACCAGACAACTAACAAATCTTGTACTATTAATAATAGCAGTAGTAATGGCAATAATAGTAATAATAATAATATTAGTAATAACGAAAACATTTTCCTTCACCCTATTATCGAAAATGAACTAATTTTATACATATCACAGTTAAAAAATAATTCTGCAAATGGACTTGATGGAATATCTCTTAAAATCATAAAACAATACACACATATATTCTAGCCCCTCTTAAATTTATATTTAATTTAATCATTTCCAATGGACAAATACCTAAAACCATGAAAGAATCGATCATAACGCCTGTATATAAAAAAGGTGATAAAAAACTGGTAACAAACTACAGACCTATATCCGTCATAAACCATTTTGCAAAATTATTAGAAAAGTGTCTTAAAACACGTTTAGTAAATTTTTTGGAAAGTAAAAAGTTACTAAATAATAAACAATTTGGCTTTAAGCAAAATCTAGGTACCCAACATGCAGTTATGGAATTTTTAAATGAACTTATAAATGGATTTAATGGAAATAAAAAATGTCTTCTAATATTTCTGGATTTGGCTAAGGCATTTGACACTGTCAATCATGAATTGTTATTGAAACGATTAGAATCATTAGGCGTAAGAGGTCAACCATTAAAAATTTTCCAGGAATATCTTACAGAGAGATATCAGATAGTAAAAGTAAACAACATATACAGTGACCCACTCCCCGTTACAATGGGTGTCCCCCAGGGTACTGTACTGGGGCCCATTTTATATTTGGTATATATAAATTCAATTTCACAGATACAAAGTATAGATGGGGAAAATATATCATTCGCTGATGATACTGCTGTAATCTTTGTAAGTGATTCCTGCGATAACGTATATAAAAAATCAGAACAAGGAATGGCAAAACTTAAAGTCTGGTTGGATGACAGCCTTCTAAGCCTAAATTTTGAAAAAACTAAATTTGTTACTTTTTCCTCGACAGTTGCTGATCAACCAGAAATAAACAACATAAAAATCCATTCTCAGCCATGTACCAATCAAACGAACTGTAAATGCGCCGCGATTGAGAAAACAAATAGCATCAAATACCTAGGTGTACTAGTTGACCAGCATCTAAAGTGGAAAGATCATGCGAAATACATAACAGGACGGCTCAGAAGACTGTTACATAAATTCTATCAAATAAGAGATATTTTAAATAAAAAACTGTTAATGATAATAATCTACAATGCCTTAGTTGAATCCATAACTAGATATTGCATATTGATATGAGGCGGACTTTTTAATAATTCTATAAATTGCCTTCAAACAATGCAAAACACCATTTTAAAAATATTATTTAAAAAGAAATATGATTATTCCACTAAACTGTTGTATGATGAGTTAGGCTTATTCACAGTAAGAGAACTTTATACTTACCACACTTTACTATGGGCATTAAATAACACTTCAAAGATGTCAAAGCTACCCCATAATTATGCAACAAAACGAAAGATAAGATTTCTGTCACTTTACTATTGTGTATCAAAAGCCATACCCAACGATTTATATTTTACTACGGACCAAAGTTATATAATATGCTTCCAAAAAATTCAAAGGAAATTAAAAATAAAACTAAATTGCAGAATAACATAAAAAAATTTATTACTGAAAACTTTGAAATCATTAAAAAAATGTACTACTAGTGCAATATACCCAACCTCTAAATAAATCTACTGTCACAACAACTACGTTTCTCTTAGTCTGTCACTATACTGAAAATGAGAGAAAAACATAAAATCTCCCCTTTTTTTTATCAGGAAAGTAAATATATATAATTATTGCATCCATTACAATATCTTAAACCTCAAAAAAAAACTATTAAATTATTAAATTGTTCCTTTTTTCCTCTATGATACTGCAAACAAACTTTTATAGTTTAGGCAGGTCATAGAGGGAAAATTAGTATTATACGTTAAAATAATACATATTAAAACTTAATATAAAACTGTACATAAATAGGTATAGTGTTATTATCCTTTCCCTCATATTTTGTACTGTTGTTGGTGTGTCTCTATAAACAATTTCCTTCACGTATCCCCATAAAAAAAATTCATTTCTGTAAGATGTGGGGATCTAGCAGGCCATTTAAAAGATCCATCAGGAATCCTCCTTTCAGGATAACGTTGGTGATAAATTCTATTGGCAAGTAAACAATTTCTGTCTGACTCACCCAAAACAAAAATCATGTCTACAAGTTCCGCTTTATTAAAATTCATATTGTAATATCCCAAATATTTAAATTCAATACTAACTGTAACTAGCGATAGATAAGTGCAGTATATGCTCCGTTGTGTACGACAATGTATACTAAACTGAGGTTTTATTGCTTGTCGAATAACGAAAACGGCAAAAAAATGTACAAAAAGACATTACAGTAAAGGACCTGTTAAATACTATTTACTCATTTCAATGGATTGGAAGAAATGATCCCACTAAATGGCCTCGCTTCAAAATTGCATAAAGAATTGTGTCAATCAAAATGGGCAACACGTCGAACACCTATTATAAACTTTTCTAATGAATTATTTGAGGGAGCTTTTTCTTTTAAGTTTATTATTGAATTTGACACTTTTAGTTGTAAAACTAAAATGGTTGCAATTAGCCATAAGGAAGTACTTACAAAAAATGTTCGTTTTTCATTTCTACATCACATCGTTGAAAAATATACAGGGCGTTCCATTTGAAAAAATTGAGAGAATTCAATTTAAAAAGTTCTTAATTGAAAAATAGTTCTTGGCCACCCTGTACAGTTTTAGGAAATGAAAATGATTCAACAACATTAATTAGATGTCTCGTAACTGGTATTCAAGTTTTTCTTAAAACCCATAATTGTGACTGTGGTGACTTTTTTAATATTCATCTGCAGATTGCATTATTTCAACAAGAAAATTCATTACATCCAAGTGGTTGCGAGATATTCAATGCTAATATAGGAATGAATGGAGCCTAGAAATAGGCTTCAAAAAATGTATGATATACATAGATAGCATTCCATTTAAAAAAAAAGGCACTTGGTCCTGTAATTTTGTCTTGGCTCGCCCTCTATGTTCGAAAATAATTTCCAGTTAAGTATAGACTTTTTTATCCAGTTTACTTGCAATTTTTTAAGAAAATTCTAGCTATCGTAGAACTCGAGATATCCAGGTCCGACGCACTATTGCAGCACCCTGTATAATATTTTCAATTTATTTATTTCAATTTGACAGTTGCGAAAAAATTGGATTTTTTAAAAAACACGAAAATCTCCAAGACCGTAAAACTTTGTATTAATAATAAAGAATACTACTAATATTAGTAAAGTAACTATGCATTTAAAAAGTATGTTTAGTTTTTGGTTCACTCTATATTTTCCTTTTTTTAGTATACTTTTTGAATAAAAACTTTTTTTACATATTTTTCTAATATAATTTTATTTTTAGCTTTTTGGTCTTCATTTGTTTTACAGACAGACAGACAAAACCTTTTCATCTGATACCCATGTCGTGAACAGGAAGGTAATCTGCCATCTTGGGACGTTCGCCATATTGGGTTTCAAATGACGTCACGTAGTTTATCGTATTTTTCTGGCCAAAAAAAGGTCTTGGAACGTCCGCAATATTGGATGTCGAACGATATTAGTTTGCACTGTCACCTGACATATACACGTGTGCAAAATTTCAAAGCTCTTAATTAGAACTAGTCGAAATTTTGATTGCAAAATCTGTAGCAACCAAACAGACAGGCAGACAAAAGAGACAACAAAGCAAGTTAACTGAAAGCTTTTAAAAATATTGCTTCTGTTCGCAATTAGTGAAGTATGATTGAATTCAGATTTTTATAAATATACTGGATTTCGATCTGTTTTGTAGTAATAGTAAATCAAAAGGGGGTGGAATTTTAATTTATGTTAACTATTTTTATTTTTATTTTTATTAAATGTTAACTATTCCAAATTTGTTTCTAATTTCAGTTACAAACTGTACTTGTAGTTTTATGCTGGATACTTTGGTCAAAATGCCACTGATTTTCGTACGACTATAACAAAAATGTCTCTTTGCAAATTTTTAAACTTGGCAAATAACCCTTTTAACTACTTATAATATAAAAGGAGAAACGTACATTGAGTAATATTATTCATATTCAGTGTTTAGGTGCTTTGGTGTTTTGGAAATTACTTAATGCGTGGCAACCCCCTCCAGGACAAGAATTTTCTCTGGTATTATTTCTATCATTTTAGTGTTAATAGAAGTCTTTGGATTTAAAGTGACGTTAAACTATTTAATTTAATGGCGATTAAAGCCCATTAAATATCTATTTTAATATTATTCACGCCAACTCATCAATATTTCATTCATATTCTAAAACAAAATCGTACGGAGCATAATATTTTTTACAACTTTTATTTGCAAATGCATATTATTGCACATTTTCAAAAGTAAAGGTCAACTCTGATTAAAGGAACTGTTATCAAGTAAACTGCACTGGTGATAAATATACATACGCGATGTATTTACGTAAGTAGGAAGTAAATTTGGAACGATCATTCAGTATTTCAGTTAAAATAATAATTGCCAAATAAATGATAATTCTCATAAATAATAATTTTAAAATATTGTAATATACTTGGTTAATCTTTTCTTTGAAAGATTATTTAAAAGGCATTGCTCGTACACCTATGCAAATGAAGACATTTTAATGGTAAGACGTACAGTATCCTGATAACAGTACGAAAACAACACATTTTAGTTTCCATTAATTATTTATTATCAACACAATGTGTTCTTTTGAGGAGGTAAAAACCAGTTTAAAAAAATTATTGTTTTATTGAAGGTTTTTTGTACATAACGCCTTAATGCATTAGAATGAAGTTGAAAAACTGAAAACTTGTATTGGATGACGGAAATATAAACATAATTTGCTTAATTTCAAAATCTATAAACGCTTATTAAATGTACCCTCACTTATTTTTTCTTATAATTAATTACTGTTAATTACTTTTTCACATGATTATCAGATTTTTTCTTTTCCTCTTTAAAAACATTCTCATAGAAATACCGATATTCTTCTTTAATATAAGGAATCTGTTGTTTTAAGTTCTCTATTTTTTTTTTCGGAAAGTTTTCCAAAATTTTCATACCTTTCAAAGTGCACTTCATTGGGGTTAATTTTGTTTTGTCCTTTTTAAATACATACCTTTTGAAATGGAGTATAGTCGTGATATGTACATTTATATAAGTAGTACCCGAATTCATCTACACGTATCCATTTTATATTATCTCTAAAGAAACCCTGCTTAGGACAGAATAATCATAGATGAGGGCGCTATGTTCGCGCGTTCTCTATTCATGCTAATGGATAAACGTGTTAAGAACACTCGACAGTTTTATCCTATAAAATAATAATTTTGTGGCTGTACATACCACGTTAATCACGGCGCATTGAAAACTACACAAAATTAGCTATAGGAATGAAAGTGATATGAAACATTGGCACTTAACACCTTCATTCATATAAAAATCCCAAAATTTCCAGAAATGTTACCTACCACCTTTATCCACTTAGCTTTTCAATTGTGTCGAAAATTATGAATTCAGTTAGTGACAAAGAACTATTATGTTAATATTTATTGCTATAATCGTAGTATTCAATTTGCGATAATGGTAATAACACACTTCACCATTTACAGCACTCGTCTACGGCTCGCGCTGCAAACTTCACCTGCGTGAGTTATTAGTTACATCACCGATCATTAAGTAATATACTATTATGTATTAAGTAATACATTAAATTGATTATTTAAGAAAGCGTAGACAAATACAGCATACTCTGGTCTTACCTTATATTAGCTCAGTCGGTATATTTGAATTTTTTATGTATCATATAAATATGGAGTGCAAATTATTTAATTTCCTCCTTCCCAATTAATTAATTTTTTAGAGTGATCTGTATATTTCTAAATAACTGTATATCATACTTCCCCTTGGAAATGGTTAACTGCATTCCATATATGATTTTCCATCATAATTTCTTAGCTATTCTTTAGGATGACCCTGTATATTTTTCAGTAAACGTATAGCACGTTTGTACCTTGACAGTTTTGTTAATTACATACCAAATATTATTTATCTGCGTCAAAATGTAGATACAGCGCATACAGGCAGATTTATGAATTTTAAATACCTTAATTTTCGTAATCTATATAGTCTGAAGCGTGAAAATCTGTAAATGATTTTTTCGTGTAAGGAGGAGAAGTGAAAATAAGTACATCTACACTCTATTTTCTTGTATGGTTTAGAAGAAAATTGCTGTTAAGGGAATATTTTTTTATTTGATGACAGATTGTACGATAATACACCGTTTTGTTTCATTTTTACTTATTTATAAATACATATTGTACGTTTACATTTTATTTTATATTTTGATAAGCAAATATTGTTTAAATTATGTAGATAATGTATCTAAAATAACACAGTTTTTCTTTAAATATACAAGTAAGTACTTACTTATAAGGTTCAAAAGAAAATATTTAGAAAAAATCACTAATCCAGTTTATTAATGTCTAGCAAACAGACTAATAACTTTATTATAAACAAGAGTAGGGGCATCAATACCGAAGATGAAATCTAAATGATTAAATGAATAATCAGAGAGCAAAAATTTTGCTACGCAATTTCCTAATCCTTGACAAAGTCTGTCCACATCCTTTTCACCAGCTAACCAATCATTACGGCTGTATATTAGATAAACTGGAGCAGTAATTTTCTTCAAGGCATAGTCAGGTGGGCTGAAGCTACCATATTCTCTTATGTTGTCAATCAATCCCCGATCATATTCTCGGAATTTACCTAAAAATAATAAAAGACTTGTAATTATCTTGCTTAAATTACGATAGCATTAAAATATTTTTTAGTAACTGGTGTATATTTAAATATACCAATAGCTATTTTAACTCAGTGAAGTAAAAATATATCTAGAAACCTACTAATACACTTTTCTTTTTTCTTTAGTGCACATAAAGAAAGTCATAAAAACCGACCACCAAAATACCAAACAAAGCCTGTTCAATAGGGTGTATCAAATAATACTTTATTTGGAAATTCCCAATTCCAAGCTGATAACAAGTTGTCTCTATGGACCCATATGCACCACAAAAAAATTAAGCCCAATTGAAAAAAAATTAGGTCTCCCGCAAAAGGCCTAAAGTTTATAATTTTCTTTATAAAATTGCATTTTTCCATATTTTTTTTTTTTTTTTTTTAGAATGAAGGATTAAGTGATTTTAATTTTAAAGTTGAAACGTTTTAACAATAGGGTGTGAAATGAAAACACGAAGAAAATGTTACTCTAATGAAACGTTTAGGTCTTCCGCATTTTATTTAGACTTAAAGAAAAGATGAGGTGGTCTTCCTAATTTAAAAGATTTTTGTAAATGTCGTCAAAGTTTTTTTAGGCCGTTAAATATTTTATTCTTCATCATTATCTTCATAAGTATTCTGTCCTAAGGCAGGTCCTTAATCCTTAACAAAAAAAAAATTAATAAAATCCAGTTCTTGAAGAATACTATAAATTTAGGCCTCTTGCGGGGATCTAATTTTTTTTCAATTGTGCAAATTTTTACTTCCCTCGCATACCGAAGGGAAGTATTGTATTCGAGAAAAAATCACCCTCCGAGATTTTTTCGGATTCTGACGTTTCAGAACACGTAGATTCCGAAAATATGGGTTTTTCAATTCCGTCAGTCTGTCTGTCTGTCGGTCTGTCTGTCTGTCTGTCTGTCTGTCTGTCTGTCTGTCTGTCTGTTGGTGCATTAACTAAAAAACTACTTGACGGAGAGCAGTCAAATTTGGTAGGTAGTTAACCCTACTGTCAGCGAAGACCTGGTAGAATTTTCACTGAAAAATATACAGGGTGGACCGTCTAAACGGAATAAATAGTGAAAAAAATTTTTTTTTGCTCAAATTTAAAATTTCCACGTTTCATGACGTGCTAAACCTATTTCAGGAAAAAAAAATTTTTGAAAAAATTTTTACCACTAAAAAAAATTTTTTTCTTTGTTCAAATTTAAAATTTCCACGTTTCATGGCATTCTAAACCTATTTAAAAGAAAAAAAAATTGTGAAAATTTTTTACCAACATTTTTGAAAAAATTTTTACCACCAAAATAGATGATTTTTTTTTTCTCAAAATTTAAAATTTCCACGTTTCATAGCGTTCTAAATCTATTTAAAGAAAAATAAAAGAAATTTTAAAAAATTTTGAAAAAATTTTACCACAAATAGATGGAATTTTTTTTCAGATTTAAAATTTCCACGTTTCCATGGCATTCCAAATTTATTTTTTTGCTCAAATTTAAAATTTCCACGTTTCATAACATTCTAAACCTATTTCGGAAAAAAAAAATTGCAACATATTTTCACCAATTTGGAAAAAAATTTAACACTAGAATAGACAGAAAACATTTTTGAAAATTTGTTCTATATTTTAATCACCACTATGCTTCCACTCCATTACGTGAATGTGGGATTGAGAATGTGAGAGATGGCAATAATATTTGGCATATCCTATTATATACTTTTATTGAATAATGGCATCCCAAGAAATAATTGAGTCATGGTGGACATTTATAAAGGTATTTGCGCAAGCCTTCCATATTTGGCACCTGTTATATTGAACTTTTGCTGTTGGATGAACACTCTGTATATTTTTTTGACCAAAAGTTATCAGATTTTCTTTGTAATAATACCAATAATTATATTCCGATTATTATTCCCAATAACGAGGGAAGTTCTGTGTAAATAACTTTACCGATTTTTTGTGTGGTGTATATGGGTTCATAGAAACAACTTTTTATCAACTTGAAATTTTGAATTTCCAAAACAAGTTTTTTTCGATACACCCTACTGTACAATTACTGCTGTCAAGAGTACTACAGAGCCACACTTCAAATTTTTGCGAATTAGAATGAGCAAAGGAATACTAGAGATTTGAAAATAGTGTTTTAGGCAGAAACTTAAAGACGTTTCTGGTAAAATGAAAGATCTTACTCTATTTTGCGTCAAGATATAAATATCTTACGTATTAGTGGATGCACTGCCCGTCTTTCGCGACATTGACAGATAAATTCAAAGTATGGCTCTGTTTATCCGTTCCCTGGGTATGACATTCTAGTTAGAGGTAATTTGCGTATCTATGTCATAAGAGTTAAAAACCTTAATTAAAAGAGGCGTGTTAAGTTCTTATCTTACACATGCCCGAACATACTTTAAATAAGATTAATGATGGTTTATCTATTATGTACTACATTATATTATTTATTATTAATACAGTGTTGAGAAATAAAGCATGCCCAGGTTTCCTCTAATTTTAGCTCGGTCCGCAGCTTTGAGTTTTTTATTTTTGACTGTGCATAGAGGCCACGACCATTCCATTATTAAGGGGGTTAACAAAATGAAATTAAGATATGGACTTAAAATTTGGTATGTAATATAAAGAAATCTGGAGCTGCATTATATTTTGAGCTTATTTCGCTGAAGAGTGGGGGGGGGTAAATAGGGGTGAAATGAGGTAAATAAATAAAGCAAGTCAATTATAAAATATTTACCTGATTCTACCACATCATCTTCAGAATATTTGAGAAATTCTGAGAGCATGGCAAATAATTTGTCATTTAATTTTAGACCAGTAAGCATTGAGGATGTAATTGAAGCTATAGAAGATGTCAAGCCAAAAAGTAGTAAAGACTTATGACCTGAGCACAGAAATCATTACATTTCTTGAAAATATTCCAATTGCTCCTTTAGTTAAACTTTTTAATCTCTAACAATTTTAAAGCAGCTTGGATATGTTCCATTTATTATGCAGGTAAGTCATACCAGTGTTTAGAAAAGGTTCAGTCCAAGACATTAACAATTACAGGCCAATCTCTTTAATACCTGTAGTATCTAAATATTTCGAATATTCACTAAAAAACCAAATTACTGATTTTTTTACTCGAGGTTATTTAATAAATTCTCATCAATTTGGTTTTCAACGAGGTAAGTCGACTACCTATGCTTTGAATGACTTGGTGGGAGCCATAGTGAAAGGTTTTGAATCGGGGGGATTTGTTGGGGCAGCTTTTTGCGACTTGAGCAAGGTCTTTGACTGTGTTTCTCACAAGACGTTGATTGACAAGCTGATATATTATGGTTTTCTACATGATAGTATCTGTCTAATAAATAGTTACCTCACTGACCGTAACCAAAAAACCTTTTTTGAAAACGAATATTCTAAACTTAATGAGACTGACCACGGTGTACCTCAGGGTTTACTGCTTGGTCCAATCCTGTTCTTAATTTACATCAATGAGCTACCGACAGCTGGGCTGAGCAGTAACTTTGTGTTGTTTGCTGATGACACAACTGTAATTGATGTCAACAGAAATTATGAAATTCTTGTGTACTATATGGAAATCTCTCAAAACCTAGCCTCTCAGTGGTTTATAGCAAATTCATTAAAACTGTACGAAGACAAGACTGAAAAAATGATATTTACGTTAAGGCAACAAGACATAAATAACCCAAAGAAAGTAAAATTTCTAGGAATTATGTTAGACCCAACTTTAAAATGGAATGAATATGTAGATTACACTTGTAGTAAATTAGCTAAAAACCTTTTCCTTTTAAAAAATTTAGCACAAACAACTTCAAAAGAAATAATTATAATGGCCTATCATGCCCTCCTTAACTCTATAATAGCTACGGAATACTCATATGGAGTCATTCCACTCATAATTTTTAATATGCAAGGAAATACCGTCAGAATCCTACTCAGTTTAAATTGCAGAGAAGTGGTAAAAAATCATTTTATTAGGCTTGGTTTCCTAACGGTTCCGAGTTTATTCATTTTTCATTGTTTGATTTATATCAGAACAAACATGCACAAATATGTAAATATCTTTGATATCCATACCCACAATACACGAAATAAAAACAATCTATTTATTGAATACCTTAGAGTAAAAAAAATAAGATATGCTACTGATTACTATGGACCTCTTTTTTATAATAAATTACCTGATTATATAAGATCACTACCGTTAAATCAATTTAAAATAAAGATAAAAACATTTCTCATTTCTAAAGCATTCTACACCTTGGATGAGTTCAAAAATTATGATCTGTAAATTTCTGCCAATTTATATACAATGTCTGTCTGCAATATGTGATTATGTTTGTTCGTATATTATAGTATTTGTTTAATTTTGTATTATTTTTTTGACTTATGATGACTTATGATTTTATAAACAGTAACATCAATACATTATAATTCTATTACTATTTTTATTTCCGTTTCCGTTTCCGTTTCTACTTCTACTCCTACTCCTACTCCTACATCTACTCCTACTCCTACTCCTACTCCTACTCCTACTCCTCTTCATATTCCTATTCCTATTCCTATTCCTATTCCTATTCCTATTCCTATTCCTATTCCTATTCCTATTCCTATTCCTATTCCTATTCCTATTCCTATTCCTATTTCTATTTCTATTTCTATTTCTATTTCTATTTCTATTTCTATTTCTATTTCTATTTCTATTTCCATTTCTATTTCTATTTCTTTATGACATTAGTCACTTCCACCAGCACCTCCAACATTAAAAGTTCTCAAAAAATGTTTGGACATCAGCTAGCCTTCATTATTATCTCGGGGCCGACGATTTCAAATAGTATATTATTACAATTCTATGAGCAATAATTTCCACTTACTAGAGTGTAAATATGGTATCAAGATATTTTCGTTTGAACAGACTTGGATGGGAAATCCGGATTTGGAAATAGTGATTCCTTAGGTAGAGGTTTATTTTCCTCTTTTTACTAACCTGAATTTATTTCCTGTGCATAATGAAGAAACTGTTTCGTAGAAGATCCTGCTGGCGTATGTCCCATTATGGTTGGTAAGAGCGTAGTATTCATTTGATTGGGACTAAACCCACAAATGGCAAATAATGCGTTTTCGCACAGTATTTGGCTTATACCACTGGCACACATAGCTTCGGTTAACATACTCAAGAAGCCCTCACTTGGAAGAAATTCATCAACTCCAATAAGATCCAGTAAAGCCTTAATAAAAAAATATCATATTAAAAATAATACATTTTTCTCATTCAGAAAATCGTAGTATTAACAGAGTACGGCCAGTATATAGACCGAACTTTGCGAAAACCATGAAAGACTAAAGTAGACTGTAGAAGGTCTAAATTATAGGCCAGTAAAAATAATGGGTCGACCTAAAACAAATTTGTGACAAGCTGATTTTAGCGTGATTGTGTTCCCTAGGGGGTACTCTTTATGTGCCTAAAAGTCTCCAGTGAACCCCCGAGCCAAACTACCCCAAAACCACCCCAAAGGTACATTTTTTTGTTTTTTTACGATTTTCTCAAAAACCTTAAACTTTTCGACGAAACTTCAGGATACATTTTTCATAGAGCATGAAATTCCCTATCCAATGGTATATATATAGTATAAATTCGGGTAATTGCAAAGCCCTCTATAGCCTTTTGAAAATAAATAAAATTTAAATTCTGCAAAATTATTTTCGATTTCGCAAGTTCTGACCAATATTTTAAAACTACATTAACACTACTTGGGCTTTGTTTATTTATTTATTTATAATTTATTTATGTAATTTTTTATTAATATTATTAGCTATATTTATCTTTACAGATAATTTTAAACCTGAGAAGATCCTGCGATTTGCACACAAATCTCCAAGTAATAAATAAGTTAAAAGTTAAAAAAATTAAAAAAATTTAATAATTTATTATCAAGTTATTCATTATTAAAAGTAACAAAAATAAAACTATTGCAAAAAAAACATAATCCTCATCGTCCTCAACCAAAGACACATCTGATGCGACATTACTGCCATATTGTCCCAGACAAAAACTACAACTTGCAGTGCATTTTTAATGACATTTGCTATAGGACTTACTGGAGCAATTAGATTTGCATCCACAAAACAAAAATTTTCAAATGAATTCGGGTGCAATTTCTTTTCAATTCTTTTGCGGTTGTAGTGCGCCATCCTTTTTAATCCATCCCCAGTCCTCTGGATTTAATCCGATACCCACCCATAGCTGTACTTATAAGTAAACTCTTTCAATATGAAGTTCAGCAACTTCAGATGAAGGTGGCAATGTAGTGAGCTAAAAATTTAGAAATAAATTTTAACGGGAAGTTGTGTGACAATATTTACAACACCTTAATGCATTTAAGTTTTTGCTTTTGTGACTGCCATACCATTTTAAAATAAAATTTTGACCTGCTTTTAATAAATCAGATAGATTCGGACAATCGCTTTTAAATATGGAAAGATCGTTAAAAAGAGAATTATTATTTTTTTAAATTGTTAATGCCCTTTTTAAAAAATGCTGACGTTGTATCGCAACCAGTCATAGCATGAAGAAATAGTATATTTTGAAGAATTGGTTTATCTAATATATTTTGTAATCCGTATATACTTGTTAGCTTATTTGGCTTACAAAATGTACCGAGTACCAGCATATAAATATTTTGAGATGCACAATGTTCTAGAAGCAACACCATAATGTCTGTATCTAGTGCCACAACAATTACGGAATTGTTACTTTCTATGGCACAATCCACTGATGTTTTAGCAATCATATAATCTCCATCAGTCTTTGCTATGTTCACTGAAATACCGACATTAACAAAATGGGCATCTAAAAAATTAATGAACTTCTCTTTATTTGAAGAAACTGCTAAAAAATGATTTTGGTTTATATTAACAGATGTCTCAGGTGTAAATTTAACTTCTTGCCCAGTTGCGCTCTTTGCTCTAAGTTGGTCTTCTGTAAATTTGGTGCTTAAATGTTCACACCGCCACCAGGGCCAATCACCGACGCCAGAGGATAGGCTCATCAGGGCTTTTGTAAACACTGGAACCCCTAACCTGGAAATTTCTCCGAACCCTCACTTTATCGTTAGGGTAGGGATTTTTAACGTGCTCACATCTCAGATACACGGAAGCCACAGTTTTCGTCGTGTCACTCCGTGCTATTACACCATCTGCCAATTTTAAATGAAATTAAAAAGTGATTACATCATACCAACTTTAGTGTTATTGTAGTTTTAAAGTATTGATCAGAACTTGGAAAATCGAAAATAATTTTGCAGAATTTAAATTTTATTTATTTTCAAAAGGCTATAAAGGGCTTTGCAATTACTCGAATTCATACTATATATATACCATTGGATAGGGAATTTTATGCTCTATGAAAAATGTATCCCGAATTTTCGTCGAAAAGTTTAAGGTTTTTGAGAAAATCGCAAAAAAACAAAAAAATGTACCTTTGGCTGTGGTTTTGGGGTAGTTTGGCTCGGGGGATCGCTGGGGACTTTTAGGCACATAAAGAGTACCCCCTAGGGAACACAATCACGCTAAAATCAGCTTGTCCCAAATTAGTTTTAGGTTGGGCTTAAAATTCACTTAATTTTATTGGACTATTAGGTGTACTGCTGAATACTATGATGGGATTTTCAAATTTTTGTTACTGTCAGTTCAAAATACATATAGGTGGAGAGCCGGCTGTATAAATTTCCTATGAATAAGATACATGAAAATCTTTACATGAGTAAGTACTATCACAGATATACAGACCGTCACTTTTCATTTTTGCACATTTTGCCCGCATGGAATTCTGACGTCACTTCCGGTCGCAATTTTTTGTGTCATAGAATACATGAATAAAACTTACGTCAAAATGTAGGTTTTGAGGTATACGATGAGATTGTAGTGGGATGCCAGGCTTAATTTGTCCGCAACCCTGAGACACCCTCGATTCAAGTATTTTTTTGTTTTCTTTAGTAATCGAATGCAGGAATTATTTTTTTTATGTTAAAGTACAAACCTTCTACATATTAAAAGAAATAGGCTGCCTCTTCTTATTTGCCCGCATCCTCCCATTTTGACGTCACTTCCGGTAAAATTCCGTGACGCTGGTAAAATTTGCTTACCTATATGAAAAGTGGCTCCCTGTAGGTCTGTGGTAGTACTTACTCACTCATACAAAGTTTTTCATGTATCTTAATCATAGGAAATCTATACAGCTGGCTCTCTATCTAATAGGTAATTGTTTTCTTGATAGAAATATAAACATTATTTAACCGAATACCAAAATGTTCCCAGTTCGGCTATGTATTTGTCCGTAGTCACAGTGCGCTTCAACAATATTATTACGATAAAAAAATGATGCAAAAAGCGGGTTGCGAGGAATATTTCCTTGGGATCTGATAAGATTCCCACTTTGCAGTAAATCCTAGGTGATCAAATCCTAGGTGTGTATTTTGATAATGGCAGTGTTTTCATTATTTCCAGATTTTGCCATCGTGAACGTATGGACAGAACAAAAAATAAAAGAATCAAGTATGTACAGTAAATTTGCTCTAACAGTTCTCTATTTAATTTATAATAAATGATCACTTTCTTGTGGGCGATTACAGATATACTCAAGTATAGTTGTTATTATTATTTGATAACCAAAGAAAAAATTTTGCAGAAAATTGACTAAAACAACCACTTTCTTCTGAAGATAGTGCACGAAATCAAGTGAATTTGTATATATATTATTAGTCTAATTAGTAGGGAACTGAGACGTTTGAAAAATGCCTGCAAAAAGAGGTCTGTACCACTCGAAGACATAAAGAAACTGACAATGGCTTCCCATAGAAAATCACCTGCCGCATTCGAATTTTGAGTTGGCGCTAAGATTCAGAATTGCGAACACCTAAAAGTCGATTTTACAACAAAGTCGAAAAATCGAAAATAGACATTTTTTAATACCTCTCAAGTCATATCTTCGTTATTAAAAAAGTACCGAGCTATTTTTTTTGCTAAATGATTGTTAGTATCTCATTATAACACTGGTACTGTTAAATTGTATTCCGTTGTCTTCCGTCCTGAAGAAAATTACAAGTCGTTGTCGGTTTTGTGTAGTGATATTTTGAGTCATCGTGGAACGATTGTTAGTTGTTGAAACTTAAGAAGAAATCAGTGACAATATTTCTCCAAAAATACCATAATTGTTTTTTGTGAAGAAATTGTCTCTAACTTCAGGGTAAAAAAAGTTATAGTAAGTTAAACCCAAACATCTTTTGCGCGTTCTCTGTTTTTCTTGCCGTATCAAACGCTTAACATTGCACGTTCTTTGTAAGCATGATAACTCAAGGAAGAGAAGTCCAATTGTATTGAAATTTGGATAGTAAGTTAATGTTAGCTAGAGGAAAAACCGTACTATATTTTAATCAAATTGATCAATAAACAAAACAGTTATTAATTATTTAAAATTAAAAAAATATATATGCCTTGTAAGTAAACAAAAAACGTATAAAACTAATATTATTTGCAAATAAAGGCGAAGACTATTTTAAAGAATGTGCAACAATTATAAAAAGTGCAGTAAATCGGCGAAGATTATAATGTTTAGCTTGTTTATATTACATTGAAATCTGCGGAACACACGTAGTTTGATAATTTCGTACATACTCGCGAAATAATAAGTACTTAATAGTGAAACCGTTTTCATTTTATGTGCAATATCGTCAACACTGGAATACTTACCACTCCATATAACACCATGTATATTTACTTCAGTATGAGGAAGTGTTCTAATTTCAGCTACAGTAAATAATTCGTTTTTGGCAAATAAATCTTCTTCGAGATGCTGTAGAACATCTCAAAATATGTCAATAAACGCATGTAAAAATTTTGTCATGCACAAAGTGTGGTGGGTGTGGACGGTTTCGTTAATGACATTTTAATTACCTTGTTGACCTTGAAAAGAGAAAGTTGTTTGGGAAAACCCTCGATCTTATCTGGGGAATTCCGCGGATCGTGGAAAAACCCCGCGGAGTGGCTTTGGAAATACCCAACGGACTGGTAAAACCCGCGATCTTATCTTGGGGAATTCCAACGGACTTTGGTAAAATCCCGGCATGTAAAAGTGTAATGACGTAACAAACTGACTGGGATTTTAGAACTTGATTAAGACTTGTTTTCATAATATAAAAACACACTGTTGTGAGCAAATAGTATTCAGTGTTCAATTCTTATGTTTCCACGCATATAAGAATAACATTTTAAATAAGTTTGCATATATTTAACAGATTTTACAAGTTTCGATGTTTAGAATTATTTAAAAAAGTGACACATTTTCGGGATGCAACAAAAAACTTAAGATGACTATAATCGTCAAGTTTTGTGTTTAAAAGTGGTATATCAGCTTTAATATTCGACGTTCACCAAGGCATCTTAATCATATTCCAAGAGAAGAGATACCCATTAAACCGCAGTGCAAGTAAAGTGGTTAGTGGCTGCCCCGGCCCCGGCTCATTTTTTAAATACTACAATATTTTTTCTTAAACCAAACACACAACGAACACAATTTCTCAACTGGATAATGAAATGCAGCAGGTATTAAAAGCTCAGTGTTAGACATGTTTCATTGAATGAATTAACTTTTCAAGAAACGTAGTAAAGTATTCGGTTCTCAATAAGTTTTTAAGAAGTGTAGTAAAATATGTGTTCAAACGATGCATGTTGTGAATCCTGGGATAACGACGACTTTCCAAGCTACAATCCTTTACAGGATATAGAAACAAGACATGTTTTGAGGAGTGCGTTTTCGGTAATAGGGAAATCTAAAAAAGCCAAGAAAGCCTTCCGACTTGCAGAACGACGACGACTAAGTAAGCTTGAAGAAAAAGAACAACTTTCAAAAAAAGAAAATTTGAAAATAGATGGTGTCGCGAAGAACTTAAAGTGATATTAGTGGAGACTGTACAAGTGTTCCGTGTTTAAAAAACTGTTACAAAGTGGTGTGGACGGTTTCGTTAATGACTTTTTAATTACCTTGTTGACTTTGAATCGGGAAAAACCCGTCTTGGCTATCATGTCCACATAACTACTGTCTCCAAAACCTTGAATTCTGTGTAGAATTTCACTATTATTAATTTCTTTGACATTTTCCGAATTTAATTGTCTATTAAATGAAACCACGCTTTCAAGCTTTCTCTTACCTTTCTGATTAAATTTTTTGGCAGCAGATAAAACAATTTGTTGTTCAAATTGCCGTTGTTTCTGATCTTGTTTTTGGCATTTGACCGTCTTCGGGGTGTGAACTTTTCTTATAGTAGAATCTTGTGTAAAATCTACTATACAAAGCACATAATCGAGACTTATAGGAAAAGATACATATTTTTTTAAAATAGCAAGGAGAAGTAATAACCCACCAAAATGTTCTATTTCGTTTGTAATTTTCTATCAGCAAGCCAAGCTTAATTAACTAATATAAATAAATTTCGTAAGAACGAATTATTAAATAAACAAGCTAACCATTATTATACTCTTCGTCCATTTACTGCACTTTTTATATAATTGTTGCACATTCTATAGGATCCTATTCGCAGTTTTTCTTGCATATAATATTAGTTTTATATATTTTTTGTGCAATTATAAAACATAACAAAACGATTTTTTTAAACTTAAATAATTAATAACTTTTTCATTTATTCGTGACGGACGGACAGATAGACAGACGGACGAACATTTTGAAAGTTGTTCAAAATTCGATCACCAACACAGTGATATGAAAATATTGTCTCTACGAGCAATATTATACCTGTTTTGGAAATGTGCCGATCACATGCGAGTGCGCAAATAACACGTTCTCTTTAACGATTGAGTTCCCGAAAACTAAACAGAATTTGAAAAAAGTGTTTTAGTAAAAAAAACTTCTTTGCTTCGTTGGCTACAATTTTGTCGTTGTGGTACCTAGTTATATTTAATAATAATAAAGTTAACCAGCGACTATATTTTATGCTGCAAATTACAGAAAGCTAATAATAATAATAATAATTATAATCTTTATTAATCCATTATATCACATTACATGACATGGGATAGGTCAAAATTAAAATTGAAATAGCAGAATACAAATAAAATAAATAATCATAATAAA